>JAHLJT010009355.1:114341730-114941730 GCA_031308135.1 Acheta domesticus
TGAAAACAAAACGTGGGGGCGGTGGAGGGGCGCTGTCGCCGCCAGAGCGGAGTGCGGCTGACACGCGTCGCCTGAAGACATTCTCGGGCGGAGGATCCTCGTGCGGTGAAAAAGCCGCCCCCGCCCCCGCCGCCGCCGCCGGACGCAGAGTGCCCTGTTTATAATCGCCGCTCTCAAATTCGATGGGCCGCTGCCCCTGGCGCTCTACGGTACAGGCGAGTAATGGCGCGGGAATGGCGCGGGAAGGCCGGAAGTTTTGACTGGTCAGGTCAGTACTTGTCTGGTTGAAGGCTCATCAAACTTGCAATGTGAAGAAATTTTCCGCTCGAAAACTAATCCATACACTCAGAGAGATTTATACTCAGAGAACAAAATGTGTAATGTATGTAATGATTCATAAAAATGGTGGAATGTCTATTTCACTACCGCTCGATAAGGGTTTAAATCCACTTCTATGTGATTTAAATTCACACGTTATTTTATAATATTTATTTCTCCATACGACTATGTACATCTGAGTGATTTCTTCTGTAAATGCTCAAGCTGTTCTTCTAATATCTTGTAAAATTACTCTGACATTGGGTACTCAAGATTTTTTAGTTAGATCTGAATATTTTGGAAGACATTATTCCTACTAGGACTTTTCTTGCAAATGGGAAGGAATTTCAAATTCATGTGTCGCATGACATGAAACCTTGACAGTCATTGCTTAATAATACTTATAAGTAATCTAATTGTGATTAATCTTGTTTTGAAGTTTTGATTTTAGTGTATGTTGTTAATATTATACGTCAGTGAGTGATTTTGAAATCCAGTTTCCTCTTACGTTAGTATTGAGAAGCAATTTTCTTCGTGAAAACTTCGAAATGAGTTGTTTGGCATTGCAGTACGTTTTAATGTGCAGAGATTCTTTCTTTCTTGTGTTGAAGTGACATTCGTGTACTTGTAAGTGTTGAGGAATTCCTTGGAGCAGTTGCTTTCGCAAACATAGCACCAACTCGCAAACACGCCGCTGCAGCGCCCACCTTGTCGAGAAGTCGCGGCCCCCATCTGCGTGGAGGCGACATAAACCACGCAGCGAGAGGTTCATATGTTCGCAGCAGGCGACGATCGACGCGCGCAGGGCGAGCACGCGCGCGCGGAATCAAAACGAGAGGCGACTGCTTCGACAGGGCTGCCAACGCGCCGTAAATTACCGCGCGACGCCCCCCGCGGCCCGATATTAAAAGGAACAGCCACAACAGCTGCGGCGACTTTACACGGGTGGGGTTGCAAGGTTTCCTTTCCCTTGCTCGTTGGCTTTGGTCTCGTACCACTTTGCTGCTGGGCTTGTGTGCTGTTTCTAGGTTTGATATCTCTTTCCTTAGGGGGTTTAGTTACTATCAAATCTGACCTGTCAACGTTTCTAGAGCGCATCATTTCTCCTAGACTTGGCAGTGAATTACTGTGGCTGTGGTTTATTTAATTTTTGTTCAAACTTCCTAGATTTTTTGTTCTTACATTTTTTCTTTTCCATTCTTCTTTTGGCTAAAATGTCTCTTGAAATCATACAGCTTTGAGCAGGAATTTTGCATTTCTGTTTTCATATTATTGATGGTTCATTATGACTCGTTTTGCTAGTGAGCATTATATCTCAGGTAATCCATTTCATCCAATATATTGTGCAGTTTTAATAGTTCCTCGATTTGCTAGACCCAAAGAAATTTTGCTAGTTCAACTTGCCTATCCACTAAGGTTTCGTTTTGCTAGAAATCATGTTCCAAGTTTTGTAAAGTATTTACATTCATTTTAAGGCTCTTTTATTTATACAATTCCGCACCTCGCACTTGTACACTCAAGAGAATCGCTAGTGCACAATTGACCACATTATTTATACACTACTATTACTTAATATATGCTTTAGATATATTTTGCATCAAAATAGAGTAAAAGAAACATTTATGTTTCAATACCTGTACTATCATGTTTAGGAAAAGTGCATATGAAAGGTACATACTGTGTTCAGGAAAAGTATGTTCAAAAATATTACACCTCACCATTTTGATTCGGCATGCGCTTAGTGTTTATAATCAAAATACTTTACTTTGTAGCATAACCATATGGAAAACAGTGACAAGTATATGAAGAGATCACATATCTATATTTTGATGTCGACTCAACAACAATTTTTGCAATGCCGAAGTATAAACTATACACACGGTGTTCTATAACTGAAACTTGATAAGTCAAAGTGTATGATAAATCTAACGTTTCCTCTTACCCCTCTGTTTGGAGGTATTGATGTTCCATCATTGCAACTTTCGAAGCTCTCCATTGGATCTCGAGGCATCTGATTGCGAACCACTGCTCTACCCTGCGCGTTTCGAGCACCCGCGCCCCCATTCTCGGATCATCGGTTGCAGCGGCTCCTCCTTCGCCCCTCCTCTCCCTCCTCTCTCCCCCCTCTCCTCCTCCTTTTCGCCCCTCCGGTGGCACGCGCTTCGTGCGCGGCCTGTTAACGCCCGCGCCTGATCCCACGGGCCTCCGCATTGTTTCCTCGGGATTTAAGTTGGCCCCCCTGGCGAAGACGTGCCTTAGGATGCGGCGTCAAGGTGGCCACCAAGGCACGGGGGTTCCCCTCGCGCGCACCGCCTCCGCTTCCACCCGCCAACACACGTCCGTCACCGCTGCCACTACGTTACCCACCCCCGCCAATCCCGGCGTCTCGCTGCCACGCCGCCCCCCGCGGCCCCCGCCGCCCCCGCAGCCGTCGTTTTTCGCCGCTTGCCCAGCTGTCACGGCGCCTCCCGCCGCCCTCTGTCCCTCGCTGGTGATCCAGCCGCCTCCACCGCCTTGGACTCCACCGCCACCCGCGCCGTCACACCCCCACCACCCCCGACACCTCCACCGCTCCCTGTCCCCCCGCCGCTCCGCCAACATAACCACCCCGCCTCCCTCGCCCCCACAGCCACCCTCTCTATACCACAGCCACAGCCTCCGCCACAGCTGTAGCTTCCGCTCTTTCCATCTTCTACTCCTCTTCCTCCACCGCCCTTCTCCTCCATCCCTCCCAGATCCTCCGGCTTCTCTCCCTCCACCGCAGCTGCAACCACCTTCTTCCCGCTTCCACTATCTCAATCCTCCCACTTACTCCTCCGTTACCCCCTCCGCCTTCTCCTCCGTCCCTTCCAGATCCACCTGCTTCTCTCCCCTTCTCCGCTGCTGCCACGACCTTCTTCCTCCTTCCACCGTCTCAACCCCTCCTCCTCCTCAGTTACCCCCCTCGGCCTTCTCCTCCGTCCCTTCCAGATCCTTCGGCTTCTCTCCCTTCTCCGCTGCTGCCGCCACCTTCTTCCCGCTTTCACCCCACCTCCTCCCCCTCCTCCTCCATTACCCCCTCCGCCTCCTCCTCCGCAGCTGCCGCCACCTTCTTCCCCCTTCCACCGCCTCAGCGTCCTCCTCCTCCGCCGCCGCGCCGGCGCCGGCCGCGAGCTCTCCCCCGAGTGTCGTAAAGCCGTAGTTCCCAGCAGCCCCCGTTGCGCGCCCCGCCTCGATCATCGTCGACTTCGGCCGCTTCCATTATGAATGGAGCACCCCAGGAGCGCCTGCCGCCGGTGCGCCCTGCTTGGGCTGCAAGAGAACGAATTTACTTTTCGCGCGTAAAACAGAATAGGTTTCTTGTTTTTAGTATGCCCAAATCTGGGCATTGAATATTGGAGGCGAGATTGAGTCCTTACGCGCAATGGAATACAGTACACGATACTATTTTTGTTTGTATTGGATGGACTAAATATCCATTGAATTTGTGGTAAATTATTGTTAATTCTATATTTAATATCAAAAATATTAAACATTTGAATTACAAAAAAATAAACGTTTTATCGAAAAATGTTTTTTTCTCCAAATTTCCTATTTGCGTTCTCGAGTATCTCAATGTTTTTCCTGTTCTTGCGTTACGCTTTTGTTATCATGAATGGATGTTTTACGATCACTATTATTTTTGTAAATAATTAAGTTTTCTGACATATTCGTTTTTGTGTCCGTTACAGCTTACTCAGCTTGTTTCATTTCAATACCATTTACAATTTTTTTAATTAATGCATCAGTCTCGGTCTTAAAATTAAAGGTTCATTATTTTCTTTGAAATATATAAAATTCTAGAGTCGATTTTTGGGAAGTAACCTTCAGAAATGCCAATTCAAGTTTTCTTTTTGAATAAGTTCAATAGATATTTCAAGAAAACAAATGACTCTGTCAGATACCTAAGAATTCGAATTATTTATTTTCTATTCGATCTAATTGTCGATTCGCCAAAAACTAATTTCATTTCAATTTTTCGTGTATTGTGATTTTTTCGTTGTACATGAGTATTATTGCATTTTGTAATAAAACAACGTATTTTGGATTTTCACCAGCGTGTACTGACCGAACTGGACTTGTACTGCCCCGAACCAATTTACATCTCAAACTGAATTTTTAGGTATTTCATGAAGTCTTTAAATGATTTCCTTTCACTCATTTTCAATTTGTAAACCATTAACCACAAAAGTTGAGTATTCAGAAGATATGATGAATTTTTTCGGGACTTTTGGAAAATAATTCCTAATTAGTGGGTATTTGATGAATATTGTAAGGTCATATGTTGATGAATCTAGAAACATTTCCCAACTACGAAAGAAGTAGAGATGAATAGGCATGCAAATAAAAAAATATGTTAAGAGTGGTCTTGACACTAACAGACATGATAGTGCTTTTTTGCCCCAAGGAAGTATACAAAATCAAGAGCCATTCCCTGTGTAAGAACAATTTCGTGTTAAAAATTCGCGTTTAAAATCTATTTTTCTTCGGGTTAGGTTCAGTTCACATAAAGGACGATTCCATCATCCCACGAGTGTACACGCGAGAGCTTGCAGATCGGGACCACAACATCCCGTCTGCCCACAGCGCTTATTCGATCGCGTAGCAAATTCCGGCCGCTTCCATAATGGATAACTCCGGCCCGGAGTGGGCAGGGCGAACCCGCTGTCCCGGAGGGCCGTGTCTCGACGGAGCTGCCCCGGCCTTCGACTCCCGGAGCGGCCTCCGGAGCGGCCCCGGAGCCGGCGACCGGGATTTGTCGGGTCGTTTCGCGCGCGGGACGCCAGTCTCAGGCGAGCGACCGGCCAAGCTGGCTCAGAGCGTCAACTGATGGCACTGCAGTGCCTCTGACCGGGAGGTCCTAGGGTTCCACTCCCCACCCCGACCCCGCCAAGCAGATCGGCCACGCCCACACACCACACAGGCTCCAGGCAGTGGAGACGCACCGGCTGAGGTGGCTCAGGGCATCAGCTGATGTCACTGCAGTGCCTCTGACCGGGAGGTCCTAGGGTTCCACTCTCCACCCCGACCCCGCCAAGCAGATAGGCCACGTCCACACACCACACAGCGCTTGCTCCAGGCAGCGGAGATGCACCGGCTGAGGTGGCTCAGGGCATCAGCTGATGTCACTGCAGTGCCTCTGACCGGGAGGTCCTAGGACTCCTTCTGGTTGATGAGTAATAGGCATGTGTATTTACGAACAGCACGTACATTTCTTAAAATCAGAAACCCTAATAAGATAAGTCTAGTTGTCTGGTTATTCACTCTGTATGAATGATTTGAGCTCACTGATCAAAATCAAATAAGTCCTGGGACTCCACTTCCCACGGTGCGGTGGCAGGATTTTCGACATTAGATAGCTGGGCTGAATTCAGCCGCTGTCTGGAGGAAAATTCTTTAACCCCGATGAATACGCTGATAAGTCGACATTTTGCTGAAAAATGAGATCATTATACTCCTGAATTCTCTCAAAGATTCTCTACATTTGTAAATAACCAAGTTTAATTCCTTGGCGTTGATGAGTAATAGACAAGTGTATTTACGAACTGTACGTATATTTTGTAAAATCAGAAACCCTAACAGGATAAGTCGAGTTGTCTGGTTATTCACTCTGTATGAATGATTTGAGATCACTGATCAAAATCAAATAAGTCGAGTTGTCTCTTTTCCCATGCTAGAAGATTAGTTGAAATAATCGCAGGAGAGAAATGTTAACGGGTGGCTGCTCTGATCGGTAGTTTTACGTGGTTTCTCCGATTAGCGCCAGATTAATGCCGGAGCAGTACCCTAACAAACGGGCCACGGACCGCGCGCGATCACCTCTTCCTCTTTCTTGTCCTATTCTCACCCCGTACTTACACACTCTTTCACTTACATGACATACAATACCACAATTGTCGCGATACCATCTAAGAGGTCGTCCCGTTTGGGGCGGAGCCACGCTGGTGGGAGATACCTGGTTGGGGCAAATCCCCGCATGCCGACGTAGGTCAGCGGCGGATCCTGCAAGGGGAAGATGACTGCTACCTCCCACGATAAAAAATGCGCTACACTTACGGGAATAATAACCTTATCTGTTGATGTGCCCGGTATCTCTAATCAGTCAACCAGGCGAGCGGAGCACAACACTTCATCCCGCTCGAGCTGCACTTGGCTGGTAGAGTGTTGCTACGGAATGCCGATAAAGAATGTCTCAGACGAAACGTTAAAAGTGTCTCAGAATAAATACACATGTCTCAGAATAAATGTTACTAACGCCTACAGAAGGGGTTCCGAATGGGGACGAAATCAATGCCATTGAGTTTTTTCGGAGTCTTTCTACAGCTACAATTTTGAAGATAAAGATTTTTCCCTTAATGAAATCTCTTCCTTAAAACAAGATTTTGAAATCAGGTCATATACAAGTTTTCAAAAGTTTGAGTACTTTTCGCGTAATTTTACGTAAAATTTCGGGCGAGAACGTTCGTGCTGTTGTAGCACCACCAGTTTTACAATGAACATGTGGCAAGAAATTCCATATATCGAAGCTACACATGTGACTTTTGCTGCTTGCAACTCTTGAATAAAAATTGTAAAAAATTATAGTAATTTTCCACTTCCAAGAAAGCGATTTGACTTTTTTCGGCTTATTTATTAATATTGTTCAGAGACTTTTTTCATACATATTTGTAAAATATCATTGAGTGTTGTCAGATTCTCAAAATTTCCATCCTTTTTCTGATTGTATTTTTTTTTCTGAACAATGACCCTTACATGCATTTCCACACGTCATCCCAATTCATTTTCATTTACTTCCATCGCATGAATTGCTGGAAACGAATTCCTGTACTCCAAAACAGTTGGTGCCTGCTTCCGAAAATCAAATATTCCATAATCCGTTTCTACATCCCGTCCGCCAACCACGACCGTCCTCTTCACGGCCGCGACCAAATCTTGGCCTCGTCGTTATCAACTGCTGCATATTTCATGGAAAATTCCGGGCGCCATTTTCCGGGCGCCGAGATCCGCGAGGGAGACGCCCATATCCCGAGCCCCTGCACTTTCGCGCCAGATTGCGTCTCATCTCGCGGTCGCCCGACGATGCACTTTGCTTCCCTCCCCTCCCCTCCCTCTCCCCTCCCTCTCCCCCCTCTCTCACGGCCGCCGTGGGCCGGTGTCACCCCGCGTCACACACGCTCGCTGGGTTGCGCCTCGCCGCCTATGCCACGCCGTCCCGAATGGTTTCTCACTTACGCAGTGTCTACCCTCATTTTCGTACGTTATTTTTCATACTACAGATCACCTAAGGTCTATTTATCATTCTTCGATTCTAGGGATCGTCTTGGTCCTGGAGAGGAGATGACGGAGAATTCATTGCGGACGGGTCAATTTCTTAGGTCGTTAGTCCCGTGTCCTGGCAGGTGATTTTTGAAGTGGTGAAGTGGTGGAAGGTGAAGTTTTTCTTCCTCTGTTGTAACGTGTGACCCTGCGTCAACTTACACGTCGGCTAGTGTGTAATTTTTTTCCGTATAGTTATCTTCCCTCATGGGGCACCAGGGAAAACTCCTGATATGCTACCGACTGGTCTTACTGCATATGTGGTAGTATAATGCATGTAAGTATATGAGTAAGGGGAGAGGAGAGGGGAAGGATGATGAAGGAAAGAAAGTATGCAACGGTGGTTGAATTCAGTCTAACTAAGAAGCTTCCGGCGAAAATGTGCAGCGATCGGAACTCGAACATTAGACCCTCTCAACGATGAGAGGCAACGGTGTTGCCTCTGAGCAATCACACCCAGTGCTAAGCCAGGGGATTTGAGACGTGACATAGAGTTTCGGTGAATATTCAAAACTAGTGGCAATGTAGGAATGCGTTTGAAGTGATGCATGTGTCCATAGCCGATGTTCCACTGGTGTCAGCTATATTTATTCCCGTAATAAACTATGTAATTAGTATATTAAGTGAACAGGGAATTATTGTAAGAATCACCTGCAAAATTTCTCCCTATTTCTGGAAATGCTCTTGACAGACGTTTAGAGACAGTGATTACTTGTTTGTATGTGTGTGTTTTAATAAAAAGAAAATTCCTAAGTTACTTTTATTTGAGGACTCAAACATCTCCAAAAATTGTATGTAGTTTTCCGCATTGAGTTATACCACGGCAGATATTCTTCTGTGTTCTGGGTTATCGTCCATCATTCTACGGTCTTCTAAGTTCCTCTATGTTCCTCCCACGTCACCAGACCACTCACACCTACACTTCAATATTCAACCACACGTCATCCTTTGTACCCGCTGAGGTGGCTAAGAACATCAACTGATGTCACTGTAGTGTCTCGGCAGTGGTAGGATTTTCGACACCAAATAGATAGCTAAGACGAATTCTGCTTACATCTGGGGGAGAAATCCAGCAGCCGGCTTCTCTGATAGGTAGTTTTCTGTGATTTCTCCGATCAATACCAGGCGAATGCTGCAGCAGTACTGGTACTCTAACAAACGGGCCACAGACCGCGCGCGACCTTTTTTTCCTCTTCCTTTTCATTTCACTCTTTACTTACACACTCTCTCCCCCTCTCTCTCTCACACACACACACTTGCTACTATACTTCCATATATGTCGGGGGACCAGTTGGGAGTTCAGAGCTTGTGATGGGGCGGTGACCCGCTATGAAAGTCACCTGGAAAGGGGAAAATCCCGCACGCCGTAGGTCTCGCCATCCAGCAGGGTAATAATACGGCCATTTTTCATGATAAAACATACACTACCCTTTCGGAACTAACGACCGTAGCAGTTGACGAGCCAGGAAACACGAAATGATCAGTCATCCTTTGTCACCTCACGTTTACCCGACGACTATTCTGGGTCAAACTTCACCCTTTCCCTCACTGAACCGTCTGATGGAATGCTTACGTCTACTCTGCGACACTGTATTTCACTCTTTGTCAATCTTCATTAGAAATTTTTGCAAGTCTACCTTACTTCACTCGAAGACACCCTTCGTGTCTAGTCACCCTAGTTTGGTCGACATCTATCACCACTCGTTACCTCATGCCACCCGAAGCACGTCATGTCTCACTCGTCGTAGACCGGCCCCGCTCCTACTCTCATCACATTCAACGTAGCTGTAAGCTGTTCAGACCCTTACACTAAATTCAGCCCAGCCCACGTCACGTCACACACCATTTCCTTCATTCTTCTGGCCCTCACATTCCATTCCTCGCACTTCAAAGCACTTCGCCATCCGTCGCTTCCCGCAATCCATGCCATTTTCATACGATCACCGAACCACACCTGAATCACCCACACAACTCTGAATCGAATACTGAGAGTCCCCCTCGCTCCCACTGCCGTTGTTCCTGCATCTCCAGTGTCTCCCGCGGGTCACCTAACTTTGAATACTGCCCCCATTTCCCGAAATCCAGCTCTTCCCAGGGGCGTGGGGGAGGATTCGTAATTCATTTCACTGCGGTAAAAACCTATGGGTGACGTGAAGGATTGTGTGCAAGAAAGCACTGTCGTGACTGCAAAGGGAAAATATGGCCGTGGTTCCATCTCAAATTTTCGCCACAGCTGGTTTCAAGGGTCCTTTAAAGACACCCAAAGTGAGCATTATATGATGATCTAAATACCCTAGTGATACCAAAGATTCAGTATCCCACTTCAATTAAACAGAAAACATTATGAAAGAGAGTCACCACCAGTGCTGGGGAAGGTGCTGATCATTGCTGTAAACTCCGGGTTGTTTGTTTCACAGTTCTTAAGTTACCAACAACTAGGATTTCAAAGATTTCGGAGACTGATACGGAAATATCATCCGATAAAATAATACAAAAAAGAGAGGTTGATGTTCAGAGGAAAAATAATTAAGTCCAGAGTTATTGTTGAAATGAAAGGAGGGAAAACACGATTCATACTGAGATTAGAAAAAGGAAAGGGCGTGTTTCAATAATTAAAATGGCAATATTCGACATTCGTTTAAAAAAACATGTCACCAAGTGGCCCCATGTCCCAGCGATGTGAACGATTTTCACAGTACTCGGTAACACATTGGCACAGTACTGGAAGGTTGCGTTAGAACGATTTAGGTCAGAATAGTTTCGATGAGAATGAAATCATTTTTGAAAACAAAGGGTTGAAAGAAAAGTGAAAAGTATTTTAAGGTGAAAATTGGGGTTCGGAGCGTGGTTGAATCTTGGCCGATTAGTTTTCGGTGAGTTGAGATTCGAGACAATGGTGTCTGTGCGGGTTCGTCCGAATATTGAGAAGAGCAGTGACGGACGTTGAAACTCTAGGATGATGGGGTAAGAGTAAGGATAGTGTAAAACGGAGAATATGCAAAGAGTATTGAGAGAAGTCGGAGGCTCGGTGTAGTACAGGAAAGCGATCTGTGCGCGGGCATGGTTATTTGGAAACGAGTTTGTTAAAGGAACGGGTCGAAAAATGTGGCTGAATGAGATCTTGTTGGTGGACAGTGTACTCAGGAAATGTGTGGGAATTAGGGCGTAAGTGGAGTCGAAAAGAAAGGTTAAAGATAGATGGTTGTAAGTGGGGTCGACGTAGGGTTAACGTGAGTGAGGTCATTGATGTTGGGTTATCGACATACGGTCGATGTGGTCGTCGATAATTGGTCGTCGAGGAGTGGTCGTCGATGAGTGGTCGTCGATGAGTGGTCGTCGATGAGTGGTCGTCGATGAGTGGTCGTCGATGAGTGGTCGTCGATGAGTGGTCGTCGGTGAGTGGTCGTCGATGAGTGGTCGTCGATGAGTGGTCGTCGATGAGTGGTCGTCGATGAGTGGTCGTCGATGAGTGGTCGTCGATGAGTGGTCGTCGATGAGTGGTCGTCGATGAGTGGTCGTCGATGAGTGGTCGTCGATGAGTGGTCGTCGATGAGTGGTCGTCGATGAGTGGTCGTCGATGAGTGGTCGTCGATGAGTGGTCGTCGATGAGTGGTCGTCGATCTGTAGTCGTCGATCTGTGGTCGTCGATCTGTGGTTGTCGATCTGTGGTCGTCGATCTGTGGTCATCGATGTGTGTGCGTCGATGTGGTTTAGTCGATGTGGTCTAGTCGAGGTGGAAGCTTAGACGCGGGGACGTAGACGTGGCGACGTAGACGTGGGGACGCAGACGTGAGTCGTCTTTACGGGATCGATGCTGCGGGTACGGAGAGCGTCGCCGGTGCGGGATTGTGTGTGGCTCATGAGGGTCCGCCTGAGGACGGAGTGGCAGCACCATGCCGGGGCCCGCGCTGCTTGAGGATGCTGAGCCGGCCGAGGGGTAACGCCGGCGCTCCTGCGCTCGCGGGGGCGGGGGACGCAGGGGGGGGAGGGTGTTGACGCTTCGGACGAGCCGCGGAGAATACAAGTGCGCGCATGTTGTTAAAGAAAACTCCCGAGGAGCGCCGTGGGGTTGAGGGGGGGCGGAGGCCGCAGCTGGAGCCTCGCTGAGCCCTCCTCATTCATGCTCCGTTATGTGCAATATCTGCGATCGTAAGGAGGGGCGCTCGGCCGCTCGAAGGGACTGTGAGCAGTGGGCGGCTGCGGGCGTCTTGCGGGGACGAAGAACCAACCAGAGTGGATTGCCGTTTTGGCGCAGCTCTTCTTCCCTTCACGAAGAGATCTCTGTGGAAGAGAAAGGTGGATGTTGTAGGACGTTCTGAATTTTGAAATATCGATTTGTTTCCATGGTTGCAGTATAGCATTGTGTAATGATAGTTCATATCAGTATAATCTACAGAACCCAGGTTGGTGGCATGAAAAAAATTAAATATTAGTCAAGTTTATACTGTGAAACAAGTTTTTTCGTTGATTAATAATGTTAAATTTTGGATTTATTGTAGAACAAATGTTTGTGTTTATTTCTAACAGTTTATTCGTCGCCATAACTATCTTTTAGAACTGTGAGGGAAAGATCTGGAATTTTTGTCTCAGAAGTTTCTGGCTCTGCGTTTGTCTTTAATTACTTTTCTGATGCTCTGAACACGAATTATCTGCTGGCAAACCGACATAGTTTTAACATTCTACTAGGAAACTCCGGCGGACGTTCTTCCCTTCATCTCTTTCTTTCCCCTCCCATCACCCCTCACTCTCTCCCTCCCTCCTTCCCCCTTCCTCCCAGGCCCTGTCCCTGTCTGCCTCTCTCTGCCACTCTCTGTCCTTCTCATTCACATTTAATTGCAGATTCTGCACATCTCTGAGCAATTGAGGTAATATCGGGAAGCGCCGGACCAGCAAAATTGTAATAGAATGTTCACGATTTTTTAAAGGCCATTAAACGCATCGTTTAGAAGTTATTTAACTACATAAGCTCAAAATCCTCCCGAATGTGTTGCGGGTTGCTCTTCATATATATAAGAGTTCAGCTCTTATGTAGTTACCAACATCCAGTTTTATATATGTAGATTACATTGACTAAGGATTTTTCGTCATTATATCACGAAGCTCACATTTCAGAAATTTTGTGTTGTGTACATTCACGTGAGCCGTTGATATGACAGGAATTTTGCTATTTTCCTTGTGCACTTTGCGCGAAATAATCATTGGCGGTTGTTTGGGGTTAGGAAAATATTTAAATTCTTCAACTCACAGTACGTTTTTGAAGATGCATTTAAATCGTAACCAAATATATTTTGTTCATAGCCCACTTAGAAGTGCATCGCGATTGGTTTTACGGAAACGAAACTTACAAAATTTTACGTACTCCATTCAGTATGAGAAGTGAAAAATCAGCGCAAATGTATGCAGAATAAAATAGTAAATATCATTGATATATGGGTGATAGAATTCACGTAATCGGAATTTACGTGAATCTTTTCAGTATAGCAGCATTTGTATAGTAGCTACCTGAAGAAAAAAAATCAAGATTTTTGTGTCTATTTGGTTTTTTCTTGTACATTTTATTTCTTTGTGCTTTTAGAGATCAAATAATTAATATTATTTGCTATTTGTTTACAAATAATGGGGAAAAATGTACGTTTCTCTTCAGACATCATAACTACAACAAATTGATACATTTTGATAATTCTTTTTTTAAAATGAATCGCAATTGTATATTCTAGAGAATGAATTAGAATAGTAAAGGTACTGTAAAAACTAAATGGGTTACATGCTGCTAAAAGAATTATATTGTCTTTTATAGTTTACGATTTACGATGTTTGACATTGCGCGAAAATGCATCTCAAGTGCACTCAATAAGGGCTTGACAGTTGACACTCGCTTCGAAAAAATATTTGCTCAAAAAGTAAGAAACGTAAAAAGAAACGCTTTGAAGCATTTAAAATAAAACAAAACAGAGCTTACAATCCAAAATCAGATTCCATTAATCGGACATCGACATTAAATAACGATTTTATTGTTGGGCATTGTGAAGTGTTACAGTTTATATCATGGGTATAATCTGTCATTAAACAATGTAAAGCATTTTAGGAAATATCCTGTAGTCAGTTACATTCAATTTATACATTTTTTGTGTATAAATATTTATTAACGACTTTTGAACAAAAACGTGAACATCAGAAATCTATTTTTATTGAGAATAAAAGGTAGATTTTAGCTTTTATTCGGGAGAGGAATTGTGAAAAGAATTGGTATGCTTGCACTAAGTACTAAAGTGAGCTTGGTGGATTGCATATACGAAGTTTCATTTTTAGAAGAAAATGTAAATAAATATATATTCCGGTGAACTGCAGTTATCTGTGAAAATTAGATTTTTCATTCGTTCTTTTGTGTCCGACCCTATACATTAGATACTTCTGCGAACGCTGGCTGATTTGAAACATGTCGAGGAGGTGGTAGTTCAACATTCAGCCGCTATGAGGCGCTGGCGTCGCGGTAGCGGGATCGCGTAGCAGGAGCTTCCTTTCGTAATTTCGTCGACAATCTGATGCTTTTTGAGTGGACAGAAAACATCGTAAGAAAGCAATAAAAATGAGTTATTTAATGTAAAATACGAACTAATTTTACTTCGTGTCTGGCATGGATAGTTGATTTTGTGATACACAGCACACTTCAGTACAAAGATGTCAGGCTGAGAGAATCATAAGCTACACTACATAGTACAGTTTTAAAAGGGAGCTTGTTACATCCACTGAGGGCACATGGAAGAGTGTGACACGAAAATCAATCCTCTGTTAGCTTATTTCTGAAAAAAAAATGAAATTTACTAATATAATACTGAAGGAGAAGGGGTTGCTCACTGTGGTTTCATCAGACAAAATGTCTTAAAATTGGTGCTTATGACTCTCCCTCATCAATTATTTCGTAGGTAGGGCACGAAAAGCACTTTTATTACGACCGGATAATGAGAAGTATATAATTTCATGTGTCTTATCTGAGATATATCCCTAAAGAAAAAGATAAACCATATTAATAATGAAATATTGATTACATCAATAAAATATTGTTTAAAACATTACTTAATACAAGTGATTTTGGGAAAACTAACCTGAATGCCTAATTGACTTCTATCACATTGAAATTAATGGAAATTTAGTGTCATACACACACGTGCTTTTTCTCGCAACCCGGCATCGTTAGCGGAATCCGTTTACTACATTTCGGTTTTTATTTCTTGGCGCGTGAGACCCTATCTTCACGATGGAAAACCTCACGGCATTTCACGGCATTCTCGGTCGTGCCGCTAAGACTCGGATGATCGCCAGCACTGCTCAATACGGTCACGATCATGCGACTCCTAGCGCCACGACCGAGAATGACGCGAAATGCCGTGAGATATTCCGTCGGGAAGATAGGCTCTCACGCGTGAAGAAATAAAAACCAAGTATATGCTCCGTGAAGAGGTTAAGGGAATTCGACAGGTCGCGGGTTTTTGATTGGGTGGCGGTCCAGGAACCCCGAGATCTACGGTGCCGACTCCCTGGGCGAAGGGATAAAAGCACGGTGTAAGATATATAGGTGTGTCAACTAGCCGCCTTTGGGGCAAATTTTCTGAAGCCAGTTTGAGCCTAGTTTCTCGCTTCTACGTACGATCGATCGGTTTGGGTCACAGTGTAAGATCTTAAGATGCCATCATAAACTGTAGCTATTACACAGTTTTACAAAACATTTCCTATCCATTTTCCTAACTGTTCGCTCTAGACTTTACCAATTCCACCGCGACGCGACAAATCACTGACTTGAAATTAGAAATCAGCTGGCCACAGAGCTGTCGAATGGATCACGACCAATCATGACCTTGCCCAAATGAGACCCAAAGATCGCAGCGCTTGTATGAGAGAACTGTGAGAACTAGCCTCACATAAACTTCAGTTTTAGACTGGGAGTGAACACACCTATATATCTTACACCGTGGATAAAAGGCACCAACTGACTGCGACGTAACGAGATTTGACTGAAAATGGAGGTGGATTACTCCGAGGCAGGCACTCAACGCCCACCAAAAAGAGTTTAAAGACGCGTTACGTAAAGGAAGGCGCAACAATTTTTTAATCTTAAATTTTTAACAGGACTATCTCATGTCAGTGCAAAACTATAACAAAAAAACACGTTATTCTGCTTCTATTCTTCAGGTTATCAAAAATGCATAAATCTTTTTCTGACTTTTTCCTTCAGGGATAAAAACGTCTCGACAAATTAGAATATTATCTAAAATTCTTAATCTTTTGCGCATTTGCTTCTGCTCTGAATGGTGAGTACAGATATTGACAGCTCTTTGAAATTTATTTCCTTATTAGATAACAACACTATAAATATAAATGTGAGATATTTCCCTTGCATATTAATGTCATTTGTTCGAAGTATTTGGGTCAGGCCTAATTTTTTTCTTTATCCTAATTATATTTCACTTTCCATTGCTCTAATTGTTTTTTAAAAAGGTATCAATGTTAGTTTCAAATAAATAAGAAAAATTATGTTCCCTTACTTGAAAATACAGATTTTTTAAGTATTCATAAATACAGAAATATATTTATATTTGTTATTGTTTCAGTTTCCATAAAATAATCATGAAGTAATCCATATATATGTTCACAATTTTAAGGATATATAAGAGTAGTGCAACAATACGCAAATTAAATCTACTGTTCAAATAATCATTATTTATTCTGTCTCGAGTAGTAGAACTTTGTATCAAATTTCTTTATTTTCTAAATATTGTATCCATTTTTGCTTAACGCATATTTTCTTGCTCTTCGTGATTTTAATTCAATATTTTGAACAAAATAAAATCGTGAGAATACGCAGTCATTTGTAGTAGTAACAGATTTCTCCATGCAATATATGGTATGTATCAAACAAACAATTTCAAAAAGAACTTACAACAGAAATTTAGAAAATTTAAAATACAATTATGGTTTAAGTTGATAAAACAATTATCCATCCGTTATCACGCCATCTGCAAACATGTTTCAGCGCAGGCTATTTTATTATCGGATCCCCAGCTTATTATTTAGAGGTATCTCCCAGAGGTGATCTCGCGAACTTAATTTATTTTGTAATTTTTACAAAAATGTACCTTTTAATCATTTTAAAAGCAAACATGTTGAACAAATAAAATAGCATATTAAACAAAGAAAATAGTATATTTTTTTAAGATATTAAACTTCAATGTTCTGTATATGAAAACGACTCAATAATAATTCAACTGCCTAATTGCATTAGGGCACTAAGTAAATGCAGTATTGGAAAGCATATTGCTTTTGACTAAAAACTCAATATTAGCAAAGGTTTGTTCTCAGTTGATGCGCGATATGTGCGATGTCCATATCCATTTATTCCCAATAGAATAGTAAAAACGTCACACATTATTTTTCAAATATCATTATTCACAGAGTTGTCAACGTCTAGTTTCACATTCCACTATAATCCGTTCTGTTAGTCGCAGGATTTTTATGAATTTGCATTTATCCGCTCCCGGATTCCATTATTATTTTGTTTTCTCACCATGACAAGACTTGTATTTCGTTTGTGGCATGCCGTACAAGGGCACGAGCAACGCACACGAGAATAAATTACAATATTTCAGTCGAGCGAATATTGAAATGACCTCAATGAATATTTTCGTCCCAAAATAAAAAAAGGAAAGAAAGAAAAACAATAAAAATCCCTCGCGGGGGGAGGGATGGAGGGGGAGGGGGAGAGGGCGGACACGAGATCGCGCGTGTCAACGCGAGCATCAGTAACGAATCGGTGGAGACGCGAAAGCGGTGGCGACGGTTGTACCGGTGGCGGCGGCAGCTTCGGGTCAGGTCAGAGGGGGGTCAGGGGCAAGGCTTTATGGGGAACAAGCAGGAACGTTGAAGGGATGGGATGAGGACAATTCTCGCAGGAGGTCTCAGAGATGGGATCAGGAAGAATTCCGCAGAATTTGAGCAGAACGGGCAGGGATTGGGTGGAACGGAGGGAGGATTTGAAGCGGTTGAGGAGAAAGGGGTTGGGGGAGGGTCGGTGTAAGTGAGACGCTGTGGGGTTGGGCTGTGCCTAAGTTGAAGCCAGATGGGGACGGATGAGCCGGGTTGGGCCGGACCGGGCCCTGTCGGGCCAGGTTGGCTCGGGTCGCGTCGGGTCGGGTCGGGTCGGGTTGGGTCGTGTCGGGTCGTGTCGTCTCGTCTCATGTGGGGTCGTGTCGGGTCGGGTTGGATCAAGTCGAGAGGGTTTGCGTTGGGTTGAGTTTGGTCGGGTCGGGCCGGGTCGGGTCGGGTCGGTTTGGACCATTCGCATGAGTGTCGGCATAGTCCTCGCAGCAGGTATAGATAAAATGGCAGAAGGGACAGAAATAGCAGGAGTACATGTTCGCAAGAGGCCGGAACAAAGAGCAAGAGAAGGTAGTGAATGGAACGGAAATGAAAGGACGGTGGTGGAAAGGGATAGCGTAGCAGCGGGACAGATGGAGTAATTCGCCCAATGGACATGAGGAAGAGAGGCGATGACAAAACGGGAAGAACGCAACTCGCAGCGTCGCGAGGCGGGGTGAAATTTGAGGGATTCGGTGGCGGTGGCGGCATGGATGTAAAAAGAGGCGATCAGAGGAGGCTGGGTGATACCGGCCCGCGGGAGGGTGGGGGGGGGGAGCGCGGGTGGGCGGGTTGAGGGAGCGGGGAGGGCGTTGGACGTTCGCTTGAATAAAACGCGGTGTCGCCGGCGAGGCCGCTGGCCCCAGATTTATCGCTCTATCATCGGATTGAATATGGCCGCACCTGCGACCCGCGCCCCTTTTGTGCTCCGCGTTCCCCGGAAGCGCCTCCCTCCCCCTCCCCTCTCCCTTCCCCCTCCTCTCCTCCCTCCCCTCTCCCACTTCCCGGTGTCGACGCCCTGCGCCTCGCCAGCCGTCGCCTTCGCTTCCTTTTATTTATTTCGCTTTCGCCTTGCCTTGAGGTTGCTCCCGCTGTGTATTTTTCGGGTTCTTTCTCGGAGTTTTAAAACGCTTCCATGAGGTTTGATACGTCGTTTGGTCTAGTCAAACGGAAGAGGTGATACGAGGGTAGTCAGAGTGCGGGTGTTCAAATTATGGTTGATTCGCGTGAGATTTGTGGCTGAATTGGCTAGGTGTTGCAGGTGACAAAAAAGGTGCAAAATAAAACAGTTGGATAAATCATTACACTTGTCTCGCATAGAATAATTTGAACCATCCTGATTTACACTCAAAGCACCACTAGCATTATTCCGTGTGAAGATATTATACCGGGAAACCGGGTAAAGTGGTTCAGGGCATCAACTGAAGATGCACAACGTGAAAGCTCAGTAGAACTGAATGCGGCGTCCAACTCCTAGCCTCTTTTTCACCCTTCTCGCATCTCCCCCCGTTCCATTCAAACCTTCCACCACATGGAAACCTACTCAGGTATTCCAATCCAAATCGACTATCATGTGACTCTCAGACAGGAAACCTCTGTAGAGCGGAGCTTGCGTTCCTACAACCCAGTCTCTCCCTCCCCTCCTCTCCACATTCATTCCATTGCGTTCAGTAGTGCTGAACTGGGCCTCCTAAATCCCAGCCTCTCCTTTCCTCTCTCTCCCCTCCTTATCCATTCTATTGTGTTCAGTGGTACTGAATTGCGCCTCGTAAATCTCAGCTTCTCCTATTCTGTCCCTCCTTTCCCACCTCATCCATTCCATTGCGTTCAGTAGTACTGAACTGGGCCTCCTAAATCCCAGCCTCTCCTTTTGCCTCCCTCTCATTCCCTTCCCTCCCCTTCTCATCCATTCCATTCCGTTCAGTAGTACTGAACTGGGCTTCCTAAATCCTAGCCTCTCCATTCCTTTCCCCCCTTATCTTCCTCATCCATTCCATTCCTTTCAGTAGTACTGAATTCGGGCTCCCCTCCCTTTCTCATCCATTCCGTCCAGTAGTACTGAACTGGGCCTCCTAAATCCCTTCGTCTCCTGTCCCCTCCCTCCCCTCTTCACCCGCTCCGGGTCCGTTCCGTTCCGTCCCGTCCATTCCGTCCCTGGGGCGGCGGACGCGACCCGGGCGCCGACGCGCCGCCGGGCGCCGTGTTAGCAAGCGCGACACGCGGCCGCTGCTGAATATTCAAACTAAAAATTGTCGTATATTTGATTTTTAGGCGGCGAGTCAGGTTGTTTTATTTTGTGAATATTTCACGCGAGGGATTTTCGTGCTGCGGTCGGTGGAGCTTCGAAAAGCCAGAGAGGATGTTGCCCGGATTACTTATGGCAGACTTAAACATTGATCTTGCTTGTTTCTGCCCCGCATTGACTTTCGCGGTAAAGGGGATGCTCTCGTTCTGTCCTCGCGACCTCTGTCGGGGAATTTTTTCGAAAATGTTTTGTTTAAAATGTTGCCTGACCTTTTTAGTGGGTTAAATTTACGTTACAGTTGCCTCAGTTTTTGTTAGCAGACGTAAAGTTTTGTGTTTGATGTGTCTGAAATCAAAAGTGATACATCTATTTTGGAAAAGTGAGGCGATGGGATTCTAAATAGTGTATTTCTGAGAACCATCATGGTGCAATATTATTACAAAGTACGTAAATCTCAAATAGAATATATGGAAAATACATGATTAATAATTTAGTATTTTACCTTTTAAAACAGTTAAATCCTCGGGTAACTAGAATGATAAGTGCAATCAATAATTAATTCAATGATAATTAGTTAAAGTAAGGTTTCATGAATGTTACGTGTTACTGTACATATTTTTCCTTACAAATACATTTACGGCGTACATTTGACATTATGGATTTTTATTTATATAATGTGATATAACAAAACCAAAAGAAATTTAAGATTTTTGGGGGTGAGTTACCACTGATAGAATGTATTCAGTTTTATAAACACTATGCTGAGTGAATTATACTCGTATTTTTCAATTTACTTCGGTTTGTTCTGATAAAATAATTGAGAGCAAAACATTTAATTCGTGGAATTTTGATACGTAAATAAACTTGAAAGCTCTATCATTTTCGAACCAATTTCGATTTTATTTTCATGCTATTCTTTACCACTACTTTTCGCGTCTTTTCTATATTTTGCTACATTCGTGCGAGCAAAAATTCTGATTCTGCGGGAATTTACGGGTCGTCTCTAAACGTTTCGTTTTACTGGCGGCTCTCATAACACGAGACCCTGCTCAGCATGCTGAGCAGTGGAAATCTCAATTTCTGTCTGGCCCTGTACTTTTCGCTCTGTTGACTGAAACATATCACAATTGACAGTGCCCAAACTCACTCTATATACCCAATACAAAAGCTTGAGTTTACCCAGACCATTAGCTAAACTACCTTTCCTGTGTTTGGTGTTTCAATAAACCTAGGTGAAATAACAGTTGTTTTGCGTATTTTGTGAATACTCAGAAAATTAATGTGACGTTTGTCAGACTGTCTTTTATTTTATAGACAGAAAATTGTTATAGGATAACTATTTAACATCAATATATTATATGAGATACATAGGAGCAATAGCTCCGTCTCGGAAAATAATTATTTCCATCTTCAGGCTTAAATGTCAAAACAAATAAAATATAATATTTTAATCAATGGCCACATTTAAACAGTAAAATTACATAATACCCATGTACACAAGTCACTACACGGAGCGCACCTTGACACAAACTTTTGAAGATCTCAGTAAGGTGTCGTTGGAATAAATCTAAATGATTGAGAATAAAAGGTAGTATTAGAGAGAGGTAGAGAGAGGTTGAGAGGGACATTACAAAATCAAGTAAGTCAGAAAGAAGAAAGAATTAACAGTTAGTAAGAGAAACATCTTAATTTTGAGAAAAATTACGCAATAATCCATCATTAAAATTAGTAAATTTATTCGATTCCACCTGTGTATTCAAACAATGTTTTGATACAAATCGTTTCTAATATTATTCAAGGATACAAGAAATTTTCGCGGGCTAAAATCTGTATCCTGGAAATTCACGTAATGGGAAGTCATAATTCTATGCCGTGTTAAGAGTGTACATGCCAGGTATTTTATGTTTCTTTTATGTTCAAGTAGTCTTAAGCTCAACTTACGTTTAGTTTGACCAATGTAATTAAAAATATAAATGATTCGCTAAAAGACGCATCTAAATATTAATGTAAAATGCTACCCGCAATGCAAGTCAGGAATATATATCGTTAAAAAACTCCTAAACGAAGCTATAGAGTAAAGATGTACATTCTTAGTCAATGACGAAGCGTTCTAGGACCTTAAAAACTAAAATGTTGAGGTCCAAGGGGTTTCCATCTTCCGCCCTCCACCTCCAATTCTCCCATCCTTCTTCCCTCGTCCTTCTTTCTTCCCTCGGCCTTCGTCTTTCGTCCGTCTTTCCTCGTCGTCGGTCCGTTCTTGGACCTTCAACCTTCGTCCTTAGCCCTTGGTCCTTCGTCGTTCTTCCCTCGTCCTTCGGCCCTCATTCCTCATCGTTCGTGCGCCCGTGAACCTTCACCCCTCGCCCTTCATCCTTAGTTCGTCGTTCTTCCGTCGTCCTTGGCCCTTCCCTCGTCCTACTTCTCTCGTCCTTCGTCTTTCGTTCCTCCTTCCTCGCCGTCCGTCTGTCCTTGGATCTTCTCCCTTCATCCTCCGACCTTTGTCCTTAGGACCTTTGTTCTTCGCCTTTAGTCCTTAGTCCTTTGTCCCTCGTTCCTCACCCCTTGTTCCTCCACCATTCCGCCTCCCTTCTTCCTGCTCGCATCTGCTTCTCGCGCCCTGTTCCTCGCCCCTCACCTTTCGCCCTCGTGCCTCGCCCGCCGCCCGCGCGAGATGGAAGGCCGTCTCCGGCGCGCGGGGGAGCTTTCGATCCGAAACGAATTACCGCCCCAAAGTTCCCGAAGAAACAAGACGGAGGGGCCGCCCCCGCGCATCATCCGTAAAGCGAGCCGCCGCCGCCGCCACCGCCGCCGCCCGGGCGATCTGTATGCCGGGCGGGCGATCGCCCGCGGGCGAGTCCCGCCCGCCCGCCTCGCCACGCCTCGCGCGTCGGCCCGCGCGCCCCGTGACGTCATCAACATTTTATCTGTCCGCCCGCGGCACCTGCGTCGCCCGATTGGGCGAGGACGTGCTCCGAGGTGGCGAGCCATCACCCGCCCCGGTCTCTCGCCCCCCGCCCCGCCCCCACCTCCGTCCCCGCCCCTGCCCCCGCCCCGCCCCTGCCCCCACCCCTGCCCCCGCCCCTGCCCCCGCCCCTGCCCCCGCCCCGCCCCTGCCACCGCCCCTGCCCCGCCCCTGCCCCCGCCCCTGCCCCGCCCCTGCCCCCACCTCCACTTCCATCCCCGCCCCGGCCCACGCCCACGCCCCTGCCCCCACCCCCGCCCCCGCCAACGGCCCTGCCCCCGCCGCCAGCTGCGAGGCGAACCGCTTGCCCCGAAGCACGCCTTTCGCGAGACATCTTTGTTGCTTTTTACCAGGATGCACTCTATGCAACGATTCTAGACCTTTTTCATTTGGGGCGCAAAAGGAATTTTTAAAAATCAGCCCCTCTTATCTTACTTCACTTAAATTGTGTACAGATTTCTTGTCGTAAGCCTCAAATTCTCCATTAGTAATGTCATGTCAAGTAATGAGCTGTTTGGAAATTCCGATAAATCAATGAGCCACGTAGCGGTGAGTTGATTTATAGGTAATTTCCAAACCACAAATGATATTTAGTGTGAGAATTTCCCGCATAATTACATTAATAAACTCAAATTTAAGCATTTAAACAACAAATAAAACGAAAAAGGATATTATTGGATCATTCAAATGTGACGAAATAATATCACTGCCTCCAATTTCGTATAACGTTTACTCGTACGTAGAGTAAAAATGAATTCTACGTTGTTTCGTTTATATTTTTGTACAAAACCTGGTTGACAATTAACAGAAACAAATATCAAAGAACATTAAACTAATTAAACGAGCAATAATTAAAATTATAGAAATTTTATTTTCAGACAATTAAAATACTAGATGTTAAAATTGCAGCCATATTTCCGAATATTTTTTATGTACGTTGAGGTTTCAATGTTTTTCAAGTTGGGTTCAGTTATTTTAAGAACTTTCGTAGTATGTAATTAATAATTATGGACTAAAATGTAGGACATAAAAATGTCTCGTAATGCTAAATACGCTCGTTATGAGATTTGAAAACAAGGAATCCAAATCGACTCTAGACTTAGCAGATGTAAGAGAATAATATTTTACTGACAGTCGATGGCAAGCCGTTTGAGTGATTCTTTCGTATTTGAAACATATTGATAAAAACCTAATTACAATGTCAGACACCGGAAAATTTTTGTCTTGGAGAGCACCTAGAAATCGCCAGTGAATTAGTTCTGATTGATTAGTAGAGTTTCCGGGCGAGTAAATTGATAAGGCCATTAGTCCCGTAAGTGAGGTGTGTGTTTTTTGCTCGGAAGGTGGCGGTGATCTTGTCCCGCTGGCTGGCATGACCTGGCGCCGACCTACCATCGGCTAGCGGAGCTTTCCCCAACCAGGTATCTCCTACCAGCGGAGCACCGCCCCAGCCGGACAAGCTCTTAAGCTCTCGACCGGTCTCCCGGCATGCGTGGTAGTGTAGTGCATGCTAGTTTAAGTTTGTGTAAGTCAGGAGTGAAGATACAACAGGGAAAAGGAAAGAAAGATTGCGGGCAGTCCAAGCCAATTTGTTAGGGTACTGCTCCAGCATTCGACTGGTATTCATTGGGGAAACCACGGAAAACTACTGATCAGTGCAGTCGGATGCCCCAATTCTGCTCCAGGCAGTGATAGAACTCGACATATCTATATGGCTAGTGTCGAAAATTCTGCGACCGTCGGAACTCGGACACCAGAGGTATTGCAGTGACATCAATTGATACCCTGAGCCACCTGTCCTCGGTAGTTAGTACTGACATACGCTCGGGAATGAGTTCTAGAATATTCCTAATATTAGGACCAATACCCATCTATCCAGCCCCTGCCGTTCATCTTGTGGGCCGAAAGTTAATCTTGTGGGCCGAATAAAAATTATAGACATTTCCAATAATATTTAGCTCATTTATTGATCCATCGAGTGAAAATTAAATATATGCCCTGCATTCATTCTAATCTTTGAAATTGTTCGTTAAACACCAAGAAATGTAGAACAGTGTTTGTTTACCTTCTAAAGAATGTTTTAAAGCGAGATGGGAAGCTGTGCCAATGTGCCCTTAATTGTTTTAGTTAATTTTTTCGCTCGTTTACATGTATTTCTTTTTGCAATTTTAAAGGTCTTTGTTGTTAGAGTTAAGAATCCCAACCAAATCTCTTCCCCATTAGTTTCTACCAATATCGTAAGATCATTACTATTTTGCAAAACCAATTAGAAATTATAACAAAAATTGGATTTTCAAACATTTTGAAATATTGACTGCGTTTCAGAACAACTTTCCTTATAAATTATGTTGTTAAAAACACAAAGGTGTGTCTACTTTTTGATTCTGAATATTTTTTTCGATTTTTTTTCAGTCAAAATGTTTTACTTTTCTATTTATTTATTTTTAAACAACTTTTTGTTGAAACCGATATTTTTGACTCTTATCCTACTAGAACAGAGTTGTCCAACTGGTGTCATTTATTGTGGCCCGTCAAAGGGTATGTGTCAAAAGTGAAATTTTTTTTCATACATGTCCGGCGAGAAAAATGCACACCTAGCGCACCCGCTCTTTCGGGGTCGACACCTCCTTAATGTGAAAATAGGATAAGCTTATATCACGCTTATATAGCCTCATATCACGCATGTTTCCTTCCCCCTTCCCCCGTTTCTGAGCAGCCGGGCAAACTGCTAAGATCAACAATATGGATAAGTCAGGTGTTAGTTGCCCGAATAATGTAAATATGTCCCGCAACCATAAGAAAGTTTTCAGTTGTGGCCCTCGAGGCCTTGTAAGTGGGACATTCCTGTACTTGAACGATTCGTATATTCCAACCATACGTAACCAGTAAAAACAAATAAATGTGAATCTTCCTACACAAAGAAAGCTAATTGTATTTAATTCCTCGACGTGCAGTGTAAGAGCCATTATTCTTGGTGCAAAATAAAAATAATTGTTGCATTTCATTGAAGTAAATGTTAATTTCTTTCTTTCCTATTTACGTCGTGAATTCAGAATCTTTCAACAGGAATTCGATGCCTCTGGAGACTGCAATAAAGCGTTTGCATCATCCACCCAAAATTAAACTAGAAAAAGTATTGTCCACTACCTTCTGAATAAGCTGGGTGCAAGGCAACGATAAAAGAAAACCGAGAAAGTTCCCCCTCGACATATATCATGTGAGAAAACTAACTCTCTTAAGTCAAACGTTCACCCCCTTACGTGAGCTCATCCTTTGCGGTATCCCCGTTATGAGGATTAATTTCGAGACCCATTAACAGCATTGCCGCGGGTTAGTGCATCATCCACACCCAGACTTGTAAAAATTCATTCCGAAACCACAGATAGTATTTTTAATTTCCCCCCCGCGAAACAAATTGCTTGTTCTCCGGCGATATCAAACAAGACAGGCCATTCCGTATCTCCCCAAGCATCTACCCTTCTCGCGACCATCCCCCAAAGGGACAAGGGCGAGCCCCCAAGGGATCACAATCTCCGTGATTTAACCGTGCGAGTCCGAAGGGCCAGCGGCATATTTTTTTCGTAAAAAGAGAGAAGGTAAATTAATGAATTAAGGAAATAGAAATACACTGGCCTCGTGAATGTCAAACGTACCCTTTACCGCTGCTAGGGGGGTTGACTTTTATTGCGAGATTTTTAAAAAAAAATCCGCGGGCTTCACACACGCCGCTTCCCTTGTACACGCACCGGTTGCATTCTTGATTTGCTTATCACTCCAGTGCCACTCGCGCGTTAGTGGTGCCGTATAGGAATTAAGTAAGCAGTTAAAAATGTCAAACGCACGCGCTGAATTTTAATTATAACGATAATAGGGGCGGTGGCTCTTGAGCGGCGGGCGCGAGCCGGGGTGGGCGGGGCCCCGCGCGTCATTGTGGGAGCGATCCCAGGATCAATGTGCCAACGGGAGGGCCGGCCGAAGGGCGCGAGGGATGGGCGCGGGGAGAGGGAGGAGAAGAGGGGTTGACGGGAATACTGGAAAGGTGCGGATGTGATGGAGGTTATCCAGAGTTGGATGGGTTGATTTAGTGCGGAGGTGTCAAGGTCTTCTGCTGGTGGCTGCGGCTCGCGTCGTGGTACCGCAGCATGCCACGAGCTTCTCTGCGCAACTAGCGTCGGGAAAGGAAACTATTAGTAGTAACCCCCGCCGTTTTACAATAGTGATGGCGTTGTCTCTGGTGGCGGGGTAATGAACTGCGTGGAGAGGCGATTTCGTCGTGGCAGTCGGGCCACGGACTCCCGCTCGTGGCATTGGCCTTGACACCACTGATTTAGTGTTTCCGGGAGCGTCAATTGCTGTGGTCATTGGCCCGTTGGTGTATGTTCTGATTAACCCTTAACTGGCGACGTGAGGTCTTTGAGACTGTTGAGGAAAAACAAAAGCGTAGCCCTCCTTTCTGGTACGTCGCAATAAGTTTTTCTCTACATTTCTTTACTTTCTTCCTATCTCTTTCTAAACTACACTCACACGCGGGGCAGCGGATCCAGTGACAGCCGTTCCCCTTTGAGGGCCAGTCGAAGTTTCGGAGCGGTCTCGCAGACCTCACACCACTCTTTTTCCCCACAGTGAATGTGCATTGCAAATATTTTATTAATAGATAATTTTCGTCTAACAATGCATTAAAGTATTTAAATGAAGGTTTTTTTAATGTAGTGAATGATATTTTAAACCATTCTAAGAATTTTTAAGATAATTAATAGTGAAGAAACAATAAGGAACAAATTATAGCCAGAAATTTACCCGCGAGTAAAAAATAATTGTATTATTTTCATTTTACATATTAACAACAAATCCTTTTATTTTCTTGTTTATTATAGCGTTGTTAACGTGAATGAAAATTGTCGTGTCAACATGAAATTAAACACCAAAAATAATCTGCATAAAACTTTTGAGTCTCTCAGACCGCACGTCACCAGTTCACGGTTAAAATAAGTTGATTTAGTATTGTGCTTCTGAAGCTATGCTTCGTACAGTATGAGTGTATGATTTTGTTACTTTTATAAGTGTTTATTTGAAGTGTTTATTTTCGTGTCCCGGGAACGCGTGCTCAGTGGTACGCAACTTGTCACCATCACTTCTTTCCATTCGCGATTGTCAATCACAACTTATTTTAATCGGACCATAGTGTGTTTCGCTGGAGGTGTTGGTGCCCTTCGTTCTCAGACCTGCTGTCACTACGCCTTAGGACCGGGAGGTGGGTTCATCTCTCACCCTCGAATGATTTATCGGTTAGAGTCAGTCTGTTTAAAGCGATTAGTAAAGTGAAATTATCTCTCGATACCTTGATGTAGTATTTAGAATTTTCGAAAACACGCGTGCACTATCTTTACGAATGTTTCATATGAATGACGAGAAAATTCTTAGTTCTCATTAATGTGAAGGGGACATTTAATGAGAATAAAATGGACATTGTGATGGCGGATTTTCAATGTATACGCATTACAGAAATAACGAAATTTTTGAAGTAACCCATTATCACTATCCGTAAATTAGTTTGTCAAATTACTATTGTAAATTCGTATTAGAATCTTAGGATTAATAAGGATCATTTTCTGTTCGGACATGTTTTCTACGAAAAGTACACTAGATAATTATACAACTAATGGATTAATATCCAAGTGAATAAATACTGATACACTAAAGTGCTTTACCTTTACCTTTGACTTTTCTGTAACCTTGCTATGTTACATACAGCTCAGCAGCAGAGTATACTTTGCTGCAAGCGCAAACGGGATTTGTGCTATAGCGCAAACGCAGCGTTGAGGTAAACAAAGAAGCGTTGTTGTAAACCAAACAATGCGATAAAACATACGGACTAAAATTACTCAGCATCACTCACGTATTTGGAGAACATGGTAAATGCACGAGTGCAAAATATCTAGTTGTACTAACTAGTGGCACATATACACTCTTACATAACATCCGCAATGATGCAACAGTGTCATTCCTCCGATGGGTAGGATTCTGCAAATAATATTAATGAATGAGCTGTGGAAGCAACTGAATAATCTTCTTAATAACTTCAACTCTTAAGTGGATGTTCAGAGAAAATAGCAACGAACGTTAATCCCGCTATAGTTGTAACAGAAAGTAATGAAAGGCCGTCTTAGGCCTAAGATATTGAAATGCACCCACAATGATGGAAACGGTAGACATGTTGATTCAAGGATGTAGTGGCACGATGTTGAGGTCGTAGAAGGCAAATGCGAGGACAGATTGTGGAGGAGGTGGTCAGTGTAAAGAAATAAAGAAATACAAAGTAAGAAAACAGGTGTGTCGACGTATAATTTCTATTCCGCATTCATATAATACTTATTTCATATTACGAAAACTATTAGAAAAATACATGAAACATAAAATACATTGAAACCTCTAATTTCAAAAAGTGTAATAAATGATTTGGTACTAGTGAAACAAAACATCAAAATATTTGAAAATTACCAAATATTTTAAACATGTATTCAAATTATTGACAACTTAAGTATAGCAAAAATTACAAAATTGAATATATATATTTAACCTACTATTGATAACGATTTTTGTACAACTCTGCAATTGTTCACACATATCCCTGCACAATTTGCGTGTTGCAAAAAATGTAGTGATCATCACTAGAGGCGAAGTCATAAAGCGATTGGTGAGTTGGGAAATCGTCTTCAAGAATGCACTTTTCAGCCGGAGATTTTTTATAAACTAGCTAGTAAATGCTCATTTTAAAGTGAATTGATAAACATTGACCATTGTAATCAATTGAGCACATAACAATGAAATTTAATAGGTTTGACGGAAACAGATAATTTGATTTTAATAATAACAGATAATATGATTTTTATAAGTTTGAAACTTCAAAATTGTCTTTTCCAAAACCTTTTCAGGCATTTCTCCTTGTATTTTTTCGTGGAGGTTTTCGACACCCATCTGCTGCCTCACACGGCCTCCTCCATGTCTCCCATTCTTGGTCTATTTTCTTGTCTCTCCCATCCTCTCTTCCTTCCCTTCACCCCTCCGCTCCTCTTTTCACCCATCCTTCCCTCATCCCTCTTTTTTTAGTTCTCCTTCTCTCGTCCCGTCTCCATTCCTCTCCTCCTCTCTTCCCTCTCTCCATTCCTCTTCACTCTTTCCATAGCTCTCTTCCTGTCTCCTCTCCTTTTCATCCTTCACACTCTTCTCCCGCTTCCTCTCCTTCTCTTTCGCCCACTCTGTCCTTTCTTCCGCATCACTTTTCTTTCTCTTCCCTCCTGGCTCCCTCATTACCTCTCTTCACCATTCTCATCCCCTCTGCACTTCTCTCCTCCTCTCCTTTATTCCCCATTCCTCTCCCCCTTATTCCCTATACTTCCCTTTCCTTTTTCATTCCTTCTTCACCCCTCTCTTTTCTTCTCCATCCCTTTCCCTCTTTAGCCCTCTCCCTCCTTATCCCTCTCCCTCCTCATCCCTCTCCCTCCTCATCCCTCTCCCTCCTCATCCCTCTCCCTCCTCATCCCTCTCCCTCCTCATCCCTCTCCCTCCTCATCCCTCTCCCTCCTCATCCCTCTCCCTCCTCATCCCTCTCCCTCCTCATCCCTCTCCCTCCTCATCCCTCTCCCTCCTCATCCCTCTCCTCCTCATCCCTCTCCCTCCTCATCCCTCTCCCTCCTCATCCCTCTCCCTCCTCATCCCTCTCCCTCCTCATCCCTCTCCCTCCTCATCCCTCTCCCTCCTCATCCCTCTCCCTCCTCATCCCTCTCCCTCCTCAGCCCTCTCCCTCCTCAGCCCTCTCCCTCCTCAGCCCTCTCCCTCCTCAGCCCCTCCTTCTTCATCCCCCTCTCTCTTCATCCCCCTCTCTCTTCATTACCCTCTCTCTTCATTACCCTCTCTCTTCATCCTCTTCTCTTCACCCCCTCTCTTCATCCCTCTCTCTTCATCCCTCTTCTCCTTCATCCCTCCCCCTCTTCATCCCTCTCATTTTCATCCTGACACTCCATCTCCTTTCTCATTTCTCCTCTTCTCCTTTCCTCACACCTGCTCTTGCCCCCCCCCCCCCATCCCTCTCGGTGCGCCGCCAGCGCCCCTAGTGAGGCGCCCTCGAATGACAGGCAATTAGCGGCTCTCCGTGGCGTCCGTCGCCGGGGGGCAGCAGCCGGACCTTCCTTTGTGGCGGCGTCGCGTCGGCGGAGGCCTCGTCCGCAGCACAATGCGCGCGGGAAAACTCCGCCTGGGATCCTCGCGAGGATCTGTCCGCGAGGACGGGCGGTCGTCAGCTGCGGCCGATGGCTCCCGCCGGACTGATTAGTCGGCGGAATTAAGTCGGTGAAGGTGGTTCGGGTTGGAGTGGAGGTGTTCATGAAAGCGGCCATCTCTTTACCCGAAGGTGATTGACCTGTATTTCGCGAGCATCTATTTTTATTTTTATTTCTTACAGGCGTTAATTTAGGTTTGAAAATGGAATTGAATTGAAAATTGAATTGAAAAAATTGGTGCTTGAAATACTATCGCCTATATTTTAATTTTTAGAGATTTATTAAGACCGAAAGGTAATTCGGAGAATATTATGATTATAGTATAAGGCAAACCCTTGTTAAAAACAAAAAAAAGTTTTGTTGTACACCAAGATTCTCCACACCAAACAAATTATTCACAAATTACTTTGTTACAATCAATATAGATTCTAACAGAAAATAGTACTTCTTAATAATAATAATAATAATAATAATAATAATACTAATAATAATAATAATAATTGTAATAATAAGATGATCTTAAAATGTTTTCTAAGAATGAAGCGATTCTCTTCCATATGGTGTCTGTCGTAAATAATTTTAGCAGTGACATCTGCATGAAGTTGGGTCTTGTGTGCAAAAATCAATTTGGAAAGAGGCAAATTGACAACGTCAGAGAGCATTGAAATTGATATGCACACTGTGATTCAAGACCTTGAGCCAGGTAAAACTTTCAAATATCTGGGCATTGAAGAATGTAAGGCCATCTCGAACGAAACTATGAAAGAGAATTCACAGGGAGTATTACAGGAGAGTGAGACTTGTCCTGCAGTCCATTCTGAACTCCGGGTATAAAATATCAGCAATTGGTAGTTTGGCAGTGCCTGTAGTCGAGTACAGTTTCAGACTAGTGGACTGGGATGAGCAAGAAATTTGAATCATGGATCGAAAAAACAGGATACTGCTTACAATGCATCATGTCGCCCACCCTCGAACTGATGAACATGGACTTTGTGTGTCACTTTATGTGTCAAAGAAGGAGGAAGAGGTCTCAACAGATTGAAGTCTCCTGGCACAATGCAATAGTTGTAATGGGAAAGTATGTAGTCAGCCATCAAGATGACCCTCTAATGAGGCAGGTCATGAAATCTGACCAAAGATTGGAAGTCAGAGGCATTAATGTGTAGTGTAACCATTCTGAATTCTCGGTCGTGGGGGTATTTTAGTGGAAACGTGGCTCTTTTGAAGATTTCTAAAAAAACTCAAAATCGTGACCACAGAACAAGGTATAATTGGACCAATTATAAAAAAAATACAATACAAGATGAAAATCAATTATCACTAAAAAAACAGTTGACATTAGAATCACAAAGAAAAATCCACAAAAAATGACATAGATATTTAAATACACAAACAAAATTTTCACAATGTAAGAAATATGAAGTAAGTAATCATCAAATGCTTATTAATAGCATTCATGAATCTTCCATCACAGTAGACGGCATTCAGTCTAAGAAAGTTCGTGATATTTTGTACTTCAGATTCCTTACAACTCAATGTACCCTTTTAAATTACTACAAATCATAAATGCATCCCGTTGCAAGGTTGATTGTCTTCAGAATTTCAAGAATTTTACTGACAAGGGCAATAAGCAACAGGGATTAAATGCACACTTATTCACATTGCAATAAACAGCAAAACAGAGAAATGGTTTCACAATATTGCGAAAACAGAATATTCGTGTGCTGCAAATTACATGTCACAATTTAGCAATATGATTTTCTTCACCATATTTTAAATAAATGTAGAAGATATCAATGAACACCTGGAAAATTCCAACAATATTGTTTTAAAACCTTTCAAAAGATTAAAGACAATGGTTATTCTCTTAAATTTATGAGAATGAAATTATTAACTTTGAACAAATTACTCAGTCATTTGGAATTTATATTATCATATACCATATCTACATAATAAAAAATAAACATATTTAAAACTTTTCACTGCTTTGTTAATTTTTTTTCTGTAAGAGTCTTTATGAACAGATGCTGATCTTTACGGGCCCCGGAACACAGAGTTTTCTTGACCTTGTCGGGCGCACCCTGAAAAGCAGCACTTTCGTTATTTTTCGAACGCGAGACTTTGCGCAGTAGTGGCAGATTGTAGTGAATTACAGCACTTAATTGGCGGTTCGTAGTAATTTTTCTCTTATGCAACAACAAAAAACTACGAGGAATAACAGATCGAATACCAACCTCTGTCCGTAGACTATGTCCTCACCAGTCGATGCCAGCAACGGTCGGTGGCGGCGTCACATGCACCCAGCACCAAAATGGCTTCAGCGCAGTACCAACGCCATACAGAGCCCAAAGTCCAAATTTCTCTAATGGCGCAGCGAGTCAGTGGATCGTCTGCATCACCTGTCTTTCTGTACGAAAAATTCACTTCCTATTCTGCCCAGCATTATAACACCTCTCACTGCTGGCGTTCTAACAACTTCAAATACGTTTCCTACCGCGGCCTCGCGAGTTCTGCCTTCAGAACGCCTTTTCCTCCTTCCCCTCCGCGCGCGCGCCATCAAAACCTACCCAGCCATACTCCTCTTTTGCTGATAAGAAGTTACCGGTGGCGACGCGGCGGCGCGAGGGGCGCGACGTCAGTCTAATTCAAACCCGTTCGCTCCGGCGCGGGTACTCATGCAATCGGCACATGTTAATTAAAACATGTACGGTTACAGTAGCAACAAGCGTTGCAAAGAAAACTATACAAGACATGCAGAATGACAGAGAAACTCAACTTCTGATACTACTTAACATGAAATGTGAGACACAAAAGATGTTAAAGAAATCGTGGAGAGACAACCACTCCACGGACAATATTTGAAACGAATGGACAGAGCAGAGATTAATAAAGATCAATCATTTATGTGGCTTAAAAGGGGAAGAATGAAGTCAGAATCGGAAGCAGTTCTAATAGCTGCCCAAGATCAGGCCTTGAGAACATGACATTATGATAAAGCGGTTCTCAAAATTTCCCAAGATGATAAATGCCGCATTTGCCAGGAACAAGTAGAAACCATTGATCATATTGTCACAGCTTGTCCAATTCTAGCAAAGACTGAATATTTGAAAAGACACGACAAGGTGTCTCTCCTCCACTGGCAAATCTGTACCGCCCTCGAAGTTCCAAACACTGACCAAAACCGGTGACGTCTGTTGGACTGTGTACGATATTGTACGACCAACAAATTCAAACTAATCGCACAATAGCGGCAAACAAACCGGATATTCTTATCCAGGATTTGGAGAAAAAATCGTGCCTGATTGTAGACGTTGCTGTGTCATGCGATCAAAACCTCGTAAACAAGGAGGTAGAGAAACTTCTTAAATACAAGAGTTTGGAAATCGAGATCAGCCGAATGTGGGACGTAAAAGCACAGGTCGTCCCCATAGTTATCGGAGCTCTGGGATTTGTTCCGCAAAATTTGTTTAAGAACTTGGCTAATCTTCCAGGTAATGCAAAAGAGTGGGAAGTGCAAGAAATTGCTTTATTTGGAACAGTCCACATTTTGCGCAAAGTATTGTAGAGGCACCGATTGTCCCTAGATCTACTCCTTAGGAAGCTGGTTGCAACCCGAAGTAGACTTTATATTCAACCGACTCATAACATCTCTAGCCGTGAATTAGGAAAGTAATAATAATAATAATAATAATATTAATTGAACTTACATATTCTAAATAGGGCGCCTTGGTTACAGTACTCAAATAACGAAAAGTAGACATCGGTTTCAATTTGAACATTATTGTAGAGATGACATTGTGAGAAATTTCTTACGCTTTGAATGAAGATGTAGAAATAGACTCTAAAGAAGGTGTAGACTACTTATATTAGAAATTGTCGGAAATAACCCAGCGTTGGCCGGGAAAAAAATCATATTTTCTACAGGAAAATAAATAGATTTTATATTCATTAAATTATATTCCATTTGGCCCATATATTGAGAACATACTATTACTACTTTTGTAAAAAATATAAATAATTTACTTTAATGTACATTTCATTTGGCTTAAGTTTCGAGGATTATTTTCATCTTAAGGCTAAAATAAATAAAATATTGAAAAAATTCATTTTAAGAAAAATAATTTTGAATAATTTTGATGTTTTCATGATGTTCAGTTTTTACAAAAGCAATAATAGTCTGTTCTCAATATATGGGACAAATGGAATATAATATAACGAATTTAAATTAATAAGAGCACACATATAAACAATAAAAAATAGATTTTATCTATATTCCCAAATAAGTCAAGAAAACGTATTTTACATTCCCAGCACGTTCGGCCCGCCCCACCCGTTCCGGCAACCCACTCCGCCCCGCCTCGTTCTCTCGCATCCATGCTCCGACCCACTTTTCCCCACTCCACTCCATTCTTCCCTCATGATCCTCTTCGCATTGTCTTCCCTCCCCGCCCCACTCCGTTCCCACGGCACCATCCTTCCCACCCCCCGCACCATTCTACCTTCAAATTCATAGAGGAGTAATTAGAAAAGTAATATGATTTTTTAATAGTGCATTTGGCCAATTCTTTTGGCGGACATGTAATTAGAAAACGAATATGAATTTAGATCTTGATTCCACGAATTAAATATTGTATATCAACGTTAGTTTACGTGTACAATCAGAACTCAGCTATTCGTCGCGTCCGTGATCTTAGAATAAACGCGATGATTACTCCTAGCAAATTAGTGTACATAGGTTATGTGCTAACGTGTTAATAAAGCTTCAGGTTATGTAGAGGGAAATGTGTATAGAATGCTCGTAAACACTGAGAAAGTACATAGTCTACTAACCGATAGTAATTCATCTACAGTGTGTGTTTAGGACGCAATCAAACTGTTACACGGTTTGCAGTACGGTCAGTTCTGCTCTTCAACAAACCGATGTACGCGATTCTCTTTTTGGTTTTTTTCTCTACAGATACATTCCACGAATTAGTTAGACGGAAGTAAGTTAAAATATAATTTGTACAGTGAAATGTCTGTTGCTTCCTACTTGTAGTTTTTTAGTAAGTGAATTTGTAAGAAAGTACAGAGTTCGCTACATTCTTTACATTTTGTATATTAAAACTAGCATTAAGAAGCCAAAAATTCAGAGGAATGTGAAAAAAATGTCCTTTGGGCACCCAAAGAAGGTATCTGGAAAAATAATAATTCATAACCGAAATTCTGGTTCAAAATAAAGAGATTAGGAAACTAATTGTGCGAGAAAGTCTGTGCCATTCTATAGCAGCACTAGTTTACTTTTTTTGCCCTCTCTTATTACACACGTGGAGAAAAGTTAAAGAAAAAATTTGTAGCGGTTTTTGAGAAAATTTGTTTTCGTAAATTTCAAACGGAAATTACGTTAAACCTACTCGTTTTTTCAGAAAATTGTACATGACATTTTTAAAGAGCTAATTTTGTACAACAGACTTTATCTGAGGAAAAAATCTCTACAATTAAAAATCTCTATACACCCTTTCACGGTGGCTCTGAGATAGGTTTATTCGTCTTGCTCTTATCTACAGACGTCTGTTGGTATCATTCCTCCTCCCACGATATTACCAACGCGTACAATCATAAACAAAAATATTCTTAATTCACATACAAATTCCGTACTATCCGACATGAAACAATCCAAAGGTAATAATTACCCTGCTAAAAGAAGAATGACGTGACGACAGCCCGGGCTTCTGACCCGACATAAGCTCCTCCCTGAGCCACAGCGCAAGAAGCTTTCGCCTCCCACACAAGGACTCGGCCCGCCACGGCCCCTTGCTCGGAGGTGGAAACGAAAGCAAAAGGAAGAGATCTCCGCCAAGAACCCGACGTTCGAAATCCTCAGGCTCACCCCGTCTCCGCCCCCCCCCCGACGGACAGTCGGCGCAAAGTTTTCTCCGTCGGCGCTTCCGGTCCCCGCCCCCGCGGCCCCGCCCCCTGTCCCCGCCACGGCTCGGGGCGCGGAGCCGGTCACGCCCGAGACCGCCCGGCAAACGAGGTAAACTTGTGTCCAAACGCGGCGCCCGCGCCGCCAGCCGCGAACAGCCGCTAAACTCAGGCCAGAGGCGGCGGCGAGGGCGGGGGCGGGGGTGGCGGCTCAGACGAGGCGTGGGTGGCGCGGGAGGCTACGGTGATGGTGGCGAGAGACGGGGATGGCGGTGAAAGTGGGTGGTGTGCGGACGGAGGGATAAGGGACGGAGGGGTAAGGGACGGAGGGGTAAGGGACGGAAGGGTAAGGGACGGAGGGGTAAGGGACGGAGGGATAAGGGACGGAGGGTAAGGGACAGAGGGTTAAGGGACGGAGGGAGGTGTCGCGGCAGTGCAGGGGACGAGACAGGCGGAGTTGGTGGTGGCGACGTGGTCGGGAGAGGCGATGGGATTGAGGTGACGGTGACGGTGGTGGCAGAGATCGTGAGGGAGAATTGAGGCGGGCGGGAGCGAGAGAGTCAACGAAGGGCGGCGGGAGAAGCGGAGCGAAAGAAGCGATAGAGGACGTGGACGTCGGGGTCGACGGGGTAGTGAGGACGAACGTGGCGGAAGGCACCAGCGTTGTAGGTGGGAGCGGTGGAGGGCGGCGAGAGCGACTGCGGTGGGAGTGAGCGGTGGGGTGAGTGCGGGAGCCGGAGGCGGTTGCGGGATGTGAGTGGGCGGCGTGGTGGGAGCGTGCGGGGGAGCGTGCAGAGGGGCCGTGCGGCGGGGCGTGCGGCGGGGGCGTGCGGCGGGGGCGTGCGGCGGGGGCGTGCGGCGGGGGCGTGCGGCGGGGGCGTGCGGCGGGGGCGTGCGGCGGGAGCGTGCGGGGGAGCGTGCGGGGGAGCGTGCGGGGAAGCATGCGGGGAGAGCATGCAGCGGGGGCGTGCAGCGGGGGCGTGCGGCGGGGGCGAGCGGCGGGAGCGTGCGGCGTCGGCGTGCGGCGGGGAGCGTGTGGGGGAGCGTGTGGGGGAGCGTGCGGGGGAGCGTGTGGGGGAGCGTGCGGGGGAGCGTGCGGGGGAGCGTGCGGGGGGGCGTGTGGGGGAGCGTGCGGGTGAGCGTGCGGGGGGAGCATGCAGCGGGGGCGTGCAGCGGGGGCGTGCGGAGGGAGCGTGCGGCGTCGGCGTGCGGCGGGGAGCGTGCGGGGGAGCGTGCGGAGGAGCGTGCGGGGAAGCATGCGGGGGGAGCATGCAGCGGGGGCGTGCAGCGGGGGCGTGCGGAGGGAGCGTGCGGCGGGGTCGTGCGGCGGGGGGCGTGCGGCGGGTCGTGCGGCGGGGGCGTACGGCGGGGCGTGCAGCGGGGGCGTGCGGCGGGGGCGAGCGGCGGGAGCGTGCGGCGTCGGTGTGCGGCGGGGAGCATGTGGGGGAGCGTGCGGGGGAGCGTGCGGGGGAGCGTGCGGGGGGAGCGTGCGGGGGGAGCATGCAGCGAGGGCGTGCAGCGGGGGCGTGCGGAGGGAGCGTGCGGCGGGGAGCGTGCGGGGGAGCGTGCGGGGGAGCGTGCGGGGAAGCATGCGGGGGGAGCATGCAGCGGGGGCGTGCGGCGGGGGCGTACGGCGAGGGCGTGCAGCGGGGGCGTGCGGCGGGGGCGTGCGTCGGAAGCGTGCATCGGAAGCGTGCGTCGGGAGCGTGCGTCGGGAGAGAGCTGCGGAGCGTGCGGCTGGGGCGTGCGTCGAGAACGGGTGGCAATAGTGGGTGCGTGCGACAGAAGTAGTGGCTGGACGGGAGTGGGCTGCAGGGTGGAACCAGGTGGCGGATGCTACAAGAGGAACGCGACGGCGAGAGGGAGCGACTTCAAGAGGTGGAAGCACGGGCTTAGGGGCTGAGGGTGGGAAAGGGTGGCGGGAAGTGTGAGGGCGGAGGCGGCTGCCGCTGGCGGCGCGATCCTCCTCTGGCTTCTGATGAGGTCATGTTTGCTTTGGAGGACGTGGTTGAAAAGTTAGTGCAGTTGCGGTGCGTTCGGTGCCATGGCCTCTGTCTGCAGGATACTTGATCAACCCCTAGACTCGTCTACGTGATTTTTGTCTTTCTTGTAATATTTTCAACAAGCTGTTAATTGACTGTTAAGTTTGATAGTATGTGATTAAAAATTTCGTTTTTATTATCCAAATGCGAGTGTGAAGATCATCAGACACTCCTATCAAATCATTGCATTCCACCCGTTATCATTATATTCATTTCCGTCTTCCAATCACAGCATCCCGGATTAAAATGGTTATCAGTCGCACATTAGATCTGAAATTATGCACTTACGGCAATGAGTTCAATCTCAGGGAATCAAGAGAATGGTAATGTGTGATCCGATGGAATTGCTTGGAATTGCTTTTATATAAATATTTGTTTTTATTTTCAAATATTCCTGTAACTCGATTGTGTATGTGTATCTAAGCGTTTAGCGTTAAGGTCTAAATGGTAAAATTTGCAAGAACTCTTTGGTTAAATTGATAGAGACAATATGAATAATAAATCTATAGCATATTCACTTCACAACAAACATAAAAAACATACCAATGTTTAAAATGTGGGTATATGCGAACTTCAGCTAGAAAACTCCTTATCACACAATAAAGACATTTGAAACAAGTTTTTTCTTCTTTGTATTCCATTTTAAGTATAATTTAATTGTGTTTGCACCTTTCCCAATACTGAACTCTGAACCACATATTTCTGAGAAAAATCTCACAAATCATTTACTTAGGCACTGTGCAATTTAACATGAAGTTATTCAAGTTTTGTTATTTTTACACCATCCTAAATAATTATTGACGTCAAGAAATAGTTAATAAGCATGTTAACAATTACATCGGAAGTGATGTAGTCATAATTTACCCATCATAAACTAAGTTTATATATTTTCACCTCAACTTTTTAATACGTCTTAGATTCCACTTTTCATGTTTTGGCGCGCCACGACAGATGTGCTCCGTTGGTCGCTTTACTTTCATACCAGTATTATTAAGTTGGTTTGTAATAATTTTACCAGATATGAAGATGATTTGTAAGCCCTAAAAATCTACTAATCTATTTGATAAAATATTGGTAGAGACCATACCTTTTAATTAAAGAATTACTAAATAAGATTTTTAATTTTCGTGTTCATTGACGAAAACACCGCACGAAATGCGCTGAGGGTGGCGAACGCTCTTAATCCGGCGCCTGATTTCGCGCCTCCTCGTCGTGCGCTGTGGCCAAAGGGCTGCGCTGGTGTTTGCCGAAGGCGCCGGTGACAAAGCGACCGCTGCTGATCGAATTAGGCGCGTCCGCCGCCCGAAACTGGCCTGCGACTGGCCTCGCGCTTGCCCCTCTCATGCACTAGATGTTCTCGACCAATGACCGCGCACCCTGCAGGCTTAGATGGCTCAGGACATCAACTGATGGCACTGCTGTGCCTCTGACCGGAAGATGCCCGGGTTCGAGTCCCGACTGCCATAGGCCCTCTGACCGCGAGGTCCTGGGTTCGGGTCTCCGCGGTGGCAGGATTTTCGACACTACCTTGTCAGCTGGGTCGAATTCACTCACTCTCTGGAGGAGAATTCTAGCGGCCGACTGCTGTGATCGGTAGTTTTCCGTGGTTTATCCGATCAACACTCGGCAAATGTCGGAGCAGTACCCTGACAAAAGGGCCACGGACCGCGCGCGATCTTTCCTTCCTCTTCCTTGTTCTATCCTTTCCTTTTACACACACACACACACTAACATGCGCTACACTACCACACGTACCGGGAGACCGGTCGGGTGTTTAGAGCTTGTCCCGACTGGGACGGTGGCCCGCTAACGGGAGATACCTGGTTACGGGAAAACCCCGCTGGTTGACGGTAGGTCGGCACTGGATCACGACATCCAGCGGCAAATGATCACCGCCACCTCTCGATGAAAAACACACACTAAACTTACGGGACTGACGACCTCTGTATTTGACGCGTCCGGAATCACGAATAATCAATCAATCAAGCGACGGTCGCAGGACTTTCGACACTATCTTGTCAGGTGGAATTGAGCCGCTGTATGGAGGAGCGGTCGGCTACTCTAATCGGTTTTTCGTGTTCTCTTCGATTTATACTAGGGGAATACCCTAACAAACAGGCCATGGACCGCGCGTGATATTTCCTTTCTCATTCTTGTCCTATCCTCATCCCTTATTTACACGTGTGTACACTTACACATGGGCTACACTATCACATACTTTGATAGACGGGACGGGAGCTTGTGAAATTGTCCCACCTGGCGGGAAATACCTGGTTGGAAAAAACCTGCAAGTCGACATGGAGGTCGACTCCGGAATGCGCCAGTCAGAGAGGGAAGATCTGCGCCACTTTTCGTGATAAAAATACACTACACTTACGGGAATAGTGACAGAAGTTGTCGCACATGGAAACATCAATCAAATTGTATTATTACGTAGTATCTTAGAGTATACGATACAAACGTCTAGGGCATCTAGTCTGTGTGTCATCATTTTATCCCAATGATAAATTGGTGAGAAATTTCATTCAACGATTATCATTTTATCCCAAAGCAAATTGGTGAGAAATTTCATTCAACGAAGTTATACAAGTTATATTTAACCCTAATTAGTAGAGCACACGTCATGCGTTGGTGCTCGATGCCGTCAGAACTGTTTCTTTTAATTGCCAAACACCAAATGATGATGGGTTGCTCACCAATGAAGGGTAAACGATGTTTAACGTTATTATATTATTTTCCATCACACTTTTATTGACAAAAATTTATTATCGTGGACTCTCAATGCATTTATCCGAAATTTCTAACTTTTATTCTGATACATTCTTTATAGAACGCGTGATAATAGGCGTGTTGCTCTCGGCGACAGTGCACTGTCCTGGCTCTGTCCGTGACGAGAAAGAAAATGGCACCCCTGGCGATGACAAGACGTGTTAAATACTCAGCGTACAGTATTGTGCAACTCCGTGAAATTATCGTTTATATAAAGCAGACATATGATTATTTAAAGTGCTAGCAATTCTTCATTACACAGAATTACTTGTTTATCACTGAGAGAAGGCATAATTCATGCTGACTTCACCGCACCTAATTGATGATTTAACCTTGATTGATGAAACCTTGATTTTCTTTCAATGAATCCCAATCCACATTAGGAATGTATTAAATGTTCACTATGTGCAATATTACAATTTCCCTCAAAGCTCACTTTTCTAGGGGGGAAGAGCTACAGCCCTTAACAGCCCATAACTAACAATTAACACTTTATTTCTCCTTATCAGTCAATAAGAAGCGAAAAAAGTATATTATCACCCCTACCACTTTGTGATTTGGTACAATAATATTCTGAAACATACAGGAGTATAACAAGTAAACGTAAAATAATATATTAATTAAGCTACACCGTGTCCAATGGAACTTGTTAATCACACGCATTGAAAATATAACTCAGGATCACTCATTACAAGCGCAGGACTACACACGACTTTCTTCTGCTTTGCGCTGCCCATTTCCACGGCGACAGTTGACTGTTCTCTGTATCTACTGTCTACAATCCAGTCTTACAACGTGAAGCACACGTGGCAAATGAGACAGGGAACTCTGCTGCCCTACCAACTATCTTGCGTGCTGTCCTGTCGAGTGTCCGCCAGCCAGCTGTCGTCGTGTAAACTGTGCTTACGCCGCTTCAATTCAGCGTTACACACTACGGTCTTGTGTGTTATTTCCGAACGTGTATTTCAGGTTGCAAGCGTGCCTGCTCGCTTCTTAAATCACAAGCTAAGAAGTTCGATATTTTTCGTCTTGAATCTGTTTGATGAAAACTTATTAAAAAGATAGAGAATTACCTGAGGGTATAATTTCATATCTTTTTAATATATTACGTAAATTTTAGTAACATTTAAAACTTCAGAAGAACAAAAAAAAAAGTAAGCGTTTTTCCAAGTAAGTACTAAGATATTCCAGGAAGGGTTCCGGCACTGTTTACCACCGCGGAGAACATCGAAAGAAGGAACAACCTGTTCCGTTGTTAATGAGATCGGGCACAAGAAGAATGTCTGGGCCAACTTGCAGCGCGAGGGGAAACCGTGAAACAAAGTTGGCGAGGAGGCTCGTGCCGGCCTGGGTGGGCTTATCGTTAGTGAGACGTGCAGCGCGCGCGGTGGCTGCGCCTGGAAGCTAGAAGGATCCCCTCCCTCGAGGATTATCTGCGAAAGTGTGGTAATTCGAAGCTTCGCTTAGAGCGCACTTTACCTCGCTAAACGACACTGCAACGGAAGCAAGGAGTTTGTAGGCACGGAACGTCGGGAGTTAAGTTCGTAGCTTGATACAAATATCAGGGCACTCTATTGCGCATTGTTGTGTTTTCTATGTAGGCGTTTGGAGTCTAGAGGACAAAAGTGTAATAAATTACAATGCGAGTTACCGGGAAAGGGTGGCTCAAGGCATCAACTGATATCTATGCTGTCCCTGACCGGGAGGCCTGGGGTTCGAGTCCCAACGGTGGCAGGATTTTCGGCACTAGCTTGTCAGCTAGGTCGAATTCAGCCGCTATGTGGAGGAGAATTCTAGCGACCGTCTGTTCTGATCGGTAGTTTCCCGTAGTTTCTCCGATAAACACTAGGCAAATGCCGGAGTAATACCCTTAGAAACGGGATACGGGCAGCGCGATATTTCCTTCCTCTTGCTTGTCATTTAATCACCCTACTTCCACAGTCACATGCCACTACCACACAAGGCGGGAGCTTAGAGCTTATTCTGCCTTGGGCGGCGCCACGCTGATGGGAGATACCTAGTTGGGGAAATTTTCTTAAGCCAACGACGGTCGTCGCCGGATCTCGGCAGCCGTTGGGGATGATAACCTGGCAATAAAGCATATACTACACGTACGGGACTAATGACCTTACCAAGGCCACACGGCATCACCTGATAATACAATGTGAGTTCTAAAGCACCTTGATGTGTAAATGTCTTGTCGTAAGTCACCTGTCATTTTTTTCTGCTCTTAAATTTTCATGGATGTCAATGATGCCTTTTATTATCATTTCTTAAATAACCCGTACTAAATAAATATTTCGAATTTGTAAAGAATGCGATTGCAATTCGAATGCGAATCAACCCCAATGTCATTCTTGTAACTCTACCACGAGAGAACGTTTCTAAGCGAGTACTCTTGAAGGATTTGTATTAATAAATCGTTCATTGTGCAGTTTCTGTACACATGTGTGCACTTCTCAATCGGATTTTTGTCTAATTTCCCTTTATTCATTAAACAAAAACAGAAAGAGTTCGTCGTTTTGCTTGTAAATGCAGCTTTACTCCCTCCCGCCGCCATACCTCACACAAATGTTTATCGTTTTAGACGTAAATAATATATTCTTGCTGAATTGTATTGCTGTGGGTATTTCTGCCTCTATTCCTTGAAATAAAAACTATTCCAGTAGTTTTCTCATAGCCTCTTTGTTTCAAAGAGCTCCCGATCTCTGTGTTTGAACGGCCCAAGTCACCGGTTGAGGGAACGCGCACTAAAGCTGGAGGCTCAGCGCGGCGCGGGCTTTGAGCGGCCTGGCGGGGGCGGAGGGGGCGGGGTGGGGGCGGGAGGGATTTCGCAGGGCGGCGCACGTTGTTAATGAGGTGTCTGAAAAGTTGCCACGCAACACGCGCCCCGCAGTTAAGTTCTTTGCGCGTGCGATTACAGCGCCCGCCCTCTCGCATTCTACCCCACCCGCCCTTCTTTCGACCGCCCATCGTCTGCCAGCTCACTCGCCTTCGTCCGCCCGCCCTTCGTCCGCATGCCCTTCGTCCGCCCGCCCTTCGTCCGCATGCCCTTCGTCCGCGAGCGCTTCGTCCGCATGCCCTTTGTCTGCCCGCCCTTCGTCCTCCCGCCCTTCTTCCACCCTCCCTTCATCCGCCGGGCGTTCGTCCGCCCGCCCTTCCTCCGCCCGCCCTTCGTCCGCCCGCCCGTCGTCCGCCCGCCCTTCGTCCGCCCGCCCTTCGTCCGCCCGCCCGTCGTCCGCCCACCCTTCGTCCGCCTGCCCTTCGTCCGCCCGCCCTTCGTCCGCCCGCCCTTCGTCCGCCCGCCCTTCGTCCGCCCGCCCTTCGTCCGCCCGCCCATCGTCCGCCCGCCCTTCGTCCGCACGCCCTTCGTCCGCCCGCCCTTCGTCCGCACGCCCTTTGTCCGCCCGCCCTTCGTCCGCACGCCCTTCGTCCGCCCGCCCTTCGTCCGCCCGCCGTTCATCCTTCGTCCTACGCCTGCCCGTCTGCGCGTGGGAAGGAAGACTGCCATGCGGCCGACGCAGCGCCCCCGCCCCCGCCGCCAAAGTTAGCTCCGGCCGGGGATTTAAGTTATTGTGACGGCGCGGCGCGGCGGCGTGTGGCTGGATACGCTCTCACCGCCGTGTAAATGCGTGCTCCGCAGTATGTTCGCCACTTTAGAGCCCACGCCCATCGCGCTTTCGCTCCCTGGGCCGTGGGTTGGTTGCCTCTCATTAGGCGCCAGTGACGGAATGGGAGCTGTAAGAGGAATTTCTGTGATCACATGACAATGAGGCACTATGTACGGTCTATTCTATTCCTTTTCATGTCATTGAGGGTCATTCATTAATTTGACACTGTGCTGATATACTCCAGATATTCTCATTATTGAACTCACTTTCAATATAAATTATTCCTAATGAATTGTTTCGGCGCGATGGAAACAAAATATCTCGTGAAAGATACAATGTAGATGAGGTGAACCTGTAATATGTCATTTATTCATCCGTTAGGTAGTCACTCAGCAAGTGAAGCAGAGATGTCACACCGTGTCGTACTTACCCTACTGTCTTATGGGTATATGTAGAGTGCCTGGTCCAAAAAACAAATAGCCTGTTCGCAGCTGCTTTTATTTCTCCCTTTCAATTTTGAATGTTGCTTCTCTATACTGCGATTTTTCTAGGAGCGACCCTCAAGGCCACTTAAATCCCATCTTCGCGATGGAATATGTCACGGCATTTCGCGTCTTTCTCAGTCGTTCCGCTAGATTTCGCACGATCGCGACCGTATGAAGCAGGGCTTGCGATCATGCGACTTCTACCGGCAAGACTGAGAAAAGACGCGAAATGCCGTGACATATTCTATCGCGAAGATGGGATTTGAGTGGCCTTGAGGGTCGCTCTTAGAAAAATCGCAGTATAGCTATAACTCTCTCCAGCCTCAGACAGGCAATTTTGATCACAAATTCTTGTTCTTGTTGGTTGGTCCTTATTTAGACGTACACGCTTAACCTAAGTCATGGCCCCAGCTACCAATACCGTAGCCTAAAACGAAAACCTTTCTCGATGTGTAGTATTTTCCAAATTGCAACTGTAGAATTTCTTAACTCTGAACTAATCGCGCAGAATTGAGCCATATTTGATTTGGGAGGGACTTTAACCTTAAGCCCTCCTCTCGTTTCGGGCATCCTCCCTGTTCTTTCCGGAATCTCTGCAATTCATTCGTTGGCGACTTCGGTTGAAAAAAAAATGAAATGCGGAACTCAATATTCATACTTATTCTGTTCGTATATTACGAGCTGAAAGAGTACTTTTAAGTTATTTTGCAAGACCTTTCAAATTATATTACGTCATTTTTATTCGAAAAAAATCTGTTAATTTTTATGGTGATTAATTTCGGCACTTCTTTAGACCTTCGGTATTCATTATTAAATTTACGATTGTTTTTAGATATTTTGCTTCTAATGATTATTCTGATACAGCGAATATATCTTAACAAACTTGATTAGTTATTGCCACATATTTCAATAAATTATATGGCTTTGTCGTCCATCGGTTTTCCACTTTCGACAGTTATGTACTACAGCTGGAAGTTTCTAAGATTTTTTTCTACTTCGCGGGCTGTTCCAATACAGAATTAATCGGCCATTGCTTTAAGTTTTGTGAGAAGTGAACACAAATCCATTCTTAAAGGGCGCGTGAATATGGTTCATTACTCGGCTATTTTTGTTTTTATTAGATGATTTGTTTATTATATTTGTTTTTTCTGTATTCTTTATTTTTAAATTACCTCAAAGTTTTCCAATAGTAATGTTTAAAAATATCTTTTGGAAATTTTCCCATCCCCATTATCCCCATGTTGGCTTTAAATTGAATTTGATACATTATTTCGTAGAATCTGAATTCATTGTAATGCACTCAAATAAGTGCTTGAAACGATTTCGATAAATGTCATATTTTGAGTGGTGAGTAGTAATTCATAAACGAATTTAGATGTAAACAACCGGAGACGTTTCAACTGAGTGGAAACCGCAAGTAATACGTCGCGCATTGTTCTGTCTGGTCTGTAAGACCTTCCGTGAATCTTCTGGAAACTTTCCTTACTCTCCCCTCGTTCTCCACGTCTAATACTTGGTCACGTGACAGCCGCTTAGACGTACAGCGCTGAAATATGAAGTACTGTAAGTGGGGGATTTATCCCCCAGCAGCTCCCCAACAGCTCCAATAAAACAACAGGGAAGGTCAGGAGAGGCCCCGTTCGCGGCGAGGGTGGCGCCACATAACTCGTACTTCCTGCGGACGGCTCCTACATCTCGCTCGCTCGGAGCGCAGGGCGAACAGTTGGTGCCGCTGCGTGGGGAGTCGAGGGCTGCGACCTCCCTCAGACATCAATCCTGGAGAAAGTTGCGGAACGTTTTCATCTCTCATAATAATTTCCAATGTGAGAAGGAATTAATAGAAAATTGTGGAGTTTCCGGCCATCAGAGAGGTGTATGTGGTTTCTTTCGATAAGCAGGAACTCGAGAAAAATACGAAAAGCTTCTGTCTAACACACGGTTTCCCCCACGGAGTCAGTACAGACCCCCCTGGGGAGTCGATGAAATTTTGAAGCATCAGTGATGATCAAGGGGTCGATAGGGGGCAATAGCCAAATATGAACTGGCTGGCCAGTAGAATGAAGATAGAATTGATTGCAAAAATGAACGTAAGTAATTATTTTCTGATGTAAATAAAAACTACAATAATAAATTACTAATTCGGTCCAATCTCTTTGGTATCCCTCGTTCATATTTAAGAATTAGGATGTTGAGATAACTCAAGAAATTATAAGTATGCATCCACAACGGTACTCTATCACGCAACAAAATAGTTTCCGCAAAACGTAATGTTGTATCCAATTCTTTTAAAAAAACTCAACATTTTATGACCATTGGATTAAAAACATTAGAAACTCATCTACTCAAAAACGTCCTAAATTATTGAAAATCAACATATTTACGAGAATATTGGTATACAAAATTATTTTTAAAGCATTTACGTACAATTCTTTGTGTCATGATTATGGATACTGTGTATTGTCGATTGTAAGAATGTAAGGTGGTCGATGAAGCAAAAATTGACGAACAGGGAAGGGGAGGCAACTGGTGGAGCGGAGAGGTGGTGGGAAATGATGAGTGGTAAGGCTGATCATATTTATCAATTGGAGCGTGAACTGGCTTCGCTGCAAGTCGCGCCCGTTATTCGTTAAAGCGGTTTGTCCTTCCAAAATGAACTATGCCGTACAGTCATCTACTACTTGATTAGTGGACATCGGATGTTTAGACACTAAAAAATCGCCTTTTAGGCGCCTACAAGGCACTGGAAATGTCAAGAATAAGGAGAAAAAGGCACTGTCATAAATTACATTCTCAATAAAATTAAAAATTATTTGTAAAATTCCATACATATTTATATATTTTCTACATTTTATTCTTAATAGTTTCCATTGCAATATTTTACCAGTAACGTTTCAAGGATACCAATTTCAACTCTGCAACGATTGGGAGACAAAAGTCCAAAGTCCAAAATCAGCAATACTGAAACCTTCTGGAAATTTACATTTATTTCCACTCAAAAGGTGCCCTCGGTGTATTGTCAATCGACTATTTTCTCAGAACATGGCTAGTATTTATGAAATAGGAAATGAAGAAAAATATATTGGTATACTTTCAGGAATTCTGTCGTATTTTAAAATACAAGTACGTGAATTGAAGGTTTCGTAACGAATGGTCAGGTTGGACCATGGATTTTCTGATATCCTAGCATTGTATATAAAAATAATACATAAAAGGCAAAAACCATACAATAATTATAAAAAAAGGCATTTATTCTAAAATAAGCATTATAAAACTTCGTCATATGTCATAATTTGTCATGACTTGTGCACATATATGATCAGCCTTTAAATAAGTTCACTAGAAAAAAATAAGAATTTCCCTAAACATCCGATGTCTAGTGATTAGTTATGTGGACTAAACATTTCTCTCAACTACGTTTCTATAGGGCGGAGTTGGCGCGTGTGTGATCGTACTGGACGCCGGGGAGTACTGCGTTCCTCCCGACCGTAGGGCGCCGGGCCTCCGCGTGGGGCGACGCGGCGCTGCGGCGACGGGCGAGCGGAGGCGTCGGGTCGGCGCCGCCTCGATATCTCAACATTACTCCACTATTTCCTCAGCGGCGCCCGCCCCTCGCGCCTCGCCCGAAATCCCTCCGCAGCCGCAGAGACAACACAGCGCCGCCACCGCTCCGCCTCGCGTCGCGTCGCGCCGGGGCCTTTGGAATAGATTCGGCTTTTGATTTATTCGAGTTCCCCCGACGCCCCGGGTAAATCGTCCCCGCCCCGCTCCACCCCGCTCCTCCCTTCCCCACTCTAGCCCGCCCCACTCCGCCCCGCCCAGCTCCTCCCGCCCCCCGGCTCCGCTTCTCCCTATGAAGGCCCTTTCGCCCGCGCTCGACACCGCCTCCCCAATCGCGCCCTTCTGTTTGTTCCTTAGCTTTCTAAACCGGTCGAGTCAGCTTTCCCTATCTTGTGCTCTGGCGAAAAGAGTACTAAGTAAAGTACGTCTGGTTTTTCGTGCCTAGAAAAAAGTGTGTCTATTCTTGCTGATCCAGCAGTCGCTTTCGTTTGTTTGTATCCTAGCTTGCTGACCGGTCGAGTCAGCTTTTCCTATCCTCTTTCCAGACGAATGTTAATGTGAAGTATATATCATGTTTCGTTCGTTGTAAAATTTATCTACTCCTGCTACTTCACTCGGTTTTTCTGTTTCGGCCTAGCTTGCTAACTGTTAGAGTTATTTTTTGTACCCTTTCATTGACGAATACTACTGTCGTAAAGTTGTCTGTTTCTTTCTTAGGTAAAATCTATATATTTCTCCTGCTCCAACAGTCGCGTTCTACTGTTTGTATCCTAGCTTGCTAGACGTTCGAGATTTAATGTTCGCCTCCTTACCCCTGTGGTTGCGGCATTCTGTTTTTGTCAATTGCTTACTCACCATTTGAGCCATGTTTTCTTTTCCTTTTTGTCTACACAGGGTACTGACGTAAAGTCCTATTGATTCGTTCCTAGGTAATCTGTTTCATGAGTTAGCTTTACCAGCTATTTAATGCCCTGTCGTTCTGTATTATTCATTCCCTAGGTTACTAACCTTTCGAATTAGCTGTTTAATTGTTTTTTGCCGTAGAGTACTAAATGTCAATAATCGAAAATATCAATAATTCCGTTCCGTTATTAGACTCCTAGTTTAATTTCTACAGTTATATATGTATGTAAAAAATATATTTTCTTTAATTCGAATATGCCGCGCTTCCAACGCTTAGTGCTTATTTAGACAGACGAAGTATGACGATAGACAGACAAGAGACTACGGAGAGAAAGTTTGTAAGATATATTGTAATTAAAATAAGTAAATAGAGAAGCGGTAGTAATAAGTTTAAATTATCGTTTCTCTGTTTACAGGTAAGAGTGAAGTATTGTAAATAGTTTTATATAATAATGTAATAGTTGATAAAAAGTGAATAAAACTTTTCCTCTGTTTACAGGGAAACATTTTGGCTTAGTACTGCACAAATAATTGTCTTATATGTATGTATAATACCGTTTAATTTGTACATTTATTTTTATTCCTGTCATTTCCTCTTTTATATATCTTCTCTTCCTAGTGGTCATATATCGTTGAGTCTTATTTACGCTTTCTCTCTTTTCCTCTCCGATTCGCTTACGTCTTCGCCGCCGAGGAGAAGACGGGAAAGGGGCGTGGCAGTGGCTTTATGCGGCGCCTCCAGAGACCGCCGCCTCCCCATCTCGAGGCGTCTTCGCGTTATGCGGCGCATATGCCCCGCCGCATCGCGAATGCGCGGGGAATCCCCCTCCAGCCACGAAAGGGGGATCTCGAGATGCCGCAAATGGCGATCGGATTACTGTCGTTAGCAATACTCCCACTAATTTAGTTGGGGCGTGAGCGTACGTCAAGAGGTCTGCAACAAGAGTTCCAATTGCCAGCGGAAATATCTTTTTTTTTCCGAAAGAAATTGCGTTCCTCGCAATCGAAAATCAATACACGGGTCGCGACTCATCCTCGTATAGCAATGGTGGCTATTGTTTTCTGTCAATAACAATATGTGGTATTGGCGTAGTGTGGTGGCGACGTAGTTGCGATGCGTGTGAGAACATGCCAAATTCATGGAATCGTTTCGTGCGATTCGCTGAATGCATAATACTATGAATGAGTGCATTTATAACGTGTGAAATCTTCCATGTGATTTATTCAGTTATTCCATGTATCTTCGACTGTGACAATTGTCCGATAATGTCCGGACTTGACTGGCGTTTTGCCCAATTGTTTCATGCCCCAGAGATTCGGAACATGTTTTAATCTATTCGTCTACTTTGAAACGGAATTGATTGTTCGGCCAGTGAGATTAATAAGAGACAAGATTAATTTTGTCACATTCTTAAGTCCAATATCTGCCTGCCTCGATTAGAAAAAGTTTACCGGGACTAAAAATCTACCGAACTAGCAGTTAACGCAGGGAAAGGTAGGGATCACGAAAACGCAAAAGATGAAAGAAACTACACAATCAGAGCTGTAACACAAGAATCGACTTTGGAGGGTATATTACAATTAATCTGTAAACAATGTTCTCATTTGGAATAAAACCTCATGTGGATATGGAAATTACCTTACAAATAGCATTCATTTTTTGCAATGTGTGTAAATGTAACGACCGGTATAGGAAACTGCTCTGCTCCAGGAGTTGAATTAAATACATTTCTAGGAAATAGGATGGAGAGTTTCATTGTAACTTGGTATTTTCATAATAAATATACGATCTGGAAACCTATTTAAAAACGTTTAATGGGTAAAACTGTAGCATCTGTTACGTGTTCGATAAATAGACACGCTCCCATAGAGCCTTGAGCGATATTAAATCACCCTGAAAACTCGTATCACAGAACACGCTCGATTAAAACGATAAGCCAGCACGTGACCAAGCGGACAGGTGGTGACGATTTCGTGCAGTGGGGGGGGGGCGGGTGTTGAAGTGGACTGTAGGGGCCTGTGAGGCGAGCGGTACCTTGTGTTGGGTCTGCTCTGCTTCATAATTAATATCTTCTTAAGTGATATCTTCTTGTGTATAAGAAATAATAAGAAAGATGTCACATCGAATTAGTATATTATAACACTTGAAATTACAAAATCGGCAGAAGAAGTTCGTCTCTCTGCCTCTATCTCGACTTATTACTTTTTATAATAATATCGTCTCCCTAGGCAACGCATCGTCATAACACTCGTCGTCGTGGACGTGTCTCCACAACACCCCGTCGACGTTGTGGATGGACGGGTCGCCACAGACTGCGAGGAGGGGGGAGGGTTGGCGAGGGACGGCGAGAGGTGAAGGCGGCGAGGACGGTGGTTGTGGGGGTGCAGGGGGCGGCTTGCGGGAGTTGAGATGCTGACTAGCCGATTTACACAGAAGCAGCATTGTCTCAGTCATTTGAACGACTCTGATTGGGAGGTCCAACGGTTAGAGTCCGTTGGTAATGTTTCAGTGGCTGGGTCGATTTCCGTCGTCCGGAGGAGAATTCTAGCGGCCGCCTGCTCTGATCGGTAGTTCGAGTGGCGGCGAGGGCGGCGGGGGCGACGAGGGCGGTGGGGGCGACGAGGGCGGCGGGGGCGGCGAGGGCGGCGGGGGGCGGGGGTGGCGGAGACGGCGGGAACGGCGAGGGCGGCGAGGGCGGCAAGGGGCGGTGAGGGCGGCGAGGGCGGCGAGGGCGACCAGAGCGACCAGGGGAGCGGGGGTGGGTGGAAGGAGGGTTGAGAGGGGAGGGGCGGGGGGAGCGGAGGCGGGGCGGTGGGCGGCGAGGGCGACAAGGGCGGCGAAGCGGGCGGGGCTTAGGGTTGAGAGGGGTGGGGCAGGGGAGGCGGAGGCGGGGCGGGGGCGGCGAGGGCGAACAGGGAGGCGGGGCGGGTGGGGTGAGTTTTGAGAGGGGAGGGCGGGGCGGGGGCGGCGACAGTCGGTCCGAACAGCGCGAGCCGGGCGCGCGCCGGGGCAATGGGCTGGAAAATATGGGGCTATTGGAGCGCGCGGTCGATAGCAGACGCGCTGTCCCGCTCGGGGTGCGCCCCGCCCCCGCCCCCGCGCTCCGCCTCTGGCGCTGACACAGTCGCCACGCGCACCTGCCGCCCCTGCGCCGCGCCCGCCTCCCACTCTATTAGCTTCGTTATCATGACCTTCACCAGCGTCACCTGCACCAGCATCACCGCCATTTTCAACACTACCATCACCATTGCCCCTATCACCACTACCACTACCACCTTCACCAGCGCCACTGGCACCATTGATATCACTGACACCACTACCTCCTCTACCATCACTATCACTTCTATCAAAATTATCACTACTATCAACATCTACACTTAATTCCATCACTTTCACCATCCATATTACTTTCATCATCAGAACAATTACTGTCACCACCTTGAGACTAATCACAGTGGCTCTATTCCAGCACACTATACTCGATTTTTGTAGGAAGAGCTCTCAAGGCCACTCAAATCCCGTCTTCGCGATGGAATATGTCACGGCATTTGGCGTCTTTTCTCGGTCTTGCCGGTAGAAGTCGCATGATCGCAAGCACTGCTTCATACGGTCGCGATCGTGCGAAATCTAGCGGAACGACTGTGAATGACACGAAATGCCGTGACATATTCCATCGCGAAGATGGGATTTGAGTTATCTTGAGAGCTCTTCCTACAAAAATCGCAGTATACATTTCCTCTCTAAGCTTCTACCTCTTCAGCGCAAGTACATTTTCCTCTCTAACAGTTGGTATCACTTTCCTTCCAACACTTTCCACCTAATCACTTTCACTACCAAATTTTTATTACCGTGATCTCAATTATCTTTACCACCCCACTTCCACCATCACCATCACCATCTCATTTCTCTATCATTACCAATATACGTTTCGCAGTAACTGATAAAAAAATTCTCCAACTAACTTTTCTAGCGCTCCAACGCCAATATCATCACTGTTACGTTCTACTTAATTGCTGAAACCATATACACTGTTTGATTACTTTGAGTCACATTTGTCACCATAACATCATCATGGCCATGGTCCGATTATCAGCGCCATCATCTCTGTCCCTAACAGTTCGACAGTCCCATCGCACTTGCAACACCATTTCCACTCACAATGAAACCATCCTTGCAAATGATCCCTGTCGATTTTTTCCCGCCAGTCTCAACGGGTCCCCCTGATTACTACATCGCTGAATTATTTATTCCTGTCATCATCATGCGACTGTCTCATTTATTTTATACGCGCACCGGCGTTGGCATATTGAAGGCTTTTATGAAAATTGAATAATTCGTGCGTATTTGTGAATTAGCTCATTTCCGGATTAAGAGCTCCCAGTGTTCGGAGCGAAGTTGCGCGGTGGGAGTTCGGTGATGGAAGCGTGTGTCGCTGGATGGTGGGTTCTGTTCGGGATTTGTCGGCTGGAACTCACGATGCACCGACTGCTGCGGCGGTGATCCCTATGGTGGACTGCGGTGAAGTTCGAATTCTGTGCGAATACAGCTTTCCGCTTCTCGACAGAAATTGTTAGATTAGTAGCAGTTGTTGCTGTATAAAGAGGACTGTCAGTACAGATTCCATATAAAATAATATTCATCGTGAAATATATTCCACTACTTTCCGCTAAACTCCCCTGTCTTATTCTTTTGTTATGTTGTAAATTAAACTAGAGTTCTACAAAAACGTTGCTGGAATTAAAGTACAGTTCACCTGATTCGAAAACCAGCACCTTACGAACACGGCTGCTGATACTCATGTGCAAAAACAGCCTTTCACCGTCGTTAAAACGACGAAAGAAAATTCTATACTTCGGTCATAATAGCTTACCCTTTTTATAACACTAAATTTTTGTTACTGACTGATATTGTACGGTTATGTAAGTGCTATCCGTTACGTATTAATACATAAAAATAATTTACGAATTTGCTACACCTGTAGTAGGTACGTTCACATAAAGGCCTCAATGTATTTTGCTAGTGACAAAGGACGAAATACAAAATATTTAACTTATGTTGTATTCATTAAAATAACCTAATCGTATTTAAAGATCAAATATAGAACGTCCGCCAGGCTGATTGCTGAGGAAGTTCTGTTCTGACATCTCTTGTGGCCTAAAAGTCAGCACGAACGTAGAACTAGCTTTCGATGGGCACGTCAACGTTTCTGAGAGTGAAATGCGAATGCAAATGCCAGGAATGCGCTCAATGACCTTAGTAATGGGGAATTTCATGGCTGTTTTCTCTGTGAAGGATAGCATCACTTTTATAAATATACTGTACCAAAAAGTTCTAAACCAACTTGTGTTTGCGGAGAAGGGCACACCGCGAATTATCGAGGCTGCCGTGTGTATCAAGAAGTTCGTCGGTCACGGTCAGCATTCCTTTCAGATAAAAATCTTAATAAACTGTATCAGACAATTGACAGTCGTGGGCAACCTTCTTTTATTTTAAATAATCTTCACTTTCCTCGTCTCCCACAATGCAAGCCATTAGCATGGCAAACAGCTCAGTTACACTCAAGCCCATGACCTCCATTTGACGTAGTTCAACTCGTAAATACAATAATAAACAAAGTCATTTCGGCTATAATACCCTAAATTCAAAATATAGTACAGTCGTTAATACCAATCTTTCAACATGGCAAATAATATCCAAGAACTAAAAACATTAAACTGAATCGCTAAGTACGCCAAAAGTTAACAAATAATAATCGAACATAAATTTCTTTTAGAACCTCTAGCGATCTCCCTCTCCAAACTCGACGCAAAACCTAACTGACAGTTCTCACGATTTCCCAAAGATAAATTCAGACCCCCATAAATATTCAATAGCATTAATTCCTATCATCCGATAATAAAATTGAAATAAACAAATAAATGAATTTACCCCCAGTTATTGTACTCCAAGACGAGTGTAAGTCCATTACACAGCAATTGAACTGAAATATAAAATTAATCTCTTAAAACATCCTATAACAATCAGGACAATTAGCGTGAGAATGAGTGACAAAGTACTTGAATTATTATGTAAATTGTTAACACCCCTTAAAGAGAGTATTACCGAACAGGAGGTAATACATAAAAAAAACTAGTAAAAACGATTGGAGAATATCAATTATGAAGGAAATTGGCTGAACGGTTTAGGCGCTAGCGTTGACCACAGACGGACAGACGGACGTTTTGCCGTCAATCGATTTTGCAGTATCAAGGAAAAACGGAACATGGAGTTTAACTACACCACGAGATAGAGGATTTTTTTCTAAATTTAGCAACACGTTTTATTCACTTTTACGTTACCAGACCCCTGCTGTAAGAGTTTTTCTGGCGAAAATTCCCCGTTTTCCGGCGCACGATTACATAACTTTCTCTTCTTACGAAGTATTCGTGAGGCGAGAAAGTGAAACAATCTGCTGCAGATATTGTTTATTATCCCTCATTGTGCCCTTCGTACAGAATTCACTTAATGCTCGACAAATGGAGGAGGATTATTTGAATAACTATTTTATCCACTGAGCTCAAGAAGACGAGAACAGATAGAGGATATGCACTTATGCCCGAAAGCAAAGTGCCGAATCAACATTTGCTGAAAGAATCAAGGTAACTGGACAAAAACCCTGAACAGGAGGGGGATCGTTGACCCAGAAGCTGCGGTACAAAACTTACAGGCGTATTTACTCTTTTATAATTACACAGTACGAATGGCATATCGCGTATCACACCGCGTGTAGCAGGGATGTCCAACTTCCAAGGCCTCACGAGCCAAACCTAAAACTTTTAATCTGGCCACGGGTCATATTTTCATTACTCGGACAACCCACACCTGACGTCTCCCTATTGTTGATCTCGGCGCTTTTCCCGGCTGCTACCCGGGGGTGGCGGAACCATGCGTGATATCGCGCCATAACGCAGTGAAACACATTGGGATGATTTTGAATTTCTAAATTCACTAGAAAAAATACCTTAAATCTACAGTCAAGCAATTTTACGTTTAATGGGATGCTGACCACGACAAGACGAGTGCGCTAGGCACACAGTCTTCTCGCACGATTCGGATGAAAGGGACTACAATTTTCGACCGAAAAAAACCTTTCACGGGCCACAATAAATGGCATTGGGGGGAGCTAGTTGGACAACCCTGGCGTGTAGCATCCACGGCATATCGCGTACGGCTCATATCGCGTGCGAATCATACGCTGTACAGCTTCACCGGCCCGCCGCAAAGGGCCGCAAACCATTTTAAAGGTTCCGCAAAACGGAAGGTTCCGCTAGTTGGACAATCCTGGGGTATATCATCCACAGCATATCGGGTACGGTTCACATCGCGTGCGAATCATACGCTGTACAGCTTCACCGGCCCGCCACAAAGGGCCTAAAAACGGGTTTAAGATTCCGCAAAATGGAAGGTTCCCTAAGGCTCACATCACATGCGAATCATACGCTGTACAGCTTCACTGGCCCGACGCAAAGGGCCTAAAAACGGTTTAAAGGTTCCGCAAAATGGAAGGTTCCCTACGGCTCACATCACATGCGAATCATACGCTGTACAGCTTCACTGGCCCGCCGCAAAGGGCCGCAAACCGGTTTAAAGGTTCCGCAAAACAGAAGGTCCCGCTAGTTGGACAACCCTGGCGTGTAGCATCCACCGCATATCTCGTACGGCTCATATCGCGTGCGAATCATACGCTGTACAGCTTCACCGGCCCGCCGCAAAGGGCCGCAAACCATTTTAAAGGTTCCGCAAAACGGAAGGTTCCGTACGGCTCACACCGCATGCGAATCATACGCTGTACAGCTTCACCGGCCAGCCGCAAAGGGCCGCAATCCGGTTTAAAGGTGCCGCTAGTTGGACAACCCTGGTGAATAGCATCCACCGCATATCGCGTACGGCTCATATCGCGTGCGAATCATACGCTGTACAGCTTCACCGGCCCGCCGCAAAGGGCCGCAAACCGGTTTAAAGGTTCCGCAAAACGGACGGGCGGGATCCCGCCCTGCTCGGCCTCACGGGTCGCCTCGCGCACGCGTGCGGCTTTAACGCTGTCGCCGCCGCGTCACGCGGAATCCGCGCGCTCCCCTCCGCGCTCGTCAGCGGCGCACGATGAATTTTAATATTCCAGTAGCTGCACTCAGGTGTCGACGACCATCCAAACGAGCCGCTGTGACGTCGCTGTATAATTTCGGGGCGATCGAGATCGAACCATCCGCGCTTTGTCAAATAATCAACTTTTTGGCGACGCGACGCTCGAGTTTGACGGACGCGAGCATGCGCGTGACACTTGCGCGCCGCTGGCGATCTCTATCGGGAACCGGCGGAACAACGGCCGATTTAAAGCAGAGCGTGTTGCGGGATGTTGCGAGATAGAGTCCCTAGATACAGAGAGTAGCACATTCCATTGTTCCACCAATTCCGCCATTTTATATCCAGATGACAGGATAATTGGAACTATTCTGTGTGTTGATATCCATGAATCTATCCCAAATCAATATTAATAACCTTAAAAATCTCTATAACGTCACGACTTGTCATAATTTTTCTTCAGCTCCTGATTGCTACCTGAGAGGTGAGAAGATGTTAAAAGGCGTCGGTTACACTACTCTCTGTATCGAGGGACTCTATTACGAGATATGAATACCGGCATCAAAGCCGTACCGATGCAGCCGGCGTCGATAGAGAGTTTTTGCCACCTCGAACGTTCAGCACTATTAATCTTCTGCTCATGCGCAGTTCAAATTTCACATCACTTCAGTGCATCTGCGCATGCGCAGAAGATCGATATTGCTTAATATTCGAGAATGCAAAAACTCCCTGATATCTCTGGCTATAATTGTGTCGTAAGGAAAGTTAATAAGTGTATCGTATTAAAGCTCATAAGAATATTTCGTATATTTTGTGTGCATAAAATGGATAATTAAATTCATTGGTATTTACTTAAACTTTCTTAATATGAAAATGGGGGTCGAAAACATACATACTTTAAAACACTGAATGCGATATGTGTATGTATGCCTGTTTGATGGTGTGTGACACTCCTTATCGAATATACTATTTTACATATTAACTGTTGATGTCAACTTGATTTATGAAACGGACAAAATGGACAAAACGTATTTATGGACAAAACGTAAATGTTAACGGATATGGTAGATTTCTACCAAAAAGTCGCTGTCCTAAATATCTGATGACGTGAACGTCGATGACTACCGATTGTTCCCTGTCCTTAATCACATCAACATCACAAGGTAAGAGCGACAAGATCGTCAGCGTTTCAAAAGGTATCCATATTTATCTTGCACATGTGGCCTTTCAAAAGTCGCTGACATACTAGACAGTGCTATCTTAAATCATTTGACTGCTTTCACCATAATGTCATCCAATGTTTTGAGCGCCTATTGAGTTTGAAAACAGTGTGTCGTAGTGGTTCAGCATTACCACGTATTGAACAAGTAATTCAAAATACAGTCGCCTTTAAAATTTTTTCCGAGCTGCCACCCACTGAATTTCGCGTAGATCCAGCTTAACCGCTGCCTCTGTAGTGATTCTGACCGGAGGTCCTCGAGTTCGACTTCCAACAGTGGGGTGACGGATTTTCGCCACTAGCTCCTACACAGCTACACTAAGAGATCAAAATTATCCTGACACGTGGCTGAAAATAACTTACCATTTTGTGGCGCTCTCCATCGGTAATGTTGGAATTCAATAAGGTGTTGGCCCACCCTTAGCCTGGACCTTCCACTCTAGCAGGCACACTTTCAATGAGGTGCTGGAAGGTTTATATGAGAATGGCAGCCCATTGTTCACGGAGTGCTGCACTGAGGAGACGTATCGATGTAGGTCGGTGAGGCCTGGCACGAAGTCGGCGTTCCAAAACATCCCATAGGTGTTCGATAGGATTCAAGTCAGGACGCTGTGTAGGCCAGTCCATTACAGGGAAGCTATTGTTGTGTAACCACTCCGCCACAGGCCGTCCACTGTGAACAGCTGCTCGATCTTGTTGAAAGATGCAATCGCTATTCCCGAATTGCTCTTCAGCAGTGGGTAGCAAGAAAGTGTTTAAAATATCAACGTAGGCCTGTACCGTGGTAGTGCCACGCAAAACAACAAGGAATGCAAGACTCCTCCACGAAAAACACAATCACGCAAGAACACCACCGCCTCCCGTGTCCGGATTCTTTTGATCACATAGTGTATGCCGAATTCAGCTGAGATTTCGAGGATTTTAGCAGCCGGGTACTTTGATCCAGTTTTTCGTGTTGTTTGCTCGCCAGTACCAGGTGAATACCAGAGCAGTACCCTAACAAATGGTCCACAGCCTACGCCTGACATTTCTTCTTCTCCCTTCTCTTCTTAAACACCGTGTTTTACATGCAGTACACTGCTACCCATGTCGGGAAAGCAGTTGGGAGCTTAGAGCTTGTTCAGGCAGGGGCGGTGCTTTGCAGAGGGAGTCCCTAGAAAGTAGAGTAGTGCAACCGTCGCCATTTAATATCCTCTCACCCGACAACTCCATTAGACACCAATCAGGAACTGAAGGGAAATTATGACAATTGGTGACGTTATGGAGACTTTCAAGAATATTAATATTGGTTTGGGGTAGATTCATGGTTCTCAGAATACGGAATATTACGCAGTTCTAATTCTTCTGACAACTGGACATAAAATGGCGGGATCCGTGGGACAATGGAATGCGCTGCTCTCTGTATCCAGGGACTCTAGAGGGAGATTCCTGGATAGCAAAATCCCCTGCTAGCCGAGGTAGGACACACCATCCAGCGGGGAAGGAATACCGTCAATTCAGGCACAGGTAGCATGCACTACAGTAACGGGACGAATGATCGGAGCAGTTGACGTCTCCGTAAACATTATTCAATCAATTAACCAACAAACTGAAGAGCTCCTCTTAGGAGCTGCATTCAAATAGATTGTGACAGTATAAGTTTGAAAGAGCACTATTTGTTTTCTGCATTCAGAGGATTTTTATTTAATAACAAGTAAAGCAAAATTTCACCATATTTCTCCTTTATTTCTCTGTATGCAGAAAATCATTAGTGATCAAAATCAATCCTGAGGAGTGTGTGAATCTAAAACACGATTCGTTAAATATTAATGAGTTATGTTTTAGATTCATACACTTGTTAGGATTGATTTTTATTTTAATAATTCTATGTATTCCTTTAACTTCATCCGTGATGGATCCAATGATAAAAATATCGAACCATTTAAAAATTAGGTTTCATAAACCATCAAGGAAAGACCCTCTTCATTACTCCAAAACAACGATCATCCACTTCAAAACAACGATCTTACAGATGAACATATTAATATTAGTGCTTTTGTGAAAAATAAACAGATCGATGAAGTTAATTATCCAATTCAATTTTGTACGCTGACAAACTACTGAAGCAATCTTTAAAACATCAGACGAAATATAATTAATATACAATTAATATATGTGTTCTATTACTGAAATTGTGTTTTTTCCCATCAACAAAGCAAATATACACATTGATTTATTTAGCGAACGGATTTTATACAATGCAGTTGACATGAAATGGACAGTAACGGATACAATTACAAGAAATTTATTAAATACAATGAGACCAGGCACGGCTCGTCGTTAAAGGCTGTAAGGCGGAGCCTCTCCTAGAGAAATCGCCCTCCAAAAGAAATTTCAAAATATGTTTAAACATGTATTTATTTATTAATAATGGATTTCTGAGTTGTATTATGTAACAATCATATCAAACTTTTTCTTTTTCGGTTCGTTAACGGCCGTCCGTAACCCATTTGAAGCTGTTGACAGGGAAGACAGAAGCGTTAGGCTCCCATTTCAATCCGCCAAAAGGCCTGTGTAAAAGGAGGAGGCAATGACGTCATGCATTCACTGCACAGGCTTACCGGCGGACGAAAGGCTGCAGCCAGGCAGCCTTCAAGGATGGGAGTCTAGGGTCTGAAGAAGGGCGTGCTCACCAGATGGCATTACTACGCTGTTCAGCGGCTAGCATTGCACTTCAACTAGTTTTCCCGATACGCGGTAGGAGCGCTACTCCCTTAAGCCTGTATCATATTTATTAATAGAAAAACAATTCAGACAATGCAATGCACTGTAATGTAATGTAATGCAATGCAATGCAATGCATTTGCAGCCTTCCCCGTTTATAAAACCACGGGCCGCGACTGAATGAGACTATAATCACGATGCGTTCCTGGCCGTTCTCCCTTCCTCCGCAACAGAGTGCCCACTTGCACGCCGGGCGCTAAGCTCATTTCGGCGGCGCCAATTGCAGCGGCGCGGGGGCGGCGGGGGCGGTGAGGGTGGCGCGGGCGTCGCGACGTCCGGCGTCGGGGCGGCGCTGTCGCGGCGCCGGGGCGGGTGATGAATCAAAACGCGTTCAATGTTGAACGAGGGCTCGCCGAAATTATTGAAGGTCCCGCCCCTGCCCCCGCGCTCCCCGCCCCGCCCCGCTCCACCCCGCCGCCGCGGCCGGTACCTGTAATTAACTTTAACGAAGACAAATGCCTGCTTGTCAGGCGGGAAGGGGGCGGGGCGAGGGGCGCGGTGCAGGCGCAGCGCGCGGCTCGGAGAGTGCAGGATGCGCGCGCCGGCGGGAGACGGGAGAGGGGTGGGAAGTGGGAGGAGGGGAGGAAGAGTGGTTGCGAGGGCGGGGACTGGTAGCGCAGGGGAGAGCAGGAGCTGGTGTGGAGCGTGGGAATGGGTGTGGAGAATGGGAGTGGAGATGGAGAATGGGAACGGATGTGCAGAGTGGGAGAAGGAGCGGAGAATGGGTGCGGGGATGGAGAGTGGGTGCGGGGACGGAGAGTGGGTGCGGGGACGGAGAGTGGGTGCGGGGACAGAGAGTGGGTGCGGGAACAGAGAATGGGGACGAGTATGAAAAGTGAGGGCGGGTACGGAGAGTCTGTGCGGGTACGGAGAGTTTGGGCGGGGACAGAGAGTTTGTGCGGGTACGGAGAATTTGTGCGGGTATGGAGAGTTTGGGCGGGGCGGGAACGATAAGGAGAGAATACGGAGGTTGGGGGCGGGTACGAAGAGTGTGGACGGGGACACAGAGTGGGTGCGAGACAGAGTGGAGGCGGGCTCGGAGAATGGGCTGGAAACGGAGAGTGAGAGCAGAGACGAAAAGTGGGAGCGAGGACTAAGAGTTGGAGTGGGGAAGGAGCGTACAAGGGAAGAGTCGTTCAGGAGGATAAAATGGAGGTGGGAGTCGGGTACAGGAGAGGGTTTTGGAGCGATAAGAGAAAGCTTAATCGAAAATCGGCGCTGGATCTTGGGGACACACAATGAGAAGTTAGGTAGGCGAACGGGAACTGGGAGTAATCGGGCAGTAGAAGCAAATAGCTGGGTGGAGCCAAAGAATGGAGGCGGGACGAGGTCAACGGATAAAATGGGGGAGAGACTTGAGGGAGAGTTTTCTGTCTGGAAGTGAGAACGAAGGCCAGATAGCGTATTCTGACATCGGAGGAATGTTGAGAAATAGTCGAACAGAATGTTGTATTCTAGATCGGAGGTTCGTCATTCAGTGTAAGTAAGCGAATGAAAGAACGGAATTCAGCAAATTTTTTACTTGTTCTGGGAATTGAATTTTTAACCCATTTATTCCCAGAACTTTTCCGACTATTTTTTTTCAAAACTTGATATTAGCCTTCTTTTAATTTTGTGAACGCGGCGGACAACAAAATGTTCATAAAAATAATTAGAAAGTGTTTTTTTCTGGGTTGGGATTATTAAAAATAAATATTTGACACATGTAACGATCGTGAACAATTTTTTTAAGTGGGTCGTTAACGACCCAGTGGGGCATAAATGGGCTTATTGTAAGAGTTCGTAAGTGTGATAAAGGTTTCTGGATGCGATGCAGCAACTGAGAACGAATGCTTGCAGGATTTTCTATTGAAGCAATCAAGTGTCACTGGACGATAATGAATGAGTTAGGTGAAGAGGTATCGCCGGCAGTAAGATAAGAGTGTTTCATGATGTGTAGAGACGAACAGAGTTTCGTAAAACGTTCAGTTTGGGTGAGAACGAGTATAAATGGGACGAGAGAGGTGCGGGAGTGCGGGAGTGATTGAGAGGGACGCATGAGTGACAGCGCGGGATGCTGAGGAGTTTGTTCGACCCTGAGCGCTGATGGGGCTCGATGTATGTGGTGGGAAGCGAGACAAGCTGTGTGCGGTGTAGGAACACTAGTTGCATGCAAATTGGGCTGCTCCGAGAGGCACAATTGCAATTTCTCGCCTGACCTGGCTACTGCGCTCTCCGGGTTGCTTCACTCAGGCACTGCTTACAGCATTCGTGGCATTACAACACACACCGAGCAGTAGATCCGAATCTACCATTTTTCACCACATCGATTCCCCTTTTTTCGTTATAGATATCTCTGCTTTTATGACCTGTAGGTTTTATTTGCTCGGCAAAAATGTTTGTCTTAAATGTGTTCTTGAAGGTTTTAAATGTGATGGTGTGCCATGACTATGTAGTAAATGATATAGTAAATACATTAGTCAATGTAAGAATATAATTTCCCGCAGAAAAAGCTTTCTTTTCTTCTATCACCTATGCTGCGTAGATTTTTATCTTTGTCATTTGAGCCAGTCTGCTTCAATCTTCGTATTTCCTTCGAATGCTAAATATCTTTGATTCTGACTTTCACGGAAGAAGACACATTGAAGGACTTAGCAATTAAAAATTCAGTTAAACTAAAATAAACTTACTATCTTATTTTTTACTTGCGAATAGTACAATGTGTCGACTATTGACTTTGGTTTGTGCATATTTTCTGTAATTTGTGCTGCAGTACATTATATTATCGTTTAACAGTATTTTCTTGTCTCGGAAATGACGCGAAGTGGTACAAAATATCACACTACGGACATCACTACTCTGCAGCAGATGGACTATATTACACAATTACGAAACACAATAAACTCTTCACGACTTCGTTCCCAGAACGCTGCTATATAATCACAATTCGCTACCATATTCCTCCAGGTCTAGTCATTTAAATTGCAGAACGCTGAACGCTTCTCTGCCGACGTTTTGTGACGGACACAATTACTTGGCATTTAGAGCAGTTTCTTGCTGACGCCGGGCGGCGCGGAGTCGACAAAGGAGCGATATACCCTCTCCAGCCGACAAGACACCGCGTCGTAAAGACAAGGCATATTCAAATGGCGTGACAACAAGAAACCTCGCCATTAGTGTTAACCCCTTCCTTGAAATACAGCCGGCGGCCTTCACGTCTTGCACGCGACAGCGGCGGCGTGGCGCCTCTAGCAACAGCGGGGGAAACCCTTCACTCAAAACAATTTCAAAACGCCCCTCCCCTCCCCGCGCGAATATATAACTCATTTCTCTATTGTATATGGAATTAAACGGTAACCCCCCCCCCCGGCGCTAAGTCCCTATCCCCATATTGAATCACATTTGTCAGCTAGGCGCGGTCGCGGGGACCCCAGGATGCGGCGGGCCCCGCGCCTCCCACGCCCACTAGCGCCCCCAGCGGGAGGAAATGAAACCGGCGACAGGCCTGCCCCCTGCCGGCCGCCGCCGACATCACGCCTCTCGATAATCTATGGCGGACACCTTGGTGTACACAGGCGGGCCCGCGCTATATATAACCGGAAATTGCCTTCGTGGCGGACCCCGCTCCGTCCGCGCGCCTCGGTTATTGCAGAAGCCTCCGGATTGTTATTTTGGCCTTCGACGAGAGACACAGCGGCCAACGCGAAAAAGCGCAACAGCGTATGGACAAGTTAATACCCGAGGGGGGGGCGGGTGGCGGTTGAATAATAATCCGAAGCGGTGTGGAGCACTCGTCGAAATATTTCACATATATTGTTATTAAATTCCGAAAAACCCTTCGGTGGAGGGTAGCCCTCCCCGCGACTGACCGGGGATTGCCACGGAAACGTTTGGCCTTTTGTGCGAGGAAGATGTATAGGTTGGTATCACAGGGCTGAGATTCTCCTGCTGGCAGGCCGGTGTCATTCCGTTCGAGTTTTGTTAAAAGGGATGTGATGCTTTGCCCGTGTCCATGTAAATAATGCTTTGTTCTCTCGGCGTGAGTGTAAAAGTGTGTGTGCGTGTGTGCGTGTTTTGCCGGTGCAGGCGAAGTTCGAATGCTGACAGATTCGCACGTTGTGTTCTGATTACCGGTAGTTGAATAATTCCAATAATGTTGGCACTAGCTATGTGATCAGGTGACGTAAATCAGGTATGAGAATTCCACAGAACAAAATAGGACGGCGACCGTATTATATAATCATGATACATGCTGACATTAATAATTCGAACCAGCACGAAGTAGTACGTGCGTAAAATATGACCACAGAATGTAATGAGCAAAAGCTGCTAATGGAAACAAGTATGGATCTTCACTCAATTGTAATTTACCTCTCTGAAACGAGGCCAAGGACTTTACTGCATTTGACTTCTGAACCTGCCTGAACTTTTCGTTTCTTAATACAACCGAATATAGTAGGAAATGGTGTGGCATTTCCTCGGTTGATTTCGGTAGATTTCGATTACAACCGAATATTTTTAACTTCTAATTTAAAATATAATTTAATATATTCACACAGCTATTTTTTGTGTTATTTTAAACTTATTTATCATTTTCTCATCCCTGTTTTTCCTAAAATGCCATGAGCATTTTTACCGTATAAAACAATGCGACAAATAGAGAAAGTTTTTGTACCCATTAATGCGTCGATTTATTTCTCACATTACACCCACTTATGAGCAGAATCATGTCAATAATTATATTAAATCTAATTATTGTAGGAGTACCTACAAGCTTACTTTTTAAGCTTTTAGATCGAGTACCTCGATTTTAGAAAGTCTCTCCTCTTCATCACTTTATTTCCGTTTAATTTCCTTTCCTTTTCCCTTCATTTTTCTTCTTTCTTAATCTTACTTTATTCATATTTTCTTATTATTCTTCCTATTCTTATTCGTATTCTAATATCACATGCCTGTCAACATTCCTAAAACCAAGTAATAGCGAACTGATTCCAGGCAATTATGAAATGAATACAGAATGGTCAATGGTATTTTATAATTAGAGGGCGGCTTTTAATGAAATGTCATTTTTTCTTTTCACTTTAAAAGATGCCTTTTAGCATAGACATTAATTTTATGTTGTGACAAAAAGAAATGACCCATCTTTGCGTGACATTTTTGTGCATTTTTCGTCGATTTCGACTAAAGTCAGTTTTTACATTTTCTGTAATTTCTAAAGCACTTTGTGCTGATTTAACCAATTTTAATATATTTTAAATGGTACTTAAGTCAAATAATATTTACGCGATACAACTAATGTTCCCCACAGAATTTATGAGTAGCCTATTAGATTTCTTAGCTAAGAAATTGTAATGTCAGCCGTTGCATGTAATCTAAGGCTCCTGTAACGCCTGTTAGATCCATAGCCTCTTAGGCCGATTTTCGGATAGCTAAAGACAGATATTTCTTGGATAAGAAGAGTCCAAATCAAACGTTTGCTGAGTTCACTTGAAAGGAAGAAGCCTCAATTACATCAGTAACATGTCCATCAGCTTTAGTTGTTCATCTGGAGTGGTTTTAATCATTTTTAACGTCATTTTTCTTTGCTTTTAGGGCATTTTAAAAACGTTTTAAAAGCATTTCATTGATCATTATTTGCGATGTTCTAGGTCATCAAAATACGCCTCCTATTAATATTACAGGACATGTGAGAATTTTTCTGTGCCTTCCTCATCGCGCTGACGAAAGTAAAACGTCCGTGCCATACGGGACACCACTTTAGAGGAGAGTGGTTGACGCCACCGCAGATAGGCCTACAACTCTTATTCCGAGTGAAATGTTTGCTGCCTGATGACAGAGATGTTATACGCAATCGACGTGCGATTCTCTTTGGGAGTCATGTCGATCAACGCTGGCGACGCATTTTTTAAAAATTATTTATTTAAGGTCGCTCAGAAACAACAAGGTCATTGACGACCACAGTTACAAAAATATACAATGGTGACAAACATACAAGTACATGGAACACACACATACATTAGAGATAAAATCATCAATAAAGCATTCAATTGTTAAATACAATTTAACAGATTAAATTTGGTAAGGAGTTGAATAAACTTCATGTGGCCCGAGTAGGAGTTGAATGTACAATGAAGATCACTATTAATGTTGAGACTTGCTCTGTCAGTCGTCATTGCATGGCAATCAACAATGAGATGTTTAGTCGATATTGAGAGATCGCAATTTGGGGAAAGATCAGGAGTAGTCTACTTCATCAGGTAGCTATGGCTCAGCTTAAAATAACCTATACGCAGTCTGGTCAAAACCACTTGAAGTCGTCTGCTAGGACTAATTGACGTGGTGGGGGATTCCTCGATATTCTTCCTGACTGCATGCAATTTAGAAGGCAACATTTTCCACTTCCGGTCCCAAAGCTGCTTAACCGCAAGTAATAGGTAATATTTAAGGTGAGGAATCGAGCCAGCTGGCGGCGCCTTGTTGTGTATCTGAACGCAGATAACGAGTACACGGCGGGCGGGCGGTGCCGAGCGGGCGGTTTCGTGTGGGCGAAGGGGCGATTGGGGGCGACGAGGGCGGCCCGGGCGGCTCCTGTGATCTTCCGAAACCTGGCTGGCTGTTGTTGCTCGCGTCAGGGGCGCGGCGATTCATCCTAATTTGTTTAGCGTGTAAATTCATTTAAGCGGGCGACGGGGCGGGGCGGATGGGGCACGCGAGGGTGGCAACCCTGATCAGCGCGTTTGGCTTTGCCGCTCACGTTCTGCCCCACGCCCCGCCCCCCACCCCCCGGCTAGCCCAGCCACGCCCCGACCCGCGCCCGAGCCGACATGGTGGGCGTGTTCGCCTCCCGGCTTGCCACTTCAATGGGCTTCGCTGAGAAGTCATTCCTTTCTTCATTCAGTCTTACTCCTTCACTGCCTACTTTATTTAGTGTTCTCCTTTTTACTTTGTCGCTACGGAGTAAAGAGGAAGTTATGTAATGCTGCGCGGAAAAGCGGCGAATTTTTGGCACAAAAGCTCTTATTGCAGAGTCCTGGTAATGAAAAAGTGAATAAATCCAGTTACTAAATTTAGAAAAAAATCCTCTATCACGTGGTGTAGCCAGAATCTATGTTGTGTGGGTCCTTGATATCTAAAAATCGAATGACAACAAAACGTCCGTCAGTCCATCTTCTGTCCGTCTGTCTGTCTGACCGTCTGTGAGCAACGTTGGCGGCTAAACCGTTCAACCGATTTTCTCCAAAATTTATATTCCCCAATCAATGTGGCTGATGTCGCCGCCCCTTGAATTTGACACCAATATTTTGATTGCGGGGGTGTACTTTACATGAAACTCCTGGGTCATTTTCCAAATTTTCAAAAATATGTCTCCATCATTTTTCATTGAATTTTGTTGTTGGATAATCTGAAGGACATTTAAAAGAATGGTGCAGGTCTCATGTTCGTTTAAAAACAGGATTTTTCGAAAATTGCAAAATTTGTTCGGAGTCTTCCTACAACTAAAATATTGAAGATAGAGATTATTTCCCTTAATGAAATCTATTCGCTAAAGATAGATTTTGAAATAAGACCATGTACAAGTTTTCGAAAATTTGAGTACTTTTCGTGTGATTTTTCTTGAAAATATTGGCGGAAAAGTACGTGCTGTTTTAGCACCACTCGTTTTTATTCTTAATATTATCTTCATTTTTAATCTGACGTTGGCCGCGATGTTCTCCCAGTTTTCTCCCTTGCTTGGGCTACATTCTAAGAACTTTAACTCGTATCCACCCAATCTTCATTCCGTTTCTCTAATTCATTGTCAACTTCATTTTGATTTCTTCGTTTACATCGTGTCGTTGGCTTCTTGGATTTTAAACGTTTTGATCTCTAAAAAATGTTTTGTATGCTCTCCGAACATTGCTTTTTTAGTTCGTTGTCTCGTTACTTTCGTTTTCTTTTTTGTCCACTTTCTCAACCGGATGTTAGGCACGCTATTCTCCCGGTTTTCTCACTTATTTCGGCTCCAATCTGAAGAGATTCATTGCCTTTACTTTCACCCTCCCTATTCTCATTCCATCTTCTATGTTGGTTCACCCTATCATTTCGTTTCCTCCATTTCGTTGTTATTTCTGCCACTCGTTTCTTCATCTGCATCTGGCATTCGACTGTCTTCAATTGCGCCGTCCTGTTTTCCTAAGTCTTAATGGGTGTTATTTCTTATTATACTCTTGTTTTGAACCTCTCGCGGTGGTGTATTTGTAATTTAATTGCTTTCTATCTCCCCTTTATTTTCCTCGTCTGGTTCTCCTAGTGATGTATTAATTTTTCAAACAAATCCTTTTCTTCCGTCTTCAACAATGATTAATAATCCAACCAAAAATTTAGCTATCAAATAATAGTGTGAAATCCATTAGAAATTGATAGCATACAAAGTTTTAGAAAACATGCATGCAATAATTAATTATTTTATATGCATTTGGTATAGCTCCGTTGATATACACGGCTGATATGGAACTGTTTTTCCTTGCTCATGGAGTTGTGTTGTTCACAACGATCGCCGTTTTTTGCCCTCCGCTTCCTGCTTTCCCCCCTCCTCCTCTCCCCTCTCCCCCTCCCCCCGCGCCGTGAGTGGCTGGCAGCGCAAGGGAAACTACAAAAATCGCCCCGCCGCCGCCATCGCCCGCAATGAGGGCGTTTCCCCGCCCGCTCGCAGGGAGAGCGGTGTTATTTTTGATCCGAAAATATTGTGTCGTTTATGCGGCTCTTTTGCCGTTTCATTTCGTGGATGATACTGGATTAGGTTTGGAGAGCCTGATTCGCTCCCGGAAAGCGAATCTCTCGTGCCGCACACCAGACCCCAGGTCGCGATTTTATTAACCTTTCGGGGGGAAGACAATTTCATGCTACTGTTTTCACTCCGTGTTGATTCTTTCATTGCCTTTGAAATTTTGGTGATATTACGTCCTGCAATTTTGCGATGTCCTTTTGTTTTTATTGACACTGTCTTTTAAATTGATATTAGCGGATAATAAGCGTAATTTATTGAATATGTTACGGAAAAGTGGGCTTTAGAGTATTTTTACAGAAATGCTTCATCTCTGAAACGTTGAAGCACGTTGATTTGAGAAATCTTCACTGCCATTTTTTTGGCATCTGAATTTCAAGTTAAAAAAAATTCTGTAATTTATAATTCCGTATATGAAGCAACAAAACGTGAACACACCTATTTGTTTATTTATCTTCTCTAATTGAAGCGGACGATATGCCGGTATTACTCTTAAACTCCGATCACCGGCAATGTAAATGCCATTGGAACTGGAATTTTACATTCATCTGACATCACAATACGGTTCTTGTAGCCTGACACCAGATGTAAATATAAACTCTACTTTAGTATTTTGTTATTGAGTAATTTAGTATTTTGTTACATTATATTTTTACAAAACTAACGTATAATCGTAGATTTTGTAGTTCACGCCAAACTATTAATACCGAAGAGCGCAGATGAACGGATTCTTGATTACAAATTTCCTCTGGTCATGTCAACATACAGTTCAGGCGAAGTTTAGAATGGGCAAGTTCGTCTATAACGAAAAGCGTTTATGATATTTAAATACATGATGAAAAATGACAAATGTCATAAAATTGACAGTTTCAGTTTACATGGAATATTATTTGGCATAATACCAAAAAATGGTTATAGGTTTCTATTCGGCACACTGAAATTATGTTTATATGACTATTTAATCATCACACTGAAAAAGAAAGTTTAATTTGAGCCTATATAATTTGAAACGAAAGAAATGAGTCATTTTACACTGTCAAGTGGATTTCGTTTGGTCCATACGTGTAACAGTGGCCTCGGTATATAACACCAAATATTGAAATGAGCGTCAATATATTTAAATATTATTAACATATGTTTAAAATTAGATTAAAAGAAATATACAAATGTACTTTCTTAAATTAAAAAAATGTACTTCTTAAATTCCAAAAATGTATTTTCAATACAAGATTTGCATTGAATGCTCTTGTCATAGAGACATTTCTTCTGAAAAATATTTATATAACACTTTCTTTTAACTAATTATAACAAGATCACGCACGATAAACATTGGCAATATTGAATTTCATTGTATCTATTTATATCTCGCCTGGATCTCTCACAGAAAAACTTCAGAAAACTACCTCCCCGTGAATGGATTTACTGACACAGTAAGATGCTACTATTCTAACCTCTTTCCCCCCCTTTTCTTCCCACCCACGCCGTCATTCCCGTCCGCGTGGTGGGTGAGGTCCCTTCCGCCTCGCTTGGGGCGCCACCTTGGCTTGGCCTCCCCCGCCTCATCATGCGCCGCGCCGCGCCGCGCCGCTCGCTGCCTCTCGCTTCCGGGCGGCTGCCTTGAGGAGGGCCACTCAGTCGCCCTCGGCGCGGCCTCCGCCTCGCTAATAATTGACCTCTTACGTAGCCCCCATTAGCCACGAGCCTCCCCCGCCAACGCCAGCTCCCCACCGCCCCCGACCAACACCACTCTCACGGCCTCCATCGCTTCTACAGTCTCCATTGCTTTCACCGCCTGCATCCCGAACGCGGACCCCATAACCTCAAACGCCTCTCCTGCTGCGGGCCTCGCCCCCCCGCCAACACCACCTCCCCACCGCCCCCAACCAACACCAATCTCACGGCCTCCATCGCTTCTACAGTCTCCATTGCCTTCACCGCCTGCATCCCCTACGCGGACCCCGTAACCTCAAACGCCTCCATCGCCTCTTGCTTCCATGGGACTTGTAACGTTTCGTATATTTCTAATATGTTTATTTATGTTTCGTAACGAAGTAACGAATAGTGTGCTTCACTTGTTTAAAAATTAGGTTAGCAACAGATATATTGTAGCGGTACGCTAGTTCTTCTGCGAATTATTTTCATAAATAAAATGCCGATGCAGAAGGCTAGTGCGTGGAGAGAACCGACCGTGCCCCGCTGACCGCCCGCAAGCGCGCGACACGCGCCCTCCACGAATGTTTATGGCACTAGGGGACGAGGGGAGACCTTTTGTTCGGGACCTCAGGCGCCCCAGAACTATTTGAATAGGTTCGCGGCGCGTGCCCGTCACGTTTTTTTTGGCTGTCACTCGCGCTGGGAAGCTCAAAGTTGTAATTCACTGCAACCTTCGGGGGTACAACGATCATGTCTCACACCCTTCTTGACCTACTTTCTTCGATAGACGAAGAGGGCTTTTGGAATGAGACAGAGTAAGGAAAATTCCCAGAATCGCCGGAGCTGGTTGGCTAAAAAAATAGTTAAGACGCCATCACACTCAACCAATCAGGGGTAGAATTCTGTGGGGAAGGGATGATTTCGAAATATCTGCGAAAATTTGGGGGGGGAAAGAGGGAAAAACACACAAAGTGAGGGTACGAGGGACTTGGGTGGCGAGAGCTGAGGAGAGAGGTCGAGGTACCTCCGGCATCGCGTGCTCTGGGGAGCGATTTGAGATTGCCCCGTGCAATCCAATTCTGTCTTGCTTAATCTCGATAGCCGGGAGAAATTCTTTCCGAGTATCAATTTTTGAACTCTGCCACCACTGGCAATTAGACCGATACTCTCCGAGATTTGTGCTCGCATAGAACTTATTGGAACTCTCAGATCGCGCCGTGTGACTTTGTGCGTGAGATACGCGATTGCTCGTGATTCGGGCCAACGAAACTGCCGCCGCCGCAGCCCACCACGCCGCCGCTGTGTCGACGAGCGCCCCTTCGGCTTTGAGAGGCCGACACGCCGCCGCCGCCGCGACCAGCTGCCACCGGTGCCATTTGACGCCTGTTCAGCACCATCATCATCATCAGGCATTGTATTTGGTCAACGACCGTACAAAGACTTTTTTTGTGAGTTGCGGTGCCACGCTGAGGCACGTAATCGCCAGTTCAGAGGGCGAATGATCGTTTCCTTTGTGTAATCAGTATAATAATTGCATTGTGAATTTATTTTTGCTTTTCTCTTAGATTTAAGTTTCTTTTGTTCCTAATCAGAGCTCACTAGGTAGGGCATTTCTTCTAAAATTCCTTGTGTAACTTCTCCGGCCTATCATTAGGCGGAAATAAACCTTCTATTGTGTTTACCGGTCACCCAAATTGTTATTGTCATTGTATTGCACCTTGCAGTTCCTTCCATCACCGCTTATTTTCAGAAAGGTAACAAAATTGACCGGCTGAGCTAGGCCCGGGCCGCCCTCACGGATTTCCGGCGCTCCCACGCCGCCGGGGACCGCGTGCGGTGCGTGACAATATTGAATACGACTAGAGAGAGAATTGAACGTACGGATGTTCCTCTAACGAAAAATTTTAATATCCTAATATTATGCAAGGTACGAAGATTGTAATAGTTTGAAATGAAATATAAAAATTGGAATTGAAATGTTATTACTAGGGCCCGGATAATTATGTAATTACATATTTCCGTATGTTAACTCTATCAAATCAAAACCACAATATATTTACGTTTCATGTTGATTAGGGCCTAAAACCGATGACTTTTTAGTACATATATTTACATATTTTACCCGAAAGTACATATATTTACATATTTTTCACAAAAGTACATATTTTTAAATATTTCTTAATATTTTCGCTTTTCTTTTTGAATAATTCTTTATTTATCCTACATGTTTTTGATAAGGAATAACCAAGACAAATAATTCAGCATTGTCAAACAATTTTTCGGCAACCTTCTCTCCAAATTGGCGCTATTGCATTGTATAAAAATGTTGATATTGCAGCACGCAGAATCCTACAAAAGGGCAAGGTGTTGCACTCCAAAGCTTCCAGTGTGTAGATTTCAGCGCGAGTAAAGCGGAGAACAAAATATTACTCAGAAATAAATTTTGTATATGAAAATGGTACGTCTAGCAAGCGATAACTCGCGCCCACAACCTATTTTTCAGAGGTCTCTCTTGACCTTAATGCCCTTCGCCAAAAATTACACGCACCAACGCAGCTCAGAAAGCGCCATTGACAGTTTTCTTTCCCCGTTTGTTGCACTGGATAATTGCAGAGATACTTTACAAACCCTTGTTTGTAAAGAATCTATGTGAGGTGAAAATCTAAAGTAAAATCATGATGTGGCACTACAGCTTTTGGATAAGAAAACGACAGAAAATAATTCACGGCGATTGGCTTAAACCTTGTTGTAACGCAGACTGGGAATTTGCCATAGGCAAAGTTTGGTTTATCTTTTCAGAGAAGTCAAGCAATGGCGTCTTGGGTAAGAACATTATTAAAGAAAGCTGAATTTGTGCTAAGAGTCAATTGATTAAATATCAACCAGCATTGTTTTTATTCTCTAATCCGTGAATAGCATTGAACAGTGACATGTTGGGACAAAGTTTGAATATACACTAGTAACTTCATGCGATGTGGAACACTTGGTCGGTACAAGGCCTTCGAACAGATAATAGGAAAAATTTCATCCGTATAGAGTATTTGAGTAAACTCCTCGTGTGCATGCTTGCGGATGAGCCGTTCCGTCTCTCACGGGTAGACTACTTCCCATGCACTAGTGGAGACAAACGAGGTGTCATTCGACGCGTCTCGGCGTCCTAATGGGGAACTGATAATTTGTTTCCAGAAATGGCTATAAAATTCTAAGAAATTTCCAAAAACGTGATTTTTCGTGTTTTGCCGCTGTGATCTTGGTAAGTATACCGGGAACTAAATCAACGCCACCTAACTAGATGTAGGTGGTGTTGATTAAACTCCAGTACAATATCGACGAAGAGTAAGACAGAGAAACGAGAAGAAGAAGAAGAAGACAAAGACGAAGAAAACGACGACGAAGAAGAAAGAGGAGGAGGAAGAGGAGACGACGACGAAGAAGAAAGAGGAGGAGGAGATGACGACAAAGAGGAGGAGACGACGACGAGGAAGAAGAAGAATGAGACGACGATGAAGATGACAAAGAAGGTGAAGACGAGGAAGACGAAAAAAGACGAAGAAGAAAAAACAAGTCACACAACCGAAAGTAATTTAAAGCGTCGGTGACGTCACATTCAGCTATTTTCTAAGTATTTGAAACAAATATTTGTTCTCATTTTTTACGGAGACCATTGTAAATAACAGAATTGTGAGTAGAATTATGTTTTAATTTTGTTCTTTACGAGTATATTAAGTCTAGACAGATCGGCATTTAAGCAAAAGTATTTTATTAAAACTGAATTGAACTGAACTGAATTGATATAATAATTAAAGTGTTACATATTTCTTACTTTTTAGTACATATTTCTATACATTTTAATACATTTATATGTACATATTTTCCTAATTTTTAGTACATAATTATCCGGGCCCTAGTTATTACATAGAAGATAACTGGTAGCAGCAGATGCAACAAAGGAAAATTGGTGGCAGAAGCGGAACGTTACAGCCTCCGCAGCCTCCACGGCCTCCATGACCTCCACGGCTTATACCCCTTCCATCGCCTCCAAACCCTTCACTGATTCAAATGCATCCACGGCATCGAACACCTCCACCTCGTCCATGGCTTCCGCAGCACCTCCATTATCTCCACGGCCTCCACCGCCTGCTTCACCTTTAGCGTCTTCGTGGCCTCCACGGCCTGCATCACCTCTATCGTCTTCATGGCCTTCACGAGCTTCATCACCTCTAAGCTTCACGGCCTCAATGGCCTCCATTTCCATGGCCTCCAACGCCACTTCAGCTTCCAAAGCCTCCACCGCGTGCACCGACTCCATCGCCTCCACAGACCCTAGGCACCTTAGCTTCCCCTACAGTGCTGCCGGCCCCCTCGTCCTCATTCCCACCTCCGTCCTCCCTGCCCCTCTCGCAACCGCCTCCACTATCGTCGCTGCCCACGGTATTTCTGAGCCCTCGCAGCCCACAAACATTATAATAATAATAATAATAATAATAATAATAATAATAATAATAATAATAATAATAATAAAGTGCAAGAAATAGCTTTATTTGGAACAGCCCACATTTTGCGCAAAGTATTGTAGAGGCACCGATAGTCCCTAGATCTACTCCTTAGGTAGCTGGTTGCAACCTGGAGTAGATTTTATATTCAGCCGACTCATAACATCTTTAGTCGTGATGTAATTGAATAATAATAATAATAATAATAATAATAATAATAATAATAATAATAATAATAATAATAATAATAGTGACTTTATTTATGTGGCAAGACTCGGGCCATCAGGCTCGCTCTTCCGCCTAACCACGTAATACATAAATATATAGATAAAATTGAACAGTACATTTAGTAAATTAAATAAAATACAACTTAGATATGTCTTGCCCCTGGGCTCATAATGTGAAAGTAAAAAACAAAACGTCCCAGCATTTACCTTAAGCGGCCGGGGAAAACCAGGGAAAATAAAGCAAGTGTGCATGCTCTTCAACATTGAGCAACAAAATAAAACATTTAAAATAATTCATAAAGCATTTACTGACACAAGAGAACATTAAAGAGATTCCCGAAAATAAATTATGAAAACATATTAATTAACCCATACGCGTCAAAACGTTAGCAAGAAAATCTCAATACATTAAGGAACTCATTACAGAAAAAGAGAATGCACACAACCACCCGGCCAACTTTCCGTGACGCCATCGCCATCTCGTCATCTCCTCCTCCTCCTACGCCTCCTCTATCAACCCTCACCCTCACCCCTCACTCCTCGCGGGCGCTGCCCCTCTTGAGGCGCTCACCCCTTCGGCGCCTCTCCTCTCGAGCGGATTCGCCTTGTCGACGCCGAGGTGGGAGGGGCGCCTGTTAGTAGGGGAGGGTGCGCCTTCGCGCCTGCTGCATTTTTATGAAAGGGCGAATATCGTATTTTTCAAAAGGCGACGTCGAGAGCTCTTACTTTCAACTTGGTGCCCATCTACACATTTAGTCTCAAGGTAACGCTTTTCTTACCCTTTGAACGGAGCAATAAAGAAATACATTCCCATGCAGTGTGAAATCGTTCGACAAATTGTAAAGCAAATATAAAATTCAGGGCAAGTGCCAAAATGTTAAAATTTGCATTTTGGGCTGATGCTTTGTGGTTAGTGTCCAGCCCAGTGTGGTTATCTGAAATTCTCATTCTTAGGGGGTTAAAATTGTCGCCACTAGACTGTCCATAAGCCAAGTTCCGCGAGCACTGAAGTAGTTTTTGTTCATTATCTCGGTATTCCATTTTTCGCACATAGCCTGTTTTTTCTTATAGCCTACCATTCTGTATGCGTTTACTAATCACATTAGTGACGCGAGATTACACAGGTTGTCCCACCAACTATGGACCACCCCCATAACTTCTAAAGGGTTCAGGATATCGAAATGCAGTTTTAGATTAACAATGCGGAGTCACGGGGCAAGTAACATGCCACAGAGAAATTGTCTATAACATTTTTTGTTTTCGAGAAATTTAATCATCTTTGATTTTTTAAATGGAACTATATATTTTTTCAGCACAAATGTGTAGATCATGAAAATAGGAATAAAATGATGTATCATATGCTAGTATTTTGATAGTAACTTGAGTATAAAATTAGATTTTCTGATATGTGATTTTGAATTAAACGGACAATATTTCGTGAAGCAGCCCTTGCAACTCTCGCCTTCGGGAAAAGTGACCTTCACGGCGTCAAGACTTGCGTGGAGAGAAGAGACAGAAGGGTGGCAATGAGGGATAAGAGGCCTAACTAAAGCAATCCAGGGGTTTGTCACAAAGATCACATTAAGAAACACTAATTTCAACGATCAGAATAAGATATTTTTTTCCATTGATTTATCTGCATGTAATTTGTCTTCTTTAATAATAAATATCATTTTCAAACTTGACAAGAATCCAACCACCGCCTCCTCGTTGATAAATTAAATTTTAATGAAGATGATTATTCCTCTACTGCGCAACCATACCTCTCCTGTTGTTCATAAATGGAAAAGAAAACATTACACTTCCGTCTTCTGCCGTGGATTTTCAAGTTTGTGGCAGCACGTGGCGTTATGAAGAGAGAAACTGGCAATCAGTTTTAGGTGTTGTGACTGCAGATGTGCATTTGTGTTAAAGTTTATTACATTTACACTGAGAGTCTGTCAAGAATATTTCAAAAATGTTATTTCTTTCTTCTTTTTGTACGTGTTTAAATAAGAAGTTTATTAACAGTAAATAAGAATAGAAAATGTCTACCTATCTATTATTTAATGAATTAATCGAGATATTACAATAAAAATCTTTAATCATTCATTCCCTTTCCATGTTTTAAAATGAGAGTTTGTTTCTGCAAACACACTGAGCTCGATTCTTGTACGTTTGAAAAGAATCTTTATTATTATCGTCCTTCCGCTACAAATTATTTTTATTTTGTTCTTTTTGATTATCGTTGCTTTGGAATTTCAGTAGAAGAAAAGTTCAATTCAGACGAACAAATGGCAAAAATCTCTCATTCTGATCGTTAATGTTGATGTTTGTTCATATGATCTTCATGTCAAGACCATGAATTGCTGTAGTTACGCCTCTATCCCTCACAGCCGCCCCTCTCACACACCTTATCTCCACGAAACAGTCTCGACGCCGCGAAGACCGTCTTACCAACGGCTACTGTTGCGAGGGCTGCTACAAGAAAAGACCGTTTACTTACAAATCACGTGTCAGAAAGTCTAATTGTATACTCAAATTACCATCAAAATACTAACATATGATACATCATTTTATTCCTCTTTTCATGATCTATACATTACTGCTGAAAAAAATATATAGTTCCATTTAAAAAATTAAAGATGATTAAATTTCTCGAAAACTAAAAATGTCATAGACAATTTCTCTATGGCATGTTACTTGCCCCATCATTCCGCATTGTTAATCGAAAACTGCATTTCATATCCTGAACCGTTTAGAAGTTATGGGGGTGGTCCATAGTTGGTGGGACACCCCGTATAGTGTCATGTGGAAGTGATAATGTGGTTTTAAAAATCATTGAAGAAAACGGAGGTGGGAAACAATATTAAGTATCTGGAAATGACTGGGTAGGTGTGAATAACTGTAATTGATACAATCCCAAAGCAAGAATTGGGAAAGCAGTGTAAGCTACGCGCGTTTTAGAACGGTGAAAGGACAAGATACGAAACGTATTTACGTAAACGGTTTTGATAGATCGTGAATGGGTAAGTGCGGTTGATTAGCGTGGTTGGTAAATGGTGTTGGTATATGGAGCTTGTAAGCGGGTTGTTAATCGTTGTTGGTAAACCAGGTTGAGTAAATGGAATTCGGTTAGCCACGGCGGCTAAATGAGGCTAGGTAAGCTGGGTCGCCAAAGCTGTTTCGGGTGATGGGGGTAAGGGAGTTTGGACGATGGGAAATCTAGATTGAATAGACGGGGTTGAATTTAAATAAGGGGGGGGTCGAGCAAGGATGTTTGCTTAAACAGTGTGATTAAGAAGGGAGAGAGTGCTTGCTGGTAGAGCTGGATGAGTAAATATACAGCGATTGTAAAACATATTCGAATGTTAGTGATTTTTAACAATTTTTGTAACTATTGCGCAAACATTTACTTATTATCAATTAATATTTCCATCAAAGTATTAATCAATAGAAAAGTAAATACCGGAAATGAAAGAAATGACACATGTACAAAACAGATAGAACTGTTGAAATGGATTACGTAAAAATCCGGCACGCAAAAAATATATTCGAACACCAAGTCAGTCAGCTCCAAGGGTGGTACGTCACAGCGACAGTAATTGTTTTGGCTCCATCCTCACACGTGAAAATTTGTGAACGCCAGGAATGTGAGTCTCTACTAGCTTTTGATAGTGGAAAAGCAGTTCATATGTGTTATAAAAAGAAGTGGATCAGAAAGGACGGGAAACATCTTTGGAAGAAATGCAATCCTAATCAGGTTGCATAATAGGCAAATTATTGAGGACCATCTATGGTTCTGTCTCCTTTGTGTGTGTGTGTGTATATATATATATATATATATATATATATATATATATATATATATTGTACTTTTGTTCTTTGGTATTACATTTTTTTGTACATCTGGATTAATGTTATGTTAAAAACAATAATTGATAATCAGTTAATAATTCCGTATCACCAATATAATCTATCTAAAATTTGAATTTCAAACGTGTTTACGACAAGATAAATTTGAATTAAGGCTAAAATCAACTGTAATTAATTAGAATGAATACTCTTCTTACTTATAGCATAGTAAATCAAATCGTTATATTGTGGTTAGATAATATTATATTCAACTCTCAAATTCCTCGTGCTTTTTTACGCTCACCGTACGAGCGAATCAGGAACCGAGAATCAGGTTCGGCTGCGGGAAAAATAAAATGAAAATAACGTAATAAAAATTAAGAACCAAATCACTTTAGTGAAACATGTGATCGTGCAATTCTATACGGAAACGAAAAATAAATCCGCGATTAAATACACGAAAAATAGGCAGTGAAATTGAAAATGAACTGCAGATAAAAGAAGATGGGAGTGTGTGAGTGTTTACAAGTATCTATCAAAATTTTTGAGGGCAAAAAAAACTATCACGGAAAAGTAGCTGCAAGAAAGTTATTGTCAATGGTTCTCTCAGCTTTGTATATACATGGTGTCCCACCAACTATGGACCACCCCCATAACTTCTAAACGGCTCATGATATCGAAATGCAGTTTTCGCTGAACCATGCGTAAGCATGGGGCCAGTAATCTGCCGTAGAGAAATTGTCTATAATATTTTTAGTTTTCGTGAAATTCAATCATCTTTGATTTTTTAAATGGAACTATATATTTTCTCACCAGTAATGGATAGATCATGAAAAGAGGAATACAATGATGTATCACATGTTAGTATTTTGATAGTAATTTGTGTATAAAATTAGACTTTGTGACATGTGATTTCGAATTAAATGAACAATATTTCCTGTAGCAGCCTTTTCAACTCGCGAATGGCGGCCTTCGCAGCGTCAAAACTGTTGCGTGGAGAGGGGAGATTGCGAGGGGTAGCAGTGAGTGATAAGAGGTATGACTACAGCAATTCATGGTCTTTACCCAGAGGTCACAGTATGAAACACCAATCTTAACGATCAGAAGATTTTTTCGCAAGATTTTTTCCATTGATTCATCTGGATTTAATTTGTCTCCTACTAAAATTCCAGAACATCGATTTCAAGAACGATATAAAAAATTGGTAGCATGGCTTAAGGAAGATTATGATAAATATCATTTTTAAACTTGAAAAGAATCCAAAATGGTTGGTAATGGCTATAGAAACACGCGAGATTTAAACACATTTCGAGTCAAGGAAAGGAATGGTTGATTGAAAATGTTCACTAAAATATCTTGAGATAATTCATTATATCATAGATTTTATTATTATAAATAAACGTCTTACTTGGTACATCAGCATACCAAAAGAGGAAATAAAATAAACTTCAACATACTCTTGAAAGAAAATAAATTTGTGATCAACGAAAATTTACAAAAATCAAAAAATAAGTAACTGTAGATAAACAAAATAAAAAGTATACATTATTATACAAGTAAAGTAAAAAGTATAAATTATTTACACATATGCTCTATCAGTCCTCCATCAACAGCTATACACATCTGCAGTCGTGTATGCCAAGACCGACGTACTGACTGCAGTGTTTCTCGATTTATAGGTGCACATGCTGCCAAAATGCGTCTTCTCATATCCTCTGGAGTCGTGGGCACTTGTTTATAAACAACATTCTTGATTTTCCCCCAAAGAAAAAAATCTAAGGGCGTGAGATCTGGAGAGCGAGCGGGCCAATTTATTATACCACCACGCCCTATCCATCGGTTCGGAAACTCTTGGTTTAGAATTCGCCTTGACGCACTGGCGAAATGTGCAGGACATCCGTCGTGTTGAAAAAACATCTCACGACGCGTGCTTAATGGTACTTCTTCCAGAAGTGCTGGTAATATGACCTGCAGAAAATTTCCATACACATTACCGGTCAATGTTGTTTCAAAGAAGTACGGGCCAATAATGAAATCCCCAAGGATTCCGCACCACACGTTCACACGCCACTGACTCTGATATTCGACCTCCCTTATCCACACCGGATTTTCCCTGCTCCAGTAATGCATGTTACGAAGATTAACGTGTCCACGGTTGGTAAATGTTGCTTCATCCGTGAATAGGATCTTTTCTAAGAAATTATTGTTTTCTCTGATGGAGATTAGTAAAAATCTACAAAACTGTACACGTCTTGAGTAATCAGTTTCCTGCAATTTCTGGTGAAGGTTCATGTGGTACGGATGAAATGTATGATCCTGCAGAATGCGTTGTACACTGGATTTGCTGATCCCAGCTTCACTGGCAATGTTTCTACAGCTTGCATGCGGATCTATGAACACACTAGCCAGAACACCTTCTTGTTTCTTGTTCGAAGTGGCCGCCTTTTTTCTTTGTTGGGGTTTAAAATTCCAGTTACCTCTTAAAACAAGGCTTTTGCAAATTCTCGCCAGTGTTTGTCGTGATATCTTCTGCCGATTTGGATATCTTTGAGAATAAACTTTTACTGCACGTCTGGCGTTTATTTCACACTCTCCAAAGATCAGAAGTGCATCAAGTTTCTCTTCATTGGTAAATTTCATTTTTGATTAAATGACCACTTGTTCACTTCGCAACCATATGACTACTTCCTTTCACTGCTGTTCTTAAATGGAAAAGAAAACAGTACAGTTCCGTCTTCTGCTGTGGATTTTCAAGTTTGCATGTGGCGCTATGAAGTGAGAAACTCTCCAATCAGTATTTGGAGTCGCGACTGCAGATGTGCATTTCTGTTAAGGTTTGGTAAATTTATACTGATAGAACTGTCAAGAGTATTTCATTTTTTTTCTTTCTTCTATTGGTACGTGATTTAAATAGGAAGTTTATTAACAGGAAATAATAAGTGAAAATTTCCACCTATCCATTATTTGACGAATTAATTGAGATATTATTATGAAAAGATTTAAGAATTCATTCCTTTTCCATCTTTTAAAATGCTGGTTTGTTTTTGCCATAACACACTGAGGTCTTGTAAATTTAATTTCTTGTAAGTTTGGAAAGTGACTTTTATTGTTATCGTACTTACGCTACCATTTTTTTGTATCATTCATATTGATTATCGTTGCTTTGGAATTTCAGTAGAAGAAAAGTTCAATTCTGTTAAACCGATGGGAAAAAATACTCTCTTTCTGATCGTTAATATTAATGTTTGTTCATATGTACTTCGTGTCAAAACAATGGGTTGCTGTAGTTACGCCTCTAACCCTCACGGCCACCACTTTGCCTCGCGTCCACGTAAGTCTCGACGCCGCGGAGGTCACCTTTTCCAAAGGCGACTGCAAAGGTTGCCACAGGAAATGACCGTTTAATTTAAAATCACAAGTCAGAAAGTCTGATTTTATACTCAAATTACTATCAAATACTAACTTATGAAACATCATTGTATTCCTCTTTTTGTGATCTATCCATTGCTGGTGAGAAAAATATATAGTTCCATTTAAAAAATCAAAGATAATTGAATTTCTCAAAAACTAAAAATATTATAGACAATTTCTCTACGGCAGGTTACTGGCCCCATGATTACGCATGGTTCAGCGAAAACTGCATTTCGATATCATGAACCGTTTAGAAGTTATGGGGGTGGTCCATAGTTGGTGGGACACCCTGTATATTTTACTTTTGTTCTTTGGTATTACATTTTTCGTCCATCTAGGTTAATATTATGTTAAAAACATTCACTGATAATCAATTAATTATTGAGTATCAGATATAATCTATCTAAAATTTAAATGAAGAACTTTTGTACGACAAGGTAATGGTCAGTTAATATTATATTCAACTTCCAAATTCCGCTTACGTATTTACGCTCACCGTACGATCGAATCAGGAACCGGGAATCCTGTTCGTTGAGTAGCAAACAATGGGGAACCGAGAGTCCTGAAGCAGCGTGGGCGCTCATCGGAAGCAGGTAGTGAGAATCGGGGGAGAGCGCCCGGCAGCGAAAAAATCCGAGCGGCGTGGCGGCTGCCGGCCTGCGAGAGACCTCGGCTGCGGGGAGGCGTGCGCAAACAGCGGTTTGTTATTTTTAAGCGCGCGGCGCCGCCCGCGGGACGGTCACGTGCTCTCATAAGGGCGCCGGCCCCGATTGGACTGCATATTGGGCCCCCCCACCCCCACCCCAACCCCTCAGCTTCAACCCCCTCCCCCCAACGCCTCGCTCGGACGCCGTGCGCTGCTCCCAATTGGGTCGGAATGAACACGTGGCAGGATGGGCTGAGGTGGCTCAGGTATATACTCTTTGGGTTGAGGACATCAACGGATGTCTCTGCTGCGATTCGGACCGGAAGGTGCCGGAGATCGAGTCCCGACGGTGGCAGGATTTTCCAAATCCTATTATCTGTTTACCCTAAGAAAAATCCTGATGTAAACAAATGCACGTGTATTAGGATGATTCTCATTGATTTGCAGTATGAGCTCGGGATCCTGACGCTAAAGTGAATAGATCTCTGTGTAAGAACTAATTTATCTGCCATCGTTCGTTAAATTAACCTTGCGTTGAAACTATTACAACGGTTTCGAGAAAGGCAAACTGAATGCGTGTTGCTGGGCGATAAGGTCACGAACCTCTGATATCAGCCCACGAATGTGCTGATTGACAAGGGTCAGGTGCGTGGGACCTCGGCGCTGCATCACTGATCGGTCTGCGAGGCTCTGCCATTCAGTTCGTTTTAGAATGTCTGAGAGTGCGGATGACCCTTCAACAAGTGTGAAGGGGTGAAGTTGAGTTGCCGGGGTATGCTACTCGCGTCATCGAAAGTAGTGCGCTAGGAGTTGTCCAATCAGAAGCTTAGTGCGGTGCAAAGATTTCTCCAGTTTGTTAACACGAAGTGTTTTCTTAGAGTGAACGGACAATTGCTAAATAGCTCGGTCGAGTTCAGCCGCTGTCTGGAGGAGAATTCTAGCTGCCGGCGGCTCTGATCGCTTGTTTTGTATGGTATGGTGAACACTAGGCGAATGACGGAGCTGTACCTTCACAAACGGTACGTGTATTGTGCGGTTTCGTGCGGTATCGTGCGGTACGTGTTTCTTTCCTCTGCCTTGTTCTACCTTCACCCCTTGCTTAGAGACACACTCACATGAACTACACTACTGTGCGTGTCGGGAGGCTAGAGCCTGCCCCGGCTGGGAGATCCCTGGATGAGGAAAACCGAGAATGTTGACGTGTAGGTCGGCGCCAGATCTCCCTATCCAGCTGGGGAAGAACACCGCTACCTCATGTGATAAAATCATACACCACACGTACGGGACTCATGACCACAGCAGTTGTCGCGCTCGGAATCACCAAATAATCAATCAGTACTTGGCAGGGAGCGAATGTCAAAAGTCTTTCGGAGGGTGCGACGATTTTACTTCGAACCCCCCTATTGAGGAAAAGACCAGGAAACCATTTTAGCGAGACTGACAGTATTTCAAAAAATTGAATTTCTTCTTGAAATGCTTTTGCGCTGGAGTTTATTTAGAATGTGATGCGATCAATATGTGGTGGTGCTTAATTGTTTCGTATAAATTGAGTACAAATACCATAAAGAACTGTGTTTGGGAGGGACAGGACATGGCTCCCTTACCCCTTTCACCCTGCATTCCTCCCCCCGAGACGTCACTACTTGTTATGTCCCAAAAGGAAATAGTTTAAAAGAAAAGGAAAGAGGTTTTGAATGTTTGTAAAATGAAGGTTTCGTTATAAATGGCACAAAAATGTAAAGTAGACCTCAGCAACACATTAAATGATACAAGAAAACGAACAATTTGTAAATATTTTTTTTCATGAAACAACAAAGAAATTATATATGTTTTGTAATGTCTTTATTCTGCATGTAAATTAGAAACTATAGCTTTTCTAAGAAAAAACAATGGTCTTAAAGAATCAAAAATATGAGCGTTTTTATTTGCTCATTTATAATGCATGCCCGGTTTACTTTTGATGAGATATTCGTGATGAAATTTTTGGAGTTCGTAACTGAGAATGATTTCCAACAATCGGGCTGAGTAAACCATCGAACGAACTACAAATATTCTACAAATACCTAATGGCAATCACTAGTATTCCTAACTTGGCAGCTTACGTTAGGAAGTTACGATTTATGATCACTCATTCGTAGTTTTTCTGTCGTTTTATACATGTACCACTGTAAGGACAAAAACCCCATTAGATCTAATCGCAGAAAACAACTGGTATTTGAATTCTGGTAGTTTGTTTTGAATTATTTTTTTCAGCGAGGTAAATGAGAGACCCCCCTCCCCAAAAAAAAGCAGCAGTCTGTCTCAAGAACTAACTGCGTTGTTGCTGATGGAGACAGGCCTACGGACTATCAACAAGGGACGAGGAGGCGGGTCCTAATCTCGAAATAAAGGAATGGAAATATGATGACGGGAAGGCGGATTCGTGACGTATCGGGATGGGCGAGTCGCTGAGAATGCGCAGGCCGGAATGGATTAGAGGCATCCTGATCAAAAACAAGCAGCGATAAAAACTCGGATAGAATATTTTACCTTAATTAGAAGAGTATTATCAAGCGCCCCCTGTGCCCATACGACGCCTGAGATTTATGATTTTACTGTTGAAACAAATGTGTCCCCATATCTACACGGCTCAATTGGTCGTTTAGGAAACCGATCCGTCCCCTCGAACGATGTGTGAAGAGCGGGGCGGGAGGCGCAATGCGATGCGGGAGAGGAGAGGGCGCGGGAAAGCCGAGGTGAAGGAAGCCCTTTGGAGAGACCAATGGCGGCGCCTCCCCCGCAATTAACGTGATTGGTCGTGCAGGTCACGTGGGCGCGCGGAAATGGAGACGTCTGTCCCCGGCAGGCCCTTCGCGCCTTCGTCTGCCCTTGCCCTCGAGGGCGCTAGTGAGTGCGCCTCCTCCCTTCCATCATAGCCCTTGTCATGGGATCTATATAGCTTCGTTCTTCTTCTGAGGGCTGTGGCTCATACGAGTATCCTCCGTCTTCGACAAGATTCCTTTCCCCCGTAAGCGCCTACAGGAACTTTCTTAAACCTCGTTGTTAGATGAATGTTAAGTGTCAATAATTAAACTATCTTATTAGCAAAGGCAGTACCCTCTCACACAAAATTAATTTTTTAAGAAGATACACAACGATTGATGAATACACCATCGTTTAAAAAAAAGTGTTCGGTGTTTTATTCGTTTTTTCAGCTTTCGTTTTTTTCCGATAGCGGATTATAATCCTGCTATACCGGATTGTGAAATTTGGATTGACCGCACGTATTATTGATCCCAAGTAAATTTCAGTGCAACTGTCATTCTCATTTGGCACTCAAAACCTCTTTCCCTCCATATCTTCTATCTTTTTCCCTCGTAATCTGTCTGTCTGTCTGTCTCTCTCTCTCTCGTATTCTCTCTTTCCATTTCTCTCTTTCCCCCAAATCTCTCCCTCTAATATTCTTTTCAAATTTTCTCAATTTGATCTGCCTGAGGGGCAATCATTCTTTTGTATCATTGAATCAGAGGCCATTCTTGAAAGAAGAAGCAGATCAAGACGTTGAAGATCAAGACGATGGAGAAGATGAAGAAGATAAAGAAGAAGAACATGAAGAGGATGGAGAAGATGAAGAAGATCAAGAAGATTTAGAAGACGAAGAAAACGAAGAAGACGAAGAAGACGAAGAAGACGAAGAAGACGAAGAAGACGAAGAAGACGAAGAAGACGAAGAAGACGAAGAAGACGAAGAAGACGAAGAAGACGAAGAAGACGAAGAAGACGAAGAAGACGAAGAAGACGAAGAATAAATGAAGGTGAAATAAAAGTCTGAAGGTGAAATTCTGTTTGGTGTCGCCAAGGGCACGCGGACGCAGGAGCGCGTGCAGGGCAACCGCAGACGCTGGGAGCGCCGCCGGGGAGCGAAATATGCAAACGCGGCGCGGCGCGAGCGGCCACGCGTCGCCGTGGAAACGTATTAGTCGCTCTAGCAACATAATGAGCCCGGATACTCGTGCACGCCGCGCCGCGCCGCGCAGGGGCGGGTGGTGGTGGGGGAATACAGCGGCCCCTCGCCGGATTAGGAGCGGCGAAGAGGCTGCAGGGGTGCGACGGTCAAGGGCTCTGAAGGGCCCGCGGAGATGACGATGGAGAGGAAGGGAATTTCTGGGAAGAAAGGCTGTGCGTGTTAATGCGAGATGAAGGAAGGGGGAGGAAGAAAGAAGAGGAGGCACACGTGCCTCGTGGGGCAAAGGTAGAGGATAAAGTTTATCAAATTTTTAAAAAGTATTATTTTGATAATAATTTTATATACGACAGTTTTGGTTTTCATGATGTGTTTTGTGATGAAATTTCTTCAGAATTCCATTAAACATCAGTGCAGTTTGGTTTCTATTGTTCTAACTATATTATGTGCCTGGATTACCCATTTATTAACATGTTTCATTTTAAACTTCATTAATATTATTTTGTAGTTGTAATTTACGTTTCATTTATATTTGATTTATATTCACTATTCCAAGAATTAATTTTCCCCTATTTTCTATATTATCCTTGCCCGAAGTGAGCATTCGTTGACAAATGTAGTATTTCTTCAGTTATTTGTTTATATTCTACAGTATCTCCTCGACTTTTCTTCTCTTTTCCTGAACCACTACGTTTTTAGATTACCGAAACAGGCGTCGTATTTTGATTCAGTTTCATAAATTTATTGGTCGTCTTCTGGTACACAATGAACTGGTTCTCTATGAATATTTATAGATGCATAAAATGTATTTACGTTGTCTACAGTTTCCGTGTTTATAATATTTTCAAAGCAATTGACTATCTACATTAACGCTTAAGAAACTCAAGTGTGGACGTTTGTAAACGGAGGTTTAAAATCACCATATTTATGGGACTTCCCTTTTTGGAAACAAATAAGGCATGCAAATAATTCATTTTCCACTAGTCGGACATGACCTTAAAAGGTCCCATTTTACAACAAAGCGCTATTAACGTGTCACTGCCGGTGGCGCCACGGTCTCAAAAAAGCAGTCAAAAGTAATGGAAAGAACCATCAATGTCCGGTCGATTTATGGATATATCTAAAAGTCTCAACTGCGCGAGGAGCGGCGGTGACGTGTACGAACAAAAAAGTAGTTAGGAAGACCAGTCTGCGACCGTACGGCACGTCTCGCCTTCACACGACATAAAACTCGTAAGTATTTTGAATCTCGCGATAGCAGGAAGGCCGTTACCGATTTAACGACGGGGAACCATCGTTTGGTTCGACGCTCCCTTGCCCATCCCTGTGGACCCCCAACGCTGCCTTCTCTCTTGTAGGGACCCCCCACTGTCTGTCGCTGATATCTGATGCTTCCGCCACTTTCTACCATCCTTCACTACTTTCCATCTGCTTTCTATCACCTCACGCCCACCCACATTGCTTTGTGCAAATTCAGTGCGAACATCTGAGGGGGTCAGTGTCAGAAGGGGCTAACCCACAAAAATGAAAAAAAAATCACTTTTTGACATATTTAAACATCTAATGCCATCTGTTATCGAGTTCTAAAATCTGGTGTACGTGGGTTACCCCCCCCCCCCGGCCATCTACAGGCAGTAATACAAAACTTCGCATTGCGAGTTGGTAAGACTCAGTGCCAGAAGGAGCTATTCCACATCTAAAGAAGGTTGGATTGTACGGTAAACATCCTTGTTGCCAACAGAATGATGTTTTAAGTTACTTTTTTTCCCAATTTTGCATTATATATAATCTTATCTTACAGTATCTTATGATTTCTCGTGTTCTTTATATGACGTAACCTTTCATTCCATCAGTTAACCAATCATTTTATGATGATTTAACAGCATCAAGCAGTAAACATTCCAATGAAGATGTTGAAGAAATTTAATTTTGAACCCTGTTTGCATTTTAAAAACTTTTCAAATGCTTTCATTACAGTGTTTTGAAATTATTCATTACTTACACTGATGTTCATTCCAAAATACTAGATTTTGTTGAAAATAAGTAAATGAATAATAAATATTTTTCAATTTCTAAAATTTTCTATTAATTTACAATGTAGGAAGGACACATTGAGCGCAAAAAAGTTGTGTAACAATATAACATTTTTTAAGAAAATCAAGTTCTAGTAAACACTCGTTTTTCTCAGATTGCATCTCATGTGGGTTAGCCCCTCCTAGCACTGAGCCCCTCAATTGTAGAGATATTTCGTTTCAAATTTGCTACCGGTCCATATTTTCTTCGAAAGGTTCTAGAGAGGGAGCTCCTTCATTCCATCCATTTGCAGAAATGCCCTCGTCTTCAATTTAATTCTGGCTTCACTCGTGCTTCTTGATCTAAGCGTTTTTGTGATATGTGAATTGCGTCGTCACATTTTCCCTCATCTCTTCATTGTCTTCCGTACTTCTCATTCCTTTGGTAATTTTCCATTTTCTCTAAACATTATCTCGTATGACATCTTTTACCATATTTCCCGTCCTTTCATCTCGTATCATTTCTATTCCTTCGCAGTCTTTGTAGGGTTCGTATAAGGCAGAGTTGTTCAAATAACGGCTCGTGGCACCATTTACTGTGGCTCGCGAAAGATTATTAATCAAAAGGAAAAGTCCCTTTCATCCATGTCGGGCGAAAGTATACATCTAGCGCCTTTCGTGGCCAACATTCCCTTAATGTAAAAATGGGTTAAGTGAAGATTTAAGGATTTTTTTCTAGTAATTTCAGAAATTCAAAATGTGTTTCACTACATTGTGCATTGTATGGCATGAAATCACGCATGGTTCAATCCCCCCTCCCATGTTACGGAGCATCCGGGCAAACTGCCGGGATCAACAATACAGGGAAGTCAGGTGTGGGTCGCCCGAGCAATGAGAACGTGGCCGGCAACCACATTAAAGGACTTAGTTGTGGCCCTTGACGCTTTGGAAGTTGGACACCCCCGGAATAAACCAATCATCTGATACGTTCATATGTACCGCCTAATGTTATTTTAAACTGTTGTTGCTGACAGAGCTCTTTTTTTACTGTGTTGTGCAACAGTTCTGAAAATTTCACTGTGGATGCCCAGTGGCTTCTGCGATCCAGTGTTTGCGAAATACGCTTTTATTTGATTTTTTGTTGTACATCTGGCTATACATACTATCAGTTGTATCAATCAATATTATCTACCATTCCATATTGCTATCCGTCCCAAAACTCAGCCTTGCCTCGAAATCTGGCGCTTTTGTTTCCTGTTGCAACATTCACAGTTACCCTCTCAAATCGTCCTTCTCCCTCACCTTCACTGACAGGAACCTTTCTGGAAACACCACATCCTGCTACCAGTTGACAATCTCTCCTCCTCCACCCATCTAAGACTGCACTCTGGCTTGGCTCACACGTTCCTTTGTCCTCCAACATTCATTTCATTAATTCCTTTTTGTGCATCCTGCCTCCGCCGTCGCTGAGCGCCCACCGTACTTGCATTCCGCCCTCCGCCGTTGCCCTCCGCCATCGCCCTCCGCCGTCGCCCTCCGCCATCGCCCTCCGCCGTCGCCCTCCGCCGTCGCCCTCCGCCGTCGCCCTCCGCCGTCGCCCTCCGCCGTCGCCCTCCGCCGTCGCCCTCCGCCGTCGCCCTCCGCCGTCGCCCTCCGCCGTCGCCCTCCGCCGTCGCCCTCCGCCGTCGCCCTCCGCCGTCGCCCTCCGCCGTCGCCCTCCGCCGTCGCCCTCCGCCGTCGCCCTCCGCCGTCGCCCTCCGCCGTCGCCCTCCGCCGTCGCCCTCCGCCGTCGCCCTCCGCCGTCGCCCTCCGCCGTCGCCCTCCGCCGTCGCCCTCCGCCGTCGCCCTCCGCCGTCGCCCTCCGCCGTCGCCCTTCGCCGTCGCCCTCCGCCGTCGCCCTCCGCCGTCGCCCTCCGCCGTCACCCTCCGCCGTCGCCCTCCGCCGTGGAATCGAGAGTCGAGGGTTCGCGTTGCGCGGCGTTTCCTCTTGTTTTTTATTGCGTCTGCCGATTTACGTCGCCGGACCGAGGGCCGGGGCTTTAAGAGCCACTCTTGCGCCGGTGGCCGGGGGCGGGTGGCGCGGGCGGGGGCGCGGGCGGGGGCGCGGGCGGGGGCGCGGGCGGGGGCGGGGCGGCGTCCGCGTGAGCTGCAGTTTACGAGCGACGTGTGCGCCGGCGGACGACGGACGACCGACGACGCTGCGACGGCACACGTTTGACTCCAGTGGGCCCAAAGAAAGCTCTGCCAAAAGCGTAGGAAAATAAATGCTACTAGTGACAACTAATCAAATTTTGACGGTAAATAACTGAGAAGAAAACTAATGAGATAACACTCATTGACCTTCACACATAGAAAAGTTCGTATTCTACGTTATGCTAATAAAATCTTCCACTCACACAAACAGGTTTGCGGACGCCAGATGACTGCTCTCGAGATATCGATTACAACTCGCACAACCGAAGTGTGGTGGGGCAGTGCCCCACTGAGGGAAAACGTGGGGAGGGAAATTTTCGAAAGCCGATGATCAGGTCGACACCGAATATCACGTTTTGATAGGAGAGGAACTCCGCCACCTTCCAGGGTATAACATATGTTACACTTAGGGATGACAATGATAGGTAATAGTCAACGTTTTCTTCCGGGTTAGCAGGCCGTGGTCTATTGGAGAACAGTTCCGTCGCAGTTGCGGTCGAAACGTTTGGAAATATGTTTTCCAATAGACCACAGCTCCCTAGCCCGGAAGAAAACATTGACTACAACTCCGACCGTGAAAGCCTACTTTGTTGTAATAATAGGTGAAGCATCCGGAAATAGTAAATACTCACACCCTCACTCTCTCAAAGGAGGTGAGGAATAGTGAATGAGAAGATGAAGGAAGGCAATAGTTGCTTCAGCCGAAGGAACGGTGGCGGTGAAATCTTGGGCCAGGTGAAAAAGAAGAGCTCACATATATTAATGGCGACAATAATAATCGAAAGCAGATCTTACTAGAATTTGAAAGTGAAGGAAGTTTAGAAGACAAGGATGTAGTCAATTGGTGAATGTGTGTGTGATGTGAACTAGACAAGGGAGACGTGTCACACACTGTGTGTAATTTTTTTATCTTCGCGATATTGTCGAGGATCGCATTAATTAGAATAAAATGGCAATGTTTATATTTCAGGAGCATTTGCACATATTTATTTTCTATTTTTACTATATAACTTACTTGACAGATTTTAATTTCAAATCACATGAGTATCTGTATATGTGATATCTGTGTATATAATTCCGAGAATGGAATAAAATTGTTGGTGATTTCAGAATTTTCAAGATTGCAAAAGTCTCATTTGATTCGTAATGACTTCAACATCTCGGTAAACATTAAATATTCAATACTCATCCAATTATGTTATTGTCCAGAGAAGTGTGTATTTTTGTCAGTTAGCAACTGTATCTTCATAGACCGGGAGTCCTGGTTTCGTATTCTGCCGGTGACGGATATACGATCCTCGCACCGTAAAGGGATCGAGGCCATCCTCCATTTGGATGGAAATTCTAGTTTGTATGGTCAGATCGTGATAAGAATAGAAACTTGAACACACACCACACTTACGGGACTCATGACCTATGTAGTTGACGCGGGCGAAAACAATAATTACTGACTCACTTCCTTTTGGTATCGTATTCTGCGATTTTTCTAACTTTGCCTCTGAAGACGCGTCTTTACGATGGAATATGTTACTGTATTTCGAATCTTTCTCGGTCGTGCCACTAGATATCGCGTGATCGCGACCGTATCAAGCAATGCTTGCGATATTGCGACTTCTAACGGCACTACCACGAAAGACGCGAAATGCCGCGTGGTATCGTGGCCAAAGGGGCTTGAGAGGCAGAGTTATAAAAATCGTACAATAAGGGATCTACCCTCTCCAACACGCCTTAGGTACGGTCAGAGTAGATCCGTTTTCGGCCGAAGAAATGTTCACGCGAACGGCCGACTGATTCTGCCGACCTGAGTGGTCACACTGCATTCGACTGCACACTGCAATCTGTGAATAATTGAGTATAATTGGCATCGAATGGAAGTGAGAAGATTACAACTGATTGCTGAGTGCTCTGTTCTTAAATTTCTTCTGCTTGAAAATAAATAAGGTCGAATTTTCGAATATGCATTACTACAGAGGAACGACTGTTCATAACCATAAGATGTGTGAGGTTCCGCCCCGCCCTCCGCCCCGCCCTCCGCCCCGCCCTCCGCCCCGCCCTCCGCCCCGCCCTCCGCCCCGCCCTCCGCCCCGCCCTCCGCCCCGCCCTCCGCCCCGCCCTCCGCCCCGCCCTCCGCCCCGCCCTCCGCCCCGCCCTCCGCCCCGCCCTCCGCCCCGCCCTCCGCCCCGCCCTCCGCCCCGCCCTCCGCCCCGCCCTCCGCCCCGCCCTCCGCCCCGCCCTCCGCCCCGCCCTCCGCCCCGCCCTCCGCCCCGCCCTCCGCCCCGCCCTCCGCCCCGCCCTCCGCCCCGCCCTCCGCCCCGCCCTCCGCCCCGCCCTCCGCCCCGCCCTCCGCCCCGCCCTCCGCCTCGCCCTCCGCCCCATCCCCCGCCCTGCCCTCCACCCCGCCCTGCCCTCCACCCCGCCCAGCCCTCCACCGCCCCGCCCTCCGCCAGTGGGCGTGTCCCTGGGCGGGGTGAAGCGGCTGCGACGGCGTCGGGGGCGTGCCGGAGCGGACAGCGCCCAGCAGCGCGGGTTTAAAACAGAAACGTGTCTTCATAATTCAGATTTATGACGGACGCGGCGCGTACGCGTCCTTAACCGTCCGCGCGCGCCGGCCGTTAAAGTCTCTATCGGCGGGCGTCGCGGCGCGGCGTTATACGACCGAGCGCCGACTCTTTGTCACCTTGCCGTTCTTTGCCGGACGCCGCGCGCGCGAAGTGACCGTCACAGCTTTTCGTGGGAGACGTTACGACCAGTGCTGCGGATGATTCGAGGAAGACACTGTGCGGCGGAAACTAGCGTATTAAATTATTCTTTCTGCAACATCTTCGTGCAGTTTTGCTCGTAAGGTTTTATCTTATCTGTAAATTACCTTATGCGTTTATGTCAGTGATTAATTAATGGGAACTTACGCCACCCAATGATTTGATATGTAATACACGACGCGTAAATTGCACGGCAGTGCCGTTTGTATTTAGCTATATAAAACGAAATGTAAACAATACAACTTACACGATCTGGCATTCAAAAGAGAGAATAAATTAAATTTTATCAAATAAGTTTATAATGGCTTCCTCTCACTTTGGCAATGCGAAAGACGATATTTATATTGTTAGGTTTATAAAATATTAGTTTTTATAGCAATTTATAAAATACAAACCATATAAACCGATAATTAAAGGTAAAACACTGAGTGAAAAAGTTTAATTGCTTTTAGTTTTGGACACTGTTATTTGTTCATGTTGCGAACAATATGAATGATTTAATAATGATTATATAGTTGATTACAATTACTGTCATAGAAAAATGGACTAATTTCTCAATATGAAAAAGTTTTATTTAAGACAGTGTATTAATTACTTGGACCACGAATTTCTGTGCATTGCATAATTTCTTACTGTAATCTTTTATGTGTCATTAAGTAAGACATAGTGTGGATATTTTAGCACTTTTTATTAGTAAAAAAGTTATTATTAGTCGATATTTACTGCACTGAAATATAAAATTAGTTAAATATGGAAATTCGTAAGTAAATTTTGCCTGCAGAATGTGTGCATGCATTGAAGTACTCATTAAGTATGTCCACGTAACCACTGGGACATAAAAAAGGAAAGTGCATGTGTCGTTACGGTAGCCAAGCCTTCATTGCGCTCGTAAGCAATGCACCTGCTGGCCCTTATCTATGGCTGACTTACGGCGTTACGTGATGCAACAAACGCAACCTGTACATGTTATCAAAGAATTACAACCTCGTCTCGTGATTTCTTTGATACGCTTTGAAAACATCAATGTTTCATGACTGGAATATTAATAATGCGAGTAATAAAACCTGAGTGATCATTTAGAAGGTTTATTCGTAAATGTAAACTTCATTGTCTCAGAGTATGCAAATAGACATAATACGTGAAGCTTAAGTCAAGGAATTTCAACGTGTGAATTCCAGAAATCTAAATTTTCCTTTATTGTAAATTTATATTTAATATAATGAGCTATTAAGGAAAGAAGAAACATTTCATTTGGGATTCAACAAATGGAAATAGAATTTACTCATTTTAACGGCCAAAGACTTCCTTGTTTCATATTTATTTTAAAATGATGTAGAATAATTTACGCTGTTTCATATTCACATTGCTGTGTGACACTATTTTGTGACATGTATCGTGCAGCGTGTTTAATGCGTAACCCAAATTTAAATAACAGTCGCTTTCTGCACCATATCTCCTGAAACTTAATTAGAATATACAATTTATGAAAATTATTAAAATTTAATGTTTTAAGATAAGAAAATATTATATCCTGAATGTGAGGCCCTGAAATATGTTTTGCAATTCGAGTACACTTTTAGGGTTTATAATAGGAGAAGCTTTGTATACTATTTGAAAGTAATGTGCCATTTAAGGAAAATATCTAAGCGTAATGAAGGAAAAGAATATGTAAAGAAAATAATTAAATAAATTGAAATAGAACAATTAATACATAAATATATATTTCATTTTTCAGTAATTCATGAGGAGTTCTGTGTTTTTGGCTGCACTTGTGATACCACGTATACCTGACTTTCCGTTATAAAAAATGATGCTAGTCTATTTTTCACGCCTTCTTCACAGTTGAAAATATAAATTGTTGCAGGTGACTTAGCAGCCATGCATTCGTGGGAGAAACAGAAAATGAATACTCCTATTTCAATATACATTACGTGCGATATTCACTTTTGTCTTGGACGTGAAATTCTGTGAAGATACGTAATAATTATCCGTAATACTTTTGCAATATTTGGGAATTATTGAATAAACTCTTTTAGTAGTATCTTGAGAAACAGAAAAGAAAGGATACTCTTCAAGTGGAGAGAAATTCCTCTGAAAGTAATAAAACGAGCGTCCGTCTGAATTACCAGTCAAACGTCTTACGGGTGCTAATGTACAGAAACTTTATACAGTCTCTCAGTTTATCTTTTGAAGAAAAAACATTTAAAAAGTAACAGTTTTAGTAGCCACGTACCAAAAGTTTAGACCATTATATATAAATCATTAAACTACAAAGCTAAGAAGCTTTTAACACCATTTATAATACGTTCTGGCATTATTTTGCTAAATTATGTTGATTAAAATTATTGGCCGTTGAGATGCTCCTTTAAGAGATCGTTCTTGAGGTTGGTGGCCCTGAGGAGATGCTGAGTGCCCTACCGGCGTCAGACGCGAAGGAGTTCGCTTCGAAGGAGATCCGAGCGAGCTTTCAAGGACGCTGACGCAAGGAATAGCAGGGGCGAGTGGCAGAAAGCTCGTGGCAAACGGCTGAGAGATGGAGCAACGCAAATACGATCGTTGTAAAGAAGTTAACATGTTTTGTGCATTTGTGTTCGGGAGACGGGCGTAGCGGTTTCGATGTTAAAGGTGATGTATCTTGTCAGGATCACTCCCAGTTCGGTTTGTGAAGCCTGTATGGATTCGGTAGAATTCATGGTAATTTCATCTGTTAATTTTAGGTTTAGGAAGTGAGGTATGTGCTTAATATTTGGTAAAATATTTACCTAGTCTATATATTTTTCTGCATTTTAGTATATTACACAAAAATGTTAATTGATTCACAATAAAATTGTAATAAAATGTTATTTCTTCATTAAAAACACTCTACAATTCTGCTTCATTTTGAAATCATGAAAACATTTCATGTTACATATACACGACGTTGATTGAGAACGTACAAAAATGACAGAATTTTAAAAGCTTTTACTGGTGTGATAATACATGTATTTGACGTGCACACGAATAGAAACTCAAATCTCGTTATGCCACACTTACTGTAATCATCAGAATGCTCCGAAAAATGGATAAAAATTACTCTTCCCTTCTGTAATGTTTTCGCTATGGTGTCTGTCTTTCTATCCCCTTCCTCGCTCTCCTCTATTTTTGTATCAATCTCTTGAATTTGTCTGGGTTTGTCTCTCCCCCTTCCCAGCCATGTCTTACTCACCGCTTACTTTTTTAACCCACTCTTCCTCTCTCTCTCTCTTTCTGTATCTCTTTCTCTGTTCTCAGTTGGTAGGTTTTTCGGACATATGTGAAACGAATGGTATTCGGTGTATGGTGGATAATGATGATTTAATTGATGGAGAAATAGGGCAAGAGAAATGGCGAAACTCTGTGAAAATCTGTAGTGAATCTGCTTTGTTCACCACTAATTACATATGGCTCGAACAATTTTTTTACCCCGTTTCCGAGAGATGGAAGGTAAGTGGAATGAGCACTAGGCCACAAATTATAAAAATCAATCAAAAAATTTCATCGATTTTTTTAAAAAAAAACCTCTTATAAGTATATACACACCTCTTACATGTATATACACATAAACATCCATTTATGTATACATATATGTATACAGGCTGTCCGGGGAGGAAACGTCGAAACTTTGAAAATAAGCTCTTAAGACAATTCTAAGCATATTTTGTCTAATAAACTACGCGGATGTTCCGAATGGTTGCACCCAATGAGCACTCAAAATTCGGTTTCAAAAAATGATTTATAAGGGAAAATTTGCATTATGGAAGCATAGAAACACTCCAGAAACATGTAAATTGTTTATTATTTACAAAAGAATTGAATATATTTGCTCAGACATAAAAATTAAGCGAGAAATAAGAAAGCAGTCGAATTGTGTAAATCGGGTGTTTTTTTATTGCTCACTTAATTTTTCTTTCTGAACTAATATATTAATTTTTTGTAAATAATAAACAACTTATGTTTCTGGAGTGTTTCTATGCTTCTATAATGCAAGTTTTTGCGTAGAAATCAATTTTTCAAACCAACGTTTGAGTGCTTATTGCGGCTCAACCATTCGGAATATCCACGTAGTTTATTAGAAAAAATATGCTTAGAATTGTCTTAAGAGCTTATTTTCGAAGTTTCGACGTTTCCTCCCCGGACACCTTTTATATATATATAAGCGTGATAGAGAGGGAGGGAGGAGAGAGATAGGGAGAGGGAGGGAGGGGGAGAGAGGGAGAGTGAGAGAGAGTGAGGGAGATGGAGAGAGGGAGGGAGAGGGAAGGAGGGAGAGGCAGGGAGGAGAGGGAGATTGATGGATAGGGAGAGAGAGGGCGGAATAGAGAGGGGGAAAGTGTCCGAACCGCCGGGCGGCAGAGTGGCGGTGCTCGCCTGGCGCTGAACGCTAGCTGAGCGGGTGGCTGGCGGGGCGGCGCGGCGGGCGCCCTGTTTGCTTGGATGCTCACGCCCCGAAGCCGCCGCCGCCGCCGCCCCCAAGGCAAACACGCTCTGCGGTCTCGTGCGCCGACACGCCCCGCGGCGGCCGCGCAGCCCCCCGCTCCGAAATCGGTTCGCGCTGCGCCACATTCGGCGATAGTCGCAGAAGGTGGACCGCACGGTAACGGGTGAGGCTGGGCTGGGGGACCTGACGATGAGATCGGTTCAGCTATCGTTGCTGGAAGGGAGAGGTGGCTCGGGGCATCCACTGATGTCAGTGCGGTGCCTGGGACCGGGAGATCCTACGGTTCGAATTCCGACCATGGCGGATTGTCGACTCTAGCTTGTCATCTAGGTCGAATTCAGTCGTTGTTTGAAGTAGAATTCTAGTGGCCGGCTGCTCTGATCGATATTTGTTCACGGTTTCTCCGAGGCCATGCGAGTTCCCTCGCAAACGGGCCACGGACCGCGCGCGATATTTCCTCCGCATTTCTTGTCCTATTCTACTCCTTACACACACACTTACACTATCATGCACTACACTACCACACTTGCGACTGATCGGTCGGGAGCTTAGAGCTTGTGTACACGCAAGCTTCCGCGGCTCGAGTCCATTACTTCTCGGCTGTCCGGGTGACGCCTCGTCATTGGCAGAGAGGCCGACGTTTCGCCTAACATGTCGTAGGCTTCCTCAGGGCAGTGACACGACATTGTGTGCGTCCAGTATTATATATTGTTCTGACTGGGCGCTCGGGTGGGGCAGGTGCGCCGTGATTGGCGGAGAGGTCCCTGCGATTGGCTGGCGGATGGGGCCAACCCAGACCCCGCGCCAGTCGTCCCCGTAGTCGGACGGCGGCGAACAGCCCCGTGACAGTCCCGAATGGCTGGTAGAAGGGACTTCCATACGTGGTTTAAATTGAGGCCTGCGTCCGCGTTGAAATTGTGCGGCCTTCTATTAATTTCCAGAGCCTCTTTGATTCGCCTGTGCCAGTACCGGTTTTCCTTATGCAGGAGCCGGGTCTTGTCAAAATCTATAGCGTGTCCCGTGGTCTCAGAGTGGTGCGCTATAGCCGAACGGTTGGTCTGATTTCGGTTATAGTGGGCGATATGTTCTCTAAGCCGTTCAAGCACAGTGCGCCCGGTCTCGCCGATGTACATTCTGCCGCAGCTACAGGGAACTTCGTATACACCTGCCGACTGGAGAGGTGGTAACGCATCTTTAATGCGTACCAAGGCGTTGTGCAACTTGTCGGGAGCTGTGAACACTGTGCGGATGTTGTTTTTCCGTAATAATTTTCCCACTCGATCCGTGACGCTGCGGACGTAGGGAAGCACGGCTAATCGAGTGCGATCACTTTCCTTTGTCTCCGAAGAAGCGTGGTGACCTTCACCGTTGCCGCGGCCCTCGGAGACACCGCGACCGTCGGCATTGCCGCAACCTTCAGAGTGGCCCGTAGCACGGGAAAGTGCTCTTTTGATCGCTGTCCGGGAATAGCCGTTGGCTCGGAACGTATGTTCAAGTTTCTGGAGTTCTTTAGGAAGAGAGCGCTCGTCGCATACCTTGACAGCTCTGGTGGTCAGTGTCTTTAGTACACCTAGTTTTATGGACGGATGGTGATGCGAATCTGCGTGCAGGTATCTGTCTGTGTGGGTTGGTTTTCGGTAGACTGAGTGTCCCAAGGTGCCATCATCCCGTTTACTGACGAGAACATCTAAGAAAGGCAGACAGTTGTTTACTTCCATCTCCATAGTAAACTTGATGTTGTGATGGATATTATTGAGGAACCGTAGAAATTCTTCTAATAATTCCGGTCCGTGAGGCCATATTACGAATGTATCATCCACGTACCGAACCCAGAGAGATGGTTTATGTTGGGCGTTCCGTAGAGCCTCGGTCTCAAACGCTTCCATAAATAGATTGGCAGCGATGGGTGACAGAGGCGAGCCCATAGCCGCTCCTTCCACTTGGGCGTAGAACAGGTCTTGGTACTGGAAGAAGGTGGAATTTAGGCAGAAGGCAGCCAAATCTGCCCATTCTGTCGGCTGGCTCCTTTCCTGTAATTTCTGACGCATCACTTCCACGGCTTCATTTACCGGAACTTTGGTGAACAAAGATGTCACGTCAAAGCTGACCAGCAAGTCACCCTCGCTTAGTCTTTGTTGCCGAATGATGTCCACGAAGTGCGAAGAGTTCCGCACGGCGTATCGCATGTCTTTACCGAGCGGCGCGAGGTGATCGGCGACCAGTCTCGCAAGAGAATGGGTTGGCGAATTGATGGCGCTGACGATGGGACGTAGCGGCACGTCGGTCTTATGCACTTTGGGTAGGCCGTAAAACCTGGGCGGCGACGAGTTATTCCGACATAACGCCAACTTCTTCGTAGCCTCAATGCAATGTGAGTTACGAATCCGAGAGGCGGCCTCCGTTCTTACCTTGTTCACCGGGTTGTGCTCCAGAAGCGTGTACGTGGAGTCGTCAGCAAGGATGGAAGCCACTTTATCATGGTAATCTGTGGCTTTCATGATAACCGTGGCATTACCTTTGGCATTATCTTGTTATTGTACCAGCGGCCAAAGGTAATGCCACGGTTATCATGAAAGCCCTGAGGAAGCCTACGACATGTTGGGCGAAACGTCGGCCTCTCTGCCAATGACGCGGCGTTACCCGGACAGCCGAGAAGTAATAGCTTAGAGCTTGTCCCAGCTGGGGCGGTGCCCCGCTGGTGGGGGATACCTGGTTTCGGAAAACCCCGGTAGCTGACGGTAGGTTGGCGCCTTATCTCGCCATCCAGGCCAAGATCACTGCCATCTCCCGAACAAAACATTACACTTTCGTGACTAATTCCTTTAGTCCTTGACGCACTCGGAATCACTAGTAATCAATCATCATCAAACCAGGGATGAATGTGTATGTAGTATCTCGCGGAATGTCAACTACTATAGGTTTACTGCTTGTTGTATCACGGGAGTGCACGATGTACCTCCGCTTTTGGAATGTGAGATTTGGCAGCGCTGACCACCTCATTTTGTGGTGGTAATCCAGAGATCTTCCCGGGCGCGGCGCCGCCCCATCCTGAATAAGCAAAATTTTCCTGGCTGGTCTCCCATGTTTAGCAGTGTAGTGTTTGTAAGCGTACGTTGCGTGCAAGGGAGATAATGATGACAAGGATAAAGAAGGAAAGCTGCTCCTACCCAGGAAACTGGGGACGTGCTGTTCGAGGCGTCGCATTTTGCTATATACAGCGGCCAGCCAGACGACTTGCATTTTGAGGTCCGAAAGCTCGCTGATGATTGTGTGATATCCGTTTGCGGCCACCATTTGAAACCCACAAGTATCTTGGAGCTCTGAAACTTCTCCGTAGACCATCAATCATTCCGTAAAGTGAGAGATTCTCGGTGGCAACGAACTATACCTATTTCAGTATTGCACTTGAACGTCGCTAATTAGAAATACGTTTTCCGAAACCTCATAGTACACAGCTTTTAGTACCGTGTGGGTTAAGATTACATTTCTTGAGAAGAATAAATTCTTGAAGGTAGGAATGAAATATGTAAAATGTCAGTAATACTGAAGCGAATATCTGAAACTAAAATACGTTTGACCACTCAATATATGGAACCTGGTGGGAAAATATATGGAACCGTGCCAAGCTCGGAACACTCGTTCCGTGCCATGCGTGGCGTCGTGGTAGCTAAATAACGACACAGACACGAGCTCTATGTACAAATTGGTTTATTTACAGAATCTAAAAATTTACAGCTCTAGGAGTTATGTTTGCCAGTACCTCCTACGCGCCTGCTCCCCGTCCCTTGAGCCAGTGCATCCCCTACCTTCCGCTTTACCGCGCCGGTGGCCCGACACCCGTGATTCGCACACGCCGTGTCTCAAGAACTGCACTCCCGTCTCGGGCGAGCATGCACATCCGCTCACGAGGTGCTCTGACAACGAACTGCCTCTGCCTCTCTTAATTTACTTTGGCGGTCGCCTTCCGCCCTCTAAAGGCCGCCGGACCACATGGCGCTCACTGAGGGGTCCGGTGCCCCAGCCCGCTCCTCTTGCGTCACCGGGGACAGCAAGGAAGTTTCCACCCTCCAGTGCCTCCGTCGGTCCCATGTGTCCAGCAGCCTCCGTGCCCAGCCGTTTGAAAATCTGGCTGGCATGTGCCGACGTCACACATGCTTGTGCGCGAGGCGTCAGTGTGAGAAGCCTTGGTGCAGTGAGTCACGCTTCCTCTGCGCCCCTCTGCGACGCATCGCGGCGGCCTCTTGTGCCGCATTGTGGCACGCGCCGGCGATACCCCACAAAGGCCGCGGCGCCTCCCTTCCGCGCGATAGGGCGCCGCGACGCCGCCTGGCGCCGCCGGGCGTCGCACGCGGCCTCGGCGCTTCCCCGCCTGCGCGCCCACAACCATGCGGCCTCACTCACCCACACCACCTTCAGCATCATCTCCACCATGACGGCCACCGTGTGACCCTGCCCTCATTACCATCTCTAACCCCACTGCTCCCGCAACTCCTACCCGCCCAGCCCTTTAATCATAGCCACCCCTCTCCTCTGTTGGGGCCCGTCGTGCAAGGCGGCTGTCAACTTACCCGCTTGATTTCGTCACACTTGCTTCTACCGCCTTACCCCGCCGTCCCTTTAAACACCCCTGCTCAACCCGTATGGCCTTCGTCCGCACCACTATGGCCACTCAACCAATCCCGCCGTCGAGCTACCGTCCACTACATCTACATTTCCAGCACTCGAGCGACACCTGTCCACTACGTCTACTATCCCGCCGCTCGAGTCACGCCGCCCTTCCCACTACTTCTACGTCGAACACCCGCCCATACTCTCCTCCCGCCTCCCTCACAGACATCACCTACGTCAATGTTCCACCCAGCCCTGTCCTACTGCCGTCTTCTGCCATCACCTTCCCGCCTCTCCCGCAGTCCTTGCCTCCCCCGCTGGCCCAGCCGCTTCTCTTCCACCGCCCACTCCCTCTCGCCGCCTCTACACCGAGGGCCCCCGCTGTCCCAGCCACCTCCAGTGCCACAGACATCCCTGTGCCTCAAGCGTTCACTGTGACATCGCTTTCACCTTTCTAGCCGCAAGCCGTTCTACCCGCAGTGACCGTCGTCTCTCCTGCACCCTCTTCGCTCCGCCCCTATATCACTGCATCCTCGTAGCCAGATATCCCTTCGTCCTCGCCCAGGTCCCACCATCAACCTACCCACAGCCATCAACCTAGACACTATCGCCCCTGACTTGGTCCCTCCCTCAGCCCCTCTCAGCCAATCGCTCCCACCTCCTCGCCGCTCTGCATCATGCACGCAGCTCTCAACGCTTCCATTGTTGTATGTGCCAACACCTTCTCCACCTCGGACGCTCTACCCCTTCCATGCACTGCCAGACCCAGAGGTCTCCCTCGCCGTCACTTTCGCCATTGTCCCCACTGTCTCCTTCAGTGCCGCATCCTAATACATCACTGCTACCAACTTCACAGCCGCCATCATCACCCCTCCCCCCGCCACGACGACCACCTCCTTCAACCGCTTTCACTCCTCCTTCACTCCCTCCGTCGTCATCACCACTAGCCGTATCGCAGCTATCACCTTCTCCGTCACCGCTATTGCGAACCCTTCTGTCGCCGCCACCATCACCCACCACCACCACCTCCAGCCACCACCACCACCAGCCATCACCACCACCAGCCACCAGCACCACCGCCGCCACCACCCACCACCACCACCATCACCCATCACCCACCACCATCACCACCACCGACACCACCCACCACCACCACCATCACCACCACGACCACCACCATCACCACCACCACCATCACCACCACCGCCACCACCGCCATCACCCACCCACTATCACCACCACCACCGTAACTGCCAGCACCGCCGCCAGCACTATTGGCCCCGCCGCCCGAGGTGATAGATAGGGCGCGGGGCGAAGGCCCAGCCGGGCTGCGGCGGCGTGTAAGTGCAGTGTTTGCCTGGCCGCTGCACCGGGGAATTATCGTAAATCTGGAGCGCGCAAACAGAGGCGATGCGCCCCCGACTCCACGGCACCTGTCGCCCTGCAGGCGCCACTGCGTTCGATGCCCGGCCGCCCCGCCCCGCCCCGCCGCCTGCGACGTTGCCAAACGCGCACGAGATCTTCACTTTGCTACACGTTCCTTTCGGTCTTCTGCTATTGATTCTTCATACGCCAATACTTTGTCACCGGCAGTATCTGTGTTCATTCATTTGTGTATAGTGGCTGTCATGTGCGATTCTGCTGTTCAGAGACTTCTTATCAGAGGAAACAGACGTAATAATTTGGATATTTAAAGTTCCGAAAATTTGTGCCTTTCAGTTAGTATTATTTTTTATTCTTAATATTGTATCAAATTACTGCAGAAGAAATGTATGTTTCATTTTAATTGTAGTCGATATTTCTTGAAGTAGTTATTGTAGAATTTAAAGGTGCCCAACTCCAATTCATATTGAAGTTATCTTCAGCAAAATATGGACACAGATTGAACACAGACGGACAGAGATGCGTGTTCGTAACATTCAAAAAATTCAGAGAAAATATATCAATATTATATATTCATTTGAGTTCTCTTGTTTGATACAGAGTTGTATTGTCAAAATGGTACATAAACAGTTTGGAAAAAATACCATTCCAACTACCTGTAACACGGAATTCTTCGTTTTTCTGATGATATACGACCAAAAGATGTAGCTTTATTGCAAGGTTTTCTTCAAAATTTTAATTTTTCATTTTCCTTCTGAAATCTATTAATTACTTTCACTTTCCATTTTGCGCGCAATTCAATGTCTTGTCGTGCCCAAATATAATGTTTGCATGCGAGCATTTTAAGTATTTTGCCTGGAAAGAAGATATAAAGCATTCTTTTATAAGTTTCTATGCGCCATAAAACTGCTATACATTAAAGCGAACGAGGTCAAATGTCCGTCGCTAAACTTGGTCGCCGTTCTTGATGCGGTCGACTCATGCGACGTTCCTCCCGGAGGAGATAGATCGCGTTGGAAGCGGGGGCCTCATAAATCATCGCATTATTGCAAATTATATTCAATAACGACGACTTCCGCTGCAACTAAATTAGGGCAGAAACAACGCAAAACGATGGCGTAAAAGGACTAATGTGTGCACAGCCGGAATCTAAAATTAGCCGAAACTAACTAAACAAGGCTCTAATTTCGGGGTAAACATTTGACTAACGGCTAAATCGGGCGAGAGTTGCGCTCGCGGCGCTCCCGGCGGGACCGACATGAACCATCGGCGCCGCCGCCGCCACGCGCTCTCTAGCGGACGAACCAGCGAGTTCGCGGCGCGGAAATTTATCGATCCCGCCCCATGTCGGTCTGTTTACGGCGTGCCACCACAGCGTCCCGTCCCGAGCCACACGTCGGGAATCAACTATTTAATTCATGCGATGGTCTGTCAGGTCGGAATTAATACAATATCGCTTTTTTAGCCCGCCCTGAATATCGAAATAGCATAAATTAGCGATAAATATTACGGCCCCGAAAAAAAAAGATGAAGGGAGCAGAGCGACGTATCGCAAATCAATTTTAATGGCAAAGTATGCTAATGCCACAATGCGCTCCCCTCTTCTGGATATACAGATGTATGCCACCATTTACATGAGAAACGCGGCGCGTACGTTGTCGCTAAACGGAACGCGTGGTATCGCCGGAGGCCGAATAGTTGGGAGCGTGTAAACAACTCAATTTCGGGCTTTATTTGGAATTTTTAGCGCTCGTACGTTGGCAGGTAGGTGCCGCCCTCCCCCCTCACCGGCGCGTCGCGTCGGGGAATTCCCGGGGCTCTGGTCACGAGGGGACCCGGCGATAGCGGGCGGACCCTTGAACAAAAGCGCAGCGCTTCCCGGCGGTCGTCCAGGGGACGTCTTGTCGAGGGAGGGGAGAGGCGAGATAACGCTCGCGGACGCCATTAGGAAATATTTTTATTAGTGGAGGCCCCCCTGGAATTGCCCACTTCCCCCCGAGTTAATGGATGCAAAGCAAACCTTAATTTTTTTACGGCCGGCAACACGTACATATTTCGGAGCTATCCCCTCTCGCCTAGCGCACAGTGAGCCGAAATTGTTTAAAACGAAAAGGATCCTAAGGTATTTTCATATTTTTTAAACAAGCATTTAGATTAGAAATAAATAAAAGTTTGTAGTATGTATTACTAAATCTAAAACAACGGAAAATGAGTCTTCCTATTTTTCATTTTTTACTCATCATATTCATGAATGTTTTTTTCTTCCCAACTTTTATTTTCACAAGAAAAATACATTTCAACTCGTTACATTGTTTCATTAAAAATGAAATGAAACTAATTAGACAATTTCATCAACATTTTAGGTTCTCTTTTAAGTATTTTTTTTTAGAAAGAATGTTTCTTCTGCAGGATTATCATTGTATTGTGCTAAGGGAAGTGCAAAAGACCTCAGCTGGAAATCACGCAATTTCATCACACCAGCGTCCTCTTTAAGTGGTTCGCCTCCTAATGTATTCATTATATTTAAAATATTCGATATTCCCGTATCCAATACCCTAGTATTCAATATACAGTAAAGTATGCAATATACAGTAAAGTATTCAATATATCGAAAATTATTCTAAATCCTAAGAATGTTACACATTATGGAATTACAGTTTAAAGACAAGAGAGAATACAGTATTTTCCAACCTCGTTTTTACGGTGATGAAATACTCACCGTCATCTGATCCTCTCAATGGTTGTCTGAATTGACAACAGTAACTCGGAAATCAATTCTGCCTGCCGCGAAACCAAATCAATGATCTTCTTCCCCCTCATTAAAACAGTTTATGGGAATGAAAGTGCTGTCTCTATTACATTATTATTATACATCGGATGTTATGGCACTAAAAACGTACGTTTTAGGCGCCTAAAAAGGCACTAAAATATTTTAAAATAGGCACCGAAAAAGGCAATGAAAACCTAAAATTAGAGGAAAAAAGCACTAATATATTTCACTGTACTTGCACCTAAAATTAGCCAATATCAAAACACAATATGACATGAGAGAATATTAATGAGTCAGTGGTGAGTGAGTGACTTTGCCATCTTCACACGATTGAGCTCATTTACTACACTTGTCGCGGCAGAGATATAGGTCTTAATGATCGGCCTGGACTGCGCACATACCAGAAGAGCATCTGGCGCAGAAAGATATCCATGTCGGCAGTCGGAATCATCACCTTGCGCTCTGAGACACGAGCGTTTTGATTGGGTCGCGAATATATGCTCAGCACCCACCGCTCAACCAAGTGCCCAAAGCCCATGGCGTGTGTGTGTGTGTGTGTGTGTGTGCATACCCTAATAAAATTCAATGTAATTTGCAAACCCTAATGAAAGCTTGTCTAGACAAAAAATGGAGTTTTGTTACTAGGATACAATTAATGTGATTAGTAGAACTGAAAATAATTTAAACGTGTATTCGAAACAAAGACTATAAATAAATATATATAAATTTTCTGAAAAAAAGAATTTAAGAAGAAAAATATGTCTAAATAGGCAACTACGCCATTAAATTCCAAAAAAGCCGAAATAAAAATTCGTCAGAATGTTGAATTTTCCGTCGTTCATATAGATATACTAATTGCCTTTAAATATTTTCATTAGAATAAAATATGCATTTTACTAATCATCCTATGTGTAATTATTATATACAGTGAACTCAGAAAAATTGTACCGGGTGTCCCACATAAAACCGGCCCCGTTAAAGCGTATTCTGTTCTTTGAATTCGAGTGGACAGCGAATTCTAGCGGTTGGACTACAATCCAGCCGACTAGGGACTAGGAATATGGACTAGGAATCCACAGACCCAACGATTCCTAGTCCAGCCACTAGAATTTGCTGTCCACCTAAAATCAAAGAACAGAACACGCTTCAACAAGGCAGGTTTTAAGTGGGACACCTGCATTTATGTATTACTCTTTGAACTCCTCCTCAACTTGTATTGTGTTTGAACTTGTACTCGAAGCGGCGGTTGCGGCCCAGTGTGCGAGACGTCTTGGAATTAAATTCCGCCGCCCTCCGCGCCGTGCAGGGGAGTGTAATGAAGGCGCGGGCGGGGGAGAGGACAGTTGAGGGTGGACAGTGTCGGGCGGGGCCCGGCGCACGGGAGACCGCTTTCCGCCCCCGCCGCCCCCACCGCCCCCGCCGCCCCGCCGCCCCCGCCTCCCCTGCCGCCGCTCCTGCCGCCCGCCCCTGCCGCCGCCCCTGCCACCGCCCCTGCCATCGCCCCTGCCACCACCCCCGCCGTCGCCCCCGCCGCCGCCCCCACCGCCGCCCCCGCCACCTCCCCCGCCGCCACCCCCGCCGCCGCCCCCGCCGCCGCGGGGCGTCCGACACCTCACGCGCCCCCGCCGCGGAATGTGCACGCTCCGTGCAGCCGCAGATATTGCAGCGGGGGCGCGCGCTAAGTGGAGGCGCGGGCGGGACGCAACGCTCGCCCCAAGGTGTGGCTCCGGACATGGGCGACGAGGGTGGGGAGACGGAGTATTTCGTGTTTCTGGGACGATCAACTACTTTGGTTGATTGATTCAGGATTCTGGGCGCGTCAATTACTAAGGTCGTTAATTCCGAAAGTTCAGTGCATATTTTCCGCGGGAGGTCCCCCGCTCGATGGTGAGATCTGCGGTTCATCTTTCCTCGCAGAATGGAGAGATCCGGCGCTGTCGTACCTGTCACCTAGCGGGGTTTTCCACCACCAGGTATCTCCGAACAGCAGTGCACCGCCCAGCCGGAACAAGCTCCAAGCTCTCGACGGTCTCCCGGCGTATGTGGAAGCTAAGAATATGTTAGTGTTAGTGTAAGTGTAAGTAATGGGTGAGGAAAAGACAAGGGAAAGGAAGGAAAGATCGCGATCCGTGTCCCGTTTGTCAGGGTACTGCTCCGACCATTCGCCTGGTGTTGATCGGAGAAAGCATGGAAAACTACCGATCGGAGCAGTCGGCCGCTAAAATTCTCCTCTAGACAGCGACCGAACACGACCCATCGGACAAGCTAGGGCTGAAAATCTTGCCCCTGCCAAGTCTCGAAGGTAGGACCTCCCGGTCAGAGGCACTGCAATAACAGCATCGAGCTCGGGGGACCTGGGGGGGGGGAGTGTGGCAGGTGGGCGCGCGGGTGGGGAGGCGACAGTGACGCGGAAGGCGAGATTTTGACAAACAGGTAAAGCACGTGCATGAATAGAACATGTGTGAAATTTACCTTATGGTTTGGTATTCGAAATGTTGGCCATGCTAAGGTAGTTAGGTTAGTTAACTCAGCCTAATGATGTACATAATTGTATAATGGCGTATAATTAAGGTTAAAGCCAATAAAATAAATATTCAATTCAATTCAATATTTCAATTCAATAGTTCACTGAGCCAAGAAATGAACGCGATACGGATGACAGAGCTAGTTAAAGTAGCTTCGCCCACGCATTTCCAAGTCGACGGCAAGAACCCGAACTTTCGCCTTTGCGATTAATAGACACTAGTGAGTCCATCAAGCGCGAAATGTCCAACGCCTTCAGATGGAAATACCGATACAGCTTATAAGGACTCACATGCCCTAAGCCGGCGATAAACCTCCATCCTGATTGAGGTTTTCCTGGGTTTACTCAATCGCTTAAGGCGTAGGCCAGGATGGTCCCTAGTCTTCCATCCCAGATTTACATGTAAAATCTACCCTCCTTCCTTCTTGTAATTTGTCCACAATTGAGGCATTTGGGTGTAGGGAATGATTTCTGGCATTTTCCGAAAGTAAAATTATTAACATTCCACATCCTTCTTGAAAATAAGAAACATGGGCTCTCTTTATATGACGTTAGCTTTAGAGTCCAAAAATTACCAATGAAAATATATTCATACTTTATGTTTCATTATTAGTGTGCAGCACATTTCCGATAGATAATACGATCATTGTACTTTCGTAAGTAACGAGAAATGTCAGCTACCATTGTTTCCATCCAAACTCCTCAATTGTAGTTATGTAAATGTAAATATTTAAGTGGTTAGGCGAAAGAGCAGGCCTTATGGCCTGAGCCTCGCCAGAAATAAAGACATTATAATTATTATTATTATTATTATTATTATTATTATTATTATTATGAGTAATATGAGCCTTGTTGTGTTTTATTTATTCACGTGCTTTGCTGTTTGTCAAAAAATACTCATGGGGGGGGGGGATGGGGAGTGTCGGGCCGCCACCGTCTCCTGGCGCGTTGGTCTCACGCTAATTTGGCGAGGGCGCCGGGCAGATAAGGAGGGGATCTGCAATGCGAAATGAACTACGTGGGTAGAATTACACTCTGGTCGTTAGGTAGTGGACTCCATTAGTATGCCTTATACCTCCTGTATGCGGCAGTTAGTCTTGTACAGACACGTGTTCGACTATAATTAAGGGGAAGTAAATTCTTTGCAGAATTACGTGAGTGTTGTTGTCAGAGATTATGAAAGAGAAATAATGTTGATATGAGATGTGTGATGTTAATATTACGTCATACTGAATGAATATTGCAATGAATAATGTACTTATATGAGACTGAAAGATTTTCTAAACTGTTCTTGGATTTTTGCGTTATTGTATAATTTTATTTTATTTCATGGCAAAGCACAAAACTGAATTATCTTTTAAAGAAGTATAAAATTAGATCTATAAAATTAACAAAATTATAAACATCCGTTATTACGTATGTATTTCTTATTCTACAAAAAGAGTTACTCGGTATTCTTTCGTCAAGGAATTCTATGCTCTTCAATGATTCTCCTTTATCCTTAGCATTTAGGGAGCATAAATAATGACGTCTATTCCTAGGAGAGGGTGTCTCGTCGAGCCCACTCGTATAATTCGTATGAGTCGTAAAAAGTATGAATATTCTAATCAAGATAATATATTTATTGAACACTCAGAAATACAAATCCCTTGAAGGAATCCCCTTTTAATCTCATCTGATACATTACACTCTACTTCACAAGCAGCCTTCTATTCCCTTTTAATCAAACTTTCTGACATGTTTATTAAATAAACAACTGAATAAATTCTTACCGCCTGTATTGTTCAGATGCGTTTACGAAAAAATGAATATCATCAACACTGCCAACGCAAACAAACAAAATTTTCCTAAATAGATGAAAGGGAAACAATAACATAATCATTCAAAACACTACGAAAGAACCATGTCTTCTACGAAGGGAGGGTTTATCGAAAGGGGACGAGAAAAACACAGATATAAAAAAGTTATCCATATATCTTCTGCCATTCTTGTGGAAAACGAATAATGAAACTTCCTCAACAATTACATTAATTATCAACAATGTAGATCACATGAATCAAGTGATCTAAAGGCAATATCAAGATTGTGGACTCCTTGAGCCCCCTCCCTTCGTATTTTCTGGGCTAACATGAGATCGCCTAATTGGATTATGTCAGAATACTCGACTACTAGCTTAGCGGGTCACATTTGGCGAGAATTTTCATTTGTCGTAAGCATGCTTTTAATAAATAACAAATAATGTTGTAAGAATAATGTAATACCTGGCTTCTTCATCCTCGAGCATGTAATGTTACCCGAAATTTTTAAATTTTAAAAAAATATTTATACGACAAATTTAGGTTTACGTATCGTCAATCTGATGAATAAGTCGATATGAGTCATATTGGGCCAGAAAGGCAATATAGAAATCAATAGCGTTTCACCAATGTCAGTACGAAATGCTTACAAACAATCAGGTTAAAAACCATGTCATTTGATTCGTTGTATCGATACAAACAGAAATAGCTATTGATCGCCTCTGTGGGTAGCATAAGACTCATCAAATAGGCATGTATTTATTTATTTAATGTCAAAAAAAAAAATTAAAACACTTTGTGTCACGGACTACGGGGAGAAATTCGTTGAGATGCTTAAAAGTACCCAGAACAGATTTCTGTGAAAATTCTCTTAGAATGTTCTGGATTCTAAAAAATGGTCAGTTTAACCCCGGTAGAATGACATTATATAGTCCCAAACGAAGAACCGGGCACGGAAACAAGGACACACACATGTTAACCGATTTTTATAGTAAGGTATTTGCAGTATCTTTACTTGTCGAAATCAGATTCATAAGCATATTTTTCGTAATAAAATGCGCGAGTGAAAAGATAAGAAGTGTGAATGACCAAATACCTGTATTTGAGATTGGAGATTGAGTTCTATCAAGTCTGTTTAAGAAGATGCAAACTGAAATGGCACATTCCTTAGGGGAAGTGAGCAATTATCTTGCCGCATATGTGGAAACTCAGTTACCCCTTTTTAGAACTTTTTTATCCTCCGCGAATTCGTTTAATAATTATCCCGACGATGAGACGCAAATTTATTTCAATATGGATCTACAGTAAAGGAAAACAACGAGTTGCTTGATTTTTGTACTCGAAGGTTTTCAGTTCAGTCATCGAATTATTTTATTAGTAATTTAATCACCTTCCACTATGTCGGAACTTCACTTCACTGTGTACGTTCACTTGAAAACACTTACTGAAAACCAAACCAAATAAATACTTTCAGCACATTCCATTCAGCAAATATTCACTATTTACATCCAAATGATTTTTTTCCTCCCATTTTTTATAATATCTGAAGCCGTTAAGCCACGGGTTTTAGTAATATCTATTTCAACCACAAAAGATAAAACTTTGCGTAGGAACGTAATCAAAGTTGCATTTAAATTCTTTTAATATTGTCTTTACGACATCGAATACACATGAATGAAAATATCCATTTTTATCCGAGATAATTTCTAAGATAAACTTAAGTATTTCCGAAATGACTTAAAGCACGTGTTGAATTGAATTGAGGACAAATATTAAGTGTTTTCTTTGCTTCGATTTAAATGTATCGTCACTTTCCGCTTCAAGACCATTCATTCCCTAAAGCAGAAATCCGTCATTTTGATTTATCTTGCAGATTCATTTTCAAACGAAAAATAGCAAAATCGTCTTGGAGCAAACCACAAATCAAGAAAACAACTTCGCTGAAAACATATTAATGATCAAATTCTTTCTGATTTAGTAGCAAATCTCACGCATGAGTTAACATTGCTCCGTCGCGTGAACTCCTGTGTCAATGCACCGTTCGCGGACGAGAATACTCGCTCCCTGCCCGCCTCCCCCGCTGCTTGTCCAAAGCGTTGGGCCCCTCTCGGTTCGTCGACCTGATCGGAAAGATCGGCGTCGGCGGCCGTTGCATGCCGCGTCGACATGTGTTCCCACCCCTTCGACGGGCTCTCCGCAGGTGCGCTGCGGTGAGCAGGGCGCGCCGACCTCCCCTAATATTCCTCCCCGGCACGAAGGGCGCGCGCACTCACAGCTCACGAACCGGCTATGGAAGCCCAGAGACAACACTGCTGCAGGGTTGCCGATGCGAACTATTTGCTCATCTTCTTCTTGAAGTGCTGCATCTTCTTCTTGAAATGCTGCGTCTTCTTCTTGAAGCGCTGCGTCTTCTTCTTGAAGTGCTGCGTCTTCTTCTTGAAGTGCTGCATCTTCTTCTTGAAGTGCTGCATCTTCTTCTTGAAGTGCTGCATCTTCTTGAAGTGCTGCATCTTCTTCTTGAAGTGCTGCATCTTCTTCTTTACGTGCTGCATCTTCTTCTTGCACCCACTCCCCCACATTTTTGTGTCTTGTGTCAGATGAAACAACGCAGATGCATTCGAAATACCGGTCCATTTGCGGATGTTTGGTAACCAGAACATCTTCCTGCCAACTCCCCGTCTACCTTGTACTTTCCCCATCATTATCAGTTGCAAGAGTTTATATTTCGGGTGTCAAAGTCAATGACCAAATGTTTTTTTTATTTCACTTTTCCCATTACTTCCATGGAATTTCCCCAAAAAACATATCCAATCAGACAAAATTCCCCAACTTTGAAACGAAAAATATTCTACAAATTATCGACCAACTGGGAACATGAGCTGTCCCTGGCGATTCCAGTGGCTGTCCCCTTCAATTTCAATACTTCAAATCAACCAATCATCGTCTTCTGAGCTGCTCAAAGCCCTATACTATTTTATTTTTCTCATATTTTTCTTTCTCAATGCGTCATTTATTTGTCTCTTTTTGATACATAAAAATGTGAGGGAGTAATGAATATGGTTTCTTTTTTATTCATAATAATTGAGAGAATAATATTTCTATCTCGACTTCGGATGAAAATAATTTCTCCAAAAAATTCTCAAACATTTCCCCGTCCATTTGTGTTTTCCACTGTTTCCTAACAATGAAAAAATCCCCATTTTGGGGGCAAAATTCCCCAATCTAACAAATCGTGTTTCCCTCGCAGACTTGTAGAGTGAGAGTCCTGACGATATCGGATTTTTCACTCTAGCTAATTGTTAAATCCAATTCCGCTGCTGTCCGTAGAATTTTAGCGGCCTGCTGCTCTCATCGTTTTTCGTGGCTTCTCCACTGATATTAGGTGAATGTCGGAGCAACATCTTAACAAACGTGCAAGCGGTTGCTATCATTCCTTCGTCATCCTTGACCCATTTCATCTTATACTCACACTCACACTTACACTTATATAAATACAATACCCCACATGTCTGGAGACCAGTAGAGAGATTTCAGTTTGTACTGGCTGGGGTTATGCCGAGCTGATGGGACCGGGAGAGATGGCTCAGTGCATCAACTTGATGTCACTGCAATCCCTCTAACAGGGAGGTTTTGGGTTCGAGTCCCGACGATTTTTAATTCTTCTTTGATTGAGAACGTAGGAGATCAATGGGCATATAAATATATTAAGTTATATTTTAAATTAAATGTATATTATTTATTTTTCATTCACTCTTTGTGATCGCCGCAAATAGTGGGTTATAAATGCGAATGCTCAGTGGAAAAGTGGTTAAGTTAAACTTCCCAAATGTATAGGGAACAACTTTAAAAGTTTGCACAGTCGTGTGAAACTGGAATTTTATGCCGTTAAAATTTGGTAAAATGAACCCCAATATTAAAAAAACTCACCATTACAAAGTTGATGTAATTTCAGTCATTACTAATGAAATGCGTCTAGCCCTGAAAAGAGGGAAAATTTGACTTAACCACGTATTCAATGCGCATACAGAAATGAGGTCAAAATTTTTTTGTTTGCAGGTCATGTTCTTTCCGTGTGATAATGACTTGGATACCTGACATTGAAGTTGTTTTGTCAACGATTCCAGAAGGGTAGCGGATTGGGTGAGTAACAATTAATTGTAGAGCACGTCACACGTTTAGGTCATATCTAAAACACATTCGAACTTCTGAGGCTAAAAAGGCCTAACTGGTATTGTCGAAAATTCAAAACAAATGAGGGGTTTGAATAAAATAACTACATGACCGATAATTTCAAAGCAACTAATTTTATCTGTGTGATTATATGTATCACTTCGTAATTTTTGATTCACTTTTGAAATACAGTTCTGAAAACAGTTAATATCCCCATCGTATAGTACGGTGGGAAACGTATTCCGAACATTTGCTTGGATGTGTTTATAGATTGAATTGAAAAACATTTTACTTTTTTAATCCAATACCCTATATTCTCAAGCACATTTTTCTTTCTTTATCTTCGGGGATCCGCTCCACTTTTTCCTGAAAGCTCCCACCCCCCCAAGCTTCCCCCTGCATACCTCCCCGTTCTCCCTCCCGCTCTTTTACGAGCGAGGGTGGGGAAAGCGTCGTTGCCGTGTATTTATTCTCTGCGGACACGGGGAAGCGTAAGTGATGTGACCTGCACACGGTCCCTTCCGGTTCCGCTTGCCGTGACGCGGGGGAATCGAGGAGGTCTTGACCGAGATCGTGAGTTGAATTACTTTGATGGGGTCATCGAAATATTTAAAAGACTCGAGGGTTCCTCCGAGGAAAAACAGCTTATCGTGTATGTATCTCGAGCATGAAATTCGGAGTCGAATTGAGGAAACCTTGCTACAAAAGTGGGGGGATTACCATTACAGAATCGATCCTAAGAAGCCATGGACTATCATTACAAAATTTTATTTCCTGAATAGAACGTGGTTCTCTTCACCGACAGCGTTTGAAATCTATCTTCGTACTGTACGGAAATTTGGAAATGTGTTCGTGGTAAATTTTATTATTAGTTTTACTTAATCTTTTATCTCAATTTATATGAAAAATGTTTACTATTGTGATATACCAAATGCGGGAGGGCATTTGAAATTAAATAATTTAAGACTTTAATGCCAATTTAAATAAGAATTATGCACCATAGTAACAGGTTGCTAGGGTGAACACCGATATTTAACATGTCACGATATTTGGTAAACGGGCACCTTTGTAACAGAGGTAAACAATTTCATGAGCCCGTGGATGTAATATAGAATCAGTCGAAAGATGCGTGGGTAAGAGTGGAAATTTCGCCCAAGAGTGCACCTTGGTTAGAGGAGTGAATACCTAATAAGAATCCGTTGGTAGGGAATATAAAACAGAATTTTTAGCAACAATGAACACGAGTTTTCCTGGATTGAAGAACGAAAAAATTAGTTAGTTGCAGCTCAGATCTCATAGCGAGAGGGTCATTTGTGAATCAGGGGGTGCGTGTCCGAGTTCAAACTTGGTTTATTTTTTGTGATCGAAAGTAGGGACTTATAAAAATTCCAGAGATACAGTTCGGGACTTTAACTTTTTTCCTCCGCGAGTGAAAGTGGAACATTGAAACATTTTGGTGAAACCGTGCATTGACTTGGAATATTTTCTTACTGATAGGGAGGAATTTTTAAGAATTGCCAACGTTAATTAGCTTTCACCAGTGACGAAGGTGAAGCACCAGGCTAAATGAACTTGCAGTTATTTTGCCGAACAAGTGCTGATGGTGATATGGGAGGCTGGTACATTATGTGAATGGGAGTGACTTCGTGGCGTGCCGGAAGACACAAGATAGAAGGCATCAAGACGGGTCGAAGGTGATGGTGTGGAAATACGCGGCGTCCGAGCGAAGCATCCAACGATACAAGGGGAAGAGAGCTCAGGTTAACGTTCGTACGAACAATTATTTTATTTCTCATGGTCATGACCAAAGCTAATAATTTTCAAAGGATGTTGTTTCGATTTAAATGAAATCTTTAATAAATTCAAACTGTTCTAGTGCTAAAGAAAGTACAAAAACAAACTTGGTTATTATTGTGCAATCTGGCACATCATTAAAATCACTTTCAGGTTTTGTCGTTTTCTGTATGGAAGTGCGTCTACAGGGGGCAGATTGTGGTCGAACGATGAAGTAAGCCGAATTGTGCCCCTTGCATATTCGAATCCGGCACATCATTAATAATTAATTTGGTAGATAGTTTCTGTTTCACTGTAAGTGTAAATGTAGTGACGGGAAATGTGGAGTTGTTCAGTGAAGTTTGCCCAGGGTTGGTATTGAGTAAGTGGAAATAGGATATTGGTTTCGAGAAGTTAAGTGACAATTTTGTGGAGTGAATGTAAAACAATCGACACGAATGAATTTTTCTTTGTCATGACCATTGTTTTATGTCCATAATTTATTTGTCGTCTATTTTGAGATAAGGATGGTTCTGCGGTCTTGATAAATATATTGGTCAGACGTTTTTGCGAATGTATTGTGATATACTTGTAGAGGCTTTGCGAAATATTTTACGTAAGTCTAAATTGCTGGAGTGAGCAGGAGTGATTCAGGTTCAAACCGAATTGAATATCTGAAATGGAACAAAATAGGTCAACTTTATTGGAGTTATTCAAGCTACACAGTAAGACTGAATATATCTTCAAGAAAGAAGAAAACTTCGTACAAAATTTATTTTAAACGATCAGTCTTCAGTTTTAAGATGATATTTGTATGCTGAACGTAGACACTTCGGAATGTAGTACGTGAGCATCAAAATATACTTTGAACAAATGTTAATTTGAATGCATAACTGTATTTCGTGTTTGTATGAACAAGAAAATATCAGAAATTGAAAGAGTAGATTTACTTTTGAATTAACTTGATGTTCGCGCACATTTTTAAAAACAAAACAATTGCAAGAAAAAGTAAAATTATCTGGAAAGGTAAACGTGAGGATGGATTTTTGATAGTCAATTTGAGAAAAAATAGAAATAAATCATAACCATGCGTTCAAAATGTTTTAAATGAAAATGTATGAGTTGGTTACACCAATGCAGTCATCTTTAACTTTTCAAGAGGTTTTTTCTATTAAGATTCAATCCTCATTGTCACGAATTCAAAGGGACCGAATAATTGATGTTCTTGTTATAGAATTCCTGTTATCTGATCCATCTGACTATCATTCCTTACCGGAACTCGCTTTCTTTTCCATGCTAAGCGAGTTCGTGTCAACAAGGAAGTTCTGCATATAACATGCAGTATTTTGAAACACGTTGTGCTTGATTATCCAACATTTTTCTACAAGTAATGAAAACCTTGTCATCATTCGTAAGTCTTCTTTACAATGAAAAAAGACACAGAATATCAGTGCTGACGTTGAATAAAAATAAATTTCAAATTCTTGTTTCAATTTTTTTCGATTTGCGTTTCAGTCACAGGCTGACGGGTGCACTCTACTACGAGTAGTTTCTGAAACTTCTCTAATTTCTGTAAACTGAGGCACCTAAATGAATCTAAATGACTAATTTTGTTCTGTTGCTCGTCGCAACCACTCTGTCGTTGAAGTAGATTCTCACGGGTGTGACTCTCATGTTGGGAGTGAGGAACATCTCGAGTGTGGTGGGCTTCTGCGGGTCGATCTGGCGAGGCAGCCGGTCGAACGGAAAGCCCATGGGTCGCCGATCAGGGTACGGCTGGTTGCGAATGCCGCAGTAACTGTGCCCGTCTGAGCACATGTTGGGGATGCGGGGACCATTCACCTGCAATTCGAACAACAGTGTTAGCTATGGCTTGTAGTTTCATAATTCTACTGGTTTATTGGTGATGTGTTCTTGGCGGCATTCGAAATGAAAGAATTGCGAGCACTGTCTTGGCCAACATTATTATTTATTGTCAGAGCAGCTTTCGATGACCGCCATTATTATTCATTTATTGTGTTCTTAACTGAATGTTTTTTTACTATATATGCTACGTTAACTGACGATGATGGATAAGCGAATGCTGACCTTTCAATAAATATTCATTTAGGCCAAGACAATGCCTCTAATTATTTTATTTCATGTTCCTAATGAAATATTAGCGATCAAATAGGGAGAACCTCCTATCATAATAAAACATAAACATAAAGTCTGTAAAAAGGAGACTCAACTTCGGTGTTGGGGTATGAACGAAAAACGCCGGCAGCTAATCGGACACAGCTTCAGCGACTTCACCCGGTCAATAGGAGAACCTTTAAAGGCATTTTGAGCCAATGGTCACCTAGCTCATGTGGCGAGTCTACACTTACTTACACACACTAAAGTGTAGATCGCGTTGATCTCGTACGTGTACACGTGGAATTATTGGCCGAAAAATGCCGAGATAAGTTCCTTTATTCGCCGCGTGATGTCGTTGAAAATAAGAGAGTCCTACTAGATGCCGACAGTTTTCGTACATACCCTCACTATGCCTCGAACACCGGAGTTGTCTTTTAACAGATTTCATTACCATGTAGATACCCGTTACAATAATTGCACAGTGAACTCAGAGCTTGTCCGGGCTGGGGTATTGTCTCGTTGGTGGAGATGCGTAGATAGGGAAAACCCCGGCAAGCCGATGAGGAGGTCGGCGTCGGATTTCCCGGATATTCTCGCTGTGAAGGAATACCCCCGTCTGCTATCACACTTACAGAACTTATGACCATAGTGGTTGACGTGTCTGTCAATCAATCCAATCAATCAATCAATCCAGTCAATCCAATCAATCAATCCAGTCAATCAAACCAATCAATCAATCCAATCAATCAATCAATCCAATCAATCCATCCAACCAACCAATCAATCAATCCAATCAATCAATTCGGCCAATCAATCAATCCAACCAATCAAACAATTAATCGTGGCAATCAATCAACGAATCAATCATAGAGTAGCGAGTGCTGCTTACCACGTCCTGCGTGAAGTCGGAGACCATGACGAAGAGCTCGGCCTGGAAGCCCTCGGCCGAGCCCTTGGGCACGAGCATGTGCTGGGGCCAGCCGCAGCCGCAGTAGTAGAACTGCGCCTGCGCCTCGGGGTCCGTGGGCACGGCGCTCAGGTCGCGGAAGGTGCGCTCGTACGGGATGGTCACGGAGCTCTGCGTGCTCAGGCGCTGGATCGTGTTCGCCCCGCTCCGGACTGCAAACAGGCAAATCAGCGCGTTCATGGAGGCGTGGATGAACGGATGGAGTAAATATGTAGACGTGCTTTGCCAGAATTTGGCACCCCCAGCTCTTGAACTGTATTTGGGGACTGAACTCCCAGGGCGGATACTTAGTCGGTGGCTTTTACTCACACCATCCTCAGGTGTACAAGTTTAACTTCGGACCAATATCCGGATCTCGCCGGAACGGAGTTTGCAACCTCCCCATACAATGCCTGGGTCTAAGGCTGCCCTGACAGCTCAGAGCTACTACCTATCCGGGCTAGTGCCGGAGTCAATATTACCTGTATGATAACTCGCCACTCACATGCGCCGGGACACCGAATCCCTCCTCTATGCCCAGAGTATCGGGCCACTGCCACGACGAAGCCAAGAACCCAACTGGGGGCCAACCGTACTAAGGTCTGGACGGACTGCGGGACAGACTGCGGGACAGTCTGCGGGACGGTCTGCGGGACAGCCGGCGGGACATACGCACTAAGCTCCGTGCCGCGCTCGATCTCAAGAAGTGTACTCACACGTGAAGGGGAACTTGTCCATTTCGATGAAGAAGCGCTGCTGGTCGCGCAGGCTGAGCTCCGTGCCGCGCTCGACCTCAAGAAGTGTACTCACACGTGAAGGGGAACTTGTCCATTTCGATGAAGAAGCGCTGCTGGTCGCGCAGGCTGAGCTCCGTGCCGCGCTCGATCTCAAGAAGTGTACTCACACGTGAAGGGGAACTGGTCCATTTCGATGAAGAAGCGCTGCTGGTCGCGCAGGCTGAGCTCCGTGCCGCGCTCGACCTCAAGAAGTGTACTCACACGTGAAGGGGAACTTGTCCATTTCGATGAAGAAGCGCTGCTGGTCGCGCAGGCTGAGCTCCGTGCCGCGCTCGACCTCAAGAAGTGTACTCACACGTGAAGGGGAACTTGTCCATTTCGATGAAGAAGCGCTGCTGGTCGCGCAGGCTGAGCTCCGTGCCGCGCTCGACCTCAAGAAGTGTACTCACACGTGAAGGGGAACTTGTCCATTTCGATGAAGAAGCGCTGCTGGTCGCGCAGGCTGAGCTCCGTTCCGCGCTCGACCTCAAGAAGTGTACTCACACGTGAAGGGGAACTTGTCCATTTCGATGAAGAAGCGCTGCTGGTCGCGCAGGCTGAGCTCAGTGCCGCGCTCGACCTCAAGAAGTGTACTCACACGTGAAGGGGAACTTGTCCATTTCGATGAAGAAGCGCTGCTGGTCGCGCAGGCTGAGCTCAGTGCCGCGCTCGTCGAAACGCGGCGCCAGGAAGATTCTGACGGTGCCCGTGCGCGGTCGCCCGGAGTTCATCACCTGTAGGCATCGAATAGACATTCGCTGATACGAATAAAAATGAGCTACTACTTCTTTCGCGAGATTTCAAAGCAATTGCTTCAAACAGTACGAATAAAAGAGTGAGTAATTGCTCTCAATTTTTGCAATTTCCCCACTGGTGAGTAACTTCTCGGCCAATGAGCAATTGCTTACAGTGAATAAAATCAAGAATTTGTTTCCATTGAGAAGCATTTACTTCGAATTTTCGGAGCAACATCTGTAGGTGACTCAAATCGTATTAAATGGATACAAGAGAGTTTATGCCCGACTGTTGTGAGGTTTTGGGTAGTGAGTGAATGAATGATAGATTTCCTACGATTTCGCCAACTGTACCACTTAACCTAACACGGTCGACACCATCAAGAACAAGCACGCGTCGCCATGATGGAAAGACCACGCTACGCACCATGCGCGACGTGCAGTAACGTAGACAAATAAAACGAACAAAATTGACCAATCGCAACAGATCAGTTAGTGAGCAATTACTCAGACAGAGAAGTAAAGTCTCTGTTTCAAGAAACTTTTTATTTACATGACAAGAAGCAATTGCTTAGGAGAAGTAGTAGTTCTTACTTGCACTCGTGAGCAATTGCTCTGGAGTACTTTCTCAGTTTTATTCATAACACCCATTGTCCAGCGGGGTGATTTCTCAGTTGTGGGCTTGTTCAACCGCCACTTTTACTTTCTTGCTATTTATTTATTTATTTAGTCAAAAAACAGTAAAAACTGTATATGACGTGTGGGGAAAGAAATTTATCTGCTACCGCTTATTACTCTTATTACAGGGCCTTGGTAACGAAAAAGTGGATAAATCCAGTTTCTAAATTTAGAAAAAAATCCTTTAACTCGTGGTGTATCCAGATGTTTTGCATGTCCGTCTTTTCTTGCGTCCGTATGTCTGCCCGTCCGTCTGTTCTTGCGTCTGTCCGGCCGTCTGTCTCTGTTTGCCCATCTATGAACAATGCTAGCGGCTATACCGTTCCGCCGATTTTCTCCAAAATTGATACCACGTAATCAATTTGGTTGATCTGTACTTTACAAGAAGCCCTTGGAACATTAAAAAAAATGTTGAAAAATATGGCTTCATCGCTTTTCATGACTTTTTTTTGTTGGATAGTGTGAAGGATGTATAAGAGAACGGTCCCAAAGTCCCATATAGATAAAAAAACTCTGATATTTCGAAAATTTCAAAAATTCAAATTTTTTTCGGCGTCTTCCTACAACTACAATTATGAAGATATAGATTTTTCCCTTTAATAAAATCTGTTCTTTAAAGGTACATTTTGAAATTTCAATATTTTAAAAATTTGAGTACTTTTCTCGTAATTTTGCGTGAAAATACGGGTGAGAAAGTACGTGCTGTTTTATCACCACTAGTTAAATAGTATACTGGTGCCCCGTGCGACTTGGACGAACCGCTTGAGACCTCCGCAGAGGAGCGCTCACCCTGATGGAGTAGGAGAAGGGCTCGTGCTGCAGGTGCGTGACGCGCACCAGGATGGGGCCGCTCGGCACGAAGTCGATGCCGGTGGAGATGTCGATGTCGCTCTTCTGCCAGAAGGTGAAGAGCTGGTTGGGCTGCCTCGCCCCGCGCGAGATGACCGACGCCTCCGTCACCTGCATGCCTTCGAAGTTCAGCTGCGATCACCCAAAACAAAGCACGTCATCACCTGAGCGGCTCTGGGGAATAAACGTGGTAAGCGAGAAAATGGAGATTTTGTGGTTCTTGTAAAAAGAAACAAAATTATCCTGCCATATGTTGGCACACACGTACTATGACATGCACTACAGTAACCCACATGTCGAGAGACAAGACGGCTTTTTTTAAGGATACGGACCAACAGTAATATTTTAATAGAAGTCGCTTGGTGTTTATTAAACAGTAGCAAATTATCGGGCTTTGCCCAGGCTTTCTTCATATTCAGTCCTTGTGAAAGAGAAAAACATCAATTTTATGTAAACCACAGGATTATTATTTTTAGTGTAACTGGTTCAAATTTTATTAAAATACTGTAATTTTCACTTTATTTAACTGTACATTGATATTAGATTAAAATTTTCTTTCTTAACCACTGCTACTGGTCTCTAGCGAGTCTAATACGATACCATTCTGTCACGCCCCTATTGAATTTGAATTGAATCAGAATCTGATTGAATTTGAATCTGATTGAATATATTAGGAACCTCGTGCTCTTAGCGAGAGGTGAAAAATAATGATCGTGGTACATTCCAACATGTTATTTAAATAATTTATTTTATGATTTTAAAAATTATTTACTTGTGTAGTATTAATTTTACCAAACTGTGCAATGTTAATGCGACAATTCTGAAGAAAAAAGCCTGTAAAAATTTCGTGTTTATTCATACATAATTTTTTGTGATAATGATGTCGCTTACATGTCGTTGAATTCACTTTTATTAGTATAAATTGCAGTTCTGACTACGCAGTATTAGCGCTATTGACAACTTATGTAAGTGACCAGGTTGGAGGTGAAGCAGAGTGGCAAACCATTATCAAAGTACCTACAATCTGTGTCGGCCAACGTGTACGTTGGTCTCTCGCAATACAACAGGCACTAAACTTGCGGAATCAATGGTCGTAGTTGATTCAATCAATCAAACAAATCAACCATTCATCCTGTCACAGCGCGTCAGACGTTTGAAGGTCAACAAACAAGGTTAGGTTTCCAGAAGCGGCACGTTCTGAGCGACTAATAAATAACTCACCTGTTCTACGGTGTAGGGCGTCAGTGTTCTCTTGTGCGCCGTGAACAAGTCGTTGACGAACGCATGCCACCGATAGAAAACGGGATCTCTCATCGCCGTCGTGGGATCTCCCATTACGCCGAACGTTTCCTGAAGGTAAGACATGCAGTTACTACATGTGCGTTATAATTTGAACTCCTTTTTAACAATATTTTTTGAGAGAATATACTCATGTGCAGAAATATGCAATTACTTGACATTTGTTTCAAAGAAGGCGTGTGTTGCAACATGACACTATCTGGAAACTGAGGTATTACATTGAATATTATTGCATATATCTATTTAGTATAAATCTTTCGAGCTTTTTTATTTAAACTACTATTGAGTCATGAATTTTGTTAATATGTCCCGTCATTCATCAGTAATTTAATGTACAGTATGTAGGATTGTCTGCCTCTAGGATGGCTCATGAACAGGGTTCTAGCGTCCCGTAGTGTGCTCTCGGGTTCGATTCCCGGTCGAGGCAAAAATACAGTTGTAGCTTTCCTTTAAAATCGTTCCCGTTTTTGTAGCTGTGTGACGAAGAAAAGCTCATGCAGATGGATCTTGCTAATTACGGTGAAGAGAATGCATCATGTTGGCCACCCCACGCAAGGGAATTTAGTTAGGCCGCGGCATGGGGGATACCGTTAGCTGGCCAGCAAAGTCAACAATCAACCCAAAATGGCAAATGCATATAGGACTGTAACTCGCTTGAAGGGGATTTGCTCATTCGGCGCTTCTCGGGATGCCAGCTTTTATAGTGACTTCTGGGGTTTGATCGCCTGGACGTAGTGATCCATACGAGGGCTTTGTTACCACGGAATGTTTGGTATTGTAGCTCCCGATGTGATAACCGGGTCCCAGTTAATCAAATGCCAGAAGTCACAATAATTCAGTCCGAGAATACGTGTTTTCTTTTTTCCTGAAAATAATTTTTCAAACGTTTTTCTTTAGATATTCAGTGACAGAGTATTACAATAAAAGATCGATTGATGAAAGAGTAACTGCAAATGAACACGAAGTTGATTAGGAGACTCATGCAGTTGAACATTGGATTTATGCTTCATATACTCACCAAGTGACGGTGATCGGGATCGTGGGAGAGTGAAATAAACATATGGCCCATGTTGTGCATGTCACCATAGAGATTCGGGTGAACGGATATATCACTACTTTCGATGATATTTCCAAGTATGTCAATTCCATTCACTTCATCCAAGTCAATAAATGTGTTGTTTACCTAAATTAGAAATGTGTTATCAGCGATTGCATATACCGAACATTAGGAAACATTTAAAATATTGATAATACTGACGATATTGTTAAAAGTAATTTTTACATTTAGATATTTTAAAATAATATTTTGTCTCATTTTAGGGATTAAACATTCAAACATTCTTTGTATCGGCATTTTTATTTATTTTGCATCTGACGTGTTGTCGATTTTCAAGAAAAATGACAAATCTGAAAAAACTATTTTTAGAGCTTATTGAAGAAAATGTCTAAATAAAAAACTACTAAATAGTCTATTCTTACTAAAAAATCAATGCAGCTTACAAGTTAGCTGATATAATTTGGCATGTTCATTGAGTAAAAGGTTACGCCCACAATAGAACAACTATCCTGGTGAATTTACATTTTCAGATGTGTCACTTTTCAGTTGCACCGAGAAAAACTGCATTACAATGGGGAGATTCCCTCTGTTGGACAGCCAAGCAAGGCGTTTTCCGTGTGCTAAAATTACTTACTGTTTCAACGCGCCCGCTGTGAATTGCTTCAAATATGCGATCTCTCCAGCGTTCCATTTCTTGGACATCGAGATACAACTGGAAGTCTTCCCGTGCAAGATCCTGCATAATATGTTGAACATCATTATTCAGGTGTAAGAAATAAATGATACTCATTTGAATTTACATATTCTTTTCTCGCCTATCTAAACCCAAAATGGGACACAAGTGCTGTGACGAACTTCAAAATCAAAGATTCTCAGTTCTTTAGAAATAAACGCGACTTTTGTTGGGCCGCTATGAGTTCCAATATTCTTCAATAAGAAGGGAATTAGAAAAGAAAATAATGATTCCTCGGAAATGAGTAGCTTTAGATAAACCACTGCAAACGAGTATTTTTTCTGTTGGCAAATTTATGAAAAATTAATAAAGATGCTCATAAGATGCAAAAATTCCTCCTGTCAGTTCGTCCATGAACAACACTAATGCCTTAGCCGTTACACAAGTTTTACACCAAAATTACACCATACTCTCCGATCGACACGGTTGACCTCGGAAATTTGAGTACGATCTTTTAATTTTTAGGGGAACTTTATATGAAACTCTGACGACATATAAAACAATTTCTCACAACGTTGTCTTCAATTTGTTTACTTTATTTTTTTCGCGAATAGACTAAAACACACTTATAAAAATGGCGCAGGTCTTATTTTCCGTAACACACTTCAAATTTCGAAAAATGTCCAAGTTTAAAATTGTTTGGTTTCCGTTCTTTATTATTGAAAACTTTTTTCTCGATGAAATCTGTTCTTCAGAATAAAAGCGTTAAAAAGTCAAGTATATTCTTCTTCAATTTTGAATAGTTTTTGCATACATTTAAGTGAAATTGTGACAAATAAAAAAACAAAACTAAAGCGGCTTCATTTTTTAAACATATGATGCTCGAATGGAGGCAAGTTCGCTTTGAGTGATAATCTCGCAGTATAACAGCTTGTATTAAAACATCTAGATTTTTGAAAATAGGAAAAAAGTATTTTGGAAACCTGTCCTACATCTTTAATATTGAGACTACAGATTTCTTTCTACATTCAATGCATTATTCAATATTGTATAATTAAATACTTTGATGTGTATCTTTTTAAAAATATTAATTTTTTCGCTTAAGTTTGACTGATTTTTCGTTATTTTTTTTTAAATGTTAAAGGTGATAATAGAACAGAATACGCAACATTATAATATTAGGTAACTTTTACCGAGGATATTGTAGCGTCGTGGCGCCCTCAAACGATGCCTACCTGCGCAGAACAGGATGTTGGACAAAGGCGCAGAAGATGACGCATTGGGAATTTCTGCCTAGCGCGGATACGGCGCGGAGATGGGGCTGCGAAAGACCAATATAACGGGCGAGAGCAAGGCCTCCCTTCTTCTTGTTCTCAGCAGCGTCGACGGGCAGTTGTGCGTAAGTTTGTGCGAGTGGCGCACGTGGGCAAGGGGCCGGCAATTCATTGTCGTGACGAGCGAGACATGCATTTGGTCTCAGATGTAGGGCGGTGTAGTAGCCCTTCGATTAAAATCTCTCCTAGTAGTGGGATCTATTTAGTTAGTTAATTGTAAGCAGTGACATTTGTTTGTGACTACGGTCTAGTTTAGGAATAAACTCACTGTTCTTACAACCCACTCTCGTCTGTGTTTTGATTACACCCGTATGACGCCACAATACTGTCAGTGCAGACGTAGCATCAGTACTTACGTTTCGCCTTTTTTGACTTGTAAATAAGTAAATAAATCGTTTGAGGCAGGCACCTGTATGACGATGCCGGACTGCCTGGGGGGCCACACGCGGCTCGCCACCTGGCTGTCCAGCTTGGGGAAGTAGCCCTCCTCGATGGGCTCCCGCCAGTTGAGGAAGCGCGGCGCCCTGGCCAGCTTGTTGCTGAAGCGCTCAAAGTTGTACCTGCGCATGAGGCGATGCGCGGGATTGCTTTCTGTGCAAGGGAATCTCAACATTGCCTACAAACATTGGAAGCTGGATTCTGAGTGGAATAGAGCAGTCTTTTGAATCATTCCTCAATTGTCAGGAAATTATTAAACTTACTACGTAATCGGTAATCAAAGTCATCAAAATACTACTCATATCTGAAACATTTGACTGAAATTGTTGGAAACTAAAATTTATAATAATAATAATAATAATAATAATAATAATAATAATAATAATAATAATTGTTATTACGACATAAACATACAGATAAAAACGATTTTCATTCAGATCACTTCTACTATTAATTTCATCTTATCTTTGTATCATTTATGTTATTGATTGTAACTCTGAACAGTGCTATGATCTTGCTAATTGCTTTATTGTATGATATGTACGAATATATTATTGATAATATTCCTGAACTACTGTACTTAATTAACTTTCTCTGTTATTATTTGGTATTGGTTTATGTATAATTTGTTTTATGAATTGTATTATTGTACTACTCTACAATAATACAATTCATACAATACTGTATGAATTGTTCTATCGCACCAATGATCTCTGCTATTATTTTCTTTACCATCCAAAATTTATTGTATACGAAATATCATTGATATCTGTAATGTGTATTAATACCTGTAAGGTGGTCTTATTAATTAATATCTATAAGGGAACCAACTGTTAAGTCTGCAAAGACGTATTTGGGTCCAGAAGCAAATGGAAAATACAAAACAATTGAATTATTATTATTACCATTATTATTATTATTACCATTATTATTATTACTATCATTATTATTAATATTAGTAAGTTTCACTAATAATAGAAACACGTGAATCACCTGGCAACCATCTGCTGGTGCATGTAGTAAAAGAGCTCCCCGCGCCGGTCCTTGCGGACGATGCTGTCGGGCCCGGTGTGCGGGTAGACGAGGTGCCACTGCCAGTGGTGCAGGTTCACCCCCACGTCCTCGCGGAAGTAGGCCACGCGGTGCTCGGGGTCCAGGTCCGTCGCTGTGTACGCCATCGGGATCTCCAGGGGGATCTGCAACCCGCAATGAACAGTTCGGTTGCGCTAAGACAGCTAATGAATATTGGTTGTTTAAAATAGCGGAACCGTTCTTGTCAGAGTATTATACTTTCACGGTCTGAAAGGTACCTTTCCGCATAAGAACTGACTTTTTATATCAGATTTGATTTTATAATACTGCCGTCAAAATAAATACCTGTCACTTCTTTCGCGTCAAGCGAAATGGGAGCTCAAGAAAACAAGCGCCAATTTCATCCAGCCGATGGGTTGCGAATGAGGAGGGGTGGCATGAATGTCCGAACTATCGCATATATTTTATCTCTTCAAAATGTTTCTTCAACGAGGAAAACTATGGCATGTAGTGAACAATCGATTTGCACGCACCGGGATTTTAATCCTTGTCTGAGACAGACTTTACGTTTATGACGGCAGAAACAATTGTGTTCATGCGAAAATAAGAGATTTTGTTAAGAAATATTTCCAACAAACCAAATAGTAATTTATGAAATGAGATGAAAGGGTCGGTATTCTTCGCTTAGTTATTAGGCACGGATTCTGCCGAACAAAACCCTAACAGCAACATGTTGTCGCTACCCAACTCCCTGTACTCCCAATCTTCCTCTAGCTTCCATTGCCTCGCATGCACCATGGTCTCTCAGTAGTCCACGATGCTACCCATTCCAAAAACATTGATCTTTTGCACAATCGGGCATTTAAAACTAAATATGTTTTTAAAAATTCGCTGGTGGTATGCACATATCAAACGAGTCGATTTATTGCAGTTTAATACTTTCTACAACTTTCCCCGAAGGTAGTTTTCCTGGGGATGGCGTCCCCTAGAGCTCTTAAGGAGCATCCGCCACTGCTAGAGAGCGAAAATGCCTAGTTTTCAAATGTTTCTAACCTCACTTTTTTGAAACTTTTTCTCATCATTCAACTATTTATAGTTAACATGCTGGGAAGACATTCTGGACCTCCAGAAAACAATGCTCAGATGTTACTTCTCCCCCATACGTCACACATTTTTACTGTCCTTTGACGTAATAAATCAAACGAAATCAAAGTAGCGCTCACTCTGTCTTCGCGGTCCACCATGTTGGCCTCCTCGCGCGCGTGCGGGAAGATGGCGCCGTCGAAGTACTTCTCGGGGAAGACGGTGTGCAGCGGCGGCAGCGCCATCTGCGCCGTGTCGGGCCGGTGCAGCACGGCCACGCTCATCGCATACATGAACATGAAGCGGTTCACGCGCTCTCGGCAGATGGCGCTCGCCGCCAGGAAGTCGTCGCTCCCTGCAAGCAGCGGCCTTTGCAGGGATACACGAGCTTTAGCCCAGCGTCCAATTTAACCCCAGATAACAACGGCGACCTGTATTACTAGAGATCGGATGTTCATGACCTAAAAATGTTAGAAACATTCAAGCATTTATGATCCAAAAAATGTATATGAAAATATGACTTAAAATTCTTTGGTTGCATTTTCGAAACCTTCAAAATCTTTTAATAACTTCGTTTAAATAACCATTATATTGAAAATATACTTTTAAAATTTAACCCATTCATAATTCACTCCTTCTCCTTCGAAATCTCGTGAAGACAATCCTACTTCCTAAAGTTATTAAATAAATTTGATAGCGGTTTACCTTGGCCCAAAATCTGGCGAAACTAAACTAACATTTCCTTTGTATCTGGTGCTTTCTACACTTCCTTTTTCTCCATCTATATAGCTTACCCTCCTAATTCACATAAATACATAGGAAAGACAATTATACACAACAAAAAATTATAAGAAATTAGATAACAATTAGAGGATATTAAAAATCTCTTTAAGAAGACTGCAAGCAAGTATGCGAAAATGGAATAAAAAAGATGACAAAAATACAAAAATTCATGAAAAAATATGACCATAATATGAAAAATCAATGGAAAGTGACCAAAAGGTAAAAAAAGCCAAAATATGACTAGATATGACACATGAAAATTGCATTATTTTAGTCATTGTAGATAAAATCACGCTTATCTTACATTTTCCATGGAAATAACGCAAAGAAAAAAAATATATGACATGCCATAAACATCCAGGCCCTAGTTATTACAAAGGCGTAGTCTGACACACTACTTTGGGTAAAAATAAAGAAAAACTCAGTTTTACAATGAAACATTAAATTAATGGATTGAACATGTATTATATGGAGTTACGAAATGCATTTCAAAGGTTTTTGTAGATCCATCCAAATGACTTGAATCGCACAGCAGACTATAGCTAGGTGCTGTCCACACATGACTTTTGAGAAGAGACCGCAGAAGTACCTTGTCATGCGACCTTATTTATGATCGCCAACGTCCCATTATGATTGCTAAATGTTCAGAAGTAAAATTAAATGTTACAAGACAGGGAGTAACCATTATTAACAATATTAGCCAATATAGCGCCAAAAATATCACTGACGTAACTACAAAGGCATAGTTTACAGGACTGACAGATAACGCCTTTGTAATCTACGGTTAATAGTTACTTATGAAGCGAGTGGTAAGAGTGACTTTTATATTGCAATTAGGAAATGTTGGCACACGAGGTCGTTATACCGAGTGGCTCAATCATACGAGCAAAGCAAAATCACTTGTAACTACTTTTTAGACAATTGAAATAATTTCTTGCCCTTTTTCGATAGTATTAATTTTCGCATAGTTTTGAGTTTATGTTAGAATCGCCGCAACTTTCAGAAACATTACAGCACTTTAAATGGTCCGCTTCTGACCCACGTGTTAGTAGCGTCGGGGAACGCCTCTTGTCTCCTAAACCTTAAGAGCTCGATTTCATTTCCCTTCGTGAGCAAATATTTTTCTGTTTTTTATCTCTTTAAACTGTTTGTAAGCATAAAATTGAATTACTGAATTCAATGGCAAAAAAACTATTTTCACTTTAACGCTTGAATTTTCAAGAAAATAAAGATTTCAAATCAAGAAAAAATGTTTCGAATATCGTTTCCTTCAGGAGTTTTTCAAGCGATGTCTCAAGTATTGGTAGGATAGTACTTGCAGTATCACAATATTGATCAACAACAACAACAACAATAATAATAATAATAATAATAATAATAATAATAATAATAAAACGAGTTTACTATTGCAGGAGAACTAGTTCGTAATATGTAAAAAACAAAAGTAATTCTTACCTAGAAGCACATCAAGCAGCTGCTTCACCATCTTCCTGTGCTGAGGAATGAAGGGCGAAAATTGTTCGTAACGGGTCAGTGCCTTGGCCTCTTTGATGGCGTCCTCGATGCTGGGGACCTTGGCTGTGAATTCGCTGATTGGAACGAAGGACGTGCCTCCTGCGCTGGCGCCCCCACCTCCCCCAAAGCCCAGCCCTGCTCCCGCTTGTGCTCCTGCTTGTGCTGAGGAAAACGCTGTCAGAGTTGGACGGCCTTTGTTCTTGCCCAAGGTATTTTGCACTTTCTTTCTGTAGCGTTCTTCAGGCTGTGAGGCAAGCAAAACATGTTTAATGACTATTCCTATATTTTTTATTCTTGTTATATATTAGTTTATTTATTTATTGGTTTCGTATAATTGCAATAAATGATCAATGATGTGCAAGACCATGAAGAAAGAGGGGTTTAAGGCCTTTCTGGAAAGGCTGAATGATATTCTGCTTGTACTTTTATTTCGTTCCGATGTTCATATCCAACTTCATTATCAATTAGAACATATCATAAATAGTTAATGAACGTAATATGTATTTAAAAATTTGAAACAGTTTTAATCAAATATGAAAAGTTGTAAAATATCCTGAAACATTTCTCAACATCTGGTCAACTGTTAATCAATACGAAAGTTAAATTATCAAATTACCCAAATTTGCTGTGCATTAAGGTCACAATTAATTCTAGAAAATATAAGTTAGTTTTCTGTTTGATGATGCAAGGAAATGGAAAATGGTTTGATAATTAGGAGAAAATTATTCTTTACATATCTTGATTAGTTTATTTGGTTTGTTTCGACATGCTCTGAGTACTACTTTTACTCTTTGCAGGTAAAGTTTCGCTGCTTGAGTGTGCTATTCCTCTGAGTGGACATGTAAAGATTATAGAAGAAGAATTACCTTCCAAGACGATGTTCATAAAATGAAAACAGTTCTAAAAATATTTTCTAGTACAAATTAATCATGCATCCCCTCACTTTCAGACTTTATATACAAACTATTAAGATTATGGAATTTTTTTCGAATGGTATTTTTTACATTTAGGCTTTTATCCTCTTAAAATAAACTTCTAGAAGCAGAGTTTATTTCAACTACAGAAATTGTAGTCACAAACTATAATAAACAGGAAAAAATACACAGCAGTTTTCGATAAAAAGTTTGTATTGGAAGACATATGACGTATGGCAGTAATCTTGAGCTTTTGACTAATACTGTACTTTTGTCTCCTTCCAAACTTAATTTAGATGTGGAAAACAATAGCTTACCAAAACCTCAATGGGTAAGTCGAAGACGACTTCTCCTTTGTCATCCTTTATAAGTGAAATGGGCTCTCCTAGTCTCCCAAACATAAGTGATAAGTTATTTAATTTTGTTACTCCTCGTCCATTTGGAATTTGCTAAAACAAACAAAAGGGTAATTATTAATTCTTACAGTTTAACAAATGCTTTTTTACTAGTAAAGTATAACATCTTCGACGCTTTTAATATTTAAAAAATATTTTCAGTGTTTCTTTACTGACACTTTCCATATCGAGAAAGGAATGTGACGCTGAACGAAAAAGTGTCGATGTTTTCACAGAAAAAAAACAACAACAGTTGTGTTGGTAACTGATATCGAAAAATTGTGTTTTTCTTGCTTCTATACTTTCCAAATTTTTGTTTATTACTGTGAATATATCTTCACACTTTTCGGTGCTACAAACCAGTGGCAGCTGGTGGGTTGCGAATTAGGAGGGGTACCATTTTGTCTGAACTATCATATCCCATTTTACCTTTTCAAAATATTTCATGAACGAGAAAAACTATGTCATGCAGTGTACAACCGATTTGCACGTATTGGCATTTTAATCTTCGTCTAAAACAACATTTACGGTGATAACGGAAGCTACAATTGTGCTCACGCGAAAATAAGAGACTTAAAAAAATTCCAGCAAACAAAACAGTAATTTAAGAACTCATAAGAAAAGGTCAGTATTCTTAGCTTAATTAAAAGTCGCGGACTCTGCCGAACAAATCCCTAATAGGAGCGCCGCTGCTCCCATCCAACTCCCAGTCCCCCAATTTGTCCTCGAGCTTCCAATGCTTCGCATTCACCAGCTACGGACAGACTCGCAATAGTCCAAAATGCAAGTCATTCTAAAAAAAATTATCTTTTCCTTAAGGCCCTTAAAGATGCGAGCAAATAAAAAAATGTTCGCCGTCAAAAATCGCGCTGGTGGTATGTACAAATTAAACGTGTCAATTTATAGAAGTTCGCATTGGATATCTAATATTTTTTGTAACGTTTCTCGAGATTGCTTTTTCTGGGGAGGACGCCGCCCTAGAGCTGTTAAGAAGCAGCCGCCATTGCTACAAAGCTTCTCGGCTGAGTCTTGGTACTGAAAGTACTGCCACGTGACGCACTTTTCTCTTTCCTTACCATTGCACCTATCTGGCTCGTGAAACGTTCCTAACCATAGGCGACTCTGGCGAGTATTTTCGTGTTGAAAAGTTTTGTGTTTTGCAATGTGTTCATAAAAAATACTTTTGATCATATTACATTTGGGCAATTTGTCCGTTTTCAGGAATAGAGAATGGTACATGAAATGTCGATTAAAATGCTTGTTTCCTTTTTTGATTCATTACACAATAGGTTTACTTATCTTCAATATATTAAATGTAACGATTCAAGTAAATGTTGAAAAGAGAGTGTAGTGATTCATAGCGTGTCTTTCAAGCATGTAGGTCTCGTAGTTGCGTCGAAAATTGATATTACCTCTACTATCGTGTCTTGCTGACAATGGTGCTTGTATTTCCTTCAGTATCGATGAATAATATTTTAAACCGTCATTATAATATTTTATATATTGTATTTAATGAAACAATGCATAATTTCCTCCATACATCAACTCTTCTCTCACTAGTTTGCCTCCTCTGATAACATACATAGTTTACATTTATTGTATTTTACATAAATCTATGCCAAGTTGCAAACAAAAAAAAAACATTTTCGACAAATTTCATAGAATCTTATCTATGGAGCAGCAAAAACTGATGAGTTCCGTACCAGAAGACCGAGACGCATCGGTGTCATTACATTTCAATTATTTCGATTTTTAGTGCGGAAGAAGTCTCACTGTGATTGATGCACTGATGGTCGGATAGGTGGATGGAAGGACGGCTGGATGAGCGGACGGATAAACTGGGTGGAGGTCGGATGGACGGTCCGATGGACGCAGATTATTCAATTGCTGTATAAGAATGAATGTTTTCCTGTTTTACATCTCTACATCTGTCGGTGTCTAAACACGTTCTCTTACGGGCTGAAACTTATGAATTCATGTACAGCTACTGTGTAGAATAAGGGAGTGGGCAGATCACCTTCCTCCCCAAAGCCCAGATGACGATTCGGCCCCTAGAACCCTTCGTCGGGCACCTGATTCCTCAGGTACTATAAGTAGGACAATAAATCGTACTTACGGCTGAAACGAAGAGTGCGGCCCCTGAAAGCAAGAGTATGTGGACAGCGAGCATGGTGACAGCGGTTGAATGAGGCAGCGATCGCACCATCTGCCTCCCCCAAGCCCCCCTGTCCCGTCGGGGCTGACTTCCCTCCTTTATAACGTACGATTACGTCCAACGAGTGATCATGGCAGTGCCGATGCCAAACAAAGTTGACGAGGTCGTGGTAACTGTTCTTGCTAATGTCAGTAACAGGAAGAGTTTCGTTCAGTCTTCTAACGAGCTGACGAGGAAGTGACCATTCAAAGATTATCAGTTGCCGTCTTTCGAAGCCGATTTCTATTTTCGACGTGTAATTACGTGAAGACTTTTGCCGAGGAGGATAGTTAGGGTCCATGTGAGGGTTTTCCAGTATTTCATTATCTGCTGTTATGTAAATTACATGTGATATAGAACAAAAGGAAGCTGAGTACGGAGTTGAGATACAGGATTAATGATGCTCAGATAGAACTAATGACTCGTTTCTCAGAATTTTATGTCGTGTTGTGGAACTCCATAGGTGTATTGAGATTGATAGTGCAAGCATCAGTGATATGCAGAAGTTAGATTGAGGCGCTCCTCGTATGATTGCATTAAGCAAAATGCAAATTTTCAATTGAATATTTATTAATTTATAGACGAACGTTTGTATGGCTGTTGTGCCGTGAATAGTATTAAGTGATAATTGTTATTGGCTTTCTTCTTTATGTTTTTATTTTAGTTTGCTGAAGCATGTATGGAAAATGCCCCCATTTCATCAATTTCCACGGAATTGAAATATTTTCTGATCTTAGTTTTGTGAGAATTATGTCTTGTTCATTAATCATTGCGATTATTTGATTTTATTATCATGTATTTTTTTAAAATTTTGATTATTCAGTCTATTTGGTGTTGTATTTATTAACCAGTTGTTAATGTACAGTCGTATTCAAGTACTGTGAATGTACTAAATTTGACAATCTATCATTAATATTAGTTTCTTTCTGGTCGACACTTAAAACATACAAACACTATGACACGCAGTGCAAATTAGATCAGCCTAAACATTCAGTATCTTAAGCTAAATAAGTGACTAATTTTAATTTTTGTGTCAATAAAATTAAATAAACATGAATTTCAAATTAAATTAATATTTGTGTTTTCACAGATGAAGTTAAATGTTAAATTTTATATTTGTGGTCATGTTTTTATACGTAAATCTCTAAAACGCTGTAAGTAATACTAAAAATGAGAGAAAAGATTAGTAAGGATCGTGGAATCTGACGCAGAAATACGTGAAACCGACGGTAAGAGCTGTAGAGGATGTTTGGGCAGTAGGGTATAGAAACAATGTAAATAAATAACAAAATTTGCATCATTTTAATCACTCTTTAGAAACATTACATCCTGAACTTAGTACATGCCAATAAAGGTCTTACAATGTAATCGTACAGTAGTGATCGTATTACATTAATTTGCCGTTGTAGTAGACTAGATACTGAAGAGTAGGGAAGAATTTATTTTTCATTGTTTACGAGAAAATTCGTTCTCTTCTCACACGTGCCACATGTTTGCTCTAATAATTGCTTATTTTCTGTACACCAAAGTACGCTCGAGGGTAGCTCGCAGGTCAGCGTGCCCGCTTTCCATGTCGCGACCCTGTGTTCTATTCCCAGTCGGGCAAGATTATACGATTATAAAGTGCGTTTTCCTGGCAATGTCTTACACGCAACACTCACCATGCTGGATACTCGGATTGACTTGAGATTTTACCAGCTTGTTCAGCACCTTTCAAAACCCCTACACACAAATTGTTACGTGCTATGAAGCATTGCAAGTAGTGTTTTTTGCGATAATTAGTATTGGGACCTTTCTTGACCTTACCGCCCGTGGAAGGGCGGAAATCGCTGCTCCCCGGTGGTTCTGCGGCCGTTACTTACACCACGCCTGCACTGCCTGTTGAAAAGGTCTCAGTTACTTGGAGGCGGGGTGACAAAAACGGGTGTTTACTTTGTAGGTTCAGATGGACAAGTAGGACGAGAACACATACGTGAGTAATTCGAGTGCTATAATTAAATGCATAATGGCATTATTTAGAGGATTTAAAGATTACAATGTGGTTTAATTAATCAGACAATACTTATTAAATAATCAATACGTAAATAAATAAATGCACAACAAATCAGTAAATAATTAAAAATAAATAGTAAACAGATATAATAAAGAAAAGATAAAAGTCCTAGAAAGAAGAATTATTCGCAAAATTCTCGGTCCGATAAGAAACACAGAGGTATGGAAATTAAGAAGTAATGAAAAAGTTTATCGTACTGTAGAAAACATAACCGAAACATTACGGAAGAGGCGACTGCTATTTTTTGGACATTTATATAGAATGGACGACAACAGATTAACTAAGCAGATTTTTAACTACCTTTGGATCAAGAAGTTAACAATCGTCTGGATTAAAGAAGTTAGGAAAGATGTAGAAAGAAACAATATAAGAAAGAGAAGCAGCAGAAAGAGAGATGTTTAAGAAGAAAGTGTTAGAAATAGAAGGATTCCAAGCCAGGAAGGAAAAGAAGACAGGATCAAAATGGTCCGAGAAGAGAAAAGTGATACATAGCGAGAAGATGAAAGAGTACTGGAGGAAGAAGAAAGAAGGGCAAAGGAACAAGCAATGAAATTGGTGCGTGGTCCCTAGATGACCCAAACGAAAGAAGAAGAAAGAAAAGATAAATACGAATTCTTAAACGAATTCGCTTGGAAATCTGATACCAACTGATAGACGCCGCGTAACGTTCCTAGCGCTGCCGAAGCAACGGCTCGCCCGCCGCGGGAAGCGCGAAGGTCACGAAAGGTTCTGGTACAAAATGCCTATAAAATACTATTTAAAATATTCCATAGCACTTCAAAGTTTGCGTATATAGGTTTTGCATGGTGTTCTATCAGCTGGTGAAAGTTCATGACAATCCGAGTATCCAGCACGGTGAGTGTTGCGTGTTAGTACATGTTGCTGTGTGACGATGAGAAAACACTTCTCCGGTTTAGAAGACCAGAATACGGCGTAGGGATGTCTATGTGCTAACCTTACGTACCTCTTGACACATGGCCGCGAGGCCGGGACGCTGCTGACAGGCCCTGGCTCGTAACGGGCTTTCGCGCCAAGTACAAACGGACCAAGTAAGCCACCAAAAGATAGGAAAGTACAGTCCGCAGGTAGTGCGGTTGCAAAGACTTGTTTTCGTTAGTTGAGTTTAGCTCGTAGTCATCATAGTCAGTATTTGCAGCGACTCTGACGAGGCTGTCCTAGAGATCGAGGCCCGACAGTGGCTAGATAGGTTGAATTTAGTCGCTGCCTGGCAGAAAATTCTATCAGCCGGCTGCTCTGATCGTTAGTTTTCCATGGTTTCTCCGATCAAGACCTGGCAAATACCGTTGCGGTATCCTGACAAACGGGGCAGGGACTGCGCAGAGTATTTCCTTAGTCTTCTTCACCCTATCCTATCCCCTTATATACACACACACTTACATGCATTTCTCTGCTTCGCTTGTCGAGAGGCAACTCGGGAACATTGTCCCGACTGAGATGGTGCTTTGCTGGGGGAGATACTTGGAAGGTATAATATGTCTGTGCTCTGTAACTCTGCGCTACCCACAAATTTAACCGTATTTTTATATCAAAACACTTCTTGCACAACTATTTGTATACCAAAACGCCACACTCTCGGACAATAACCTTCATTTATCCAGAACTCTGTGCCAACATTAGCAGGATGAAGTCCGAAACAATTGATTCATCACACTTCATACTGCTTCATCCTAACTGCCTGGCTAATGTGTAAATTTACATTCATTTCCTAATATTAGCCTTATTTCGGACTTCAGTAAAGTATACACCAGTGGTGTCAAGGTCTTCTACTGGTGGCAGTGGCAAGCGGCGTGGCACCGTAGCTTGCCACGATCTTCTCTGCGCAACTAGCGTCGAGAAAGGAAACTATTAGTAACCCCGCCGTTTTACAATAGTGATGGCGTTGTCTCTGGTGGCGGGGTGATGAACTGCGTGGAGGGGCGATTTCGTCGTGGCACTCGTGTCACGGACTCCCGCTCGTGGCATCGACCTTGACAACACTGGTATAGACTCTATGCTACTTTCTGTATATTATACTGCAGTTCAACATAGGTGGCGTTCTGCTCCGTCCTCCGGGACATTGTAGCTCTTCTCAGGCACGGCTATGGTCCCTTCACCTGCTTGTAAGGCTCATTGGCTACACTAGCGCGAATTAGTAAGGACAAACCAAAAGTACGGGTAAGTAGGCCTCTTCGGTGTCAGAGCGGGGGAACCATTTAAGACCCTTTGTGGCCGCGCCTTGAGGTTAGCGAGACTCAGACGGGGAGGGGGGAAGAATTGTTAAAGAAAAGGGAGACTAGAGCATACGCACCTTAACAGGGATTTTTCTAAACCTCGGAAGAGGTAACAGATATCGTCGTGATAACCGCAATAGGTTGTATGTCAAATCTACCGTAGTTTTCAGAAAGAACGAAACACGTTCCTACCTCTCCAAATCTTGATAGTCGCTTACACAAATGTAGAAGCTTGCTATTCGGTTTTCTATTACTCCCTCAACTTAAGACCTATTGCAACTGATGTAGTTCTCTTGATTGATCACAATGGTGTAATAAACAAAAAAAAAAGAATATTTTTTTGACATACGACCTATTGCGGTTACCACGACGATATGCAAAGGAATTATAAACATCAATTGTATTTACGCGCAATAATAATAACAATAATAATAATAATAATAATAACAACATCAGATACGATTACTGTAGTTATTGTAATAAACATATTGATGTAGACAAAAATTACTCTATCAGTTTAATGTAGAGTATTACTTATTACGTTTGGTATATTTTCATTACAAACAATACACACGTTAGTTACAAAGCTGAATTACGAGATCGATTTAATTTTAGATGAGTAAAGTTACTTACAAAATGTGAGGCATGAAAAAACGTTTAAAATTTTATAAAAAAGATGCAGAGAATGAAATGTTATTCTTTTTTCTAGAGCAAGCACATGCAATATGTAAAAAAGTTTCACACTTGGTCGTATTTTCTTAATTTGAAAATAACCGTGTACATATGATCTGTGCCACTTGAATTTAATGTTGTAACTTAAATGTTAGTCAGAAAAAAAAGCCGATGTAGCCGAAATGTAGAACTAAAAGGATTTAATTAGAGTGTTACTTACTAATCGATAGAAGATTTTGTAAGCATTTCGCGCATTCATTGAGGCAATGACGTTACGGCAGATTGAACCTACTTATGAGTTCCAGCTAAGGCTGTTGTTCATAAACATTCCTAGGGTCTTGTGTTCAGACATTGGTAGAGTGGTGTCATTTATACAAGTTTTGTGTAAAACCAAAAAATGAGCTTTTTTTTAATGCTTTTCAATCTCATAAGCATACACTGCTTTATTTGACTTCGTAAACCTTTGGATGCTGTTGTTTAGGAAGCAGTTGTTCAGGATTGTCAAATATTCTTTAATTCTTTGTGCGAGTAAGGAGAGCTGTGACTGGTGGCCGCTAAGGTATATCTGAAGATCGTCGGCGTAGATTTGATAACTCGAAATCATCAGTGCATTTCTTACGTCATTTATGTAGATGAAGGACAGTTGTCTTAACACAGCAACGTGAACAATTTTACGCTAAAGTTTCATGCCATTTGAGCTGCGATTGCCGGACACCATTCTTTGCATTGGAAATTTATTAGAAGTTTTAAATTACTTTCCCCTCCGAATTTTAGTACTCTCCTGGAATCCAACTTTCGTCTGATCTCTCTTGTACTATCGTAACTAAAATCATGCTCTCCGGACAGAAGAGGGCGTTTTTCTCAGATACGGGACCGATTTTTCTCTTAGTGTAGTTTAACAAATGTTCCGTAATCTGATCAATCTTAAATATTTTTTAGAATCGTAATTTACAGAGTGATTTCTCCTTATGTCGAACGGACAGGATCTTAAGTCTTCGCAACATTCTTTACAAGAATCTTCAGTTTCTTCTGTATGTCATTTGGGAAAATTGAAATCACAATAGTATTAATTTTATCTCTCAAATAGAACATAATGAACAGTTAAAAATCCTAGATACCTCAGTTATTTAGCAACCAAATTTCATACAATACAATTGGTTTTTAAAACTTACACTCAGAATTTTGCACTAAATGTCGAAACATTCCAATGCAACATATGTTGGATATTATTTATTTTACAATGCTATCTTGCTATCACATACAATTTATCAGTACAAAACTACAAACTTGCTAGACAGATTTTATTGGGTAACGGTTTTCTTGTAAAATCAATAAATCCTTTTATTATTAATATTTAATTAAAAAAAAAGCTGACATTTGCACTTACTTACACATTAACATACTCTTACATATAATTATTTCACTTACCACTTCTACATGAAATATAAAATCAATTTTCCATATTCTTATAGAATTTAAAATAAATTACAAACAAATTAAAAAATAAAACAATGAACTCGTGTTCCCAACAGACCATTGTTAGTTGTGATTGGCACATTGCCGATTACATTGTTAGGAAATTTAAAAATCAGATCCCTGCAATTTTTTCTCTAAAATCTATTAAAAGAGTGTGTGCTACGTCGTAGCAACTAGTTTATTTTCCTGCTCTTTCAAACGTATCAACCAATGTAATTAACGTTCTGTTCATTTGGATTTTCTCAGGTAGACATGCATCCCCTAATTTTGAATTATCTATTAGTTGAATATGTCAATTGTTGCTCAGTACTGAATTATGTGTTTGAAGTGTGAATAGGATTACCACAAGATCACGGAATCATGAAAATATAAAGCTGAAGTAATTTTAAACAAATGATGAGAGTATAATTGAAACAATATTGTTTTTTTTCCAAGAAATTTAATTTCAACTTAATAATAACACAATAATTGTATCACATGTGATTACGTATTGAATTCATTTCAATATTTTGGTCATGAGTACACACGCTTTCAGGTACGGTAGGTATTCCAGGAGCGATCAAATTTCAACTCAGAGCCCTCTAAATATTTCTGAAATATTATTTTGAACTTAGAAAGCATGAAATAAAAAAAATCATAATGAGAATATAAGTGGAATGTATTACGATTAATGTACGGTAATTGTTTTCATTTAATATTGTAAAATTACAAAAAAAATAATTGGGAGAGGGTTCATGGCTGCCCCTGCCACGTGTGTGCTTATTCAGAATTAGCGGGGTGGGAGGCGGGGCCGGCACGAAACCTGCATGTTCCGGATGACGACCCAGGTGACCATCATGTGGGACAGCACGTTTAAATATTTCTAAAGAATTTTTTCAAATTTTAAATGCATGAAATAAAAAAGGATATTCATTATGGGAATATATGTGAAACGTATTACGATCAAAAGATGATAATTCTTTAATGTAGTAAAATTACAAAAAAAGAATGAATTGGAAGAGTGGTCGAAGCTGTCTCCTGATCTGCCCCTGCCACGCGTGTGCTTCTTCAGAATTGCCGCGGCAGGAAGCGCAGCGGGGTGGGCGGCGGCGCGGGCGCGAAGCCGTCCGTGTGCCGGATGACGACCGGGGTGACCATCATGTTGGGCAGCAGGAAGTCGGGCAGCGTGGTGGCGCCGGCGCGCGGCAGGCGGTCGAACGGGAAGCCCATGGGGCGGCGGTCCGGGTACATGCGGTCGCGCACGCCGCACAGGCTGTGCGCGTCCGTGCACCCGTTGGGCGGCCCCTGCGGGTCGCGCACCTGCACACACGCCCAGCGTCAAAAGAGAAGAGAGGAACTGAATTGAATTGATGAGGCTGAATTGAATTGAACAGGCTGTGCGCGTCCGTGCACGCGTTCGGCGGCCCCTGCGGGTCGCGCACCTGCACACACGCGGAGCGTCAGAAGAGAAGAGAGGAACTGAATTGAATTGATGAGGCTGAATTGAATTGAACAGGGTGCGCGCGTCCGTGCACGCGTTCGGCGGCCCCTGCGGGTCGCGCACCTGCACACACGCGGAGCGTCAGAAGAGAAGAGAGGAACTGAATTGAATTGATGAGGCTGAATTGAATTGAACAGGCTGTGCGCGTCCGTGCACGCGTTCGGCGGCCCCTGCGGGTCGCGCACCTGCACACACGCGGAGCGTCAGAAGAGAAGAGAGGAACTGAATTGAATTGATGAGGCTGAATTGAATTGAACAGGCTGTGCGCGTCCGTGCACGCGTTCAGCGGCCCCTGCGGGTCGCGCACCTGCACACACGCCCAGCGACAGAAGAGAAGAGAGGAACTGAATTGAATTGATGAGGCTGAATTGAATTGAACAGGCTGTGCGCGTCCGTGCACGCGTTCGGCGGCCCCTGCGGGTCGCGCACCTGCACACACGCCCAGCGTCAGAAGAGAAGAGAGGAATTGAATTGAATTGAATTGATGAGGTTGAATTGAATTGAACAGGCTGTGCGCGTCCGCGCACGCGTTGGGCGGCCCCTGCGGGTCGCGCACCTGCACACGCAAAGCGTCAAAAGAGAAGGGACATTCGGGTCCAAGGAGAGGAATTGAATTGATGAGGCTGAATTGAATTGAACAGGGTGCGCGCATCCGTGCACGCGTTGGGCGGCCCCTGCGGGTCGCGCACCTGCACACACGCGGAGCGTCAGAAGAGAAGAGAGGAACTGAATTGAATTGATGAGGCTGAATTGAATTGAACAGGCTGTGCGCGTCCGTGCACGCGTTCAGCGGCCCCTGCGGGTCGCGCACCTGCACACACGCCCACCGTCAGAAGAGAAGAGAGGAACTGAATTGAATTGATGAGGCTGAATTGAATTGAACAGGGTGCGCGCGTCCGTGCACGCGTTGGGCGGCCCCTGCGGGTCGCGCACCTGCACACACGCGACGCGGCTGGCGTCAGAAGAGAGGGGCCTTCGGGTTCAAGGATGGGAACTGGCGGAGGATGTGAACTGTAGTGCGATTTTTCTAACTCTGCCCCTCAAGCCCCTTTGGCCACGATGGAATATCACACGGCATTTCCTGTCTTTCTCGGTCCTCCCGATAGATGTTGCATGATCGCAAGCACTGCTTGATACGGTCGCGATCATGCGATATCTGGCGGCATGGCTGAGAACGTCGCGTATAAAAAATATTCCATCGCGAAGACGGGCCTTGAGGGGCAAAGTGAGAAAAATCGCAGTATATTTCCATGGTACGATGAAATGGGGTTTCCGTGGAACGAACACTTGAGAAAGATTAGTGCGATTTTGATGGTTCAGGTACAGAACGTGTGGATTTGGAGGACATGTTATCAGAATGGGCATTAGCGGTGTGTCCAGATCCACATGGAAAACGAGTAGGACTAGACGAAGTACGAGAACCAAGCGAGTTGCTGATTTTCAGAAAGAACTAGGCTGAAATGGCAAACAGTATGGAAGAGATGGACAATTGGGAAAATAAGTACGCCAAACAATAAGCTGAAGATGAATTAAAGAGAAGTATATAGGAAAATTATTATTGAGAAGTACCCATGGGAAAGGAAATATAACAAAGAGATTCTCAGAGGAAGAACAAGGTAGCAAGAGAGACGATATTCTAGGATGAAGCAATATAAGCCCATGGCAAAGCTTCAAGTGGTTCTACGGAGGCCGCAACAAAATAATACATAGCAGTGGTGTCAAGGTCTTCTACTGGTGGCAGTGGCACGCGTCGTAGCACCGTAGCATGCCACGAGCTTCTCTGTGCAACTAGCGTCGGGAAAGGAAACTATTAGTAACCCCGCCGTTTTACAATAGGGATGGCGTTGTCTCGCGCGGAAATGCGATTTCGTCATGGCACTCGTGCCACGGACTCCCACTCGTGGCATCGACCTTGACAACACTGAAATATAGATGACCTCCCCCCAAAACCACAATAGAGGCCAAGGAACATAAATTGATACTGGCGATACAGGATGAAGGTTTCTACGAGAAAGCATGAAAAGCAAGCGGAAGCTTTACGAGAAAGCATGCGCTGCAGTTTTACCAGGTCTCCGGCGCCGTCGGACACCATGACGAAGAGGTCGGCCGGGAGGCCCTTGACCTTGCCGCGCGGCACCAGCATGTGCTGCGGCCAGCCGCACGTGCACATCCCGCCCGCGTCGGCGTCGAGCTCCTGCGCCGGGTCGCGGAACGTGTTCTCCCGCGGGATCGTCACCGAGCTCAGCCTGCTCAGCCGCTCGATCTGGTTCGGCCCCGTTTGCACTGCGGAAACACGCACACGCGAAGTCGACACTTGAGCGCCGTATGCACACCCTGATGATGATGGGAAAGTTTAGCAAAATATCGATACATCAACAAAAGGTTCCCGATGTCGATGAAAACATCGATGTGGAAATTGTGATGCGGTGTTGTTGACGTAATTAAATGGAGTAATACATGATGTCATCTCCATCAACTTATTTATAATTAAATTAACGGAAATGACATCTTGTATTACTCCAAAACATCGATGTTTAAACTAGCAATGTTTTAAATATTCTTCCTTAAATTTGACGGTCATCTTAATTTTCTAATCAATGTTCTATGAGTCAAGGTTCAAAATTCAGTTTAACGATAATACCAAGGAAAAATACTTAAAGGTAATAATATTAGAGAAAGTTTGCGAATAGAAAACGGTTTTGTGCGTCTGGGGATCGACAACAATGTGACGTTAATGGCTGTTGATAGCCAACACTCGACACGGAAATTAGACACTGAAAATTTTATTTATATCAACAGAAATCTTTGTTGAAAACATCGATGTGTCTGAACAAATATATCGATCCGAATAAATCACCAAAAGAAAAACATCGATGTTGTAATATAAAAATTTAGATATTTGTATTTTTTTCTCTTTCAAAATACCTTCTTCCTTTAATAGAAGACACCTAAAAAGACAACTTAAGAAGTTTGATAACCACTGTCCTAGACCACATTTTCTACAACTCGCACACCTGAATACTCACATCGCACTTGGAACTTGTCCATTTCAATGAAGTGTTGCCGCTGGTCTCGGAGCGTCAGTTGGATGCCGCGCTCGTCGAAGTGAGGCGCCATGAAAATTCTCACGGTGCCGATCCTCGGGGGACCGGCATTGTTCACCTTTGAACGAAGGAAATAGTCTTACCATTCATTTTTAGTTTCCTAGTTCCTGGAAGTTCCGTAACATTATTTAGATTTTCCACTCTATCCATAAATAACTAAAATCGTTGCTATTTAAAGCTTGCGATTATCTCCTGAATTTTAAAAAGTAGATCGTACAGATAACAGTTGAGTTTAACCTTCTCAGTTTCCTTTGTAACCTATAGGTTACGCGCGTTCCCAATTTTTGTCGCCAAATCTAATGACGTAGCCGCCGGCAAATAGTTTCTGGGGTCTCTCCAGAGTTAGCGCTAAGTATGTAACTTGCGAGCTTGCTTTGTTAAATCGTCTGGTCCATGCCAGGAGCAGAAGACAAAATGACTGCAGCGCGAACCGTAATTTGTAAAAATGTTTGTTAGTTTTAAATAAATGTAGTATCAACATTTTCTTGCTTTATTTATCAATCATCTCATGCAATTCAACATGCAGAATGTTTCCGGAAAGTAAAGAACCAATGTAACCTATAGGTTACAACAAATACTTCTATGATAAAAACGAAGCTTCCAAAACAATTTTGTTTCTATTCATAACATTTCGATTCGCGTCAGAAATCATTACATTTACCAAAATACTATATCAAACTCTTAAGAGTTATGTGTGCTGGTTAAATGGCAGGCGTGTGCTCGCGAACTGAAAAAAACATAACCTGCTGGCGCAGAAACATACTGTCATGACCTACTGTAAAAACTGAATGTCTAGTTTTTCAAATAATGTTGCTAATCTCGCGCTTTTTTATTTTTTATTTTTTTATCCCGGACCTGAAGAAAATGTGCACAGATATTCTCCTCCCCCATACGTCATATACAGTTTTTACTGCTTTTTTTGACCAATTAAATATCAGATATTAAATGAGGTCCGAAAATGCGTGCCCGGAGCTGGAAGCCACTCACCTGGATGAGGTACCGGAAGGGCGTGTGCGTGAGGTGCGTGATGCGCACGCGCACCGACCCGTTGCCCATGAAGTCGAGCCCCCTGTCCACGTTGAAGTCGTCCTCGCGCCAGAAGGTGGAGAGCTCGTTGAGGGCGCCCAGGAACTGCGTCTCCACGTCCGCCCTCACCACGCGCACGTTGCTGAAGCCCAGCTGCGCACGCGCAACGAGGCTCAGTTAGACCCTGCGAGGCGCTTCCCGTCTCAGACAGAGCACAAACACTGAGTGAATGAGTGAGTGAGTGTTTGTGTGTGTGAGTGTTTGAGTGTGTGAATATTGGAGTGTGAGTGTGTGTCAGTGCATGAGTGTGCGTGAGTGTATGAGTGTGTGTGTGTGTGAGTGTATGAGTGTGTGTGTGTGTGAGTGTATGAGTGTGTGTGAGTGTATATGTGTGTGAGTGTATGTGTGTGTGAGTGTTTGTGTATGTGTATGAGTGTGCGTATGTGTTTGAATGTAGGAGTGTTTGAGTGAGTGTAAGTGAGTGTGTGTGAATGAGAGAATGTGCGATTGAGGGAGTATGTGAGTGAATGTGTGAGGAAATGAGTGCGTGAATGCCTGCCATCAGGAATGCGTAATCAAAACAAATAATAGTAACTTCGTTTTATGATATGTTTCATCACATGTTCATTGGCAAAGAGAACTTATCTTTGCCCCCTCCGTATATGCTCTAAAATGTTTGTAACATTTCTTCTAAAACGCACTATATATGAATATCATTATGTATGACTACATAAAACTTCGTAAAGATTATTTCAGAAAAGTAGACGCCCTTCTTGAATTTATTACTAATATTGAATGAGTTATTCAAACCATTGTAGATTCGACATTAGCTTGCAAATCTTACTCCAAATTCGAGAAAATGCAAGACCTATTGTAGCCATCTTTCAGTGTTGACTAATAAAGTACTGATGTCTTTGAAAATGTAATAGCATGTACTTCATACGTGACGTTCCTTTTATTCTCACCTCTTGTTCAGTGTAAGGTTGCAAAGTTTGCTTATGAGCCACGAACATATCGTTGATGAACGAGTGCCACCTGTAGAAGACGGGATCTCTCATGGCTGTCTCTACTGCGCCCATAACACCTGCTTGTTCCTGCAAAATATTTCTTTTTATATTTGGGAAAAAATCCTGTTTAATTATTATGTAAAAAAATGCACTACTTTATGAAAAATGTTTGTTTCGATAACTTGATCGGTGAATTTACGTTCTGCAAGTCATCGTTTTGTTAGCTTGAGAAATGGAGTTTGGAGCATTTTGGGTGATTGGTAATAATTTCAAATCAAATTAATCATTTGAATAATATCGAACTATACACCATTTGAACTATCTATTGATATAGCACTGTGTTATTATGATATTATAATATAATAAAACTACTGGCGCTATAACAGTACATACTTTTGCATCATTTTTAACATTTGTAATTTTCGAAAATTCTGAGAGTTCAACGAAAATAAGGTTTTCGCCAAAGTTTAAACAGTAAATTTGGACCATTTTTGTTAACCTTTTGAAAATGTTGAGGCTTCATTTAAACGCCAAAAATTGACATATCCATTTCAAATTCCGAGGGCCTTGAGTCCGTTTAGAATGAACAGGGAATATCAGTTTTCGAGAAAATTGTCTGAACGGTTTAGGAGCCAGCGTTGATCACAGACGGACATGTGAACGGGCCGACAGGCAGACAGACATAGTTTAACTATTATTTATTTGTCGGGACTTTTTCGGTTAATTTTAAATTTTAATAAAAAAAATAAAGGATTAAAAGCTGAAACGCTCATTAGTACACACATTACGTAGTTTGAGATTTCAACTTTTTTCATTCTTTAGGCTTCAAATTGTTAATTTAGTAATGATTCTGCAATAAAAACTGATCAGGCTTCCTAGGCTAGGGTCACTTTTGACATAATCCTAAACTTTTCTTGTCATGTGCTCACTTAGTGATAGATAAATTGTAAAGACGATTCACGTTTTACTTACCAAGTGCTTGTGATCGGGATCATGTACCAACGCAATGGCAACATGACCTAAACCATGAAGATCTCCATAAAGATTACTGTTGATGGAAATATCACTTCTCTCGATCATATTTCCCAAAATGTCAATGCCAGTGTAGTCATCAAGAGGAACGTAAGTGTTATTTTCCTAAAATTGAAATTTAACATGTGTTCCAGAAAAGTATACAAAAATTTCAAATTATTTCGTAAATTTCTTCCCATATTTGAGATTTTGTCAAAATTTTTAGTATACAATTCATTGAAAATTTTGGTTGTGGATTTAATAAAACGTCTTCTTCTATGTTAATAAATGTTGTTATGTTAAAGAATGGTCGTTAAAAAAAACTTTATCAACATATTAATATTTAAATGGGATGATACAATAGTTGTGAATATAGAATGAAGGAAATGAAGAATTAATTTAACTTACGGCTAGAACTTTCCCACTGCTGATAGCTGCATAGATTCTGTCCCTCCAACGTTCTAGATCCAGAATATCAAAATCCAGCTGCATGTCATCTCGAGAAATGTCCTGTAGTGAATTAGAGGCCATTGGTGATTTTGAAATGATATTGAAGTGATAGTTGAAGCTTCTCTCAGGTTAAATATTATTGAAGGATATTTAAAATGTGACAATTGCATTTGTGTGTAAGTAAACAGTCTAGATATTTTGAAAATAGTTTACCTCACTTTGGGTCATTGTGCTAAACTAAAAAAATGTGTTAGTCATAAACATTCTTTATCTTAATGGTGATCATAGTAAAGATACTTGAACTTCGAAGGACGTACGCGACAGAACAGATTTAAACATCATAATCGATTTTAGTACGACATTATTCGATATTTCGTAAATAATCTCTACTAGTTGGTGGAAATGCGTAATGTTAAATGTAATACTCAACTTCAGAATGGAGTTGGCTGGCCGGGGTTGCCACACACGAGTGGCTATTATTGCGTTGAGCTTCGGGAAGTAACCTTCTTCAATCGGCTTTCGCCAGTTCAGCAGCCGTTGCACACGCGCCAGGTTGTTGGACAACCGTTCAAAGTTGTATCTGCAAGTGGAAATAAGAATGGACATAATCCTGGACTGTGAAAGACGTGTGATCTTAAGTTGCTTATTATAAGTAGTATCATCACTAATAGCGATCTTGTCAGGTTACAAGGGATCATATCAAAACATCGTGTAAATAAATAAGTTAGTTATGAATTAGACATTAAGATAGGAAGTAAGCTAGATAATAAGTAGATAATAAGTCAGTAGATACGTAGATAATAAGTCAGATTATGTTAGGTAAAATAAACAATGTATATGTAAATATAAGTATGTGTCAATAACTAAAGGTAGGTAATAACTATACGTATGTAAATAAACATAAAACGTAAAAAAATTAAAGAGACTCGTAGTGTGCGCCAACCGAGAGTGATAGAAAGGGAATTCCATTTCATCAATCCTCAAAAAGCAGCCAAAAACCTGCCAAAAAAGCATCCAAGAAAACTCTAAACGAAGACAATGATAAATCCCGCGGGCGCTCACAAATGAGATAATCACAAGGGGCGCCCGAAAAAAAACAATTTCAAACAAAACAACATAAGATAAAAAGACATACGAGCTCCACACCGGATTTCAGCTGGGTCGAATTCAGTCGCTGTCTGGAGGAGAATTCTAGTGGCCGGCTGCTCTGATTGGTAGTTTTCCGTGGTTTATCCGCCCAACAGCAGGCGAATGTACCCTAACAAACGGGCCACGGACCGCGTGAGATCTTTCCTTCCTCTTCCTTATCCTTTCCTCTGCCCTTACACACACACACTTACACTAACATGCAGTACACTACCACACATGCCTGGAGACCTGTCGGGAGCTTACAGCTTGTCCCGGCTGGGGCGGTTCCCCGCTGGTGGGAGATACCTGGTTGACGAGAAAACCCCGCTAGTCGACGGTAGGTCGGCGCCAGATCTCGCCATCCGGCGGAAAAAGATGACCGCCACCTCCTGTTAAAATAAGTACTACACTTACCGGACTAATGACCAAAGTAGTTGACGCGCCCGGAAACACGAGTCAATCAATCAATCCACACCGGAGCAGACCGTGAACACTGGAAAACTCACGTGGAATGCACGTGAATCGCGATGGCACGTACCGGGCGAGGAGTTGCGCGTGCATGTAGTAGAAGAGCTCCCCGCGCCGGTCCTTGGCCACCACCTCGGGCCCGCCCACGCCCGGGAAGTACACGTGCCAGTTCCAGTGGTGCAGGTTGACGCCGATGTCCTCGCGGAAGTACGCCACGCGGTGCTCGGGCTCCAGGTCGGAGGCGGTGAAGTCGCGGGGGATGTCGATGACGTCCTGCGGCAGCGCACGGCGACGCACTTCTACACATCGGACGTTTAGGAAGTCACATCGATGTAGATGTTTTCAAATAATCGATGTTCCTATAAAAATGTCCATGTTTTCAAACATCGGTGTTCCTATAAAAATGTCGATGTTTTAAAATCATCGATATTCCTATAAAAATGTCGATGGTTTCAAAACATGGATGTTCCTATAAAAATATCGGTTTTAAACAATGATGTATTCAAGTCGATTTTTGAACATCGATGTTTAGTGGCCAATGTTTTTACGTTTTCGATAATTTCTATTCATGTGTGTAAAACTCATAATTTAAATCACAATTTTGTAAAAGTTAAAATACGAAATAATTACTGATTTCGCCACTATTTATGTGTTCGAACCACACGAACGCGGTTTGCACGGCTTTCACTGAACATACTGTTTCACGCCCGGAATGATCCTGATACGAGGAAACACGCAGGTTATCAGAGTTTTTAGCACAGGATGATGCGTTTTTAACTATTTTAGTTTAAATTTTAATTATAAATTAATATTTTGGTCTCTGACGAATCAATTTTTGTTGGGCACAAATTTAATGTTTGAGGTTATTAAAGCAGCTATAAAACATAGATGTTTATAAAAACATATATATTGTTGGATGTATTATTAATATCGATGTTTTAATTTTGGACATCGATGTTTGCCAATATCGATGTTTTGTTGTCGATGTCATGTATTAGGAAGATACAGATTTCATTCTAAAGATGAATATACAGTACGAGCGTATACGCGAATGCCGCCCATTCCGCCAACTAGACCTGACAGTGAGGATGACCACAACAAAATGGTTGAAACAGCATCACAGCCTTCCACGCGGCGTCATCCGGATAGCCAAGATCATTCACATGACTCCGGCCGCGGAAGCCTACGACGTTATGGTTTGAGTCATTTCATTGGGACAAAAAATAACTACCTTCTTCCCCTTAGACGAACAAATGTTCTTAAAATCATTTAGAGGAGAAACGCTACGTTTCTTGGCAGCAGTTTTGTTGTTTCCTGAGGTCTCGCCAAAGCTTCTCTTCGAACCGAGCGCGAGAGGGAAACGTGAATTACGAAGAGTTTGCCACACCTTTGTAAGTAGTTCCCAAGAAGGCACCGGCAAGGATAACGGAGGAAAGAATACACTGGGCTCACTTGGTTACCCACAAATGCTACTCTATTATTTGCTGTTATTCTAGATTTCCCTTTACTTTTCATTCGGAACTACTTTCCTGCTTTGCCAGACCCCTTCATGGCTGCCATCTCTCGGCGCCTGACTTATCTACCATGAATATACGTGCTCATTACCTCTTTCCCGGGAACTCTTCCCAGAGAAGAGTCCAAAACTCAATAAACATCACGTCCAGTTAGACCTAAGACCCATAAATACACACTTTCAATTTTTAATGAATTAATGAATTAATTAATTAATCGCTTTATTTTTCAACTTTTAAAGGAAATTCACGAATAATCGTACTTTGTTCTGTAGCTACAGAGTACGCGCCTTGCGTCTTTCAATCCCGAATTTCCCCTCCGAGATATCCCCCATTGCGTTCGCAAAAGACACATGGAACGGGCCGACGTTTGTGGGTGCAGCCGCTACCAAAACTGCGAGCGCGATTCTAGGACGCAGGGCCGGATGTACCTACAATCAAAACAAGCATTTGCTTGGAGGGTCCCTATCCATTAAGGGCCCCGCGCTTCCGAAAAATATGCCTAACATATTTTGTAGCACAAAATATATTGAATGTAATAAATATAATATATGTAAAATTGTATGTAAAATTATTAGTTTTCATTTGTATTTGTACACAAAGTACTTGTATTAAGACAAGTTATGTTATACACTAAAGATGGAACAATTTTTATGGGGGGGGGCAGCACAATTTTGTGCTTGGTGGCCTCGAAATACTTCAATCCGGCCCTGCTTGGACGGGTTTTCGCCTCTTCGCTTACTCTGTGGAAATACATCAGATGTCTTACTCTGTCCTCTGCGGCCGCGTTGAAGACCTCGTTCCGTACTTTGGAGAACACGCTGCCGTCAAAGAACCTCTCCGGGAAGAAAGATGGCACGTGGGGCAGGCTGAGGCCCATGGTGTCGCGGCGATGTTGCATGGCCACCGCCAGAGCGTACGAATACATGAAGGGATTCAGTTGGTCACGGCAATAAGCGCTGGTAGACAGGAAGCTTTCGACGTCACTAGCTGAGGAAAAAAATACGATGTACATATTACTCGTTCATGGTCGATGATATGAATCATTTATACTATAATAATAATAATAATAATAATAACAACAACACATTTAATCCTAATAAAGCCGGATTAATTAATTTAATAATAACATCTTTAGTCGTGATGTAGAGGAATAATAACAATAATTCCTGCTAATGAGCTCTCGCTCGGTAACAGGGTATGTACAGAACATATAAAGACATATAAAGACAAGTCAAAAAGATAGGGAAAGTCATATTATGGGGAAAGTACAACTAAGCAATTAAGAAGACATAACACACAAATATTTGGAATCACACGCAATTCCCTAGACGATTCCGGAAGCAACACACACTAGAGAGAAACGTCGCTAGTACTGTAGCAGGTAGATTTTTCCAGTCAGTTATTGTCCGATTGGCAAAAAAATATTTAGCTACGTTAATTTTGAATGGAGGATCTCCTCCTGGATGCGAGGCGAGGCGGAGCGTGGCGGGTTGGGATTTGGGGCCGGATATAGGTAAAATTACTTCTACTTTACACTGTAGATAAAATGGAAACCCAGTGTGAATTCCTCATTCGTTGGTCTACCTAGTGGATAATTGCGATAAATATACAGGATAAGCCTGATACTTCAGCTAGATCTTATGTATTCACTGTACTAAACCATGCTTTGCGATTTTGGTAAGTGATACTTTCATAGTTATTAGGACTCGATTTTTCTAGGTTATTTTGGTATACACACTCGTAACATCGGTCATCTCTTACTTTTTCCATACTGAACTGGACCCCCGATGTACTACGTTTTCTACCGAGAAAAAAATAATTATTTTATTTATTAAAACTTGTTTTGACAAAAAAATACAAAACAAAAGTGTGGGAAATCACACGCAGGAATTTACGTTTGCAATAGAAAGTAGTCGTTGTTCCTCATAGTAGTAAAATTAAACTTCAAAGAAAATTAAGTCGTTAAATGAATAGTAGAGTGCTGTGTTACTTACCATTCATTAACATCTGCACCAGTTGCTTAGTCATTTGTCGGTGCTTCGGAACAAAATGAGAAAATTGTTCTCTTCGCCCCAGTTGCTTGGGGAATGAAATGTCGGGCAAAACATCCAATTTGTTTATTTTTAAAACTGTAGCCCCCGCTTGTTTTTGTATCTTTTTGTGAGTCTTCTGAAAGCGCTTGGTCTGAAATACAAAATCTGTAGTTAGAGTAATTATCTGGAAATCTCCCATCAAACGCTGACAAAAAATGGCAAAGTTATCTACCACTCTTGTTCAGAAAGTGAGATCTCAGCGTCGAACCCCAGAAACAACTACGAAAGCTGAAGGTAAAGCACCATTATGTAGCAGCAAAAGATGATAGTTATATCAAAATGTCAATAGTGTCCTCCAATTTATTAAATATATTAAATTTTATGTTAGAACTATTTACTGTAATATGTTAAATAAAAAATGAACCATTGTTTAAATTTTTTATTTAAAAATTATATTTTAACAAGCAAACGATGTCCCTCGAAGAAAATACTTACCACAAATTCCTCCGGAATTTCAAATTGAAAATCTCTTTTTTGCCCTTTCAAAACGAAGAGCGGTTCAGCAGGTCGATCAAACATTAATTGTAACTGAGTTTTCAAGTTGAACCGCGACTCTTGTTGCTGAAAATCAGACATACCTCTTCAAATTCAAAGCAAAGATATTTTGCCTTTGATATTAACGAAATCACTCTTATTAATATATTCCTTTGTCTTTAGAAGCAAAATGTATGAGGATTTGGGAACAACGGTGACTGACGGACAGAAGGAGCAGATGATTGCTCAACGTCCTTCACAGTCACAGAAACTCACTCTAAATGCCTTGATCTCACGAATACCTTGGATCGGTTCGAAGAGGTGGAAGAATATAAGGATTTCTCGTAAGAAAGTTTAATCTCCGTCATCTTAAATGCCTTCTCAAGTCTCGCGAAGCAGCAGTTTTTCGCTAGAGCACGAACGCATTGCTGTTCAAATTATTGTATTAATAATCCACTAACGAATTGAGATGCATGATCACACCACCGAAAATATTTTTTTCTTAGAAAATGTATCTGCGATTTTGGTATTCTTTACTGGAATTTGTCACCAATGCAACATATTTTGTTTATTTTTTACTGTCCTGTGTGTTATCCGTTTAAGTGATTTATGGACCTAGCGATCAGCTCAGAATTGTTATATTGTATTTAAAAATCGATCACTTCAATATCTTTTGTTACCATTCAGTTGACGTTTTTCGCGTTTCACATTTTTTAAAATATTTTACGTGCCTACTTATTGCTAGTGTTATATCAATTTTTCTAAATAAAAATTGTTTTCCTTGCTGTAAAAAATAAATTTAGAACGTTTTTACTGTACTTGAACACCAGTGTAAAAACACATTTGTTTGACGAAAATTGTTACCGACACCCGCAAAAAATATTATTAGCATTAAAAACATTAAAACGAACTATTTGAATTAAAAATGAAACACTCATTTTGAAAATCCTTATTTTAACCTTTTTCTTTTAAAATCCTTCTAACAAAATTTCTTATTTCAAACAAACGACCTTATCTTAACAAAAACGTTTTAATAAAAAACTTCCTTTTTACCGACAAAAATTGTATTTTATCAAAAAAAGCATTTTTAACCATAAAACAGTATTTTCACCTAAAAATATTTAAAACACATTTTAACGAAACTAGTATTTTAAACAAAAATTTAGTTTTAATAGAAATAGTTACTTAAAGACCAAAGTTTGGTTTAAACTCGAAACCTCTAAGATAAAACTCATCGGAGCCAAAGACATCTGGTAGAAACCTCATCAGTACGAAAAACCAAAACAGCATGTTTCCTTAATTTTCCAAACCCGTTTTTCAACCCTGAAACAACACTGTATGTGGGAAAGGTCAAGGAAACAGGTTCTCTTGAAAAAAATTGGACTTACTTAGTTTAATGTGAATTATTAAACAGCCCTAAAAAGTAAAAATTGTCAGAATATTTATGCAAAATATTTCGATTCAATTTCCACCATAACATCATCTTTTTCGAAACCAGCAAACAGAAAACATTTTTTTCTTCTATTTCAGATGAGGCGTCCAGTAAGAGAGGGAGATAGCCCACAAAATCCAAAATCGATTTATGAACGTATTCCAATACGAACACATTGAATATGTCAATAATTTGAGATGTTGAATTTTGTGCGTTAGCTCTCTCTCTCATTGGATGCCTCAATTTAATCCTGAAGTATTATGGAAGTTTAACGGTTGAATATTTCCACTTTTTATATTCTAGTGTTGTAATATTGCAATTGTTCATAAAAATGTTTGGTTCTATATAAAAATCCCAAGAATTTCAATGTAATCTCTAAATGTTATACAAAGATCGTAATCTAATTCTAAATTAAATTTGGTTTAACATTTCTGTCACAAACTTAAACCGAGCGTGAACATGATTTCAACTTGCTATCAAAAGAAAGGTAGGCACTTAATTAAATTTACATACTCGCATATCTGTTTTATTAGTTCATGTCAAAATGAACTAATTTTTCATTGAGTTATTACTGCTTTATTACTCGAAGTTTAACTTGGATTGTGCGAAGACGCACATTGTATGAACGTACAAGTTTTTTCTTTCGAATGATGTATAATATTTACTACAATTACTGTTATTCACTCACCGCGGCTACTACTGACAGCAAGAGGATGGTGAGAAGTATCTTCATGGTGATGGTGATGGGTCCAGCAGCAACTGACCCACTGGTGAAAAGATAATTTCCTTGCGTTTATAATACTTCTTATCTAACGCATCTTCCGTCTCGATGGCTCGTTTCGAAAGCGCTGCCGTTCAGAGGTGGCTAACGGGAGTCACTAACGTTGGATGCATCGCCGCGAAGTAACTCCTCGTAGAACCATTAGGCACCGGAAAACGATGTTTTCGAGTTTCCCTACGCCAATCTCGTCAAGCGTATTTTATCATCGAGATCTTCCTTGTCCCAAATCTAACACAAATGACCTTTGGGACAATGGCGATTTGTAGTCTACAAGCCTTCCTGAGTACAATCTTCCTGCTTTTCCAATGTACCTGCTTTCCAAGTCTGAGTCCTGTGTTTCAAACTGAGAAGTTGTGATGGGAATAACGGGTTTGCGGGAGCTTTTTGGGATTCGATGGCAGTGAATTATATTGATAACGTTACTGAAATGTGCAAATTTAGATATAATAAACTTGGATTAGTGGAAGTATGCTCGACAATAATTTATTTTATTTATAAATAGGAGTTAGCATACATTAGAAATTAAACACATCGTCTGAAGTGCTTGTAGCATTGTCATGTGATGAGTTGCTAAATTATTAAAGTGTATTATACTTTTATAATGCCCTTTCCATACGGTATAATTTATGCTGTTTTATAGTGTCACTATTGTCGTTTGTGTTCGCATTCAGATAACATTGTGAATAACTTTTGTTGTGTTTTAAAGTTAGTTGTTCTAATAATTAGGTGGTTATGTTAATGCATTCGGAAGTATACTGTAAGTTGGTGACCAATATATAGTTAATTAATTTAAAATTTAAAGGTTAAGTCAAATGTGAGGATTTGTTATTTATAGTAAAAATCCTATCATTAAAACCAATTCATGAGGTACTAAATCCATATCTACTTCCTCTCAGAAGTAATATATTTACGTTAGTGCTATATGTCACGCCAATACCCCGAGTTTATGGTGAAATAATATAATTCATTTGTTTCTCCACTGCCCTGGGTTACGCAAAGTGATAAAGTATCCATTTGCGTGTGCTGATATGTTGCTCTAGTTATAGGGAGTTGGAGTGAATATTTATTGCTTCGTGACTCTTCTAGAACAGCAGCCGTGTGGTGAACGCATGCGCTCAATTTATTCAATATTCTCGGATTTATGAACTGGCAAACAGTTCCAGCCCCTTCTCTACCCTATGTCCTCCCCTCTTTTCACAAATACTTTCTACGGTCTCTCTTCCCGCTTGTGAGCTTTGAGTGAAATTCCTCTCTACGACCGCCATTCTCTCACAATCCTCCATACATTCAACACGCTACTCTCACTACTTATACCTCTTCCATTCATTTAGATTTAGATTCCCTAATTATATATATATATATATATATATATATATATATATATATATGTGTGTGTGTGTGTGTGTGTGTGTGTGTGTGTGTGTGTGTGTGTGTGAAAGTTATGTAATCCTGTAAAACGTGATATCGAGATTTACACGTAAAGGGTGTCACTGACACCTAAAATGTTTACCAAGTTTTCTACCAATGTTTTCGTCCTTCTGTCCGTTTGGGACCAACAGTTATGTCTAAACCGTACCCAGAATTTTTATTAGATTCCACGATCAATCTGTCCCGAGTCCAGATTCTGCGAATTTGAAACGAATCTTTTAACTTCTGAGGAAACTTCAATGCTGCTTCTACAATCTTTTCAAAATTTTCTCAAAACTGGCTTCAGATATTGTGTAGTAAACTTTTAGATGGGATGAGATGGAATATACTTACCTGCAACTGAATACAACTCGGTGATATTGATTTACAACTTTAATTAAAATTATTATTAGAAAATCAAATTGTACAAATAGAGCAAAGTGTACTTATTCATTTAGAAGTTTTTCTATATTCATTAAATCATCTATTCATTAAACTCACTGAAATTTCAAACTTTGCAGAAGCTCATTTTTTTCTCCGTAAATAAAAATTTCTGTATTTGGCGTTGCCTTTGAGTCGAAGGTAACATGAAAAATATCATGTCAAATTACGTGTTTTTCATATTGATATTCATTTTCATGCATTTAGACGGTTTCTTATAATGTTTATTTGTTACTCGCTAAACTTTACCTCTGTTAGAAACCTTCGAACCTTCACTTCCTTTCAATCTGTCTCTTCTTCTCTTTACCTTTTACTACCATTATCATTCCGATGTCTCCTTTGACAAGGTTTGGATTGTAGTTGTTTTTCTAGGCTAACTGCCCCCTCTTCATCACAGTCATTGTAAAAACCATCATATCTTCAATCAGCGCTGTTAAAAGCTAATTACTCATCAATTTTTTCTGTCATCATTTAAATGCCATCGCCAGTGCAACCACTGATCAGCTACAACCATTACCACTACCACTATAACTACTACAACAAGAACTACAATTACCGCTACCGCTGCCACTACCACCACTTTACTCCTCCTCCAACTTCAACACAGCAACCAATAATATTCATCGAACACCAGCTGTAGCTATAGCACCAGTGTCACCCAACCATTATCGCCGCCATTCCTAACATCATCACTTCCACTATAACCATCGTCCTTGATACGTTCATTGTTCGTATCCCCCACACCAAACTCCGCCGCATCCCGCTTTCCACCCTCGTCACCATCCCCACTACCACCCCTACATGGCCCGTCTCCTCCCACCCGGGAGTCAGGGGGCGCGCCGTATATTTGAGTTAATATTTCTCTCCGTAATGGGTATTGACGGCAGAGCGGAGTGTAAAGTTGTGTTATCAATTTGGTGCCCCGCCTGGACCCTAATGCTGCGCAAACAAAACGAATATTATTATATAAATTCACTAAAGCGTTTGATGTAATTACTAAATGGGTACAGTCAAAATATTTCAAGCTGCGATTTCTCTATGATTCCGGTGTGCTTTCCGATGAAATATCATGCACCCCAAACCAACAAGGAATTTCTATTGAACGACGTATTTTCGTTAAAATGGATGTGAACTTGAAAAAATTTCTTTGTCAAATACAGTTGTGAGATATATAGTTAGTAATTAAGAGGTAATTACACTTTAATTTAATGTTTTATTGTAACCATTTATTTGGTAAAAACGGGAAAATCTCCAAATATAATGTAATGTGCTTTAATGCAATTATGTTGTTTTTCACTCTTGTCACACTTCAAAATTTCGACCCGTTTAGGACCTTCGTACTTGCGAATATTTTACTACATTGTTTCCTTATACAGTGTACTCATTTTTTTGATAAATGCGTTACGTGTGTAATGTAGTAGATAATGAGAAGCTAACAAGTTAATTCAATTTACTTTACACAATACATAATATGATGTTAAACATCGGGAACACACCCACGTTAATACCCAAACAATGTAAGTCATAGAACTTAATAATGCATTAATATAGGATAAAATATCTCATATCCTATATTGAGCGTCAGCATGGTAAATAAAGTCGGTGGTAAACAAAAAAGTCGATTCTATGATCAAGATAAAATTAACGTCCTGTTTGCAAACTTATAATTATTCCATGTCTGTATTAAAATATTTATACATGAATGTTAAAATATATTTTTGTTGTTCAGAAGAACATGTAAATTTAATTTTTGGTGCAAATTCGTAAAATTATAGTGATGACAATCTACTCATGAAAATTACATCATGATCAACATGGCGCTGAGAGTGCAAAGCATGTGAATCGTTTAGCTCCTTAATGATTCATTCCAGCTTATTTCTGTTCCTAAATTTAATATATTTATTTACAAATTATTTTTTCTATAAACATTTTTAAATTTATGAATGCATCGTAAAACAAAAAATAACGGGGAAGGGACAACAATCTTGTACAACGATATTACGTCAACATTTTTTAGCAAGACACCAAAATTGCTATTAAGTTCCAAATTTCTTTGTACTTACAATATTCGTAAAACTGATAAACTTTAAATGCATTTACATGCCTTCAATATGGTATGAATGTGAATCAGCCTAAAAGAATGTTACTGGCAATACAGTTGTATTTAGAATCAATGAAAGTAATTTTCGGTCGTTAATATTTAGTTGCATCTTAAACCTCTCCGAGGACACACAATACTTCATTTACTAACTTCAATTCTGAAATCGAAAACGGATATTTGTTGTAATAAGGTCACTTATCTCGAGGAGTGTGGGACTGCCATATTCTGTTCGCATAAGTGTTCACCCAGAAATGGACGAGGGCGTCGGTATCCCAACGTACCAAACCCTGCTAGTTTATCGCCATGATAAATTCGCGTTCCAGATGGAGCCACTTGCAAGCGACACACGTCCTCGCGATAATTCGCACACCTCTTGCTAATCACCGCCATCACCGTGGTGATCGCGCCCCGTGCAATCGCACCCGGTGCAGAGCGGTCACCCCGCCCCCCCCGCCCTCGTCCATTGGCCCGATGTGGCATGCCAAGCGGCGGAACAATCGACGGCCGATTCCGACCTGGCAGAAACAGACCTCTCGCGGACCTCGACCCGGGACGCGACTCGACGCGATGGAATCGAGAGGAAAATAATTATTCGATCCCTCCGTTCGCTAACCATTACGAACGTGCCCGGAATCCCGGGGCGCCTTTAGTAACGGTTCGTTTACATAACAACGGAGGGTCCGGGTGGAATGGGACGAGCGGGACATCAAACCGATGGAAATTCAGATTCCAACGAGACGGCGAGACGGCGCACACGTGCGTTTCCTGCATCTCGGAAAAGCGGCAACAGCGCGTCGCCCTCGCGCCCATGCACCGCCCACACCCTCGGGCGCGTTACGATGCATCAGTTACCGAACTTCTATCTACGCATGCAAATTTCGCGTTGTTAAACCCTTTTTTATTGGGGTACGCGTGTCCGAAAACGCCGCGCCGAACGATGAAAAGCTACGAAGGAAGAAAAAAAAACGTAATTATTATCTGCATAAACAACAGGAAATTACATTAATTTACACTCGCCTATTAAAAGGACATTTTTATGTAGGGCCGCGCGTGGCTGCGGAAGCGGCCAGAAGGCCCAATTCACGGATAATTGGATTTGCAGGCGGCGCTGGAAAGGAAGAGGGTGGGCTGGGGGGTGGGGAGTGGGGGCGTGTGGTGGAATCCACAACAACAACAAAAGTCTGTAATCAGCGAAGCATTCAATGAAACTGCTTTCCCAACCGGATGTAGATCGCGCCCACTGAGCAATCGGGGTGAGGACGTCATCAAAACGAGAGACAATGTGCGAGAGTGGGGTAGCGTGTGGCGAGGAAGCGGGTTGTGTGGGGGTGTGAGGGATCAGGAAAAAAAGAGAGGGGAACGAGTGCATGTTGTGGGCAAAAGCGGAAAACTGTCGCAGCCCCTGCCAGCCCTGCCCCGCCCCTCACCACCTCTCCCCACCCTTGCCCTTCCCTCACCGCCCCGCCTCGCCCCTCCCGGCCCCTCCCCTCCCCGCCCCGCCTCTCCCCGCCCCGCCCCGCCTCTCTCCACCCGTTTCCGCTTCGCCCAGTGTGCCCCATCCCACGGGATTTTGCTGGGGTGTGCGGAGCGGCCGAAGCGCGATGTAGCTGTATCATCGTTATTTGCTTACAAAAATTAACACATTCTGAAGATTTACTCTCGCGCGAGTGGGCAAGCCGGGGGGCGGCGGTCCGATTTGCGTTTGCGGTCGGCGGCCGCCGCGCGAGAGCGCTCGATAGCGCCGTCATCTTCATTACAGTCGCGCGGCGCGAAACAAACCGCCCGACGCCATTTCGGGGCGCCCAGGGATGAGGCAAATGGCGCCCGCTCCACGCGGCACGCGGCCATGCCACCATTCCCGCAACTCAGCGCATTTTGAAGTATTTGGCAAATAGATGATTAAGTTTATATAGTAATTTGTACAGAAGTGGCCAAATTACTATAGTACATATTTTTTCTTTGACTCAATGGATTATGATATGTCTCGGGAAGAACCTGAAAATGTAATGGTTTGAAGTGCAACGTTTGTTAATGGTACTGGAAATATATACACCAGTGAATTGAATAATGAGGCACGACCAATGCCTACAGGTTGTAAAGCACCAATAATTCTCGTAAAAAGAACTAATAATCCTCTCTTTGGAAAAAATACATGCATGCTCATGCATGACTGCGTTCCATATTGCAATAGAAAAGAAATTTTGAAATTATAAGAAACTGAACAGTTTGTGCTTCAGTGGGCAAGTGACTGTTATGAATTCCGTAGAAAATTTTGGATCTAATATAATTGTAAGAAACAGGAAAAGAAGGCCATACAAAGTAGTTCATGAAACAACTCCTTGGTATCTTGGCAAAAATACTCTGAAATTGAAAGGAAGGATTAAAAATTGATTATCAACAAGACTCACAACAATTATGAATGCACATTATGTTTATAAACCATTAGAAACTTGTACTCACAGTTTATTGTCAAGATCTATGGTTACTACACATTTTTGTCTCATTCAATAGCTCTGTCATAATAATTTGGGCCACCTCTTTAGGTAATGAAAATATTTAGTGTTTCTCATGTGTGATTTTATTTTTATGAAATGAATGGAATTTGGGACAAGGTATTCGAAATAAAAGGCATCTCATTTTGATATCGTTATACATATATACCTTACATACAATTTTCTTGTGAATTATAAACTTTTCTGTAGTTTTCACAATTTCACTTCAGAAAACTACATGTTGTGTATTGTGAGCTTTAGCCCATGTGTAATTTTATTTTTTATAAAATTAATGGAAATTTTGGATAGGTATTTGAAATAAAAGCAATGCGTTTTGATATCGTTGCGAACGTGTAAACATACTTAAATGCATATTGCCTCTGAATTAAAAGCCATTGTGAATTTACGATTTTCGTAATACAAAATTAAAATAAGAAATACCGTTTTGTGATGAATGTACCATCTTATTGTTGCTGAAAATGTTTTCACCAACTTTCAATTGAACGTGAAACACAAAAAAAGGCTAGTTTGCGCTCATTTCTTGCAGAGGCTACCTGAGGCTACATCCTTCTTTCGACAACCTACAGAACAAATAAGAGGCCATAGGCATGCACAGCTTCAACTAAGAGAGGAATAACAACCATTCTCGACACTCTTTCCTATTAAAATTTATTTATACATGTCATATTTTACGTATAAAATAACTTTAGTAAATTTTTGAATTAGTGAAATGTATTTTTGAATGAAAGAGGGATCGACTTCGACTTGCTCGTGTTTTTCGAGTTGATTTCATTAATTTTTCGACATTTTTAGCTGTTTCTGGCCGATTTCGAATATTTTGAGTCAACGATGTAATGGCTACAGCACATTAAGTATTGACTTTTGCAACTAAGTAAAAGGCTGAAGTTTTTCAATTCTTATATTCCTAGAAAATACGGCAATAATACGTTCTCAAACTTACGAATACAGTAACAATATACATCCGTGTGTTGAAAAACGCGTCTATCCATTTCTCTCCATTTAAAATTGTCTATATGTCTTCTATAAGTCATTTTTATCTGAGATTGGACTTATTGGCGAAAATAGAATGTTTTATCATCCAAGGTTTTGGGGGTTCCTTCCAATTTTTTTCTAGGATTCACGGTCCCCTACATCGCTTTTCGCCTTTCTGTGTGCACGCCTACGCTATGGACACGTCTTCTTTCTTAGAATTATTTTCTTCCTGTTTCACTGAATACATTCTCACATCCACAATCTTGAAAATCAGGTATTAACAATTTGTATATTTAAAATATATTGTATATTATGCTTTTAGAATAGAAAGTACATTTTTTACATGATTATCTTTGGTTAATCTCATTTTCCATTCGAAGAACACAGGTAGAGAAGTTTTAAGTTTACTGAACTTCCAACCAATTAAGAAAATTTAGTCATTTTTTAAAATTTTGTTCATTGTAGGTGTAAAACGTTTAGGAAACAAACGTATAGTTTTTTGTTACGTCTCATAGCCGTTAATTCTGAAATTAACGTATGCAACAGATTACTATTTGATAGTTACTATTTAATAACGATAATACTATTATTTCTCACTTTTAACCTCGATGAAAGTGAACATGAAATATGCATTATGGTTGTGTGAATTCTCAAGCAAGTAATCATCAATTCCCTAACACGTTCAAAATATACTAAATGTTGTTGCATCATTGTAAATCGCTTCAAGTTCTTTGTTCCAGTAATATACGAGTTTCCAAATCGTCTTATTTGGATTATTTTTTTTCTACTCGTCGTAGTATAAAAAAAAGAAAAGGAAAAAAGAAGAGAAAAAAAGAATTCGAAGCGCCAGAACCGATTTCCAGTCGATAGAAGCCAGCGTCGGAGGCGTGGAGCGGGGGCTGAAGCGGGTGGGGGCAAGCCGAAAAGAAAACAGCGCCGATAGCGTCCGTGGAACGGCATGGAGGGGTGGGGAGGGGAGAGACGGTGAGACGGGACAAGGCGGAGCGGGGAACGTCGGAGGGGCGCGATGAGGCGGGGCAAGGGCGACTTGGGGCGAGGTGCGATGTAGCGCGGCGGGGAGACACGGTAGGACGGGGTGAGGTGGGGCAGGGTTAGGATGGCGGGCGTAAAGAAGCGGGGCGGGATCCGACGGCGGAGCGGGGACCGAAGACAGACATGGGTTCGGGGTGTCGTGGGGCGTGGCGGGGCGGTTCCTGATGGACGGGGAAGGACGAGGTCGAGAGGGGCGGGACCAGGGACCGATGGCGTGACGGGGAGGGACGATGGAGCGAGGCAAGGCGGAGCGGGGACCGACGGTGGGGCGGGATGAGGCGAACAGGGGCGACGTCTGAAGGAGTGTGGCATGGTGAGGTTAGACGGAGCTGGGAGGAGCGGGACTGAACGAGGCGGGGCCGACACAAGGCGGGGGCGACACAAGGCGGGGCGACGCAAGGCGGGGATGACACAAAGCGGGGGCGACACAAGGCGGGTGTGACACAAGGCGGGGCGACACAAGGCGGGGGCGACACGGCGGGGCCGACACATGGGGCGGCGACACACGGGGGGCGACACAAGGCGGGGGCGACACCAAGCGGGGGCGACACAAGGCGGGGCGACACAAAGCGAGTCGGAGTGGCATGGGGCGAGTCGGAGTGGGGAGGCGGGGGCCCGAGCTGGGCCGGACAAGGCGGGGGAGACACAAGACCGAGCTGGGGCGTGGCTAGATGTGGTGGGGTGAGTCGGTGTGGAGTGGCGGGGTCGGAGCGGGGCGGGGAAGGCGGGGGCGGGGTATCGCGAGGCCGCACCGCGAGAGCGGGCCGCCCGCGCTCGTATCGGAATCAATTATCAGCGTCTGACGCGCCCTCTGATGTACGGCCCACGGTGGCGCTCGCGGCGGACGCCTTGCGCGGCTCGGCACTGAGCCACTGGAGGAACTGCGCCTCCCAAGCTATTTCGGTCATGGGCCTTTCAAAACACTTTTGTATTTCTTCGCAAATCCGTGACTTTTTGCATACATTTTATACATATGCTGGAAAAATAAAAATACATTACGCCAGTGGTGGCTCGTGCCCTTGTAAGTTGGTGGTTCACAAAATGATGACAATGAGAGGAGGATATTCAGGTGCGGAGACTTATACGTTTCTGACATTCTCTGTAGATACCTGTTTTGCATGGATTCTTCTTTGAAAAATTCTCATTGCTACAACTTCTCGCAGCTGTTATTATTTGATATTTTAATAGAAGAACATGCGCTTTCAAATACGTCTAAATGAAATCTACAAGCCTTTCTTTGCTCGAAGAAAACTTTGTAAAACTGTTGTCGTTGATCTATACGATTTGAAATCACAGTAGATAAAAAATATTGCGTCTCTCTTCTGCCGTTGTACTCATGAAGTATTGTGAAGTATTTTGATTACTAACGCTGTTGTCTGTGGCGACATTTGCGTACTACCTTGTGGCATAATGTGGTGACCGCGTCAAGGCCGAACGGAAGGAGGCGCCAGTCAACCTTCGCCCTGATTGGTTGACCAACATCTTTTGAGAAGGTTCATCTCCCTCCACTTGCAGCCATTGGTTTGCCTTCGCCTATGCTACATCATTGTGGTTATCAGGTAGCAATGCAGAATATATCACCAGACCCCAGTACACGGGGTTCATTCTCTCATTCGTTCATTCATTTGAAATAAAACTAAATGCAAAAAATTGTGATGAGATTGTGACATATGTGAGTAACTACGGTTTACATAAATGAGCATATTACATATGGATAACTAAAAATATATTAATAGTGGAAACGTTAATTGTTATGAAAACATGCCATAGCCGACACCAGCCGTCATTGCCGTTCTATCTACGTTAGGACTTCATTATCTGAAAAGTCGATGCACATTTTAATTGAAATTGCATGCTTTTTCCTGTTTGATTTAATTTGACTAAAATTGAATTCATTGATGGAATAATATTAAGAATGTTATATTAAAAAGTAAGAAAATATGAAAACATTTTGCTATCATGATCAGCGAAATTCAGTTGCACTGTTACAGAATTTTTATAGAATTATTTAATTAGCAGTTTTTATCTGTTATTTTGTGCTTAAATTTTCTAGAACTCGTAATAATAATTCATTTAGAAATTCATACTATTCAGTAAGTAATATTTTTGAACCTTCTTTATTGTAATTTATGTAATGTAAGGCAATATAATTAATGATGAGGAAGGTACACCTGAAAAACTATTAAGTGCTGAAATATATATATATATATATATATATATATATATATATAGAGAGAGAGAGAGAGAGAGAGAGAGAGATACTTATATATATATATATATATATATATATATATATATATATATATATATATGAGAGATAATTTGTATACTAATATACGTCATCATAACATCTACCGGTGTTATCATTCTCTTTGGTAATCTTCATCAGATGTTTGTTTCAACTTTCACTACATGAATTGAAATGTAAAGCACTCCAAATAAACATATTCGTTTGATAAGCTGTATGTAATAAGCTGTATGCTACAGTCTCTCTGCATAAACATACAGTCCTTAATCAAATATACGAGAGTTACTGTTTTCTTAATTGGGGTTATCAGAAATTCAGAATCGTCGAATCCCACTCACACGTTCACATGAGAACAGACACGTGGCACTCGCAAACGCGAAGAAAATCCAACTGGAGAATAGAGTTGTAAATTTCGGGGCCTTCTCTTGGGTGAGGCGTCGAGTTAGTGTTTTTCGAGAGCCATGCTTACTGGGAGCGGAGCCTCCATCTTCACTTCTCCCAGCGCCTCGCATTTGCCTCTTGCCCTCGGCCCCACCTCTTTTCACCCTCTCCCCCCTCACTCTCACTCTCCCTCACCCTCCTCGCCCCACCCTCCCCTTTACACCGTGTCTTGCCTACGCTCCGCTCCGCAATTCCCATCCCACTCCTCCAGCCTTGCCCCGCCCCCGCCCACCCCTATCGATTCTTATCCCCCGCTCCTCCTCGCCCCCTCCTCCTCACCCCGCTCCTCCTCGCCCCGCCCCGCCATTCTCTGCCCTACCCATCTCTGCCTGTTCCCGCCCCCGTCTCGCTCATTCCCGCCCCCACCCATCCCGCCTCAGTCAACACCTCCCCGCCCATCCCATCTCTGCCCGCTCCCATCCCCCGCTCCACCTATCCCCGCCCCGTCCATCTCTTCCCGTTCCCGTCTTCCGTCCCACTCATCCCCGCCCTGCCCATCCCTGCCCACCCACCCCGCCCTGCCCATCTCCGCCCCGCCTATCCCTGCCCTGCCCTGCCCGTCCCCCGCCTGCTCAGCCATACCCTGCCCCACACTTAGCTCCGCTCGTTCCCGTACCCCAACTCGTCCCGCTTTGACAAGCCCCGCCACATTACGCCCCGCCCCGCCCCTCGGCATCGCCGCGCCGCCGTGCACCGCCGCGCGTCTTCAATTAGGCTTCGAGCTGGCGCGTCAATTGCGCCGCGCCGTAAAGCGTCGGCTGTTTTGGCGCCTCCCTCATCCCCCCTCCCCCCTCCCCCCTTCACGGCGCATCTCCCTGAGGCTTCTTCCCCGGCCAGCTGCCGCATTGCCTCCCTCGCAGCGTGTCGTTGCTTCGTCCGCACCCCCGCCTCAGCCATTGCCGTTGCTACGCCTGTCGTCGAGGTAGTACGTCACCTCGAACCTGCCATATACACTCCCCCTGCTACACCACAGCCTCCACCAACGCCATCCCGACCATCACCTTCCCACCATCGCCACCGCCACCATAGCCACCCCCACCATAGCCACCTCACCATCGCCACTCCCACCATTGCCACCCCACCATTGCCACCCCGCCAATGCCATCCCTACCATTGCCACCCCCATCATAGCCACCCCCACCATAGCCACCCCCACCATCGCCATTACTATTGTCCATATTCGCTCCCCTTCGTTACCATCAATACCGTCCTCTCTCTCTCTCTCTCTCACCGCCACCGTCTCTATCCCACCCCCTCCACCGGTATCGCCCATTCCATAATTGCTGGCGCCCATACTACCACTTCTACCATCATCCCCCTACCTGTTTTGCTGCCCTCGATCAGCAGCGCAATCGTTGGCCTACCCTCGTCAACGCTGTCATTTTTATTTCCGGTGTCATCGCTGGAATTGTCGCAGGTTCATTTTTGTTTCTTGATGACGATTGAACCCACTGCCATTTATATCATCTTGGCTGAAAATTTCCATCACGCACTTCAAGTATTGTATCTTTATTTCGTCCTTACCAAAATCACTTCTGTACCATTATTTGGAATGATAGATATATATTCTACCTCTACTATAGCAATACTACCTTTCTAAAATAAACCATATCTACTACCATATCTACCAACGTCAGAGCTATCACATCTGCACCAACATCTGCGCCGCACACCGTATATGCGTTATCTATGCAATACAATACGACTGATGCCTGGATTCTCTACCACTTGTCACCAGTATAACTGCTACACAAAACCGTCTAAGGCAACCACCACTACCATCGTCAATTTTCCCTCTACCGTTCTCTCTATCGCGTTCGCTACCGGCATCACTACCGCTATCCTGACCGCTAACACTATCACTGTCACTACCGTTACTACTATCACTATCACTAACACTTATCACTACCACTACCTGTACCACTATCACTCCTACTACCCCCCACACACATAAACCCTATAGGGAGTTTTCACCACCTCGAACGTTTGGCACTATCGATCTTCTGCGCATGCGCAGTTCAAATTTCTCATTACTTTAGTGCATCTGCGCCTATGCAGAAGGTTGATGGTGCTTAACGTTCGAAGTGGCAAAAACTCTCTAATCAGAACTCCACCACCACGATGGCGACGACCCAGCGCCTCCGTCACTACTACGAATATTTCCACCCACAGCGTCACTCCCACATCTCCCGCCGCGGCCAGAGCCACCGCAAGCGCCGCCGCCCAGTGTTGCGAATAATAATATCAAGGGGCATTTAACTCGCAACGAGGCAAGAGGGAAATTTCATTCAGAAAAGTGAGCGGCGCGGCGCGGCGCTGTGGGCTGGTGGGAGGGCGGGCGGGGCAAGTTGAAGGGCTGGCGTGTGAAGTTCGCGAGTGCTTATATCGGAAATGAGCGGCGTCCCTGCCCGCCCGCCTGCCGGCCTGGCGTCGCGGCGCGGCGCAATCAAGGAGGGCGTCTGGGGAGAGGCGGAGAATCGCAGGCGGCGGCGCACAGTGGAGTCCAGGGCCCGCTCCGAGGCCAAAAAACACGACTTGTGAAGTGAAGGGCTCAGTAGAACAACGGTCTATCTCACTGTGACATAGTTTATTTATTTATATATTTACGTCAAAAACAGTTAAAAACTGTGTGTGACGAGCTATGGGGAGAAGTGAATTTTGTGCAAGTTTTCATAATTCTGTGATCTCTATCCTAAACCTTATTCTAGTCGAATTTTGAATACAGAAAAGAGAGGTTTTTTTTTCGAGTTTTGTTGACAAAATATTCGCTCCTATATAATAGAATATATTTTCAAAGGTAAATTAGCTATAAATTCCTGCCCTGAACCCTCATGTTCGTCATGAAAGAATAATACTTTTTGCCGCGATAATACGGAAAACGATAATTTGAATAACTATATTTCCCACTGAAATTCAGAAGACGTGCACAAATAATGAAGTTACATTTATGTCCAGAAGCAAAACAAGGGACCATCTCAGCATTTGCTCAAGGATCAGGGAAACTGGACGAAAAACCTGATCGAGATGGGGGCCATCAACCCAGAAACTGTGGTACAATACTTGTTACAGGTTCTTTAGAATTATACAGTCCAAATGATAAATAATTACATTAACTATCATTATTAAAATTAATGCTACTTTCCTTTTTGATGCTCGGTAAAGTCTCGAATTGTATAGAAACAGTTATACAGCAGAAAATATTTTACTTGGACTTTACTTATTTTACTTAGTTCTGAGAAAATGAGGATTTTACCTGAACTTCCGTCGTATGACTCAACCGAAAAATTAAGAAAATGTCAAAAAATGTACTTTAGGCGGCGATAGATGACAGCTGGCGCGAGTGTGTGGCAATACCGAATAGCTGGCCCAGACCCAAGGAATTAGAAAACTGATTCGGGAAAGTTAGTGCCATTCTGTAACACCACTAGTTCAACTTTACACAGTACTCTTGCATATAAGTTAACATTGGATTTAAGTAACATATTACACTAAAAGAATAATATTTGAAGTTTTATGTAATGCTCAATTTCACAAAAAATGTGGGATAGCCCCTTCTTCCACGAAGCTCTTTAATTCAAGAGCTTATTTTCAAAGTGATGTATTTACAAGAAATAGTTTTGAAGCACTAAAGTATTCAAACTCAACTTTATTGTTCAAGATGGTAGGATTTAATTGTTTTCGGACACTGTTTAACTTAGAAAAAACAGTATGATTTTTGAACACATATTTAGCAGCAAGATAGAAAATAGTCTTGAAGTTATATTGATACGTAATACTAGAAAACAAAAAAGTAGAAAAGTCAGTTTGGAGATAATATCTTGAAAGGACGTTAATCAATACCTAGTGACTTTTTTTCCTTATGAGGTCGTAGAGGTGTTTGACTAACATCATGTAGGAATATGACTAGCCACCGGCCCCACCCTTCTGCCGGCCTCCTACGATGCATTGGAACGAGCTTTCATTACGTAAACTCTTATTGAAGTACTTTTTCCATATGTTGAAATTTCTAGTTTCGCCTCGCGGCGCTGATCAACTTATGTCAGAATGTGCTGCAAGACTAAACTGAAGTCAGTGGCTGGAGGACATTTCTAGAGCCTTGATATCGCTTCAGTTGTTTTTTTTAAATATCCCCCAATGGTGTGATAAAAATGTTCCTCGGTCTCCAATTGAATAACTCAGTGCACTGTTTTCGAATAAGGAATGCAATGCATATTCACACACTCCGATCATAAATAATTTTCATCTGATGAATGTCCATGTTTTACAATAAATATATCTGCGTTGTTAGTCATAATTTTAATGATTATGTAATTTATCAATTAAGTAATTAGTCTTATATTTTTCGTGGAAATATTGTATGCTGCTCTCCAAGAAGTGAGGGTCAAATATAATTTGTAATTCCTAAAATACTATTTTGGATGAAACGAGTTATATCTGTACGTCGTAAGTGGACATATAAAAAGAAATTGAGCTGTTTAATTTCGTAAATAAATTATGTGAAAAACCGTCTTTTATTTTATCCTCCAAGAGAAATGCATCTGAAACATTTGACGAAACCATATAATGAGAATTACGTATTTCTATAAGGGATCTAAAACTTCTGCATGGATCTCTATCCAGGAATCTATTTCGCAGGTTTTAAGATTGTATATCTTCAATCTAAAACTAGTAAATTATATTCTTAAGTTTATGAAAGTTCCAAATGATTTTTAGACAGTCGTAATTTTTATTCAAATTACACATATAATAAAAATAATTCCAAATGATTTTTAGACAGTCGTAATGTTTATTCAAATTACACATATAATTATTATTATATGTGTAATTTGAATAAACATTACGACTGTCTAAAAATTATTTGGAACTTTCATAAACTCAACAATTTGTACAAGAGACAGTCTATAGTTCAACTTAAATTATATTCTTACTGCTATGTGAGTTATCGTTATGTTATCGGTAGGCGTGTCATTGCCTTAATAGATAGTTGTAATAGTAATGGCCCGCAGACGTTTTGACAGGTCGTGAATAAGATTCACTCCACTCAATCCAGGGAAGTAACATGTGATATGTGATCAAACACCATCGATGTGACCAAACATCGATGTTTCTTTGTCGATGTTTTCATCGACATCGAAAACCCTTAGCAATGTATCGATGTTTGGGTAAAATTTGCCATCAGTAGGTGGTATGCGCCACGTGGCCCGTTATTTCCAAAGGCACCGACAGATAGCGTCAAAATTCGTCACCTTTGGGACACGAACACTGAGACTTCCCGTTCAACGCCGCTGCAGAGGACAATAAACTGTGAGGAAAGGCAAGGAGACAAGATAAACGAGAAAGAGGAAAACGAGAAAAGCAAAAAGAACACATTGCGACAGGACTTGGGTGCGGAAAAGTCAATGATGGGTTTGGTGTGCCCCATGAGGTCTTCGACGTATCAAAACCGCCGGGAAATAACAGACGAACATCCACCACCGACGGGACGCGAACCCTAGACTTTCCGGACAGCACCGCTCAGAGAAGAAGAAAGTGAAAGTCGAGGGTACAGAGCAAGAGAAACGCGAAAGAGAAAAGGAGAAAAGCAAGAAGAAGAAGGAGATGCGGAAGAACTGTCGGCTAGGAAGTATCAATAACGTGAGCTGCGTTGGGCGCCACCTAGTTTGCTGCTTTCCGAAGACGCCGGTAGACTTAAAGTCCACCACTTCGAGGCTCCAACCCTAAGACTGATTAATTTTGAGCCAAGATGATATAAATGGCAGCGAGTTCAATCGTCATGAAGAACCAAAAAATAACCTGTGACAATTCCAGCGATGACACTGGAAGTAAAAATGACAGCGTTGACGATGGTAGGGCCAACGATTGCGATACTGGTCATGGGCAGCATAACAGGTAGGGGAATGGTGGTAGAGGTGGTAGTGTGGGCGGCAGTAGTGATGGAATTGGCGATACCGGGGGACGGGGTGGAATGGAGACGGTGGCGGTGAGAGAGAGAGGAGAGGACGGCATTGATGGTGACGAAGGGGAGCGAATACAATGGTGACGGCGATGGTGAGGATGGCGACGGTGGAGGTGGCGATGGTGGGGGTGGAGATGGTGGGGGTGGCGATGGTTCAACACCTCTGTAAAGGAAACTGCTGAGGAAGGAACAAAGTGCGAGAAAAGAGAAACAAGCTAGAAGATCGTGCTGCGGCGGAGCCTTGGCCGCGAGTGCTGCGGTGCGCGCCACGTGGTCCCTCGCCTTCCACAGGCGCGGGTGGCGAGCCGCACGGCGAAGCAGGGGCTGCGGCGCCATGTGGAGGATGTTTTGCATACGGAATTGCTCGTTAGGCGACCCCCCGCGCGTCTGCGCCAACAAGGGGCACCGCGCGCCACAAGTCGCAAGCGAATACTTACAGAAAATATCCCCCGCCCCCTCCCCTCCCGCTCCTCCTCTCCCTCCCCTCCCCGCCCCTTCCCACCCCTCCCGCCCATCCCCTCCCCTCCCCCACCCCGGCCGCCGCCCCTCTCCGCCCCTCTCCTCCCTGCCCCTCCCCTCCCCGCCCCTCCCCGTCCCTCCCCACCCTCTCCACCATTCCCCCTCCACAATTCCCCCTCTACCTCTCACCCCTTGCGCCATCGCCTCCTCGGTCGAAAAGAAACGGAGGGAGTTTAACTTAACGACATTCCTTTCTGCTTTTTCCCTTTTCCGGGGGAATGCTTTCTTCCTTTTTTCTTCCCCTCTCCCGGCTTCATCTCCTAATGACTTCTCTCAATTTCTCGAAGATTTCCTGGGGAGGCGTTTCCTGCATCTGCTGCATACGGAAGCACCGGCGTGGCGGGGGGAGGAGAGCGACCGACCGCCGCGCAAACAATACGTGACATTGAACCTCTTAAGGCGCCGCTGACGGGGGCGAACCACGCCGCCCCGCCCCGCCGCGCCGCACAGTGTTGCGAGGTGGCCTGCGGCGCGATCAAAGCTCTTCCGTGCTCACGCGCCGGTTGCACGGGGGTAGAAAGACTGACGTCGTGTAAACCCGTGTGATCTTTGCAAGTACGGCAGGCGCACAGGGGGCGAATCCATAAGGAATTTCAAGGGAGACAATTTCTACTAGGGCATTCACCATGTACATTTTTTAAATAAATCATATTGTTTTGGAATTTAAATATACAGTGTCCGGGGAGGAAACGTTGAAACTTCGAAAATAAACTCTTAAGACAATTCCAAACATATTTTGTTTAATAAATTACGTGGTTATTCCGAATGGTGGAGCCGCAATAAGCACTCAAAATTTGGTTCGAAAAATTGATTTCTAGGCAAAAGTTGTATTATAGAAGCCTAGAAGCACTCCAGAAACATGTAAATTGTTTATATTTACAAAAGAAAGAAATATATTTTGTTCAGAAAGAAAAATTAAGCGAGAAATAAAAAAGGAGTCGAATTATGTAAACTGGGTGCTTTTTTATTTCTGGCTTAATTTTTCTTTCGAAGCAAATATATTAATTTCTTTTGTAAGTAATAAACAATTTACATGTTTCTGGAGTGTTTCTATGCTTTCATGATGCAAATTTTTGCCTACAAATCAATTTTTCAAACCAACCTTTGAGTGCTTGTTGCGGCTCAACCATTCGGAATATCTACGTAGTGTATTAGACAAAATATGCTTAGAAGTGTCTTAAGAGCTTATTTTCGAAGTTTCGACGTTTCTTCCCCGGACACTCTGTATATACTTGAGAATTCTTCTTTGGATGTGATTCTTTTGAGTAAATTTAGTAAAGATAAAATGTTAGCGCTGTGGGAGTGAGAATGAAGAGAAAGCAGGGGAGGGGAAGAGAAAGGAGGCGACTGTAGACACTGGAGACCAAGAGCATGAAGGAGAAGAAAAGACAGGAGAAAGGAGAAAAACAAGACAAGCATGGCATCCAAGCCGCCTTCTCTGAATCCGCCACTAGACTCTCCTCGTTTCCCGAAGGCGTTCCTGATGTCGAGAGAGACTGAAGAGAGGAAACATCGAGCAAAGGTGATTATCGTCGCACAGAAGGTAATCTGCAAAACATTACTATCGCAAATTTATCTTCAACTTCAGTCGTACTGTCCGTTCCTCTAGTTACAATGTCTCACTTTTTGATTTCCATTTCAGTATCTTCAAGGAGAATCATTGAATCATTGAACCTTGCTCGTAATTCGTAACGTATTTAGTCTTCGTGCGTGGCGCCATTTTGTTTTCTGTGGCAGACTGTACATTGTCGCAACGTGCTTCTTGTTGCACATTTACTCGGTTTAGAGTCAGTCAAAATTACTGTTTAGAGATGTGTTGGTCAGAGATGAGATCGAAGAGTTGGTCGGGTAAACAGCGCTTTAAACAGCCGCAAACTGGAATCTGTTGAGGGTCAGATTAAAATCTTGTGGGAGCTCCTAAGCTCTATGAAAGTCTGAGGCCCCACAAAAACAGTTGTGTTCAACATATTAAAATACATTTCTTAATATAATAAACTATTACATTTACAATTTAAAATGTAATACTTGTTCACATCTTTGTGAGCTAATAGTGTAAAAGTTTTGTTTAAAAAACTATTGAGACTCCCATCCAGTGGAAGACACAAGCCTATGCTTAGTGTACTCATATATTAATCCTCTGCTGAATCAATTTCATTCCAAGAGCTTTATGCATTCCTCAAAGTTTGAAGGTGTGATTTTTTTACATTTCCTAGATATCACGCTTCAATCTGTATTCTGGGAGGGACAAAGGGTGCCTTCTGACAGCATCTGAGTTCGAATGTTTATGAGATTGCTAGGCTCAGAAAGGCTCGTCCTCCAAATGCGGCCACTATGGTTCCCGTACTTTCTAAGATCTCCTTATTCATCACCAAGTAGTCCGAGGGCCCTTCTATTCAGTTTCTTCCCTTACCTCACATTGGTTTACCTTATCTTACATTACACTGGCCCTTATCTGGCCCGTGGCCCGTGGCCCATGGACCGTGGTTTAGTTCTAAAAAATGGTATCAAAGATTTTCTTTTTTAAAATCGCTTTATTTTGTAGTTTTAAACAACATTTTAAAAATAGGCAACGATAGAGGCTCGGCCAAAAAGATTATTGAAGGTCAAAGGTCACCAAAAAAAGGGTTTTGCAAAAATCTCGTTTTCTAGGGCTCGAGGTTGATTAAGAAAGAAAGTTTATGTAATTATCTACAAAATGTTTCTATTCATTTTTCACGTACAACAAACCGTTTTAACGTAAACAAGAGGAAGTTTCCGTAGAAACCGTATGTGTGCTCCATTCCGTGTAACTGTATCCGTTTCCACACCTCCATTTAGGTAGGATACAAGGCGCGATTTTTTACATGTTCCCAATAGGCCTAGTCCACATGGAGTTTTATAATAAACATTTATGTATTATAAAATTATGTTTCGTTCTCATCTTCATGAATTTCATGTATTTGTGTTTCATTGTCAGATTCTAGGAAGTCTGCACATTCATTATCATCTTCGCTCATATTTGTTTCTGAAATATCATTGGGATTAACCCTTTCACTGCTACGCATTAGGAGCGCCGGCCGCCGCGCGGTGCTGAGACACCTGGCCGCCGCCGCACGCCGTGTGCTGAATCCTTTTTCGTGCGGTCTTCTCTTGCGCGCGCTCTCAGTTGTTATCAAACAACACTCACTTTCCTCCTTCTTTTAGATCCGGGCTTTGGACCGGCACTGACGAAGTTAAAAGTATTGTTTTTGTGTTTTTTTTATTTTTATTTGTTGATATGTGTATGTTTTGTTACCTTTTTTTCTTTTGTGTTTTTTTTGTGTGATACATTTTGAAGCATGGGGTCACACACAGTCCTACATCACATTCTGCGCACATGATGCGACTGTCACGCCTTTGTTTTCTGGCCGCCCATACAGTACAGCGTCGCTGTGGATGTTTTGCCGTCTGTTTTCCGCAGAACTCGGAAATGCGTTGAAGCATAAACTGAAGAGGTTTACATCTTTACTCTATGGTCGAAGTAAATACGGAGGGTTAATGTACAAAAAGATTTACTAGGATACTGCAATAATATTTTGACCTGCGCGCACTTGGCCGGAGCCGCGCGCGGGCCCCAGGACAGCCCGCGGTGCTAGCAGCCCATGGCTTCCACAACACGTGAAAAATCTCACAACAGAAGCATTCAAACGCTATCTAGTAGGCACCAAAATAAACTTCAAAGTGTCCAGAATAGGACCCGTGTTGTGGCAATCGCCGAATTTCGAACGCGATCTAACAACGGCACGAGAACCCGAAAGAGCAGCGCGACGCACCGGTGCGTCGTTAGCAGTGGTGGACGGTGAGCTCTGACGCACTGGTTCGGCGTTAGCACTACGGGCACGGCAATGCTTGACGCACGGGTGCGTCGTTAGCAGTGAAAGGGCCAATATCATCATTTTCAGTAGAAATGTTATCGAAGGAATCAATAGCAGAAGCTTCAGGCATTGCATTAAAACATGATTGTCCATGACAGTGACCGCATACAATGGAGCAAGATAAACCAATTTTTCTGCATCCACCATTTGCACCGCATTCTTTTGTATAGTTACAAAAATAGTATTAATACTATCTGTCGTTGGTGGTAACAATGCTTTTGTGAGCTCCAAATAATTTTATTGAAGATCCAAACCCAATGATTTGGATCTCTGTCTCTTCCCGGCCACGTTTGGATCTGATAATATACACAGTACAAGTGTTTTTGCTGCAGTTGTAGGTGGAAGCGATGGTAATTCTACGGCAGTATTGAATCTTGTCAGCTTCGCAAAATTTAGCGAATAGCGGTAATTATCAAGAGATATTTCCGACGTAGGAGCTCCATGTATCGTCAAAATCATCTTCATTCCATTCTCAAATATAAGTTGATGAGAACAATTTTCTTCTTCAAATACTTGGGCAACTTCATACAAATCACGACTATTTTCAAATATTTTTATTGTATTATTTTCCTCTGTTGAATAGAGTGGAAGTGGTATCCGGTTATTGCATGTAGCAATAAAATGTGTGGTTTAAAATGAGGATATTTGTAAAAGGTTGTACTATAAAGTTGTATCTTGACCTTTCCTTTGCCTGATTTCATGAGAACTAAGTGTTACTGTAAACGATTACGTCCTATGAGAGGAACCAAAAGATCAATAACATCGCCTACTGCGACAGTACTGTTAACGATTGGTTCTACCATTGCAGTTTCAATAATTAACACATCTGCATCATCACGAGCTTGTTTTGTTGCGATGTTGAAATTTTTAAATGTGTCTATGAGCATTGCAATTAATTTTTACGTATTAGAGCGGTTTGACAAGAATATATCTGGAGAAATTGGTACTTCCATATTTTCATCGAAAATAGTTTCGAGATATCCAGAAATTGCGGTGGTTCTTCGTGACTGCTACATTGCTTTGATATTTTTATTATTGCCGTTATACCCATCGAACTCAACAATCACGTTAGCTCCGAAATATTGTTGAATATAGGTAACACATTTGCTCATAATACAGAGAAATGTATCGTGTTGCTGCCATATAACTCGATGAAAGTGAAATCCACCATCAATAACATATGTTAAGTTCGGAATTATTTCAGCATCCACAGGTTGAAGGCATTGATGTAGTACAGATTTTCTTGTTTTGCGCAAACCGGAATTGTCAAAGAAAGAAGTAAGATACGGACTAAATTTTTAATGTTAATTGTCACTAAAATGTTCATTGAATCTTTCATTAACATTGATTTTCTGAAATAGTAATTATTGGCACCTTTCGAAAGTAGCGGACCAACTGACGCACACCAAAACATTCGGAGATGACACTCCTTCGACCAGCGCTGTGTTACAGCTCGTTCTTCTTGCTCTTTCCTTTCTTTCTCTCATTTCTCCTGCTCCATATCTCCCTCCTCGCCCTTTTCTCAAGTTTCTTCTTCTCTGTAGCGTCGGTGACTGAGAAGTTCTAGGGTTCGAGTACTCATGATTACTGATTATTCACTAATACAAGCTACATAGCCAGGACGAATTCAACTACTGTTCGGACGAAAATTGTAGCCGCCCGCTTCACCGATCAGACGTTTTCTGTGAATTCGCTGTTCAATAGCAGGCGAGTGCCGGAAAAGTATCCTGACTAACTGTTCACAGTCGCCCCCCCCCGGCAATCTTTCCTTCATCTTTCTTCTTATATCCCCTCCCCTTGCACTTGTCCCGGCTGGAGTAGTATCCCGTTGAAGAAGATATTTGAATGGGGGAAAATCCCGCAAGGCGCCGGGGCCTCTCCAAACCCCATAGACAGGCGCTGGATCTCGCGTTCCAGCGAGTGTGAAACACCACAGTCCCCCCCCAGGATAAAACATACACCACACTTACGGGTCCGTGACCACAATACTAGGCACACTGTGAAACACAAAATACAATTCGTCGGCCCCGTGGCCGAGATCGCTAAAACAGCAATGTCGTAGTGATCTCGGACCGAGGGGTCGCGGGTGCGAGTCCCGCCTCGGGCATGGTTGTATATGTTCCTCTTTTCATCCTCATACCATACCGTTACATCCAATAGTGGTCGCTAGTGACCTAGTAGTTTATGCGACCTTAAATACCAAAAAAAAATACAATTAATCCAGCCTCTTCTGAGTACTATTTTGTAATATTCCTTTTCCCCTTCAGTTTAGTCTTCTTTCTCAATTCCCATATCTGAGCTTCTTTCTTGCCCTTTCTTTACCTTCCCATTCTTCCCTTTTCTCTCTATCCCTTTCCTCCTAACTTCTTCTTTACCTAATTTCGCTTTCTCTTGGTCCCATTCCCCCTTTCTCTCCTCAATTCTTCTTTACCCTCTACCCTTTTTTTCATTCTCGTCGAACTCCTTCTCTATCTACAATTTCCTGTTTTCTTTTACTTTATTTACCATATTGTCTTGATTTCGTCGCCCTCTTCATTCCCTTTTCGTTCTTGTCGTTATATAGCTTTTCCTCTATTTCTTTTATTTCGAGTTCCCTTTCCCTTCATCTTCTTCTCCACTCTCTTTTCTCTCCTGCTTTCCATTCAACCTGTGAGTTCATCCACGACTTCCTCTTAAGCAATCGGTTCTCTCCTAGCGTACCCGTTTTACGATCGGGGATTTCCAATTGTTTGCCTCAAAAGCCTATTTGATAGGTGAAATTGAAGGTAAGGTAGTACGTATGTACGAAGATGAAGTCATTAAGACACCGATCATTAAAGCCCATTTAACGACTAGAGTTTTTGTTCCAGCAGTCAATTTTACTATATGCAAACTGCGTTAGAAATGAAGGCTCACCTTAATTATCTTCTAAGCACCAGTTACTGGTTGTATGAAATGGTATATACTGGTAATGTCAAGGTTTAGAAGAATACTAGTGGTATGGAGCAGCGAAAATTCTGATGAATACAACCACGCAAAATGGTTTCCCAAAACGAACCACAAATAAAATACTATCGTGTAACGCTGAAATAAATTAAATATGTTATGCAAAACAGTCTTCACAAATACTGCAATTGCACAGCAACCAATTCTTGAGATAACAAGAATTTTTTAAAAAAAGTTGGTGTTCTGTAACTCCTTACATGATTAGCAAATATTTAGTGACGTGTGGCCTCTTCCTTGGAGTCTTGCTATCGCATGATGCCTCCTGTAGTAAGCAGTGTCCGAGTTCTTATGAAAATTCAGTACGTGCGCGCAATACGAAAATAGATGAAATTACACACCCAAATATTTGCATTTTTCAGTCAATGTGGAAAATGTTTAACCCTTGTACCATATCTGGGGTCTTTTTCGACCCCGTCATAATGTTTTTGTTAATATTTTCCTGAATATTTGCAGTTTAATTTCAGTTGTACATATGCCTTCGTGCACTTACCAAATAATTTTCACATATTTGCCAAATTTTATTAGAGAGTTATTAATTGTTTTTGTTACGTGTAGCTGGTTTGGCCGAAGGTAAAGCCTGTTATTTTCGCATTCTCATTTCAAATACATTGTAATGAACTTCAAAAAATATGTCTGATACCGTCAATATTTAATTTACCTCGAAATTACTTTCATAAAATATTTTAAATATTTATGAAGCATTATGTATCAATAATGGAGGATACATACGGTAGAGATGATTCTCTACATGAAATATTTAATATGAAGAAATGATATTTATTATGTTATTGAAAATAACTTATAAAATTTGTACTTTAAATATAAAAACAATTATGTACACCCAACATGTTGCCGTACACATTCGTGTTTACCTCTTTTAATTGTCAGTAAAGCATGGGACCCAAAAAGATCTCAAGTATGCTACTTGATTGTAAATCGCAGATATGGTACGAGGGTTAATTGGTTTTGTACTTTCCTCCAGAGTCTGTACATCTAACAAAATAGTAGACACCTCTCACTTACCCGCAGGCTGCATGGTTTTCTTTGTATATCTGCGCGTTGCAAATGAGTATTGTAGGTAGCAATTATATCCTACATGCCTCATAAAACGTTTCAGTCTGTTTCTGCTGGTGAAACCACTTAATTTGGCCATTTGAGTGAAATGTTTAATTCAATTTGTTATCATCTCAACATCTCGAGAAAAATAATATATTTATAAATAAATTTTATGAAAGTTTCATTTTCATGGTTGAAAACTTTTAAGAATTACATGCAGGTAATGCTGTCATTAAGTTATTCAGCATGTAGTTGCTTCATTGTCACGAAAATGAGCTATCTACCAAGCAGTTGGTATGATGTACCAAAAATGTATTTAAAACTTAAAATAATTTTTCAGTCTTGGAGTTATGGTAGCAATTCAACTATTTCAGTTTTTCACGTGTAAAATGTGCAAAACGTTTGTACGCTTTTAGCTAGTCAACAATTAAATTGTTGTAAATAATATGTTTCTATTAAAATAATTTTAAAAACCAATTATAATTAAATTTCTTTTGAATATTTTGAACATCGACAATACAAATTGTGAAATATTACAAATAAATGTATTGACTCTCTTTTAAAAAACGAATGAATGATAATTAAGTTATAATAATTATATTTTAATACTCTTTAATATTCTTCAATGTGTTTAATTCAGTTTTGTGAAACGTTGTATCAACTTAAACAGATTTTCCTTTTGTATTACCTGCGTACCTCGTCCCCATGGCGTTCAACTGGAACGCAACAGATTGCAGTTAATCTTGATTGCAAATAATGTTCTCCCCCATACATCATATATAGTTTTCACTGTTTTTTGACCAAATAAATCTGTTTGCACAGCGAGAGCGGAGGATAGCAGGTCTGCAACATGGAGAAGCATCTGACTGAGATCCGTGACTGACTGAGAGAAGCCGATAGTCGCCAAGAAAAATCTTCGCGCTACTAATGTATTCATATGTAGAAAGTGTTTATTTTTCAAAATATGTTTTTTTGCTGTGATGATACTCCTAATTTTTCTCTCCAGTACGACTTTGGGAATTTAAATACAAATGTCGAAAAGCCAAACTGTAGCGTTAGTAATAAACGTATCTTGGTTTTCATTGAATTATGTGAAGCTTTGCATCATCATCAGGTTGTGTTACGTATTTTGTCAGTGAAACGCTTTCATTAATCCCGGGAACCCTGCATCAGTAAAAAACATTACAAGTTTCGTTGGACAAGCTGTTTTCTCGAAAAAAGGCCCCAAAGAAAATAAAAACAGTTTACGATATTGTTTTGTTCCGCAGGCCCAAAGTTCCGCTTGATTTATGAAGAAGTTATGTTATTTTTAAATAGCATATATCTGTATTCTTAGGAGACATTTGTGGTCAGAGAAGAGTGCGATCACAAAACACGACTTCCCTTCCGGCCGGGAGAACAGTCCTCCAGTCGCCAAGCGTTTTTGCTCCGCGACGCCAACTCGGGCCAATAAACATCGTCCAAATGGACAACGGGGGCCTCGAGCACCTAAATCCAGGGCAACACATAGATCGCGGTGGAACTCTGTCCTCGGCCGGGAGGAGATGGGTGGCGTGGGCGGCGAGGGAGGGGATAGAGCAAGGCCAGGGGGAGGAGGAACGTGGGGAGAGGCCGGGTTGTGGTCTGCGGAAGTAGTGGGAGGTGGAAGATGTTAGGTATAGAAAGGAGGGGGTCTGCGACGTCATAACTAGAGACCGGATTTTTATGTAATTACATATTTTTTGTCTTTCTACTTACCGTTATCAAAATTGTAATCTTGGCAAATCATAGCCCTCCTAACACAATATCGAATTTTTTAGTTACATATTTTTACATATTTAGCACTGTATTACATATTTTACATATTTTGCTGTTTTCACAATATATTTTCTTATTTTTATCAATTTTCATCAGTTTAATTCCATATTTTTGTATGAAAAGATATTTTTAAATCAGCATTTTCCCTACATTATTGGGGAAATCTAGGTGTCCAAAATATCATGACACCGCGTTTTGTGATCTGTAACTTTAATTTCCGAGAAAAATTTGCGATCACCGACGTGTAACACTTCGATGAAGATGCGGCAGTGTATGTTTGATGGTCGTAGATCTCGCCAGTTTGTGCGATGGCTTCTATTGCGATTTGTGCGGCTGCTAAACTACGGTCTTGGATTACAATAGATTAATCTTTTATTACTGACGAGAAAGTCGTATGATGTAAAGTGAACAGTTTTTTTAAATGCAATTTCTTGCTATGTAACTGGTTTTTAATTAGAGAGTTTTAATATTACATATTTTATCCGATTTTACATATTTCTTACATATTCTTACTGTTTTCATAACATATTTATGTACATATTTTGACGTTTAATAATACATATTTTTCAGATCTCTAGTCATAACCCTTCAGCGCGGGAGCATTTAACCACTTCTCTGCTTGCTGATTCAGGACGATCTTTTGCAGAGCTAAGCGTGATGCGAATCTTTCGCTACACTGTGTTAATATACAGATTGTTACAATGTTGCTAACGGATTGTGCCACGGTGTTCGTGTTCAACAATGTGTGCATCTAAAATACAATTTTTGTATCAGTATTGTTGCACATTATTCTTCACGACTCATTACGTGAATTCTCCAATGTTTATTCTTTTCAAAGCTTCAAGAATCGTAATATTTATAACTGAAATATTACATATTATTTACGGAGTTTGTTGACATTTGATCAGCTGTTACGGTATCATCCAATCGGGAGCTTGGTGGCAGCAGAGGTGTCGACGGGGCTGTGGAGGCGGCGACGGTATGACAGTGGAAGTGTCGGCGGAGGCGGCGGAGACCACGACGGGGACCATCACGGTTGATTGATGTTTCTGGGCAAACGATACTGTCATTAGTCCCGTTAGTGTAGTCAATATTTTATCCTTGGAGATGGTGATTCCTTTTCTATTGTATGGTGACATCCTCTCTCATTCCTCTCCCATAGTTTGGGGAGGTCGCCTACTCGTCGACTTGCGGGGGTTTCCTCCTTCAGTTATCCCCAGCAACCAATCAACCATAGATGAAATAAGCTCTGGGCTTCCTACTGGACTCCAGACATGTGTGGTAGTGTAGTACATGTAAGTGTGTGTGTGTGTATAAGGGCTCATCCATAAATTACGTAATGCTAAAGGGGGAGGGAGGAGGTCTGAGGCAGCGTTACGCTGTTACATAAACATAGGGACGTGCGTTACAAGGGGGAGGGGGTATTGAAAATATTCGAAATTTGAGTTACCTAATTTGCGGACGGCCCCTAAGGGATGAAGAAATAGAGCAAGCAAGAGTAAGGAAAAATCGCGCGCGATCCATAGCCCATTCGTTACGGTATCGCTCCACCATTCGTCTGGTTTTATTCGGAGAAACCCCGTAAAACTACCGATCAGAGCAACCCGGCCGCTACAATTCTCCAGACAGCGGCTGAACTCGCCCTAGATATTGAGCACCATCTTCGGGACTCGATTCCGGTCAGAGCCGTTGAAGAGTCAGCAGCAATGCTGGCTCTGAGTACACTCAGCCGTGGGGCCACGATGGAAACCTCGGCGGGGACGGTGGCGGCCACGAGGGCAACGTCGGGTGACAGCGGAGACGGCGACGGGGACGCCGGAGGCAGCGGTGAGGCTGCGTGGGGCGGCGGGATGCAGGGGCAGCGAGACGGCGCCGCTGCAGGAACAATAATGAGAAAAGTTGCGTCTTGATCGCGGGAGTTCCCCTGCGCTTCTCCCTCCACCCGCACCCCACCCACGCCTCTCCCTGATGACGATTTAACCGCCCTCGTCGGCGGCTCTTCGCCCCCGGATTTGGACGCCTCCGCCTGCGCCGCCGCCGCCGCCACCACCGACACCGCCGCCGCCACTGCCGCCGCCGCCGCCACTGTCGCCTCCGCCGCCTCCGCCGCCTCCGCCGCCTCCGCCGCCTCCGCCGCCTCCGCCGCCTCCGCCGCCTCCGCCGCCTCCACCGCCTCCGCCGCCTCCGCCGCCTCCGCCGCCTCCGCCGCCGCCGCCGCCGCCTCCGCCGCCTCCGCCGCCTTCATCGCCTCCGCCACCGCAGCCGCCGCCGCCACCTCCGCCGCCGCCTCCACCGCCTCCGCCGCCTCCGCCGCCTCCGCCGCCTCCGCCGCCTCCGCCGCCTCCTACGCCTCCGCCGCCTCCGCCGCCTCCGCCTTCTCCGCCGTCTCCGCCGCCTCCGCCGCCTCCGCCGCCTTCGCCGCCTCCGCCGCCTCCGCCGCCTCCGCCGTCTCCGCCGTCTCCGCCGCCTCCGCCGCCACCGCCGCCGCCGCCGCTCCGGAGATCTGGCGGAGCCGAGGGGGGCACGTAGTTGACGCCTGCGCCGTGAGATCGCGTGCGCACCGAGGTCTGGGAACGCGATCTTCGCGTGGCGGTGGCTTAGAATGCTTGCGATGATGGAGATAACGATAAGGAAAATGATAACAATACTCGTGATGGATTTGCAAGAGCTGTAATCGCTGCACGAGATGCAGATAACTAATGAAGTCCGGAACAAACGAGAAAAACTTGGCTGAATAATCAAACAGACCTGACAATAAGATTAATATCTGGTAAAACATTGTATCAAAGAAAAATTCAGGGTATAATCTCAAAAGAATAAAAATGTGCAATTGAAGCAGCAGATCGATTACAGCGAATAGCTCTGTTCTTCTATCTTATGTGAGTGTTCCCAGCAGTTATTAGCAGTTCAGGTTTACTTGGCCTCCACAATTACGTGATAAAGTAATTGAGTGTGTACATTAATAAGTCACTTATTACAAGCAAATACGAGATATTAATTTCTTCATTGGACGCTATAAGAATTGGGCTTTGAAACTGGTCTTTTCCATCCCTCGATATGCTTTTACTTGAACTCTTTCTGGTTGTCCAACACTTCCTGCACGAAAAAGAATACCTTGATCGGGATTCGTAATGAGTTCAGTATCTCTGATGAAGAGTACTACTTAGCATAAACGCATTATTTGGAAAAGAATTAAAATACTGGCGTCTAGAATAGAATTCTTTTACGGTACTCCAATGTTCCACTTTTTGCAAGAAATTTGAGCTTTAATAATCTGCATCCTACTCTAAACCATACAATTACCCACATTACAATTAACGGATTATTTGGCCGCACTCCTGAATTTGTCAAAATTTCTAACAAAGTTTCTGAGTCAGTTTTCAGCCATTAGTTTTAACGAGGCTTGAATAATGAGGAAGACGAAGACACTGCAATATTCGGGAAACGTGCCCATTGCTACGAGGGATGTCGATGTTTCGCAACGTTATTTAAGTTATCAAGTTAATTTTTGCGGGAGCGGCCGTTCCCCAAAATGCACTTTGATTTTCGGAGCTCTTATCAGAATTGTTTCGAGTTAACGAGAAGTACTTACAATTAGGAAGCAGCGGAGGAAATTGCGAAGCATCGAAGCAGGCGCCAGCGAAATGACAATCAGTTTCGAGTTGACGATACATTTTTTCCCCGACCGAGATTCTCTCCGGACGAAATGGCGAGCGTAGCGATTCCCACTGAGCAGGCTGTTTCCCAGTTGGCTCTCGAACGTCAGGGAATTGCGCGCCATTTTGCACGGCGATCGGAGCTACGCTATCGCCTCCCACGTTGCACTGTGACGGTGGACGAGATAGGAACAAATGGTTCTGCTGGAACATGCAGAGGACGTATGTCTACAATGCAGATAGAAGAAGAGTAATTTTGAATGCTAATATGAATGAATGAGAACATAAAATAATAAACGAGAAGAACGAGAATAAGGAATGAAAAAAGAAAAAATCATTTAACCGAAAAACTAAGGAATGATAAAACATTGTACAGAGAGAACAAATATGAAGTTATTGTTGTTCTCTGTGCGGTCATTAATAAAGTACCAATCAACTGGATCTATTTTTTCTAGAACTTCAGGTTCACGTAATGTTGTAAACGCTACTACACATCTAATCTAAATTCATTGTTGTAAGATGACGGATGGTGCATATGAAAAGGACTAAACGAGCGGATCGTTAGTCTATAAAGCTTTGCAGAGCCCTGTACAATTGGAGAGTACACTTTCAGACTCTTACATTGTCCGTAAGAGAAGACATAAGGAGAAATTGAGAACAAATATAAAAAAAAAGAAATCGCTGAAAAAGTAGTGTGATTTTTAAAGAGGAAAAGGAAATAATAAAGGAAAACAAAAGAAGAAATCAGTAAAAAAGCATTATGGAGTAAAAAATAAGGCAATAAAGTGAAATGTGAGGATGATAGAGCATTATATAGCTGCGCAGGCACGCTGGGTAGGCAAAATCTGCCCAAACGGTTGAACAGCAAGTGGTGGGTGGAAGGAGCAGGACGAGAACGAAATCGCGGAGGCCGACGAGCGAGTCGGAGCGTAGGGACAGGGCAACGGGCGCTGAGCGGCGCGGGGGCGGGGGCGGGGGCGGGGCGAGGGCTGAGCGTGGGCGGGGGCGGCGCACGGCAGGCAGGCAGAGCGACCGGGCGAGCGCAAGCGGACCCGGCAATTAGCGACTCTGGCGGCATGCAAATGAAGCTGCGCCCGGCGCGCGTATCGATAGCGACCGCTCTCCGGGGACCGCTTGGACCGCGCGCCCCCACCCGCCCCCCGCCCCCTGGCCTTACGGCCTTTTTCGCTGGTTCCGCCGCTGCGGACATGCCCGCCGCCGCCCCCGCCGCGCCCGTCGGGCCGCTGCCCTCGCTGCCCTTTGCATACGTCGCGCGCTCCACGCGCCTACTCATCCCCCTTGAGCCATTTTCGCTCTTTGGGAGTTCCGCAGGGATTCGTGTCTCGATGTCACTCACGCCATACTCGCTATTTACAATACGTTAAGAATTTTTCAACTTATTTTTTAAAAATATTGTTTACTAGTTATGTTGATTGTCTGTTAATAAATTCTTTCAGTATAATTTATTTAATAAGTAATCAGAAAATTACATTTCATGTAATGTGAAATAGAATATAACTTGTATTTCATGTAATGTAAAAGTTGTTCAAATAACTCATTTTGTTTCAAGTACTATAGTCTTAAAACATAAGATACTGAAAATCAACAGATTGTTTTTCCTTTAAGGTCGTTTTTTTAACTACTGGGTCTTGTAGCGACCGCTTTGATTAGTTACACTGGAGTAACTGCAGGGAGACACGACACTTAGGGACCACACAAGCACACACAAACATGCCCGAGATGGGATTCGAATCCAGGAACGTTCGAGCGGAGGCAACTACGGTCCTACAACTTTAGCGATCTCGGCTATTCAGGCCGGCTGAGATATTTTTGTTTCGTTTCTAAATTAATTTTACGTACATGTGAAAAAGGTAAGGACGATACCTGTGCAAATTGTTACAGATTCAATCTTTGCGCGGCATTACGTAACTTTCATTGTACTCTAAACGAGAAAGTAAACCTCGTGCTGGGGAAAAAAATGGCACAGATTTTCTCAGATTCCTGATTCTTGTGAGTCAGGCCTACCTTTTCGATTTGGCCCCACCTTTTTCCCGGTTGCCTTCTATCGGTGCCTTATTGACGTAACAATGCGCCGTGCGGTAAATAGCGCTCTCATCGGGGCGGTTCTGAGTGAAGACACTCGCGTGTTGCCCGAACACCACGCCGAGATGTCTGTCAGTTCCATGTCAGTACCGTTACACACATGTCCCTGATAGCCTGTGGCTACCTTGGTTTTGTACTCTTGTTCGTGTGTAGGGGTTCAGTTCTTCAATTCGACACACCGACTCCACACCGAATTCATTCACAGTTACCGGGCAGGGAAATGGATTATGGAAGTATTATTGAAGGTTTTGATGGGAAACACGAGGGAGTTTTGATGGGGAATGACGCCATGCCACAAATTCAACTGAAAACATTCATACCTCATGTGGGTTTCCAATACGCATTCTAGAGTTATTTCGAATCAGTAATGGATGTAATGCAATGATTATGGGCATACGCAACCTGAAACAAGAGAGGCCTACTACTTTTTTGGGGTCTCTTATCCATTTTCTTTTTTTATTTACATTCAGTATTTTATTTTTTCAAATATTTTCTGTCTTTTTTAATTTTTAAAATTTTTATTTAATTTTTAAAATTATTATTTATTTTATTTATTTTTATGCAATTGTAGAAGGAATTTGTCTCTGACGTGTCCGCATTTCTCGGAATTGTTTAATATGCTTTTCAACAATTTGGCCTGGTTTTGACCTTTTTGACAGTTTTTAAAAATATTTTAGCGCATTCTTAGGGTGTTTTGTGAGGTATTGCGGATCAAATTGGCTTCTTTTCAAGGGCAGATTTGAATGTTTCCTTATGTGTTAGCAGCAATTATTATTTTTCAAAATGTGCAGTTATTTTACAAATTAAGGCATTTATATATTACTTTTTGCAAAAATTAAAAATTTAAATACACGGAAATTAATTTTAGTTATTGAAAAATAGGGAGTCGGCAAGGTACTACAGTACAATAACTGATGACTTTTACAAGTAAGTAAAACGCCGATTTTTTTATATCCCTAGGCAAAAATACTTATAGGTACTGTATAATATATCGGTAAATTACTTTCCCCTTGTTTTTGTCTTCACTTTAATGTGTAGTCTCTACCTATGTGTTATATTTATCATTTTTATTAGGAATTTTTTCAAAGTATTTACGGAAATAACCATAATACGGAAGTAACCATAATATTGTTTTATTTTGTAAGGCTGTGGAACACCTTTTAACATTTTCGGGGGCCACGCCCCCTGCCTCCCTCTGGGAGCACGTCTATGATAATGTAAATATTTGTTTGATGACTTTTTCGTCTTTTTCTTACCTTCCTTTCAACATTCGAGTGAGTACAAGCGAGCAAGTGGAATGCTGCGCAGCTCTAACTCGTAGTACGAGTACGTACGCCGCTGCTCTCACAGCGCGGGCACAGTGGCCTGGCGGTCGTTCCACCAGCAGCCCAACCGCCAACCGCGCGGCGGTCCTGGCCTCCTCTCCGCCCGCATCGCGGTCCCCGCCCCCAGCCCCGGCCGGGATGTCGTCGCTGGCGTCCGCGCGGAAATTTAATCTGCGCGCGTGTAAGGCGCACTCGCCGCCAGGGAGCGGGCGGGCGGCTCCTCGGCCGCGCTAGATTTAGTGCCGCCCGCGCGATGGGGAGACGCCGTGCGGGGTGGCGTGGCGGTGCGTGGCGTGGCGCGGCGCGACGTGGCGAGGCGTGGCTTGGCGTGGCGTGGCGTGGCGTGGCGTGGGGTGGCGTGGCGTGGCGTGGCGCGGCGTGGCGTGGCGTGGCGCGGCGGGACGCGGCGCGGCGTGGCGTGGGATGGCGTGGCGTGCCGCGGCGCGGCGTGGGATGGCGTGGGGTGGCGTGGCTTGGCGTGGCGTGGCGTGGAGTGGCATGGCATGGCGGGCTGTGGCTTGGCGTGGCGAGCCCTGACGTGGCGCGGCGTGGCGCGGTGCGGCGCGTAATATAAGAAGGCGACTGGTTTGATTGTTCGTGATTCTGGGCGCGTCAACTACAGAAATCATTAGTCCCGTAAGTGTAGTACATGTTTTTCATCGGAAGGTGGCGGTGATCTTTCTCCGCCGGTTGACGAGATCTGGCGCCGACCTACCGTCGACTAGTGGGGTTTCCCCTCAACCGGGTATCTCCCACCAGCGGGGCATCTCCCCAGCTGGGACAAGCTCTAAGACCCCGATCGGTCTCCCGGCATGTGCGGTAGTGTGGTGCGTGTAAGGAGTGAGGATAGGACAAGGAAGAAGGAAAGATCGCGCGTGGTCCGTGCCCCATTTGTTAGGGTACTATTCCGGCATTCGCCTGAAGTTGTTCGGAGAAACCACAGAAAAGTACCGAACAGAGCAGCCGGCCGCTAGAATTCTCCTTCAGACAGCCATTGAATTCGACCTAGCTGACTAGCGAGTGTCGAAAATCATGACGCCGTCGGGACTCAAACCTAGGACCTCCCGAAAGACTGCTGTGACATCAGTTAATGCTCTGAGACATCTTTCCCGGTAGACAAGGCGACTGGCTTGACTGTGGTGGATTATAGTGTCTGCGTAGAGTTGCGGCTCTGGTCCGAAATCATGGTCGCTTTACAGTATAAGAAAAGAAAGTATTGTAACCATGCGCCGGAAAACTGCGATCAACAGAAAAACTCTCATTGCCGGGCCCTGGTAACGAAAAAGGTGAAAACTGTTCCTATAAGTAGTAAATTACTTCCTCTCTACATTGTGCAGGGGAAATGCATGTTCTGTGGGTCCTTGGGACCTAAAACTGGATTGACAGCGAAACGTCTGTTCATCTGTCAGTCTGTGGTCAACACTACCGCGTAAACCGTTCAGCCGATTTTCTCCAAAATTTATATTCCCGCATCGATCCAACTCAAGATTGTGAGTTTGGAAAAGGCGAATTTATTTTTGAGGGGTACTTTTCGTGAAACATCAACATTTTCAATTTTCAGTACAAAATAGAGTACAGTAGTGTGTTTGTCTCATATAGTTTATGCTCACTTTCATTTTTACTTATATTATTAACAATATTTTTTATATTTAACCTGTTATTGTATTCTACACTGTTTGTGTTACTGGGCAATACAATAACGCAATCAAATTAAACTTTAATCTCAGTCCTAGCATCAAGGTAAGATTCAGTATTCGCCTTCACACAAAACAATCAAACGAACCAATTATCCCCGGAAGCCCTCGACAACGAACAGGATCGCCTTTCGACCTCGCAAGCCAACCACCGCCGGAGGCACTGGGGGGGGGGAGGGGGTGGCGCCGAATTTCCCGCCCGAAGAAAGCATCTCGCGCCATTAAGCTGATGAGGGCGCATCTCCGCGCACAAAAAGCGACGCGACCCCGCGCTCACACCCGATCACCCCCCTTTCCCCCTCCCCGGCGGGCGATGATTTAATTCACGGGGCTCATGAAGATTGATCGATCGCGCGCCCGAATCAAAAGCAAACGAGCCATGCGGGCGCGCCGGCGGCGGGGGTGGGGGTAGGGGTGCCCCCCACTCCACCTCACTCTCCCCGCACGTGTGCCCCTCCCTCTCGATGACACTTGGATGACGATTCCTTGTTCGAACGTCGTTACCTCCTCTCTGTATGAAGGATTAGTGCAATGACGCGTTTTAGCTTGGAGCCATGTTCTTTGACGTTTGAAAGAGATTCGACGAAAGAAAATGATGAAACGTATCACTGGAATATCTTCTGAAACAACTATCTCGTTATGCTAAAGTACTGGGATCGTGTTTCCTGATAGTGTTATAAAATAGGTTGTAAATTTACTTTGGTGTGAATAAAAGAAGTAAAAGAGTTTGTAGGTCCTTCTGAGAGCTATAGACTTTTTCTGAAGGTGCTTTTTCAAGAAAGTAAAAGATTAGATAGGGTGATTGATTTTTAGGATAACTTACGTGAGATTTTTGGAGAAAAAAATCACAAAAGTTAAGATTTTAAACATTATGGGATTAAAGTATGTTTTTATCCGTGAAGGAAAAATCCTGAAATAAATAACATCCTGTTTAAATCCCGTTTATGCACCATGTTTTCTTTTTTTATTTTATTTACGAAATGTTAAGCATTATAGTTGGGTAAGAAGAAGGGAAGATACTTACTCTTGACTCACTTTAACAGGATGAAGACAATACATAATAAAACCCACAGGATTCCAGAATTAAGATTTTTGGTGGTTAAACCGGAGATAAGGTTTCTGGCAGAGACAGAAATTATCGAAGTATCGATAGCAAATATATCAGTACTACAGAAAAATGGTTATACATTTTAATTGTTGTTGTTACAATTATTTCAATTTACTGATACACAGTAACAACTGTGATTTATATAAATGTAATATTACATATTAACTATTAGAAATGTATGTAAATTTTAATTGTTACGTATAAAATTATTTAAACGTATCTTGAAATATCCGAGAAATATTTATTGTAAAATTATTCTTTATATATTTTAAATTGTAATACAATATTTCTAATTTGATTCCGATATTACCGAGAAATCCATATTATGTTGCTTCATATAGCTACCAAATACCGCTCCCAATGTAGCCTTGCAATATTATTAGACGTTGCCCGCGCCACGTCTTTCCATGGCCGCCTATTCTCGCTGTCTAGTACTCCTCCCACCCCTTCCACTCTAGGCCTCCCCTCCCCCCCGCGCGCCAAGCGAGTCTCTCTCTGCCTGGGCCGGCCGCGTGCCAAACTAGGGTTAAACGCGCACGGCCGCCTGGATTCCCCACGCCCGCTCACACGAACGGGCACCGGCGACGGCGGCGGAGACGAAGCGGGGGGAGGAGGCCTTGGATCGGGGACGCAGCGGCGGCGGCGGCGGCGGCGGCGGCGAATCAGCGGCGATAACTCGCACGCATCAATCTCCACGAGCAACCCCCCTCACCCCCACCCCCCACTCCTCCCCTCCCCGCCCCGCCCCCGAACAAGTCCCGGATCGCTTCCCTCATTAAGAAAGATTGCTACATGGGGAGTCCGCGCCGCGCCGACAAGTTTTGAGGGTCTGCGCGGGGCGGGAAGACAAGGCGCCGAGATTTTCACAAATTAAATTGTGGCCGAGCCCGGCTCCGCGCGACACTTGGAGCCCACGTGCGGGTGGAGGGGTGGTGAACGGGGGAGGCAAACGACTTGAGCCGAATGGAGGACCGAAGACTAGGGGTACGGTCGGAGTGGAGCCGTTTTCGGCCGAAGGAAAGTTCGCGCGCAAACGGCCGACTGATTCTGCCGACCTGACTGGTCACACTGCATCCGACTACAATAGACATCAGTGAGTATAAGGATACATTCGTCTACGATAGACATCTATCTGTGACTATAAGGATACGGTCAGAGTGGATCCGTTTTCGGTCGAAGAAAAGTTCGCGCGCGAACGGCCGACTGATTCTGCCGACCTGACCCGGTCACACTACATCTGACTGCAAATAGACATCTGTGAATTATTGAGTATAAATGGTATCGAATGGAAGCGAGAAGATTACAACTGCTTGTTGAGACCTCTGCTCTTAAATTTCTTCTGCTTAAAATCAAAAAGATAACTGGGTGAACCCTATTTTAGCCGATCGCGAAAATACTGTTGAATTTCGTACCTTGTATTACCAATTACTGAAACAACTAGTGAAATTTTGTGAATAAACAAGAATGTCGCCTAATATATTTTTTAACATACTTGGAGCAAATAGACATGACGTTGAAAAAGGTGGAATTTTGGAAAACGCATTACAACAAAGGAACGGCTGTTCATAACCTTAAGATATGTGTGGCTATGTCTCATGTTTACAATACGTATTGTACTATAGTTTCGCTCATTTCTTCTGCAATTTCATTCCATAATTTCCTGCTTTTGTCCCTATTGTAATACCTGGAACTGATGTGTTCCACAGAGCATCTCGTTCGTGTACAAGTGAAACCAGGTTTTCAACATTCATCTCCGACTGCTCAGATCGGCCAAATAAATCAAATTCATTTGATATTGGTCTGCCGACTTCGAAGTTCGGCCGTGTTCGCCAGAACTCTTCGGATGCATTGTGGACATGCCTGCGCTCTAGTGAGGGTTTGAAAAATTACACCTTAAACGGCCGTAACGGGCCACGGACCACGTGCGATGTTTTCCTTCCCCTTTTTTGTCCTGTCCTCACACCTTACTTTCATTCACCTACTCTTACATGATCTGCACTACCACACAGTACGGGAGGCAGGTCGGGAGTTTAGAGCCTTGTCCCAACTGAGGTGGGAAAAACCTGGTTGGGAAAAACCTTGCTAACCGATGGTAGGTTGGAGCCGAATCTGACCATCCAACAGGGGAAGATCACTGCCACCTCCCGAAGAAAACGCAAACTCTGAACTCACGGGACTACTGACCTCAGTAGTTGAGGCTTCCGGAATCTCTAGTCAATAAACGAAATTACTGGGAGAAATCGCGCATTGGAAGACAGGACAGCCAGTGGATTGCGAGGATTGCAAGGAGCAAGAAAGAGTGTGAAAGAGATATGCGCGAAAGGAAAAGGAGTGAGGTGGGAGAGGGAGGTAAGATGGGTGAAGAAGGTGGGGAAGGAGAGGAGCAGGAAAAAAGCAAGGAGGGTGAGGAGGACGTAAAACAGAAGGGAAGCAAGGAAGGTGAAAATACGAGGAGCTAGAGGCGAGGAGGACACGATGGGCGATTAGAATTAAGATAAAGAGAAGGATGAGGACCACAAGGAGGACGCAGAGGGTAAGGAGCAGTAGGAAAGCGAATTGTGTGAGGTGGATGAAGGGAGTAAAAAGTTAGGAAATGATCTAGGGAGGTTGGATAGATTGAAGAGGCCAAAATATATAAGAGAATGAAGAGAGTGAAGAGGTCTCAAAGGGTGAAGAAGAATGTGGCAAAAAGAGAAAGATTAGGGAGAAAACGCAAAGAGTGAAGAGAAAGAAAGAAAGAAAGAAAGCTAAGTGAATACCAAGAGAGTGAAATGAGAAGAGGTAGAAGAGAGATAAAAGAGGGGGAAATAGCGAGGAGGACAAAGAGAGGGAAGATGTCGAAGAGGGCAGGGCAGGGCAGGGCGCGGTCGAGGCGGGCGAAGAAAGAGAGAAGCCGGGCCAGAGTAATGTCGGTTTAAATCTCGGCGCGAGATAAGCCGCGCGAGGTTGGGTGAGGCCCCGGGCGAGAGGGCGGGGCGGGCGGGGCGGGTGGGGCGTGCGCGGAATGGGCGATGAGTCGCCCGGGCGATAGACTCGCCCGCGGGCGCGGAGAAGGGAGGAGCGGCGGCGCGTTCCGCAATAGCCCAGGCAGAACACTCGGACTCCGCCAAGTTCTCCGGCGCCAACTCGCCCATCAGCCACCCGCCCACAGCATCCTACCTCTGAGGCTGCGCTACACGCCACCGCCACTGTTTTAACATTCTGGAACAGTGGTGTTAGGGTCTTCTACTGGTGGCAGTGGCTCGCGTTGTGGCACCGTAGCATGGCACGAGTTTCTCTGCGCAACTAGCGTCGAGAAAGGGAATTATTACGAGTAGTAAACCCACCGTTTTACAATAGGGGTGGTGTTGTCTCTGGTGGCAGGGTAATGAACTGCTTGGCGGAGCGATTTCGTCGTGGCACTCGTGCCACGGACTCCTGCTCGTGGCATCGGCCTTGACAGCATTGTTCTGGAAGATACTCCTCTCCTTTAATGCCTTACGTTATTTGCACTGTCCTTCATTTCTAAACGCTAAACCACAATTCTCATTTAGCTTTTACCCCTTTATGTGAAAATTACTTGTTCTATTTTCCTTTTATCATTATCGTCATCTTCGTACGTTATTTAACGTCCATAATCTTCGTGTGCTCTATATTTTTTCACAACAATTTCATTTCTTTTTACCCACGCCTCTTCCGACTTTGCCGCATTTCGCAGCAATTTTCCTTACCAAACATAATGGTCTTTTTCATAAAATAATCCTTCTTCCCCTTATTGCGTATAATATCAGTTTCGATTTTTCTGAAGCAGTCGGTTTGTAATTCAGTAGTTTCCTGTGGTTTCTCCAATGAATACAAGGCCAGTGCTGGCGCAGTTACTTAAAAACGGCCATGGGCCACGCGTGATCTTTCGTTCCTGCTTGTCTCCTTCTTTCCCCTTTACACACACACATACACGCACACACACACACACACACACACACACACACATATATATATATATATATATATATATATATATATATATATATATATATATATATAAATACCTTGGGGCAATGACATACTATGCCACTATACGCAAGTTTTGAGAAAAAGGCAAAAAAGTGTCAGACATTGCATTCAACACATTGGGATTAAGAACGTTAATTTATGAATTACACTGCCACCTTGGGGGAAATCTTCGAAATGAAAACCCAACATCTAGATAAAGCTATGTCGAAATACACTATTATCTCAGATTCATCAGAAATGTGGCAGAGCATGTTATTGTCCCAAGGTCTTCAAATAGACATACGCAACGTACGTGCACTACACAACCACACATGCCACGAGACTACTCGGGATTTCAGAACTTGTTTCGGTAGAAGGGATGTCTCTGTGACGGAGATAATTAGAGAAGGGAACCCCCCCTCAAGTCAACGTGTAGGTCAGCGCTGAATCTTGCGTCCCAGCGGGGCAGGAGCACCGTCTTCTTCCAGAATATTTATTTTTTATTTAATAGGCAATTATAACACATTTATATATATATATATATATATATATATATATATATAATTTCAATTCTTTTAACTATGTGGCTAGGCTGAAAGTCTTTAAGCCATGACAATACCTACATCCTACCGCATTCTAACCTTTGGAATTCTGGCATTCACCCCGAATAGTCTCTTCATCGCATCAAAGATCCTCCCAGATCCTCCCATCGCATATTCCCAGAATATACATGAACTACACTTACTTGACTGCCCCAAATAATCAACCAATCCTATATTTTTGTATCAAGACGTGGATCCAATCTTCTCTATCACCGCAAAATACACAGATTCCATTGCAATTCGCATCCTTCATTCTACGTTGTCTCCACCCCCTACCCTAAACCAAGCGCATCCCTCTTACTCGTCTTCTGACGGCAGGTTTTTCCCCTTCAGGGTTTTTTTTCCTCAGCCGTACTTTAAGGTCTCCTTTCCGCGGCTTTGATGCGATGAAGAGAACATTCGGGGTGAATACCAGAATTCGAAAGGTTAGAATGCTGTAGGATGTAGGTATTGCCATGGCTTAAAGACCTTCGGCCTAACCACATAGTTAACATTTATTGCATGTATGCATATTTATTATTGCATTTATTGCATATTTATTGTGTGTGTAATTAATAAATAAATAAAATATAAAATGAAGAAATATTAAAAATCAATGAAATATTTTGTATCTATATTCTGGTCAACCACCACCGTCCTTTTGTAGTCCCATTGAGTCAGCACCACCTACTAACCCACTCTCCATGACGCCTCCTTCACCACGGATGCTGTGTCCGGAATTTTTTACAGCTCCCGCCATCGAGTGGGTTCTCGTTGCAACAGCCGCCCCGCCGCCATTGCAGCCTGCGGTTTTTTGCGACTTTTTCGCGACCTCATAGAGAGTCGTCGCGGCTCGCGCCGTCCTTCGTGCTTCGAATTCGCTCGATCTGATATTTCGCACAGACACGTCTCCCGGCTTTTCGAAACCCAAACTCGAGAAAAAACGGTTTTGCCTCAAATGGAAAATTCACAAAAGAAGTTCGCGGTAGAGTACGGGGGAATGAATATGAGGAAGAAGTTGTATTAAGTTCAATATTATTTGGTTTTGTTGCACTGAATAACTTACACTAGAAAAAAATAATGTGCACTCATCAGTGAGGTCAAAACTTCAATGAATACTTTTATTTTGTACATATATTTATGTTTATAGAGAAGAGACTGCATAAAACATAATTATATGAATATTTTTGATATAATGTATGTGGTAATTGCAACAAATTGAGCATCAAAAATGCTGCCGAACAAAACGGCATAAATGGTTTTCCATAAAGTAGCACATACACTATGGATAGAAGAACAACAAATAAAATTCTCTTGAATAATACTGCAATAAATTAAATATTTTAAAAAACCGTCGTCACAAATACTACAATAACAAAATGCATAATGTCTCTCTTAGAACACTTATTGACATACCAACAATATTAAAAAAGATGTTGTTCGGTAACAAGAAGTAGTAGTTAATGGTGAATGGCGTCTTCCTTAGAGCCTCGCTGTCGCAAGATGTCGGCTGTTTCGTAATCAGTAGCGCACTGAGTACGAGAATTTAGTCGATACGCGTAATCGACAAAATCGGTAGATACCACAATGAAATATTTGCATTTTTAGTAAAAATTGAAACACCGTGTTTTTGTAGATTTTAAGAGTTCCTGGGTACCTAATGAAACGATAGGCACTATTCACATGGCTAGAGACTGTGAATTTTTAAGAAATTTCTGAGCGTATTGATTTTTTTTTGTTCCTGAAACTTGAAAGAGAGGATAAACACCTCTTACAGGGCCAGTAACTCTGAATTTTGTTTTTCAATTTCTGTCTCCCTTGGAAATTAGCAATAAAGATATTGTGAATATTTAATCTTCTTTATAGGACGTTGAATTCTATAAATGCTGATATCTTAAATGACACAGATAATTAACATTGGGACTTTATTTTTGGCAGAACGTGACGGAATGGCGTTCCGATACCTCTGGAATAATTATTAAATTATAATATAAATATTGAACTTTTTCTATTAAATTAATCATTTAATTTGGGGCGCGTTCTGGAGCCTAAAAGTTTATGAATCGAGCACTGCTTAACATAATAGGAGCTGTACAAATTTCGTATTTCTATACAACTTCAAAAATGTGACGCGAAAATTAGTCACAATAATAATTGTCCAAACTGCTGTTTAAAACTGAACATCAATAATTTAAATGAAACTATTAATCGAACACAATAGGGTCCACAAACAGGTTTACTATTAATTGATAAAAGAGGCCGCACATACAGGTCCACATACTGGCCCTACCATAATGAGCAGGCGTTAATATAAGCCGTGCATGTGCCGATCCTACCTCACCTGACTTACCTCCCCTAGTTTCCCACAGTTTGTCCGGCCGCCCTCCTATTCGTGAGGCTGAAAGCGCGATGTTTAATTTAATTTGTGAGATATGGGATGATTAATCTGTGAATTAATGACTTGTGCATACCTTACAGGTAGTACACAGATCCCATTTAAAATCGAACTTGACATCTGCTATTGCGTCACCTGTTTGATACACACCGGCCACTTCACAGATCATTGCCCGTCCTTTTTGAAAAGGGCAACGAACTCCAGAACTCATTATTTTGCCCTGCGCTCGTTTACCTAGTCGTCACCTGAAGCTGCGATAGTAACGGTAACGATACAAAGGTAGGCTTAGCTTTCGTTTAATTGTAAATTGTGCCTTCCCTTATTTTCCAATCGGCGAGCTCTGCCACCGATCACTGGTTGTGTTTCTGTGTCCGCACATAGTCTCGCCCCATCGGCCTCGCATCGGACCGTGGGCTTTGCGTGCCTGAGCCTTGGGCGCAGCTATCTCCGGCACCAGAACACCACCGCCACCGTCCCTCGCCCTTTCGCTCGCCCGGCGCCCGGCGCCCCCCGCCCGCTGCCAGACGTCCGTTGTTCGCCCACCCGTTCACCCACCCGTTCGCTCACCCGTTCGCCCACCCGTTCGCCCACCCGTTCGCCCAACCGCTCCCCTATCCGCTCGCCCACCCGCTCACCCATCCGCTCTCCCACCCGTTCGCCCGCCTCCCCCGCCTTCCACTCCCTCTCCCGCACGTTATCGCTGCTTGCTCGCCGCCCCCACCTGCTTTCCCCTGCCGCCGCCTCTCCACCCGCACGTTCACTCACCCACCCGGTCACTTGCCATCTCTCCCACCCACCCGATAGCGCCGTTTAGACGCTCTCGCACTCACCCACCCGCTCACTCGCACTTTCAGTCACCCACCCAAACACTTGCCCACCCGCTCGCCCACCCACCCGCTCGCCCACCCGCTTGCCCGCTCGCCCACCCGCTGGCCCACCCGCGCGCCCGCTCGCCCACCCGCTCGCCCATCCCCTCCGCCCACCCGCTCGCTCACCTGTTCGCTCACCCGCTCGACCCCCCGCCGCTCGACCCCTGCTCGACCCCCGGCTCGTCCACCCGCTCGACCACCCACTCGCCCATCCCCTCCGCCCACCCGCTCGCCCACCCGTTCGCCCACCCGCTCGCTCACCTGTTCGCCCACCCGCTCGACCCCCCGCCGCTCGACCCCTGCTCGACCCCCGGCTCGTCCACCCGCTCGACCACCCGCTCGCCCATCCCCTCCGCCCACCCGCTCGCCCATCCCCTCCGCCCACCCGCTCGCCCACCCGTTCGCCCACCCGTTCGCCCACCCTCTCGCCCACCCGCTCGCCCACCCGTTCGCCCACCCGTTCGCCCACCCTCTCGCCCGCCCGCTCGCCCGCCCGCTCGCCCGCCCGCTCGCCCGCCCGCTCGCCCGCCCGCTCGCCCGCCCGCTCGCCCGCCCGCTCGCCCGCCCGCTCGCCCGCCCGCTCGCCCGCCCGCTCGCCCGCCCGCTCGCCCGCCCGCTCGCCCGCCCGCTCGCTCGCCCGCTCGCCCGCCCGCTCGCCCGCCCGCTCGCCCGCCCGCTCGCCCGCCCGCTCGCCCGCCCGCTCGCCCGCCCGCTCGCCCGCCCGCTCGCCCGCCCGCTCGCCCGCCCGCTCGCCCGCCCACTCGCCCGCCCGCTCGCCCGCCCGCTCGCCCGCCCGCTCGCCCGCCCGCTCGCCCGCCCGCTCGCCCGCCCGCTCGCCCCCCCGCTCGCCCGCCCGCTCGCCCGCCCGCTCGCCCGCCCGCTCGCCCCGCCCGCTCGCCCGCCCGCTCGCCCGCCCGCTCGCCCGCCCGCTCGCCCGCCCGCTCGCCCGCCCGCTCGCCCGCCCGCTCGCCCGCCCGCTCGCCCGCCCGCTCGCCCGCCCGCTCGCCCGCCCGCTCGCCCGCCCGCTCGCCCGCCCGCTCGCCCGCCCGCTCGCCCGCCCGCTCGCCCGCCCGCTCGCCCGCCCGCTCGCCCGCCCGCTCGCCCGCCCGCTCGCCCGCCCGCTCGCCCGCCCGCTCGCCCGCCCGCTCGCCCGCCCGCTCGCCCGCCCGCTCGCCCGCCCGCTCGCCCGCCCGCTCGCCCGCCCGCTCGCCCGCCCGCTCGCCCGCCCGCTCGCCCGCCCGCTCGCCCGCCCGCTCGCCCGCCCGCTCGCCCGCCCGCTCGCCCGCCCGCTCGCCCGCCCGCTCGCCCGCCCGCTCGCCCGCCCGCTCGCCCGCCCGCTCGCCCGCCCGCTCGCCCGCCCGCTCGCCCGCCCGCTCGCCCGCCCGCTCGCCCGCCCGCTCGCCCGCCCGCTCGCCCGCCCGCTCGCCCGCCCGCTCGCCCGCCCGCTCGCCCGCCCGCTCGCCCGCCCGCTCGCCCGCCCGCTCGCCCGCCCGCTCGCCCGCCCGCTCGCCCGCCCGCTCGCCCGCCCGCTCGCCCGCCCGCTCGCCCGCCCGCTCGCCCGCCCGCTCGCCCGCCCGCTCGCCCGCCCGCTCGCCCGCCCGCTCGCCCGCCCGCTCGCCCGCCCGCTCGCCCGCCCGCTCGCCCGCCCGCTCGCCCGCCCGCTCGCCCGCCCGCTCGCCCGCCCGCTCGCCCGCCCGCTCGCCCGCCCGCTCGCCCGCCCGCTCGCCCGCCCGCTCGCCCGCCCGCTCGCCCGCCCGCTCGCCCGCCCGCTCGCCCGCCCGCTCGCCCGCCCGCTCGCCCGCCCGCTCGCCCGCCCGCTCGCCCGCCCGCTCGCCCGCCCGCTCGCCCGCCCGCTCGCCCGCCCGCTCACGTACCCACTCTCCCCCGGTCTCGCGCCTTCCACGCGCTCTCCCGCCCGCTCCCGCCGCCTGCCCCAAGCCCCGGCCGCTTTCCTCTGCCGCCGCCGCCGCCGCCGCCGCCCAGGCATCGTCGTCGCGACGATTTACGGCGCCGGGCGCGCGGCGTCCGTCTTGTTTCCCGGGGCCTTCGGCGATCGCGGCGCGGGGAGGGGGAGGGGGGCGCGCCGGGTTATCACGGCGACCGCGCCCGAGACACGTCCCGCCGCCCGGGGAGGAGGAGACATTCGGCACAGGCGGCCACGAACGAAGAGCAAGGGCTGGCGGAGGCGTGTGTCCACGCAGGTGGTCCGCGTGGCTGCAACTGCACATGGCGGGGCCGACGGCTATCGATTCCAGTCTCACTGAACACTAGGGAGTTTTTGCCACCTCGAACGGTAAGCACTATCGATCTTCTGCTCACGCGCAGTTTATGTTTCGCATCACTTAATTGCATCTGCGAATGCGCAGAAGATTGATAGTGCTTAACGTTCAAGGTGGCAAAAACTCCCTACTTAAAATTTTACCTTGTGTACTTCTATATGGTGTGTATTGTAGAGAAGTGTTGTCAAGGTCGATGCCACGAGAGGGAGTCCGTGGCACGAGTGCTACGACTAAATCTCCCCTCCACGAAGTTCATTATCCCGCCACCAGAGACAACGCCATCACTATTGTAAAACGTCGGGGTTACTAATAGTTCCCTTCCTATGTATCGGAAGCTTTCCAGTCGAGTGCTATATGAACTAAAGCCCATATTTTGATAATACCTTTCACATTCGAGTGTAGGTGTGGCGATATCACTGACGTAGATGGAAGTCTTTGTTTCTTAGCCGGTCCCAGTTATCGACCGCGTGTAACCACGTTCGACAGACCATCTCAAGTCACCGGACGTATGGCGGCGTTCTGTACATAAGAGGAATCGTATAGAGACGAATATCATTATTTTAGCCGCCGAACATTAGCCATTTCGGTCTTTACCAGTATACTAATGAAATATGCCGGGTGCTTTTGTAGCGAGTGCTATATGAACTAAAGCACACAATTCTTCGCATTTCGAGAATAGGTGTGAGGGAATCACTGGCGTATATGGACGCCTTTGTTTCTTAGCCGATGCCACTTATCGACCCTGTGCAGCCGCGTCCCAAAGACCGTCTCAGCCGGCAGACGGATGGCGACGTGCCGAGCATGAGGGAGGAATCGCATAGAGACGAAGGCGGCGGCGGGGCCGGCAACCGGGAAAGGGCCGCTCCCGACCACGCCCACCGCGTCGGTCACTCGAAGACACCACAGAGGGTGCGCTGTCGCGCCCTTCGCCTCGCGCGCGGACTACGCAATGCCGCCTCCCTCCCCCTCTCACCGTTGGCACTATGCGGGGAGTGGGCGAGCGGGTGGGCGAGCGGGTGGGCGAGCGGGGGACGGAGTGGGTGGTCCAGCGGCTAGCGGACGGGCGAGCGAGTGGGCAAGTGGGTGGGCGAGGGGGTGGGCGTGCGGGTGGGGGAGCGGGTGGGCGAGCGGGTGGGCGAGCGGGCGGGTGAGCGGCCGGTGGAACGGAAGGGCGAGCGGGCGGGCGAGCGGGTGGGCGAGCGGGTGGGCGAGCGGGCGGGCGGGCGTGTGGGCGAGCGGGCGGGCGGGCGGGTGGGCGAGCGGGCGGGCGAGCGGGTGAGTGAGCGGGTGGGCGAGCGGGTGGGCGAGCGGGTGGGGGAGCGGGTAGGCGAGCTGGTGGGGGAGCGGGCGGGCGAGCGGGTGAGCGAGCGGGTGGACGAACGGGTGGGCGAGCGGGCGGGCGCGCGGGGGGGCGTGCGGGTGGGCGAGTGGATGGGCGAGCGGGCGGGCCAGCGGGCCAGCGGGCGGGCGAGCTGGTGGGTGAGCGGGTGGGCGAGCGGGTGGGGGAGCGGGCGGGCACGCGGGTAGGCGAGCGGGCGGGCGGGCGGTTTGGCGGGCGAGCGGGCGGGCGGGCGGTTGGGCGAGCGAGCGGGGCGGGCGGGCGGGTGAGCGGGCGGGCGAGCGGGCGGGCGAGCGGGCGGGCGAGCGGGCGGGCGAGCGGGCGGACGAGCGGGCTGGAGCTCGCAACTATGCGGGGGCGGCCAGGGCGCTGGGGTTTCCTACTGTCTGCGGGAGTAACTCGATAGCCGCGTTAAGTACAGGCTTCTGTTGGATTTCGGCGCGCTTTCTTTTGAGGGGAGCCAGGAAGCAAAGAAAGCCCGGGGCTCATTTATCATTGCTGCATACTTAGTGCCGGGTTTTCAGAAGGGGATTTAGCCAATAGACGAGATTTACTCGCGTTAGATTCTCCCCGTGACCCTTTTGTGTTGGGTATAAATGTCATTTTTTTGTAGTGCCGCGCAAGACCTGCTCGTAATGCTTCTATCCGCTTTTATGGGTAATGATATTAACGCCCGCGCTGTGGCAATAAGATGGACTGTTTTAGGGAAAGCACCAGAGAAGTTTTGAAGATGAATTATTTGATGGCGTTGTCGCTAGTGATGGTGAAGAAATAAATGGAAGGTCAAATTTGAATATTGCTATAAATTCTTAGTAAGGAAATTCTTTGGAATGAATGATGTTATATAATATAGTATCAAAGAATATTATAATCTTTAAAGTATTGGAGTATAAAGAAACAAAATATTTTCCAGAAGACTGGTATTCATCCTTCTAGAAACGTTAGAAGAAAACATACTTTGGTCACTATTGAAATTAATTAATCTGATAATGTTGTTGAACTTTATAATCGTCATTAATGTATTAAGCTTTCTTTGCTAATATAGTTGATATAGATAGACATACACCATTTCAAACAACTCATTGTAAACACCACTCCATCCCCGTACTTTTCTCTCCCTTTATTTCTTAAACGTTCTCTCGTCATTTTCAACATTCACTGTATTACCAATGTTTAACTTCAGATGTTATTTCCCAAAGACTTATTGGGAAAATTGACGACTAGAGGAGAATTCCAATGAATGGTCGCCTTTATCAGCGTATTTTCGTGATTTCTCCGATCAATTACAGTCGAATGACGGAACAGTATTCCATTAATCTGGCCACGGACCGCATGCGGTCTTCATCAGTGCCCCCTTCTCCCCCGTATACTCACACACACATGCACTACACTACCACATAAGTCCGAAAATAAGCCAGAAGATTAGGGGTCATCCATAAATTGCGTGACGCTAAGGGGGAGGGACGGGGTCTGAGGCACCTTTACTCTGTGCTACATAGAGACAGGAAAGTACGTTACTAGGGGAGAGGAGGTATTGAAAATACTCGATATTTGCGTTTCGTAATTTATGGACGGCTCCTTAGAGCATGTCTCGGATGGGGCGCTATGCCCCGTTGGTGGAGATACTTGGAGGAAAGCCTCGCAAACTGACGTGTAGGTTGTCGCCGGATCTCACGTTCCAGCGGGGAGATACACTGCCACCTACCGGCTATGAAATGCTCTACACTGTACTTCACGGGACTAATGGCCAAAGTAGTTTTCTCCCCCAGAAACAAGACAAACTCACTCAACGTGTTATATATTGTCACAACTTTTATTAAAAGAAAATGAAGTTGGGGTAATTCAAAAGAATATACGTATTTCAAACAAGTATGCATTCAAAACTAATGATTCCAGAGGAGTGTGGCGTTGCCTGGCGGAAAGAAAACGTACTCTATTAATAGTTTCAATCCATTGCCACGTGATTGCATGTGCAGTGGTTATAGCCTCTGGAATACCTTCTGTTCAATTGGCGCCAAAATTGCGAGCCAGGAGCAGAAAGAGTTTTTCATTTGGCCTCCACGATCATCAGATTTAATACCCTGTGACTTTTTTTGTGGGGGTATAATAAGGATCTTCTTTATGAACCACCGCTCCCAAAACAGCTGGATGAACAGAAAGATCGGATCACCGGTGCTGCAGTGTCAGTGACGACGAACATGCTCGCTCGGGTTTGGGAAGAATTAGAGTACCGCTGTGAAATTGTCCGTACTACCGGTGGAGGACATATTGAGCATTTGTAGATAAATTTTAGACCTTCCTAAGTAAGTGTGCAACATGTTCATAACTGTAGTATTTCAATGTTCCAAAATATTCCTTCTTTAAATAAGTATATTCTTTTTGAATCACCCTACACACGCACAACTACTATATTACAACTAGTGTCAGAACACCCAAGCACGGTAACCAATGAGACGAAGCTGAAACTCTCCTCTCAGGTACGGGAGAGTCCTGCACTTGAGAGTCTTGCACTTGCAATTATTCGTCCTGCCTTAGAGAGTCCTTATTGTCCTGCCTTAGAGAGTCCTGCACTTGCAATTATTCGTCCATAAAGACGTTTATCATTCAGGTTTCTACTCCGACGCGACTCCGTGCAGAATTTTCTTGCGGAAAATTAAGCGTGAGAAGATAGTTTGGTTCCGACTGAAACTTCTCACTTGGGTTTTGATTTCGCGAGGGTAAAGAAAGGGAACGGAAAACGAACAAGAATTTGTGTTCTAGAAGGACCCTGTGCGTTCTGGCAGTGCAGAAGGAGGCAAAATCTTCGTACAGAGAGGGATGATGAGGGATCAGTCCAAGAATTGTTAATTCAGGTCAAGTACATACAGCTTCTTTTAAAAGTAGTCCTTCTTGAACTCATCTGCCACGCCTTCACCTTGTGAAGGTCGTCTTAGCCATCACGGCAATCCTTATCTAGTTAAAAATACAATAAAATTTTCTTAGGAATTTAAAAAGAATTCTTAGAAAAAAAAACACTACATAGAACGCTTTGTTGCAGTTTATTTTAACTTTTGATCACTTTAATACGACACTATGTGACTTACGTAGTATTCATAAAATGTTTAGTATTGTATTTATGAGCCTCTCTAATTTGTATTTATTCAGTTACTTCGCTATGATTTAAAGGGGCGAGGAAATCTGCTACTTACGCCAGAAAAACCGGGCAACGTGTAGGAAGATTGGCCGAGTATTAGCAATGAAGATGAGGCCAATCGGAGCAAGACTCCTTTGAGATCGTCACCCCGAAGGGCGTCCTCTCTCGGAAGGGCGTGCGGCTGCCGAAGAGCCAGCGGGGATAAAGGGCGCGGCCGGGCCACCGGCGCCATCCGTCACGCCAGCGCCCCGCTGCAGCCGGAGCCGCTCTCGCCCACACGTCATTTCCGGTCGCGCGATGGGCCTTTTCCTCCACCTCCGCCCCGCCCTGCCAAGGCCCGCTCCGCCACGCGCCGCTCTTGTCCCCCCGGCGCAACATGCACCTCCCCACCCGTCTCCACCACGCCCTCCCCGCTCCGCGCACCCCGCCCCGCGCTCCCCGCCCCGCGCCCCTGTCCCGCGCTCCCCGCCCCTCGCTCCCCTCCCCGCGCCCCCTGAACCGCGCCTCTCGCCCCGCCCCCCGCCCCGCGCTCCCAACCCCGCGCTCCCCACCCCGCGCTCCCCTCCCCGTGCCCCCTGCCCCGCGCTCCCCGCCCCGCGCTCCCCGCCCCGCGCTCCCCGCCCCGCGCTCCCCGCCCCGCGCCTCACGCCCCGCGCCCCCCGCCCCGCGCTCCCTGTCCCGCGCTCCCCGCCGTGCTCTCTCCGCTTTGCTCACGTGGCCCTGCTCTCCTCATCCTGCCCATCCTTCCCCGTCCACGCCCGCCCATTATCCTAGCTCCTCCCCGTCTGCCCTGCCTACCCTACACCACCCTCCCCGCATCACACTCCCCACCCAGCTCCCTCGCCTCGCTCTTCTGCCCCGGTCCACACCCCCGCTCACTCCGCCTAGGGCTACTTCACTTAACAACGCAACGACCGACCTCAAGCTCTCTCCGCCGCATGCCGCCTCAGCTGATTATCCCCACCCATCCGCATCTGATCCACCTGCTCAGTTTTACCTCACTCCCTCTTCACTGCCATCACCTCGATCCCGACCCTACTCCATCCGCCCCATCCCCACCCCCATCTCCCCCCATTCCACCACTCCTCCCCGTCCTGCAATTGCACGTCCGTCTCAACCCGCTCCCATCCGCCTCTCCCCATTCCCCATTTCCCCATTTCGCTTTTCCCTCGGCTCTGGCTCCTCTCGACCGAATGTGCCCCGCTCCGACCCCACCCGCGTCATAACCCCGCCGGCCGCGCCCACCTTCCCCGGCCACTGAATACCAACCGGCCACGCCCCTGCTCCCCCCCCCGCCATCCACTCTCCACGCACGGTGTTCAGCCCGACGAAAAACCTCTTCAATCTTTCATTAGCATCCCTTTTGAGCGGCCGCGAAAGCCTCCGGTCGTTTGCCGCTCGATGGCGACGACAATGGTCCTTGGCAGGAGGTGACAGTGGCGAGGAGGAGCGCAAGGAAAGGAAGAAAAAAAAAGACAAATAGGAAGAGAGCGTGGGGGTGGAGCCTGTCCTCTCGTGTCAGGCACATCTGGCTGAACGCAATTCTGACTTTCGCCGCCCGCCGCCCTGCTGCCACGCCCGTATCCCTCCGGGCTGCCTCGCGGCGAAAGTGGATATGTGGTTGCCGACTGGAAGAGGGGTCGCTCGGGGTGAAGGAAGGCAGCGGTTAGACGGCGTGTGTGCGTGTGTGTATGCTTTTACCGGGGCGCGTGGGAGTCTTTGTGAAGATACTGTTCCGGTGTCCGCTTGGGATTGCGAAGGAAATCTTGGAAATGGCCTATCACAGTAGCCAGCCTAGAGTGTCCTCGTTCAGGGAGCGGCATCGTCCGTTCGAATGATTTAGCTGGTGTTATCCAACGCCGACAGATTACAAGACAGAAACGTGGGCTGATGAACTAGTATTACTTTTCTGTCGGGGAAACTCAACTACATAGCTAACGCACTGCACATCTTGCGCCCTGGACTCGTTACTAACGTTCTATATTGCTTATGCTCGAAAAAGCTAATGGAGTAATTAGAAAACACACCATATCCTACTGCACTTCATACCTCACGCACTACACAGCAACAGCACTACAGAGCTACCTCACAACACAGCTACAGAACCACGAAGCTACCGCACCACAACTCTACTGCACAACGTAGCTAAAGCACAGCACAGCACGTCAGCAGCTCCCTGGACACATAACTAACGTTCTACATTGCTAAGGCTCAACAAAGTTCAACGAAGTTCAAAGCTAACAGAGTACTTACACTACATTTCAAATATATCACATTGCTATCGCGCTTCTGAGCTCATGCACTACAAAGCTAATACAAGCTCAAGCACTACATAACTAAAACACCAGAAAGCTACAACACTGCCTAGCTAATACAGGAGATAGCTATCGTACTACAAAGCTATTTCAGCCGGTAAAAAGTGTCTCACCACCCAGAAATACGTCCTGTGAATGGACGGTCCATAAGCTTCGCAACCGGCCACTCGGAAACAAGCCCCTCCGCTCCGCCCCGCTCCGTCCCGTCTGGCCTAGCACCCCATCCCGCCCCGCCCCGCTCTCCTCCCGCGTGCGTGGGACGGGGCGACGGCGAAGGCGTCACTTTCCGCGGCGTGTGCGAGGGTCGCCCGGGGCGGGCGGTTCGCGACGGCCAATGGCACGAACATGACGGATCGCCCGGGGCGGGGGTCGCGCAGCCGCCCGCCGCCAGATAGCCCGCCCCTCGGGCGACGCCGCCGCCCGGCGCGCCGGGAACACGCGGTATTTAGCACGTGACTCAGCGCCCGCGTCGCCCCGCCCCGCCCCGTCCCGCTCGGCATCGCCCCGGCGGCGCCCGGCGCGTCTTTATCGCGGCGCTCAATTATGCAGAAAGCCGCGACCCACGCGCCCCATGGCATCTACAGTGCGGGAGGCCCCGTGAGCAGCGGTCAAAAAGCTTTCCTTAAGGCCTGTGACACACGAGCGTTGCGTTGACGCGCGTCAGCTAACGCTGATGACGTCAAATGCGCCTGTGCCTGCGCACAAGATTCACTTAAAGCTCTTCACTGTTTAATACTGTGACGTAACCGTTAACTAGTGATGTGCTTTCGAACGTCGGTTACCGATGACGTGCGGTCATGTGACCGGCGAAGTTTTAAACTGATTATATTCGTTATTTCGTTTCACATCGAATTAACAATTATTTTTCACGTTAACAGAGGCATAATAAAGAGAAAAATAGAAGGATTTGCAGGTTATAAAATAAACAGAAAATAATATAATTTTTAATTACTCACTGAGAGAATTTCAGGTCATATATTGCTCCATATTTTTTCTTCAGTTGAATATTGAAATACGCATAGAAGGGCTTTGAAATGATTGACTACATAAACAACTTTTATTTTAATTAGAAAATACACTGTGAAATGAAAATTATTTACCAAGTATGAACGTGCATTACCAAGTATAAACTTCTACTGCTGGTGAGGTGCGGTCATCGAGACCGATCCGTAACATCAACTGATTCTCAGAAGCGAACGGCTGCAACTTGATAAGCTAGCCCGCCCGAACATTGTCTAGAAAGAGATAAGAAGGTACTGTAAACCAAAACTTCCTGCGCTGCACCGGTCGTTTCCAACGCACGTCGCCTAGCGGGCGTCGCACGTAAGAAAGCTAGACAATGCGCGTTATCTTGACTTTCGAACCAGCTCCAACTAGGTGGACACAATGCCCATCGGTAAGAGCGCTCTTATGCCGTTTCGCATAAGAAACAGTGTTAATCTGCGACGCGCGTTGAGTCGAGTGGGCAGGCGTCGACCGAGCTGACGTCGTCTGGTTAGGTGACGCGCGTCAACCCAACGCTCGTGTGACAATAGCCTAAGGCAGACCTGCACAACGCTTGCTCCCGCGGGCAATCTGCACTTGCGAGCCGATCGTCTGCCCGTGGCAGCGCCGAAAGTGCAAGTAGTGGGGAGTACGAAGCTTTGCGGGGAGGGGAAAAGTCTGACGTAGAACGACGCGGCGCGTAGATTGAATGCCTGGGCGTCTAATAATGATCCGTGTTTCAAAATTAAATGCCCATTTGTTTAAATGGATTATGTCTAGTATTTCAAGTTACCAGGGTCATAATTCACTATTTAACTTCTATGCACTACGGTATATCCACCATTGTATCCACCACTGTATGCCTTTTCATTTTCTATTTTTTTTAAAGAAAAGAACATGCTCATTGTGACTCTTAAGCATTATTTTAAAGCAATAGCTTTAAAATATATGCTTATATATAAGAGAAAAACATTATTTAATTCTATATAACACAAAATTGCAATTTAATAATTGATTGTTCACCAGGAATGTTATAATCTCCAAATCATAGAAAAATGAACAAAATCATGAGAGCAATCTCTCACATCAAGATTGACATAAAAATAGAATATGTGGCAATTCCAAGAAGGGTAATGTTTAATACCACATTTGTGACAATTTTTCCCCATTATGAAACTGAATAAAGGAGATCAACGAGCAAACTTCTGTCACGATATGTTGCGGACAATCATAAGATAATCATGGGTATTGGTTAAATAGAATGCAAAGGGCTTTATATTTTTATACGACCTCGTAAACGACTCTACGCTCTTGTCAGAAATTAGAACAGGAAGTAATCATGATTTTTTTAAGAATAATATGTTTTTGCCTTGAGAGAACCGTCTTATTCAATTAAACATAGTTAATAAAAAATAGTTTATTGATGTCATCATCAAACAAAAACAATTCAGTACCAAAATTCTGTGTTTAGCACAACACTAAATTTGTGATTACATCGTAGCAAAGCGAATTACATTATAAGCCCTACAAGCAATTACAATACTTGGTGTCGAAATCTAATATGTATAATTCGTTGTAGTTTCATATTTCGCCCTGTCATATATCGAGAACAAACATTTACAATATAATACAAAAGACTATATTACTTGAACTGTATATCATCGTCATGTTCTTGCCGATTGCTCTTTAAATTTACGCGCTATCTTTCGAATTGCGCATTCTGATTGGTGGATCCCACTCCTAGATTGGGTCTCATCCCCACCCTTCATCGATTTTCTAATTTGCACCCAAGTTGCCAGCACGCAGCTCCTGGCGTCAGTGAAAGTGCAAAATGCTTTGCAGGTCTGGCCTAAGGCATCACAACTGTACCGCAGGAGATGAAACTTCGGGATCAATTGAGCAGGCAACGCAACTATGTGCTAGAGATTGAATTTTGTGTTTGGCAGACTAGGCAGCACAACTATACTGCGGTATATGGACAGTTTGGTTTGTCAGAGAAAGCTACACAACTATTCTGTGAGAAATGAAACTTTGGAATTGACCGTTGGGCAGCATCTTTAAGTTTCCATCGCGACAGCAAGCCCTGAGCCAGTCGGGTGTAAGATAAATCAGTTCTCGCGGATTTGCATTGTCCATGTTACGCAAATATCAACACACGAACTCTCGAAGGCACAATTGGATTTTATGTGTGGACAGAAATACGTGTCGCTGCGGTTGACCTGAGTGAAACAGCTTGATAGAACATAAATGAAGATTTCCGATGATGGTATCTTCTTCTAGCTATGCAAGTGCTAGAGCGTTTGTCAACACAGCATGTAATGGGAGGCAGTGGAAATAAGAGAGCTCTGAGAGACACTGACATAATCCAGCTTTGCAAATCATCAATTTCGCATGAGTCGGACAGAGGTGTCACCCTAGACCTACTGGTGCAAGGCCAGCAGTCAGATGTTACACCTCGCCCCTGTTGTAGAATTAATTCTAGTTTAGTAACAGTAGTAATAGTAGTTTAGTAACGTTGATGCCGTTGGGTTAAAAATTAGTACGTTTCGGTCGACCTGAAGGAAATTTATCTCAATACTGCACTAGTCAAATAGGATCAAAGTGAAATTACGATCCAGTTTATTTTAAATAATATTCCACGAAAAAATACTACTAATAAAAGAAATTAAAACTGACGAGCATAATACATCATTAAATGCAATTTTAATGTACACAATCGAACGAAACATTTACTAGAACGATTTTCAATGATTAATTGCCAGTACTTGGTTTGTAAACTTTTTTGTGATTGGTCAAGAACCTGTATCATAATGAAATTTATATCGTAATGGCTATCATTATGCAACTGGTTGTAGCCACCAAATGACAGCATTATACAGTGGGAGTAGAAAAAAATAATTAAACAGCCATTACTAAAAGAAGTTCTGTCAAAGCATGAGTAGCATCCTAAAAGTTCAATTATTAGCATTAATGCTAATAGTAAGGCGATGCTCGAGGGTCCAGATAAATCTGTGATTACGATAAAGAAATTATAATAATTACGTCAGATCTAACCTAACGTTAATACATAATTAAAATATTTGTATAATTGAATAAAAATAAAATGAAGCTCAGTGAGGCTATTTAAAAAATATCGTGTGACACACGTGGTAAAAGCAATTTTAATTTGCTGGTAGAATTGCACCACTCAGCCTATCGACCTTTGAATGAACGGTACATTTTTTCGTATAATCCAAACATTTCTGCATCTGAACAAACCACATCCCCAATTAGTTCGGAATATTGTATCTACAATCAACACCGTTTATAGTGAACTCCTGGGGACTAACATTTTTGGTTCCGAGGTTCACTATAACCGATGCTATCGAAATTAAATAGAATTTCTCCATAATTATTGATTTCATTGATAAAAAGATCCAGCAAAATACATCAACGGCACTAAATAAAAGTTTCAATATCTTTATTTGTCCTTAAAATATCAATTGTTTGCTTCGTACGTTTTACGTTCGTAATTTCTTTAGATCCTTCTTCAGAGTTCGTGGTCTCTCCATACTTCATTTTGCATTCTCCTGTGTCTTTAAATATTGTAATGCAGTCTTGACGCCCTTCAATTTTTTTTCACAGTTGGAACAGCGTTCCTTTCTCCATAGGCCCTTTTGCTCCCCTTATAACATACTAAATCCTATCGGTAGCGGCGTGACGCAAGCAGGTAACGAAACTGATCGCTACGGCGGTTATCGCCAGGCTGTGAGTCGGTGGCAGTAGCGCGCTTCCTGTCGCCTACGTACAACTCAAAGAGCTTTGTCTCGCGGAATCTCAAGGAACACCAAGATTGAAACCGAAGTAAGCAATCGCGCGTCGCCGCCGCCAGTTGTAACCCACACAAGACACGGCCTTGGTTTTCGCAGTCAAACTGAGTGGCGTAGTCATCAGTAAGATTTCCATTGCAGGTCGGATACCTGCAACTCTGGGGAGACTTCATCGATTATGTTTTTTGACTGACGATATTATTTTCATGCTGCCTGGGATTGGAATTTGCGGCACCGAGGCGATATACTTTTCCCCCAGGAAGGAATTAATTTCCAGGATATTCTATTTCCCACGTTCATTTTAGCCGAGGTTTAGGTTCACTATAACCGAATCTTCTTATCCTTATTTGTAAAGCAAGTAAAATGGGACCAGTGACTTAGGTTCACTATAACGGAGGGTTCGTTACATCCGAGTTCACTATAACCGAATCTTCTTATGCTTATTTGTAAAGCAAGTGAAACGGGACGAGTGACTTAAGTTCACTACAGCCGAGGTTCACTATATCAGAGTTCACCGTAACCGAATGTTCTTATGCTTATTTGTAAAGCAAGTGAAACGGGGCCAGTGACTTACGTCCTCTATAACCGAGATTCTCTATATCCGAGTTCACCGTAACCGAATGTTCTTATGCTTATTTGTAAAGCAAGTGAAACGGGGCCAGTGACTTACGTCCTCTATAACCGAGATTCTCTATATCCGAGTTCACCGTAACCGAATGTTCTTATGCTTATTTGTAAAGCAAGTGAAACGGGTCCAGTGACTTACGTTCACTATAACCGAGATTCACTATATCCGAGTTCACCGTAACCGAATGCTCTTATGCTTATTTGTAAAGCAAGTGAAACGGGGCCAGTGACTTACGTTCACTATAACCGAGGGTTTACTGTAGCCGAGTTCACCATAACCGAATCTTCTTATGCTTATTTGTAAAGCAAATGAAACGGGGCCAGGGACTTACGTGCACTATATCCGAGTTCACTATAACCGGAGTCGACTGTATTTTCGTCCCTTCGGTTGGAGGCACTGTGCTCACTGTGCGCGCGCGCCCTCTACGCGCGGAGGGCGGAGACGAGCTGCGGTGAGGAGAATCGCATGGGGCGCGGCGCTGGTGGCTGACAGGGGCGTAAACGTCGATTTGTTGATTGGCCCCCCGTTTCGGGGTATCTCTTCCGCTTTGTAGGCTTTTTGTGCCCCAATGAAGGAGCAGGAAGGGATGTGGGAAGCGTGAGGTTAACTTTCAATTGTTCATATCCTATTTATAAGGCATTTTCTTCGCCATAAGACCGGGAGATGTGGCTGAGGGCATCAAATGATGTCACTGCAGTGCCTCTGACTTCCTAGGTTTGAGGACTTGACTTCCTAGGTTTGACTTCCTAGGTTTGGAAGGATTTTTGGTACTAGCTTGTCAGCTAGGTCGAGTGCAGTCGCTATCTGGAGGAGAATTCTAGTGGTCGGCTGCTCTGATCGGTAGTTGTCCGTGGTTTCTCCTATCAACACCAGGTGAACTCCGGAGAAGTACTCTAACAAAAGGGCCACGGACCGCGCGCAGTCTTTCCTTTCTCTTCTTTGTCATGTCTTTATCATTTACTTACACACATTTACACTAACATACACTACACTATCACATATGCCGGGATACTGGTGGGGAGCTTAGAGCTTGTCTTGGCTGGGGCGTTACCCCGCTGGTGTGAGATATCTGGTTGGGGAAGCCAGCTGACGGTAGGTCGGTGCCGGATCTCGCCATCCAGCGGTGGAATATGGCAGCCACCTCCCGAGGAAAGAACATTCACTACACTTACGGGACTAATGACCTTACCCATTCACGCGCCGGAATCACTAACAATTAATCTTCCCCAAAAGCGTCCAGGTGTGCCATGAGCACTGGTAAGTGTTAAATGCTGAAATAATATGGATGATGAAATGGAAAAAAGGTTGAAATACTGCGATACTATTGTCCGATTTAAATAAATAAAATAAATAAATAAATGTCTTTATTGGTGGCGAGGCTCAGGCTATTTAGCCTGCTCTTCCGCCTGACCACATTCAAAAAATTTTATTACAGTTTATTTTATGATAAAAGGAGGCACATTCGATGAAAAATACGTACGCAATTTAGATGAAGGGTTTCTCACGTGGGAAGCAGGAGTGAGGGCCAGGGAGGAAGACGTTGATAGAACAGGAAACGCACTCACAACATTTGTGTGTTTAAGTTTATTAATTTTACATTAGGGAGATATTAAAAATTAGTCACAAATATATCAGAGTGAAGCACTTCGAGATTTAACTTAAATTTTGATAAACTATTTTTTGACTCGTAAGTTAGTTACAGAAAAAAATTAGAAGGAGCTTGTTTAAAACAGTGGCATGTTATTAAGTACCACTAACTGAGAGAGCGTTTGAAGAAGCTGAAATTGCGTACGTATTTTTGAATTACCCCTAAAGAACAGAAAGGGAGGAAAACTCGTCAGCATACAAGCGAAAAACATCCAGTAAGGAGTTCAAGTCATGAAAGAAAGAGAAAACGAATCTATTCGGTTATTAAAATTAGGTAAATAAAAAAAGAAGAAAAAATGAATCATAAACGTGGATACGATCAGATTAAATCTAGGAAAAGTTTAGGAACTTAAACTTTTCCCCAAACTAAAAAAGGGCAAATTTTAAAAATGTATGCAGTGTTACCAATTGGAATATTCTCAAGACTTGAAAACCTGACCCAACATCTTTCACACGTAAACCAACGATGTATACTACATTTATTCCTGGGACTGCAAACAAAGGGACCATCCCGGCATGCGCCTTAAGCGATTGAGTAAACCCAGGTAAACCTCAATCAGGATGGTGGCTGAAGGCCAAGACAAAATACTCTACCAAGGTCACAATACAAGTAAACAATTACAGTGCACACAAAATACAAAGTAGGAATGAAAATATTTTGAATTTAACATTATGTCTTAACGTATAGCAATAGTTGTAGGAAATGATAAACTGAAACAGAAAAATTACAAATTAGTAAACACATTTAGACAAGAATTAAAGCATAGAAATTATATTGTGAGTATATACACATGTGAGCACATGGACGCATGCATATCACGTTGTACAATTAAGAAAATGCACAAACATGTACTCATAACATAGGTATGCACATATGTGGGTGGGTACTGTAGTAAACGTGAGGTATGAATTGAAGGGTAGTTGCTCATATGCTATTTAAAATGATTGAGGGAGAGTACAAATTGGTTATAAAAACAAATAGCTAGATTATGGAGTAGTTAAACTATTCTATAAGAGGATAAATGTACAATGAAAAAACAAAAAACAAAACAAAAAGTATTTATGTGTGTCACAGAGATTTGTTCACGTTTAAGATTGAATACTTAGATAATGTGATAAAAAAGAGAGGAAAAGGAAGAGTTATTGGCCTAGAATGATAATTTAGAGAATGAGAGAAAGGAAACAAAAATAGCAGGGATTTTAGTGATCCGAAAAGAGAGAAAGAGTAAGAAAGGCAGAGAAAAAGAGAGAGAGAGAGAAAAGGAAATAGAAAGAGAGAAATATGAGAAAGGTTAGATGAGAAGTGTTTATTTGAAAAATGGGATAGGATGTTGTACGATAAGATTGGTATAAGAATGAGAATCGTCACCGTGTCAAGGCAGTACGGCGTCCCTAATCCTTAGTTTTAGCTGGCGCAGTACACGTACAGCTGGCAATGTCCTGGTAACACAGTAATACTGTACTGGTGCGCAATAATACTGTCAATGCCGTTAAGTAATATTTTCATGAATCCAGTTTGTGACTTCTTTTTTAAACTTTTGAAAAGTACTGCTATTTTTTATAGTAGAGTGAAGATTGTTCCAGGCACGGATGGCAGTAACAGTGAATGATTTGCTAAAAGTAGTGGTATTAGTAGTAAGTAGTGATTTAAAGTAGTTTCATCTCACGGTCACGAACTGCAAGAAGGAGGCACCGTCATCCAGTCCGCGGATTTGATACGAAAAGTTTAAGTGGTAACGAAGCTTCCGATTGAATGACAGCGTTCTTTCTCTCCTTCCAAATCCGTGACCTTGAGGAGATTCTACATTTAAATCAGACTATCATGTAAAGGATGAGCTCGCATGGAATTAGAGATATTCTTGTTTGCATGAGACGTATCCCTGCTTTCCCTTTTCCTCTGTCTTCCAGAAAGAAATATTGTGCAGTTATTCCCGATCAACAGCAAAGAAACAAGAAGTTCATGAACGTTTTATCTACTTTACTGTATGAATCTTTCCCATTTTACAACAATATTTTTGTACGTTACATTTTCCCACAATGTATACTCTTTGATTAGTCACTCACATTTAGCAGAAATTTACTGTGTATACAATACTTTTCTTTCGTTCCTCGTGTGCGAAATTTAATTGCATACTTATCTTTGTACTTGCATCTGTGTGTGCGAGGTAATAGATAAGCAAAGAAATTACAACTTTTTAGCAATACAATTATAACTTAATCAATTTTTAATATATCTAAGAGTACCGGAAATTCCTTTGTTCTGTTAATGCAGATACAAAATAGTTTGAGACTTCTTTCCATGAGGCCTGGTTTCAAGCACGCAGAAGCTCGTGGACGCGCCACCTTCCCGAACGCCCTAGTTCCCTCCTTGGTCCCCGGGCCCTCCACCGCCTCCGCCACCTGGGCCTCGGCACACGTGCTACGCGAAGCACCTTGCGCCTCGTGTAATTTCTTTGGCGCGCCGTTACCAGCGCGGCTCGGGCACGAGCGCCCGCCCGCGGCAATTGTTTAATTAAACCTGGCGGCGGCGGCAGCGGAGCTTCTGGGTCCAGTGTCGCCTCGTCGCCCGGTGGAGAACCTTAACGCGCGGAGCGTCGTTCTTTGTAAATTCGGCGTTTGCACGGGGGAGCGCAGCACCTGGCACCTGGGTTACATTCTCGGGGGATGTGCGCTGAATTTTCTGTTAATTGAAACGGGTTGAAATACATGGGCGAGCGGGCGAAGAGCTTCTGTTAACGACGAAGGGCTCGCTTTTCTCTGTAGGCCGGTATGCGCCGTTAGTTTCGGTTAGTGTCTTGTTGGGGTACGTCGCGTTGTTGATATTCATACGGAGACCATTTTAGCATTTTCACCTTGTTTGTGAGCTGGAGCGGGTTTTATGGTAGCCGAGGAGCTGTACCTGTGAGTGTCACCTTGAGGCTCCATGATTTTTTATAAATCTTTTTTACGTTTAGAATAAGCTTATGTTACTTACGCATCATGCTATTGATGATGACTTCTTCCAAAACCGTGAAAAACATGAAAAATCTGGATTATTTTGAGAACAATTTAATTTCATCATCTATCATTCTGAAGTTCATTGGGTACATGGTAAAGTTTTTCAATGATTAAACATTTCAAGTCGAGATTGTGAAGAAAAGTAATTGTTTTGAGTATCAATGCACTCGGAAACTGACTTCCAAACGTTTGTCTGCCCGTTGGACACAAACCGTTTTTTAAAACTGAACATGGCATGAGACATTTTCACCAAAATGGCAGAGAGAATTTGTTTATAATTTTATAAACTGTTATGCAATCAGAATGGGTAAGGGTGCTTTATGTTCATTAAAAGTTTTTGAGTTGTATTGCAAATGGAGGGTAAAACTAGAATTACTATTTTTTTGTTCGCAATTACTGAGTGAATATAAATGTGAAGCGAATCTTATGCTAACATTTCTGAAGGTCATTTACGATTGGATTAGCAAATACGTATTTGGATAGGCATTTTGTTTTCGTTACCCAACACTTACACTTGCTTTTTGACTTTGTAACATTTCCTCCTAGATTAACTACTTCTTTCGAAAAAGTGGTTATGATGAAATTTCATTAGGTATGCATTCCTTGTCATATTGTCAATGAAATGAGAATAATATTTCAACAACAGTCATATAAATGTACGTAATTTAACTAATATATTGTGAACTACCGCCTGAAAATATGTCTAGGAATTAAGAATAAACAAAATAAATGCAAATGAATTTTTAATATTGTCTAGATTAATTTTTGACGGATATTTTACAGCATAATGTGCAGCCTAAATAAGGAGACCAAAGAACATTTTTCAGTCCGAAACTCCTGAAAAAAATGAAGTAATTTTACGAAATAAAATATAACATAATATAGTGTGTTGCAATTATTGCAAAACAAGTTTGTAGTAATCCACTACATTTGTTTTATTAAACAAATATTTCATGAATTTATTTGAATATTTCATCTGTAAAAAGGATTAGACATGGAATTTTCATGAAAATATTTTTGGGATTTTGGTTACCCAAGTCACAGCTGTGCTCGACATCAATAAACTGTGAGACTGTATCTTCCTTTCTACAATTCCCTTTCTGTCCCACATTTTCTCACGTTTCAATCGTTTCGGTGGATGTACTTTATTCATTCAGCTCCTAATCTTTCATTTCATTCCATTATCCTCATTCGAAGTTTTGATTTGTCTGCTCGTATTCTGCTGTTACGCCTGTGTGGCGTGGCTTTTCGTATTTTACAAGGAGTATAAATGACGCATGGATATAATGATACACGGACCAATGAGTTTACGAATTCAAGAGAGTACAAAAAAACTTAATACTAAGAATAGTTCACAATATTTGTGTGTGTATTAACCAAAACATTACCGACAATAATACAGAACGTCACTGAGAAGCAGTTTGTGTAATAAGAATGAGTACGCTCATTGATAGAAGAGAAATGTGTAAAAATTTAATTCTTTGATTCTTACGACGTTGCTGCACCTAAATAGAGAAGTCGATATGTTACAATATTAAGTCAAAAAATTGGAAAAAATCCCTAAATATAATGGTTCTAGAACGTTACGCGCTCACTTGCAAGATGAAGGGACATTGTTTAACAAGTCGCGCGCTATTGTCGAGTACCGAATTTATTCTAATAGCCACTTATCAGCTAAACTTTACGACTCTTCAGCAAAAAAAAGTATTAATCTGCTTTGCTAAACCACTTACGAGTAGATATTATCACAGACTGTTCTCCATTTTCACGAATTCAGCGATCATTAAAGTACGCTTTGGTTTTGCCACACCTTCAAATCCCCAAACTACCTATTCGTATCTTTAAATATTTACCACACTCATTCTTCCGCATTTTTTGAAGGATTTTTTTGGATGAATTCAATTGCGAGTGGAAGGAGCTATTTGTAGTTCACTACGAATTAATCTTCACAACGTGCTCGTCAACAATTGTGCTCGCCAACCATAAGCTGTAGAGGTATATACGTTAAATCATCCTCACAACACAATTACAATATCACATTTTCGCACATCTCCGACATTTTCGTCAGAGTACATTTGCAGAGTTCGTGGTTCGCGTCACATCCGAGCGGTGGGTTCAAATTCCACGTAAGTTGCGGAAGCTGTGTTGAGGTAAGAGCATATTTCAAGATCACTGTGTATTGCCCTTGAACCGGGAGGCTCCCATTAATTCCTTATCCTTAACCTAACCTTACGTTTTTCTTATATATTGGTTACAGAGATAATAGTGTTTGCCCTGGCAAAAAATCCGAATCCATCTTAAACAGTCGCTTCGTTTTTACTGACACTCCCTCTACCCTACTCCCTTCCGACGGCGGCAGGATTTTCGACACTAGCTTGTCAGCTAGGTCGAATTCAGTCGCTGTCCGGAGGAGAATTCTAGTGGCTGCTGTGATCGGTAGTTTTCCGTGGTTTCTCCGATCAACACCAGGCGAATGCCCGAGCAGTACCCTAACAAACGGGCCACGGACCGCGCGCGATCTTTGCTTCCTCTTGCGTGTCCTATCCTCTCCTCTTACACACACACACACTTACACAAACATGCACTACACTACCACAAATTCCGGGAGACCGTTCGAGAGCTTACAGCTTGTCCCGGCTGGGGCGGTGCCCCGCTGGCGGGAGATACCTGGTTGAGAGGAAGACCCTGCTAGTGGACGGTAGGTCGGCGCCAGGTCTCGCCATCCAGCGGGGAAAAGATCACCACCATCTCCCGAGAAAAACACGCACTACACTTACGGGGATAATGACCTAAGTAGTCGACGCGACCGGAAACACGAATCAATCAATCAATATACCCCACTCCCAAACCTTACTGCAGGTCATGTGGCGTTGGTTGACGCCATTCGGCTCTTGATATGGCGTGTCTAATTAACATTTATCATTCTTCTGTGATTCAAAGAAGGCTCCGAAGAAAACAAAATACCAAATACCCCTCGAACGGTCCGTTCGCTTTCGACTGCCACCCCAAACCCGTTCGCGGGCCATTGGGCGCCTGGCGGCTTGATTACAACGACGCAATCGCGTTAGGCAGCGTCTGAGACTTTCGTAACGCGATTTATGCGCCTAAACGGATTTAAATATGGGTTGCGAGCGCCGCCGCGCCGCGACGTTGCCGAGGGCGCCAACCCTATTAGGGCGCAGTTTGTAGAAGCAATTTACATCGCGCGCCCCGCACGTGTGTCTTGTCTCCCCTCCGCCAGGCGCCGCCCGCTGTCTTGAGGGCGCGCCAGCAGGGGGAGAGGGGGTGGGGAGGGGTGCCGTCAGGAAGACGTCGGGGAGGGGGGAGATGATGAGGGGGAGGGGGGAGAAGTTGCAGGGGCGAAAATTTGTGGAACAGACGTGTTATGGATGTAACGGTTGAGGTGAAGGTGGTGGGTGTGTCGTGTTAACGTGATGGGAAAGCCAGCGTTGCGGATTGGGGCGCTAGTTTGCTGACTCGGGAAGTCGGGGTTGGGAGCTTGGTCTTTGGTTGGGTCGTTGGTGGGGGGTTAAATCGAGTGCCCGTCAGAATTGCTCAAAATTCTCTCGTTTGCAATGCATCTCAATCTGTCATCTTGCTGTTATCGTTAAGACAGGGGCAGTCTGGCTTGGAAGGTTTGAGAGTTCGAATCTCGTGTTGGGGAAGGATATGTGCGCGTGTGCATTGTGGCTTGGAAGGGGCTCTCCCATCCCCTTTTCAACCCTCTAGCTGATTCCTGATCGGGCTGGTTGGCGCAGAGGGCGGCGCGTTTGCGCCCTATACTGCGATTTTCTTAACTTTGCCCCTGACAAGAATCAGCTGTTGACGGTTTCATCCAATCTGGAGCTTGAACGTCACCATAGTGACGTCACTTTAGCGAAATATAAGCTCCCGATTGGATGGCAGCGAATCAGCTGATTCCTGTCAGGGGCAAAGTTACGAAAATCGCAGTATAGTGTGCGATACACCTACGCTGTGGGTTCGAATCCCGCACAAGGCTTGGGAGTTATGTGACCGTGGATTAGGGTAACGTACGAGCCGCAGCATCAGCGCCCTCTAGATAATGCTTCTCCTTCCTCTAATGCAGGACCAAGCTCAACTGGCTTACGAGCCACGCTTGTCCCATACTTCTATCTACACTAGAAGTAGGTACTAAGGGCGAAATGGCCTTATGAGCCACTTCGGCGCAATGGTTCTTCCTAGGTCTTTCCTCACCCCTTACTTTCACACACACTCACCAGCTTTTCACTTCCACACATGTCGGGTCACCAGTCTGGAGCTTAGAGCTTGTCTCGTCTGCAGCGGTTCTACACTGATGGAAGTTATCTGACAGGGGAAAATCCCCGAAAGCCGATGTAGGTTGGTGCAGAATCTCGCCATCTAGTGACGGAAGATAAACGTCGGAATTCTACCGAGGACCAAAGCGGCTTGAAAGAAACAAACATGGTGTATTTCAGATTGTGTTCAGGTAGTGGTTACTTGGGTTCAGGTAGTATTGTTTGTGGTTATGTCATTTCATTACTATTGTTTACTGAACTACTTTGCGAATGGTTTTGATGCGAATAGTGAATTCAAAGTAAGAATTTTGGCCGTGATTCATGTGATTTTAACGTAACGTGGCGAATAAAATAATAACGTTCGACGAATCACTCGTGAATTTACTGCAAGATAAATTCTTCTTTAAAATCTAAAGGAAATGTGAGCACTAATACAACAGCTATTCGCATTTATATATATATATATATATATATATATATATATATATATATATACTAATATATAAAGACAGAACTGCACTGACTTACAGCGCGATAATCTCTGAATCTACTGAACCAATACTGATGAAACTTTTATACTAGCTTCCTTTAAAGGTCTGGAGTAACATAGGCTATGATTTACAACCATAAACCTTAACATATTCACAAAAGAATTACTATTCTGGACATTTTTCGGCTAGCATTACATCGTAGATTCAAGAATGCATCAATGTTAATAGTTTCGCTTTGCGCCACCTGAGGCGCAGTCTTCGTGAAAACTGAGGATGTCTGAGATCTACTGCTCATTTCATCAACAGCCAGAATTATTACGAAATTCACTGGGGTTTGAATACGGCGATTTACACATGTACGTGAATCTTAGTTCAGAACATTTGTGTATCGTTTGAACGACAGCCGTAACAACAGTGGTAAGGAATGTCAATGTACTTGTACATGTAATAAGTAATAATATGCAGTATAATGTTGAGTTAGGTTGAGAGAGTAAAAAGTACAATAATATAAAATGTAGTTGAGCTAGGTTGAGGTAGTAAAATGTATAGAATATATAGTAATGTACAATGTACATGACATAGATATCGTATATTTTCAAAACAACCTCTTATTTACAGAAATTTGTGAATTCTAAATTGTTGAAAACAATGATGAAACGGAAGACGCATTTGTCAAAACATACTTCAAGTGCGAAAAGATGGGCAGAATATAAAAATTCAGAATTGGCTACACAAAGGCAAGAGCGACTTGCTGAAGACAACAACACTACAAGGAGAGAAGTCAATTTCAATAATTCCCTAGGAAGGAGCTCAGCTTTTCATTATGACCCCCAATTTGATTATTTGCGTAGTTCTCATATTCAGATTGGTCATATGGAAAATGTTTGTATGTTTTGTGGAGCAAAAAAATGAGCATTCGACATAATAGCATGTGTTGTTCTAATGGGAAAGTTATGTTAAGGCCTTTTAGTGGAGCTTCCTGACATTTTGTAAAGCCTGCTACTTAGTGAACATCCTTTATCAAAGCATTTCCTACGCCATTTGAGACAATACAACTGTCTTTTTCAAATGGCATCTTTTGGTTGTACAGAACATAAAGAAGGATTTTACATGCCTACATTCAAAATTCAGGGCCAAATTTATCATCGCATTGGTAATTTACTTCCAACAACGAACCCTGGATTTCTGCAGGTGTATTTCCTTTCTGAAGCAGACCAAATGTCTTTGCGTCAAAATATTGTACCTAATTTAAATCCAGAAATTATACAAATGATGCAGAGTATGTTGCACACACACAATCAGTATATTAAAAGTTTCAAGGCTGCCATATAACAAGCACCTCCAAATATTCTGGATTACAAAATCCTTATCCGAGCTGACATTATCCCTGTCAATTATCACAGAGGCTGTTTCAACCAACCAACAACAAATTAAATGGCTAAATTACTGGTGGATGAAGATAAAGGGCACCGAGATATTGTATTGCACAGCAGAAATGGAAGGTTACAGCGTGTTTCGGAGTTACATCGTGCTTACGACCCTTTTCAGTATCCTCTCATATTTGTTAATGGAGAAGATGGGTATTCTATTAATATTCCATAAGTAATATCAGGAAGAGGAAACAAAAACCTTTCAAAGAAAATATCTTGCATGCAATTGCAATACTATTCTTATAGATTTATGGTGAAGGAATGTACAGTGAATTTTCTTCTAATGTTCCAGCAAATTATGAATCAGTTTGTTGTTGACATGGCTGCTAAAATGATTACAGAAAGACTTAACTATATCAAACAAAATCAAAAAACATTAAGAGCAGAGAACTACATTCATCTTCGAGATGCAATTAACAATGACGCTAACATAAATCTACAAAATATTGTACAGCAGGTCATTTTACCATCTACCTTCACTGGTTCACCAAGGTACCTCCATGAGAAAACCCAGGATGCTATGGCATACGTGAGACACCATGGTCGCCCTGATCTTTTTATTACAATGACATGCTACCCCTAATGGCCAGAAATTTGACATGAATTGTATGTGGGACAGAATCCTCATGACAGACATGATATTATTTCACGTGTATTTCATCAGAGATACCAATATTGGATGAATTTGATCACCAAAAACCACATTTTTGGCGCAACTGTATGCCAGATGTCAATAATAGAATGGCAAAAAAGAGGATTGCCCCATGCTCATATTCTGATTTGGCTTCAAAGAAAAATACAACCAGATGAAATTAAGTTAATTATTAGTGCTGAGATACCCAATAAAGAAGAAGATCCTCTTCTTCACGAAATTGTTTCCAAACACATGATTCATGGACCATGTGGAGAATACAATTCACGATCGCCATGCATGGTATATGCAATAAGATATGGTCAATGGTACATGCAATAAGAGATTCCCACGCTCTTTCACTGTTCATACTCAGTCAGACAATGATGGATATCCACTTTATAGGAGACGTTCGCCTGAAGATAGTGGTCACATTGCAGTTTTGGGTAGACATTCTGATACACAAGTGGATAATCGCTGGGTTGTTCTTCATTCACCAGTCCTAAGCAGATGCTTTTCAGCTCATATTAATGTAGAATACTCTCACTCTGTGAAAGCAATCAAGTACTAAGTATGTTAACAAAGGTAATGATCGAGCAACTTTTTACTGTCCAAAATTATTGCAATGAAATTGAAATATACATAAATGGTCGCTACTTGAGCACATCGGAAGTCTTCTGGCGAATATTTGAACTGCCAATTCATGAAAGATACCCAGATGTAATTCATCTAGCTGTGCACTTAGAAAATGGTCAAAGGGTGTATTTTAACCAGCATAATATTTTGCAAGTTTTAGAACATCCTCCTCAGACAACATTAACTGGCTTTTTCAAACTGTGCCAAGATGATGATTTTGCGAAAACTTTGCTTTATTGTGAAGTGCCTGCATTTTATGTCTGGAGAAACAAAAATTGGCAGAGAAGGAAACGTGGTCAACTGGTTGCAGGGCATTTGGGTGTAAGGAAAGATGCTGCTCTTGGAAGAGTTTACACTGTGCATCCAAACTTCACAGAATGCTATTACCTTCGTCTGCTTCTACATCACATTCGTGGTCCAACTTCTTTTGCTATGCTAAAAACAGTGAACAGTATCGTACAGCCTTCTTACCAGACAGCGTGTAAGAAACTGGGCCTCATAGAAAATGATGAGCATTGGAAACACACGCTGAGTGATGCTGCACTTACACAGTCACCATCACATATTCGTGGACTATTCGCGATACTGTTGGTATTCTGTCAGCCATCTGATCCAAGCAGTTTGTAGTGTGAATTCAAGGAAGTCATGTATGAGGATATTCTTTTTCAAAAGCGTTTGCATAAAGACAACCAAGATTTACCATTCTCAGTGGATGTATTCAATGCAAGATTAATTATTTTAGAAGACATTATTGCATCTTCCAGTGATAAGCGACTTCGTGATTTTGGTATTCTTGAGCCAAGTAGACAAAGTTCTGACTATACAAGAGATACATATAGTATGTGTGATGTGCATCGATACCTAAAAGAAAATTTGCCAAAATTAGTTCCTGATCAAAGAACAGTCTTCAGCGCAGTTATTGACAGTGTTCAAAATGACAATGGTACCCTGTTCTTCATTGATGCCCATGGAGGAACCGGCAAAACGTTTGTAATCAATTTACTTATTGATAAATGTAGATCAGAGAGAAAAACTATCATTGCTGCTGCGTCTTCTGGAATCGCAGCAACATTATTAAAAGGTGGGAGAAGAGCACATTCTACCTTCAAATTGCCTTTGAACACAACTTTTATAGACCAAGCAGCATGTAATGTAATAAGAATAGTTCTATTGCAAAGATTTTTCGTGATTCAGTATTAATTATCTGGGATGAGTACTCCATGAGCAACAGATGTCACATAGAAGCTGTTGACAGAATGTTACGGGATGTACGATCATCTTCCAAATTAATGGGAGGAGTTACTGTTGTATTTACTGGTGACTTCCTGCAAACCTTGCCTGTAATTGCTAAAGGCACTAGAGCTGATACAATCAAAGCAAGCTTAAAGACATCCCAAATTTGGTAGAATGTTAAAATAATGACTCTAAGTACAAACATGAGGACTTTGTTAACTGATGACTCAGATTCTGCGCAATTTGCAGCATTGCTTCTCGCAGTTGGAAGCGGTTTAGTTAGCAATATCAATAGTCAAAATATATTAGTAGATCATCGGTATGGCCACGTGGTTCACACTATAGATGATTTAATTCAGAAGATATATGAGGATGTGCAAACAAACCTAAATAAGACAACACATGGCTACTGGGACGGAGACGGACAGATCATGGCAAGAAGGAGTAGGGCGGAGAAGAGATACAATGAAAGATACAGATGTAGGCATGGCATGAAAAGATGGAATTAGTCTTCCTGTCTAATAATATTCTGTAATAATGCCCGGGCAACGCCGGGTACTTCAGCTAGTATATATATAAAGAAAATCGATAGGAAAATCGAAGAGAATGCCAGAAACCATGGTGAAATCTTTCCACTATGCTAGAAACGAATCGACAATCGATCAAGCTTCAACACAAAATCTGATTGACTCAGGCGAAACTTACGTTCCAGTTTACGTCTGCGATTGTAAATGTTTGTTTTACGTGTAAATTTTACTTCTGAGTTTACGGCATTACGTTACGTTTAATTTTACATTGTGAATGAGGCCTTAGGTGGCACGGGCTTAACACACCGACTGGCCTCTTTCCAGGTTGTTAATATTATAGCTCCCAGAATCACTTATCAATCAACCGCATTCACTCGCAGCGTGGGGAGTTGATGACAGCGTGCGAGACTTGTGTGGCGTCATACGGATGTATTAAAACACAGACGAGGGTGGGTAGAATAAACAGTTGGTTTATTAATGAAAAAACACAGACCGAAGTCGTAAAACACCATAACAGTGCCTTCTACTAAGTAAATAAATACAGCCCACCACAAGAAGTGAAATTACAGTGCGGCTACCACACCGCCCAAACGACAAACGTTTCCCCTCGGTGTGATGCACCGCTCTGCCGAGACAAACCTACATGTCTCATGACTGACGACAAACTAATGCCGGCTTCCCCTCCGCGTGCTAGACGCACAGCCTCCTACTCACACAGCTCGAACTACAGAAAAGAAGAATGGGGCGTTCGTCACCCGGCTTTTAAAGGCGCCATGGCACCGCCCGCCGCCACCGTTGCCCGTCCCTGCACCTGAGACGACGCTTCGCTCGCTCGGAAAAACCGATGCGTCATTGCGCGTCACCACGCCAGATGTCCAGCCCTTTGTTCCACATCCGGTGAAATTACCGTCTGCTCGTTTGAGCGTGCATGACGCTACACTTGGTTGCTTCGACTTAGGAAGCTACGCCCTCTAAACGTGTGGCGAGGGCAACAACATGGTTCTACTAGAATTGAACTGTACCAGACATAGCGTGCGAGCCGCGTATCCCTGCCACTTGTTGCTCGTTTTTGGATTTAGTTAGAATAGCAAAGCTAATCCTGCTTTATAAATACCACCAAAGTCGATTTAAGCCCAAATTGCTGATGCCAATATGTGTATATGAACGCCTCATTGAGAGAGAAAAGGAGAAAGAGTTTGTATTTGTGAATGTATGTGTATTTGTGTTTTATGTAGCGTATTAGTGTATATGTGAATTTTTCTGTCTGTTTTCTAGTACTTATTTTCTAAAAATTAACACACTCATATGGACTTGATAGCAATTAACAATTCTTGCATATTGCATATTAACAATTCTTGCATATTATGTTCTAATATTTAACAATCTACAATGCTATGTAATGCTCTGTTATGTAAGCATACTACGTTATGAAATTATGGGTTTACACACTCACATCCCCGCTGATGTGGGAGGCCTTAGCCCTCAAGGGATCCGATAGGCTTAAAATAAAAATAAAATAAAATAAGAACAATTCTTGTATTTATTAAAGACATACGTCTTTACTCATTTGATTGGAGTGGGACACTCCTTTTCCAATATATCTCTCACCTTTCTGCAAACTCTGAAAATAAAAGTATAATATTGTCAGTTTGTCACAATTTAACTACCAGACATATATTTGATAATGTACGAATGACATGTTATTAAGTAGAATATTTCGAAACACTAGATATATTGACAATGTAATTTCAATATTGATAATTTAATCAGAAGCTACGACGCTGTGTTAGTTATTCTCGCATATTGAATATAATTTGATTATATTAAAAAGAGATAAAAGATAAATACACCTGAATAAATATTTGATTCTATTTTCAGGTTACAAAAAAAACTCGCTTTGGACCGGCACTGGTGAAGTTAAAAGTATTGTTTTTGTGTTTTCTTATTTTTTCTTTATATATTTATTTTTTGTTACCTTTTCTTCTTTTGTTTATTTATTCTTTTCTTTTATTAATAATTTTTCTGTGTAATACCTTTTTAAACCTGGGGTCACACACATTCCTACATCACATTCTACGCACATGATGCGATTATTGTTTTCTGGCTCCTTTGTTTTCTGGCCACCCATACAATACAGCATCGCCGAGGATGTTTTGCCGTCTGTTTTCCACAGAACTCGGAAATACGTTGAAGCATAAACTAAAGAGGTTTACATCTTTACTCTATGGTCAAAGTAAATACGGAGGGTTAATGTACAAAAGGATTTATAAGGATACTGCAATACTATTTTGACGTGCGCGCGTTTGGCCGGAGCCGCGCGCGGGCCCCAGGACGGCCCGCGGAGCTAGCAGCCCATGCCGTCCACAACACTTGAAAAATCTCGCAACAAAAGCATTGAAACGCTATCTAGTAGGCACCAAATTAAACTTCAAAGTGTTCAGAACAGGACCCACGGTGTGGCAATCGCCTAATTTTGTACGCGATCTAAAAACGGACATGAGAACCCGAAAGAGCAGCGCGACGCACCGGCGCGTCGTTATAGCAGTGGTGGCACGGCGAAGTTTGACTCACCGGTGCGGCGTTATCACTACGGGCACGACAATGCTTGACGCACGGGTGCATCGTTAGCAGTGAAAGGGCTAGCACCTAAACCATACGTAGGATTTTTTTAAGTTGAAGAAGTTGTAATTGTTATTTAATATCCTTAAATAATATTTCCTTTCTACTATTAAGAAACAGAAAAATGAATAAAATGTCAAAGAATGTACTTTGAGCGACGATAGATGGCAGCTGGCCAGAGAATGTGGCAAGTCCGAATAGCTAGCCGAGACCAAAGGAAATAGAAAGCTAATACGGGAAAGTTTGTACTGTTCTGTAGCACCACTAGTTGAGTTGCCGCCACTGGAATCTGTCGCCACTGGTATGTACACTTGAGAAAACTATATTTACTGCAATTGCATAACAGTTATTATTATCAGTACTTACGATTCGTTACAAAATCCACACCCCCATCCTGGATCTCTGCTGTCAAATGCAAATCCAAGACTTATCATAACTAGAAAGCTGAGAATCCAAATAGGTGAGAAGAACATTACGTCCATTATATTTGACAGAACTGTATCTCTATGATGTCTGTTGAACAGTACGAGTGCACTCTAATTGATTTTTGTAGAATCAATGTCACTGTGTTCATATTACTTGAAACTGGATATGTTATTTTATCTCGCCGTTAAGTCATGATGGTTTCTCCAATTGTATCGTTGATCTACGTATTGAGATGTGTCATTGCCAGCAGTTATATTACCTACGTTTCAAGTAATAAATTATTTTCTCATACAATGCTCAAACGCTGTTCTTTGCTTAGTGACTGCTATAGTTCATGGCCCCCAGAAGTTATGAGTTCATGCCAATTTATCTTGATCAATAAATGTTTTTCAGTGAAAAGCGATGTTTTTTCCCCCTGAAATCTATTGTACGAAATTGCAGACTCATTGAAGATGATCATTAAAAGCATTAATTGTTAACAGATGTTTAATTTAACACACTTAAACACACGCCTCTTGTAGAATCCGCAATATTTGGGAAAGACAATAAAGCATTCTGAGGTATAAAACGTTTTATAGGTTACTTTGCTGTTTGCTACTAAGCATCTTATCATTATTCATGTCACATAACTATAGCTTCTATAATATAAAGATTCGAGTTATCTTCAACTGATTGAATTTAAGTTCATCCATGCGTAAGTCATTATTTGCAGTGATCAGTAGGAAATGAATGTCTAAACACAAAATATGGCAGCTTTTATTTTCGTACTATATCACGCGCGTAGGGCAACAGCAAGATATGTGTTGGAATAATCGGGGAGACTTTTTTTGAAGAACTTTTTGTTATTTTGACATTTCTCTTTCTATGTAGAACACGTAGAACATCTGGTAAGTCTGTTGAATTTAATACTTTGCTATTCGTTGCTATTGCTAAACCTTTGCAATGCTACGGTGTATATGATTTCATGCATTTCCAAAAGGGAGCCTCCATGGCTCACAGCATAAATTTCGATGTTATGTATGTTTTTAGCGATATTCTAAAGAAATATGTTGATTTAATCCGTAATGTCCGTGTACATGTGTACTCATTTAAATACAAAATATTATGCAATTTAAGACTTTGCTAATTCAAAAATATGATATTTCTTGCATCATTGTTTGTATTTGATGAGAAAATCTATTACATTTTCACATCAAACTGTGGGGAACCCATAAAAAATATAGAACGTTATCATTCTCCCATATTAAGTCATTCCAATTAATAGTTAAACACAATTTTTTTAAATGCTATATATGTTTTTTATTTCAAAATGTTTTATTTTCAGTAATAAGTTTTGAAACTGGGATTCGCGGCCCTCCAGGAAACCGCGAATTGATTTTCGGGAGACCCCGAAGTGCGCCATTAAGTGAAATTTTGATCTGTTTGCGATTGTTGGCTCGTCCCATGAATGAATCGAATTTATACTGCGATTTTTGTAGGAAGAGCTCTCGAGATAACTTAAATCCCATCTTCGCGATGGAATATGTCACGGCATTTCGCGTCTTTTCTCGGTCTTGCCGGTAGAAGTCGCATGATCGCAAGCACTACTTCATACGGTCGCGATCGTGCGAAATCTAGCGGAACGACTGTGAATGATACGAAATGTCGTGACATATTCCATCGCGAAGATGGGATTTGAGTTATCTTGAGAGCTCTTCCTACAAAAATCGCAGTATAGTTCCTCAGATATTTGTTATAGCCGTTTAGCGACCCTTGGAATCCAACATCGTGTGCATCAAAGATTTGCTCTAATGTGTTTCCAAAAATAATTAGTTGGACCTGGCAGAACCTTTAAAATTCAATCTGTGGCTTTTTCTTAATACTCAGCCTACGGCGTTTTCCTGTAGCTTTTTCCTAAAAATCAACATTGTATATCTGTAGCGCGCGTCCGAAGGTATTTAATCATTCTGCGAAAGCCTTTGAATATAATACTAAAATGACTTTCAGGATGGAATACTTTTCTTTCAGATTTCAACTCACCCTTCTTACATTTTCACTTTGCAGTTCAAGCGTTGGGAAAGGCCATACGGTCCAATTGGTGATTGAGAAATGTGTTTCGGAAGCTGTAGCTTCAAATGAATGTATGATTTGGTTACTTATATAAGTATTTACTTCAAGTGTTTATTTTCGTGTCCCTGGCGCACGTGCTCAGTGGTACGCAAACTGTCAACGTCGCTTCCTTCCATTCGCAACTGTCAATCACCAACTTCTTTTAATCGGACCATCGATAACGAAAAGTGAGTACGTCTTTCTCTCTGTGAGCCTAATGGAATATCGTGCCAATTCCTCTCTGCGATATCTTGCACGAACCAGGAGTAAATGCTGGGACAGATCCTTGCATTTACAACGCGCTGACACACAAGCTCCCTCATCATTCCTCGACGCGTGACGTCATCGTTTCATAGAGGTTTAACGGATCGGAAGTTGATCTGCGGCGGCGCGCCCGGAAGTTCCGGCCGATTCCTCAGATAGCGCCACGGATGCTCCAGCGCGCCTCAGCCGCTGGGCGGGCGTCCGCTGATTCACTCGTCTCCCATTGTCGCTGCGCGGACGCTGGATATTTATGTCCGGCGGATGAATATGCGCGAGAGGGAGGGGGCGGGGCCGAGGAGGTGGGGGGCACGCGTCTCCATTGTCCCGGCCCTCCTCCCCCTCCCCCGCCCCGTGACGAGAGGTCCGTCGCCGCAAGAGGTCCGCGCCTCTGAAACCGCCCTTGGGGAACACCGGCATTGCCGCCGATGCGAATTTAACGGCGCGTCCGGCCGCGCGATGGCAGCGCCACACAACGGCGGCCGCACCAAGCATTCCGAGTTCCGGGCTGGCTTTGAGAGGCGCGCGTCGCCGCCCGCGATTGAGATATTGTCCCGAGTCGGTGATGGGCGCTTTGTTCTTGGGGTTTGAGATGGAGATGTGTGTTGTGTGAGCCTGTGGGTTAAATAAAGATGTCGGGTACCATGCCAGGATATACGAGGTTCTTTGTCGTTGGCTATAATTTGCAGTAGACGTTAGCAAAAATTAGTAAATTCATACGAATTTCAGATATTTAGAATTACCGAGATGTTTAGTTAAGTTGAAATTAAATAAATTTGGGAAAAATTCGAAAATTGGGATTTACTCGTTCCGTTTACGATATTAATATTAAACCTTTAAACATATATTAGATGTTTTCAGTCTGTTTATGTTTGAGATCGTTCTAGTTTTTACTCGAGTATATAAGTACCTAATTTATTTATATTCTTTGGGTATTTTTATGATCATTCACATCAACACGAAATTTAAAAAAATTGAAGGGCGCGTACCTTCATCATATTGGATTATATACCCTACTAGAAGAGGATATACTCGTATAATGACATACGTTTTGCATAATGATGATGTAAAGTGTAGTTTCGATAGCAAACCCGATTATTAGCAGAGTCCGTTTTCAGGATGATTCTTGTGGTCTTTGCGGCTAGTCAGTGGCATGCAATTTTGTACGCTGTATATATTTTTTGTTTTAATTCATTGCTATAATCATTACATTATTGATTATTTGACATTTTTTAATATTTTTTCTGCCCATGAAAACACGATGCGTCACTCCAGTCAACACCCATTTGGAAAGCTGCTAAGTAATGGACGCGATCTCATAATTGAATGACTTTTCACTTACTTTGTCAACCGCATAAACAAATGGTGAGTGCGTTACTCTACACGATGAGTACACGCCAACGTGGCAACCATTATGAAGTTGCAAATGTTGCAGGAAAACACGATCTCGCGCCAACTCGTAGCGTTTAATCACTTCACACTCCAACAACGAATAATTGGTGTTTTCAATCATTCGGAGAAATAATTGCAACTTTGTAATTTGATCTAGTTAAATCTACGTGTCGTAATGGGTTTAGTTCGTTACGTTGAAGATTAAGTGGGTGACATTCGTTTCTGTTAGTATTCATATTAATTTCAGAACATTGAATGGTTCTCATTTTTGTTAATAGTATCTTATTTTTTTTGTTAATTGCGAGACTCATCATTGGCTTCACGGTAACGTTTGTTCACGCACGAACTGTTCGCAAATTAAAAATTTTCAGGTAATTCATTTACTGGTGTGTATTTTGGGATTTATTTTAGGGAATTTGTTTTCTTTATATTAGAGTGGAATATTAATAATATTTTGTTCTAGTCTTCTATTGATTTGTAACCATCTCCGTTATTAAAACAACTGGCAATTTCTCTGTGCATGGTTGAAAAAACTTGAAAATAATGTACTAAAATGGCAAATTTGGATTGTTTAAAATTAGATACTGAACCCGTGCAAATATTGAGTTCGTAGTAAATTATTGTTTCACACAAGAAAGGAGCTTAATGTTAAACCCCAACATCAGGCCCTGGAGTATGCGTTATATTATAATAGATCCGATAATACGTACGGGTAAACATTTTATTTTTACATGTTTGACAACCATATTGAACCGCGCAGTTAAGTTGCACAAAAAATCAAATAGTCAATTTAATTATACATTGATTGCGAGTGTGCATGTTTGTGACAAGACTTGCCACGCAGTTGGAGTACCTAGAAAAACTGAGCAGCCAACAGTAATGGAAGGTGCAAAAATGTCTCATTTTGTAGACAGTGGCGTAAGAAGTTCAACTTCAGGCCCCTTCCTTGTTTCCTCAAAAATGTTTGCAATAACTAAGAAACACCGTTTCTGAGAAATGTACAACGAAATGAAGAAATATGTGTTGCGCATTGCATGCTTGCCTGCCAACTTTTTTACAGTCTAACAAACAAAATTTTCATTTTTCTTTTTAAAATTGTATAAAGCGCAACAAGGGGCGGGTAATTCCTTATTCAACTAGAACATTGAAGAGTGTTTATATGGACGGTGCTTTACAAATCCTAAAGTACGGTCAGATTTCTTTAGCATGTTGTATAGTTCAGAAATTGCTTCTATTTTACGATCATGTATGTAAGGTGTTGGCTTTCGTCACTAAGCTATGTTTTTTTAATGAACGATGACATTAGGTCATTGTTACACCACCTACCTCATAAAATTAATCATTTAAACAGTGGTTAGCACATTTCTAAGGCCACGAGCTCCTTTAAGAAGGACGTTCGCGAATTAATTAAAAATATTAATTTTAGTATTTGGCAGGAGGAGTAACAATGACCTAATGTCATCAGCCATTTAAAAAAATGAAGTACGAATGACGTGTTCTTGCAAATCTCTTTAACCCTCTGGGGTATTTCTGGACACCATCATAATGTTTTTGCTAATATTTTCCTGAATATTTGCAGGATAATTTCAGGCTTGTAGATATGCCTTCGTGCAATTATTAAGCAGCAACCAAACCACTTTCACACACTTTCCAAATTTTATTAGAGAGTTATTAATTTTTTTCTTTACATGAGAGTGATTTGACGTACGGAATAGCCAGTTATTTTCCCAATCTCGTTAAAAATATCTTGTCATTAACTTCAAAAAGTGTGTCTCATACTATAAATATTTGACTTATCTCGAAATAACCTTTACAAACTATCATAAATATTTCTGAAGCATCATGTATCAACAATGGTGGTTACGTACAGTAGAAGTTATTCATATCTAGAAGATATGAAATATTTAATATGAATAAATTATATTTATTATATTATTGAAAATAATTTGTACACTTATATAAAAACAATTATTTACACTCCCTTTATTGCCATACACATTCATGTTTACCAGTTCCAAATGTCTGTAAAGCTTGGGGTACAAAAAGACCCCAGGTATAGTACTTGATTGTAAATTGCAGATGTGTTACGGTGGTCAAATTAAGCAAGAAAACCTCTAAAACGCATGAAAAATCGGTGCCAGATGTACACCTCTTCCACGTACGTACTACAACTCCTTACCTCCTCGTCCTACTCGGCAACACACAAGGCAGCGCGAGCGTGCCGTAAAAGCGAGAGCAGCGCTCCTCGCGGCGCGCGGGACAACGAGGCGAGCGAGGCGAGTGCGCCGGCCCCCAGGGAGCGGTTGCAGCCCCCGGGAGCGCCTCGATAGCAGCGATCGCAGCCCTTTATCCGAAAGCCCTTCCCTCCCCGCCGCTCCTGGAACGACGCTACGCCACAACGACGCCTCCCCCGCCACCACCACCACCACACTCTGCTCCGATCAACACCAGGCGAATGCCGGAGCAGTTCCCTAACAAACGGGCCACGGACCGCGCGCAATCTCTCCTTCCTCTTCCTTGTCCTGTCGTCTCCTGTTACACACACACACACTTACGCTAACACGCACTACACTACCACAGATGCCGGGAGACCGGTCGGGAGCTTACAGCTTGTCCCGGCTGGGGCGGTGCCCCGCTGGTGGGAGATACCTGGTTGAGAGGAAAACCCCGCTAGTCGACGGTGGGTCGGCGCCAGATCTCGCCACCCAGTGGGGAAAAGATCATCGCCACACCGAGAAAAACACGCACTACACTTACGGGACTAACGACCAAAGTAGTTGACGCGCCCGGAAACACGAATCAATCAATCAAAAACCACACTCTGCCGCGACACACTCGCACCAACACTCGCAGTGCTGGAGACTCGGATTGGCATGCAATTTTATCAGCTTGCTCAGCACCGGGAAAATGCATATAAGTAAATTTTTAAGTGTTATACATCACTGTTCCGAAGAGTCGTGGGTCCGAGCGCCACCTTGGACATGGTTGTTTGTCCCTTGTCTCTCATGTATATTTGTCGCGGAGGGGCTCGCGTTCTGCTGACCGCAAATCAGAGGAACCCACAAGTGTGTAGGTGTCTAGTGTTTGGTCGAACATGCGTCCCATCGGGAAGTAAAGGGTACCCAGCTAAATGAAAGCCCTACAAGGACAGCAAGTAGTGTTTGGATTAATTTATTTGGACCTTTGGTGATCTCACAGCCTGTCGCTGCGCGGAAATCGGCACGCGTCGCATGGAGGATGAGAATAGCGGATGTTCAGGAACAAGTTCCGAAAGACAGGAAGATTGAACACATGTTTCAGTAATCAAAACAGTTTGTTCTGAAGACAAACCTTCCCTGAAAATGTTATCTTGAACAATAATAGGATTTCATGGTTACAACCTGGTTTCTATGATCATTATCAAATAAATATTTGAATAAAAATTGATATAAAATAATTAAACGAACATAAAATAAATTTCCCTTGAATGGATAGAATTGAATTTCATAGAATTAAGATAAAATAAATTTCATTTAAAATGTCAGCATTTGTTAGCAATAATGGTATCTAGCAAAAACGTAGGAATCATAGTGTGAAGTCGCCAAGTGCACCGTGCGTTACTTTTTCACTTTTTTTCAAAACATCGTTGCTTTAGAAGATCCTTAAAAAAGCTTTCTGTAGGATTATTAAAAAACGTGTTTAATTGTGCAATTCTGACGAGTAAGATACCAAGGGATATGATCTTCGCTCTTTAACTTGATACGCTACGACAAAATGCTCTACGAAATCTAACACAGGTTGATAGACGTCTCGTAACATTCCTAGTCCTGGCGATGTATCGGTTTGCCAGCCGAAGGCGCGGAGGTCACTGGGTCCTGATACAAAAGGTCCCTAAATTCATTTTCTTATATTTAATTGCACTCCACAATTTGGATAGATGGGTTTTGCTTGGTGTTGTACCAGTTACTGAAATTTGATGTGAATGATGAGTATGCAGCTTGGTGAGTGTTGGATGTTAGAACACATTATAATCCGTTAATTTCAGTGAAAATATTTAGTCTAATAATTAAAAATGTATAAAATCAAGAATTAAGAGGTAATTCCGATTAAAAGATTTCTATGAATAACTGAAAATATGCGATGCGCGCTTTTGACTTTATTTGGGCCCAACGTTCGGAGAGAACGGCGAGGGCGGCGAGGGCGGCGAGGGCGGCGAGGGCGGCGAGGGCGGCGAGGGCGGCGAGGGCGGCGAGGGCGGCGAGGGCGGCGAGGGCGGCGAGGGCGGCGAGGGCGGCGAGGGCGGCGAGGGCGGCGAGGGCGGCGAGGGCGGCGAGGGCGGCGAGGGCGGCGAGGGCGGCGAGGGCGGCGAGGGCGGCGAGGGCGGCGAGGGCGGCGCGCGAGGGCGGCGAGGGCGGCGCGCGAGGGCGGCGAGGGCGGCGAGGGCGGCGTGGGCGGCGTCGGCGGCAAGGGCGGTGAGGACGGCGAGGACGGCAGGGGGCTGGAAGAAAGCAACGCAGCCGATACATAGGCGGAGCGCGTGCCGTCGCGGGGGCGGATGTGGAGGGCGATTGAAAACTGCGGGGGAGGACGGAAGTCATAACCCCTTGATCCTGGTTTTTATTCCGGGGCGGGAGCGCGCGTCGCTCGCTCGCCGTTTTACTCGCGGGGCGAAGAGGGCGCTGGAAGAAAGGTGGCGGCGCTCAGAGGTGCCGGAGGAGGAGGCTCGAAAGGAGGGAAGGGCAAGATGGCGCGAAGGCTGCCTCTGGTGAGAAAGGGTTAAGGAGCGGATGGGACGAGGGCGAAGCGCCTGAAAGCGAGGCGAGGGCAGGAGCCGGTGGAGCTAAGAACGGAATATTTTACAGGAAGCAAAATAGGAGCCAGTGATGGAGTTGGTAAACTAAAATTGTGGAGAAATTGGAAGGGATATATAAAAAAGATAGAGCCGAAATAAATACGAAATGAGAAAGAATTGCAACAAGGAGTAAATGTGAGAGAAATGGTATAAAAATGGAGAAAATATTCCAGAACAACTGTAAAAGAATATCGACATAACTTCTCAAATACGCACACGTCATGCACGTTGTTACAAAAGACACTTAAAGAAAACGAGGGAGAGTGTTTAAAAGAGAGAAGTTTGTAGGCGCTTTTAGAAATAGGTGAGAGCATTATCGCTTGGGAGTCTGTACATGTTTCCTACCATGACTTTGAATTTCATTCAATATCTACACCTGCGTTTAAAATATTGAGTTTTTAAATCCGTTATTTCTATGGCAGCAGGATAATAGTTCATAAGCCCGTATCTAAATCTAATTTTAAACGACCTTTACCCTACGACCACAGAATTGTTAACAGCATTGAAATAAATTCACAATCACAATCGAATAAAGGGATACAGTAATCAAATAAATGATCAATATCAAATTAATAAATGAAATAAAATCATAATTACTATTCACTATTACGTTCATAACTTTATAAAATTTTAAATTATATAATTTTAATTAAATAAATGAATGAAACAAAATAATTAATCAATATCAAATTAATCAAAGAAATGAAATCACGATAATTGTTGATTATTACGTTCAGGATTTTATGAAATTTTAGATTAAATAATTTTAATTAAATAAATGACTAAAACCTAACAATCAATATTAAATTAATAAACGAAATAAAATCAAAATCACTGTTAATATTATGTTCATAATTTTGTAAAATTATAAATTATATAATTTTAATTAAATAAATGAATAAAACAAATCAATTAATCAATATCAAATTAATAAATGAAATAAAATCACAATCACTGTTCATTATTATGTTCATGATTTGATGAAATTTTAGATTAAATACTTTTCGTTAAATAAATGAATAAAACAAAGCAATTTATCAATTACAATAAATAAATAAAATAAAATCAGAATCCTTGTTGATTATTCTGTTCATATTTTTATATTTAATTTCTTTTTAAACCCAGTGAATGTTCTTAAGAGTGGTCTTCTGTGGAAGCGCCCTTGGCAGCCAGCAGCGCCCGTTGCGCGAACGAAGGGCGGGCGATCGGGGAGCGAGCGAGGCGGCGCTGAGAGGCTGCGGGCGACGCAGGGCCAGAGGGAGGGGCGGGGGCGGGGGCAGGCGCCTATGCAAAGTCAGCCCATCACAACACCGGCAGGCGTCGTAAACCGCCCCGCCCCCGCCCCCGCCCCCGCCCGCTCGCCTGCCCGCCCGCCCGGGCGCAAGGAAGCGCCACTTTCGCGGCGACGGGGGCGCTCCCCCCCCCCCTCGCACCTGCCGCCAGCGCCCGAGAGGAGAAACGCAGTGGGTGGGAACGCACAGCCAAAGACCAGGACGCGGTTCTCCTTAACCCCCTCATTGTCATATTCAATGTCGACTGATGAGGTCAAAATTAAGGTATTCTGCCACCAAGATTTTACACATTTTTACACAATAATGCAAATATTGCCTTATAATTATTACCTTGGTGTTAAATGATACCTGTGTCGTAGCTCATATTTCACTGCTAAACAATGATATTAATCAAATACGACTTTTCCTCTATTGACTTTCGTACCACATCTGAAATTTACAATCAAGTACTATACCTGGGGTCTTTTTGGACCCCAAGCTTTAGTGACAATTGGAAGCGGTAAACACGAATGTATACGGCAATATTTGGAGTGTATATAATTGTTTTTATATAAGTATACATTTTATAAGTCATTTTCAATAACATAAAAAATATAATTTATTCATATTAAATATTTCAAATAAAGAATAGCCTCTACCGTTCTTAACCGTACGTATGAGATGTGTTTTGGCTATTTCGTATGTCCTGATGTTAACCTTGCCGGGTTAATTCATTAACAAAATGTTCATGGGCATTAATATAGTCAGAGAAAAAACCAGTAATCATCTGAAACTGGAAGTTTCGATGAAAGGAGGGAATTACTGGGAAAGGGCTGATGAATAATGTACTGAGAAGAGTAGAAGAGGAAAGGCGATTCGAGGCGATTATGGAATCCAGTTGGACACAGTTTGCAAGGATGGGGCTGTGTTACGAAGGAAGTTATAAAAGGATATATTCCTGAAAAAGAATTCGAAGTAAAAGAATTCAAATATTGAATTAGAAATAAAGTATCTGCTCAAAAATATCTGGTGGTGATGATGATGATGATGATGATGATGATGTGGGTAAAGTTCAGAAATCATTTTATAAGCAAGAAAAATTTATTATTTAAAAAGGCAATGACGTAACCTAATTATTTACTATGTAATGTAACTCTTACCATGTAATGTAATTATTTACTATGTAATTTATATTACTATGTAATGAAACACAGTTGTCTAATAAAATATGTAATGTGGTATAAAATAGTGGGTGGAAATAAAATAATATAGACAAGAAGTGAAATCGACATGGGTGTTCCATAGCTACTCTAAATAACGTAGCAGAAGCCAGAATAAGATGTTTATAGCTAGAAGCCACATCGTTTAGTGAATAAAGAGCAATGCAATAAAATGCGATGTAAATGTTGTATGCACACTAAATTTGTTAATTATCAATATCAATCTTATACATTTTCTAAGACATGGAGACACATTTAAACAAAAATGATGGTCTACTGGATTTTTTGCTAAGTGAATACGTTGTGCGGTATTCGTATTGTATCTTCTTATTAGAATATTCGATTAGATGTTGAAGTGGTCCTAACGACCTCGTTTGGTAATTCTCCAATCTCGTTTTCTAATAAGATGCCTTATGAATATTCTTTCGTAAACAAGTATTACACAACGAAATTGTAGTACGTGTAAATTATGAGGTAATTCACAAATAATTTTTTCTCGTCCATCAGTGACACTTTGAAGAAACATTAATAAAATTTCATCAACAAATACAATATTTCATTTTCGATTTTACAGTCGTCCTTCCACAGAACCAGCTGTTGCACACCACTACTACGCGCACTGTTTTATTATTTAAATTGAACTACTTTACCTGACAAAGCATTCTAGGACCTCGCACTTTATCTCCAAAGAGGTTCCCGTTTTAAGGGTACCAGAATTTCCAATAAATTTTTCTGCAATTCGTCCCTTTCAGTCCATTTCGGACCAGTGTGAGTCGACGATGGCTGGGCGTCGACGGCGGAGGGGAGGGAGGGGGAAGGGGGGAGGGGGAGGGGAGGGGGGAGTTGGGGTTGGTGGGGGCGTACCCGCGCGTCTGGATGCGCAATAAAACCCGAGGAAACAGCCTCTCCGCCTGGTGTTGAAAGACCAATGATGGAAAAAGTCAGAGGCCGAAGTATTGCGTCCGTGGGGCGAAGGATTTTCGCGTTTTGCGTCTGCTGTTTAGTTGTTTGTCGATGTCATATTGCGCGAAAATTACCATACTTTTTTATCGTAGAACAGAACAATATGTTCTCCAAGTTTGTGGTAGCTGTTTACGACGATGTTTCCAGTAATTTTTATTTCCCCACTCGGAGTGTTTGCAGCTATTTTGCACCTGGAAATGAATCAAATTTGCGTAATACGGTAGAGAATACATTTTTTGTTCGCGTTTTTGGAGGAGATGAGATTAAATGTTTTCTCATTTCAAAGTTGAAATGAAAGGTAAATATAACTGTCCAATTTTGAATTTACATTTCAGTGAAATAAATAAATAGATAAAAATGTGGTGAATGTGGGACAGATGAGAGTTATCTAGAACTTCAACAATAATTAAATATTTTGATCAGTATTAATTTTTTCATGTATTCCTTTATCTTTTATTTCAACGACCTAAGTTTCTTCATTACAATTTTCTGTATTTAATTTATTTGCATCGAAAACAGAAACAAATGTCTCGAAGCGCAGTAACAAAACATTACGTTATTGTTTGGGTACAATAAAATGCCTAGTTGCTCTGCATTATACTGCGTTTTAATTAACAATACAGCTTATGCATTGATTAAAAAAATTACTCCCTAACAAAGCTACTAAAGGTACAGTCATATGAAAATAAAATAACAAGTAATGTACAATTTTGGAGGTGATATTTATTAGAAACTCCATTTTGATAGTTTTAAACTGTGCACGCTTTTAAGCCATTCGAAAACAATATAAATCAAAGTCACTTTGAGTAGGAACCCTCAGGCCAGGGTTGCCAGGTTGGGGAATTTTGTCTTCAAAATGGGGATTTTTTTCGTTGTGGAGAAAGAATGGGGAACGGAGGGGACGTGTTTGGTGGAAATTATTTTCATCCGGAGTCGTGATCGAAATATTATTTTCTCAATTATTATGAATAAAAAAGAAACAATAGATATTCTATCTCATTCTTATGTATCAAAAGACAAAAATAAATGACAGAAATAGAGAAAAAACAAATGAGAAAAATAAAAGAGTACAGGGGTTTGAGCAGCTCAAAGGTCGATGGTTGGTTGATTTGAAGTAATTGCATTTAAGGGGACCTCAAGTGGAATCGTCAGGTAGAGCTCATGTCATTGGTCCATAATTTGGAGAATATTTTTCGTTCCAGAGTTTGGGAATTTTGTTTCATTAGATAGCTTATTTGGGGAAATTCCATGGAAGTAATGGGGAGAGAGCTCGCATTTCATCTGGTCACCCTGCCTCGGCCATACCTGCTCTCATGTTTTAATTGCCTATATCTCTCAATCCTCATGCCACCAGAAGAGAAATCAAGATTTTTAATGGGGCTATACAGCAGGTGAAAATCTCTTCTCCGGAAGTGTCAATTGGCTTCGCTTTGAACTAGATGATCGTAACTTGAAGAGCCATGTTCAGGTCATGTCATAGCCCTCACGAAACGATTACCCGTGGATAGAGCAAAACGTCGGTATAATCTTGGAATGTGGCCTGACGGATGTCACAGGTAAACCAACCTAATAGCTCATTTTCCCTCATCCCATTGCAAGTTGATTCATGCAATTTAATTTCTTTTGTTAAATTTGAATGGGTCATTGACAACTTTCCTCCTTTTAAGAAGCAGGCGCGAGTCACAACTGAATTTTTCAAATTAAATATTATCTCTTGACTTCATTCTTGCCGCTACAGTTACAATAGCATCTAAAATACTTATACTGAAACCTCTTTACTGGTGTGTAAATCACTGTAGGAACTCTTTAAAACCAAATCTCAGTTTACTACTTCTTTGCGGCTGAAAGCAAATTAATAAACAGAAACTAAATTGCTACTTTATGAAAACTATTCTAACAAGTCTTTACACACATACCAGACTGGCACGTATCACAAAAAAAAGCATTTAAGGGTCATCCATAAATTACGTAACGCTAAAGGCGGAGGGAGGGGTCTGTGGCAGCGTTACATAGAGATGGGGAAGTGCCTTATAAGGGGGGGAGGGGGTATTGAAAATACTCGAAATTTCAGTTACGTTATTTACGGACGTCCCCTTATGAGAACCCATGTGTATATGAAAACAGTGGCGACTTAATTCAAATCTTCTTCATAACCGACTAAAGAGCGCGCAGTTCAGACCCATTGAAGACTTCCCGAAGGTCGTATCAGTGGCCACTGCATCCCAATGGCGGGAGCCCCTCATCCATCGTGCATCGAGAGGGCGCGGCAGCCCCGATGTCCTGTGCCCGCAGTCCATCGGGCGCATGGGGACCCAGTTCGTAATGACGTGATGGGCCCTAACCTCGCCGCCGGCGGGGCGGGGCGCCTCCGGGCCGGAGCCGCGCACGTGCCCGGAAGCGCCGGCAACGCCCAGCGGAAGCGCTTTATTGAGCTATTTTAAGCAGCGGGAACTGCTCCGCCGGGCGCATTCCGGGCGGTTTATGCGCGACGCGATGAGACAAAGCTCTGCCCCCGCCGCCGCCCAGCCACCTTCGCCCCGGCCTCAAGACTGCTCCCGCCGCCGCCGCCGCCGACTCCGATGCCGCCCCCGCCGACAGCCCTTGATGTCACTACCGCCTCCGCCGCCGTCTTCCAAGCCGCTCCCTTCTCCGTCACCGTCGTCTTCGTCTCCGTTTCGACTCTTCTCTGCCTCCGTCTCGTCTCTGCCTCCGCCTCTGCCTCCGTTTCGTTTCTGCCTTCGTCTCTGCCTCCGCCTCGTCTCCGCCTCCATTTGTCTCTGCCTCCATCTCCACCTCCGTCGTCGACTCCGTCATCGTCACTATCACTGCCACCGTCACCGACACCGTCACCGACACCGTCACCGACACCGTCACCGACACCGTCACCGTCACCGTCACCGTCACCGACACCGACACCGACACCGACACGTCATCGTCACCGTCATCGTCACCGTCATCGTCACCTCACCGTCACAGTCATCGACACCGTCACCGACACCGTCACCGACACCGACACCGACACCGTCACTGTCATCGTCACCGACGCCGTCACCGACACTGACACCGACGCCGTCATCGTCACCGTCAACGCCACCGACCCTACCACCACCACCGCCACAACCACAGCTGCTTCCATCTTCAAGACGTCTTCTCTTCTTCTTTTTCTCCTTCTCCTCTTACTCCTCTACCTTCTCCCCTCCTCTTCCTCCTCATCGTGCCCTTCTTATTACTTCTTTCTTGAGTTGTCTTATTCTTCGTCTTCCTTCCCGAATTCCTCTACTACTTCGTCTTCCCCTCTTCCCCCTTCTCCTAAAACTTCTCGTAATGCACTTCCTGTTCTTCCTGACGCTCTGCCTTCTGCCTCCTCTGTTTCCTCCTCTTCCGCATCCTCCCCCTCCCCGCCGCGCTCGTCTCCGTCGTGATCATCCTGGAAGTCGCCTACGCCGTCGTGTAGGCATCGCGACCTCCGCGCGATAAACCTTTATGGCGTCTTCATATTTCCCGGTCGGCAGGAGGGTCTGCGGAAGCGCCGCCGCCGGCGGAAACTTCTCGGTGAGATCTGTGATTCCGCCCGGGGAACGTGGGACTCTGGGACACATTGGCTGCAAGTGCGTGTGGAGGGTCGTTTGTGACGATAATGAAGTCGGAGTTGGATGAGGGATTGGGGGTGGGGGTGGGGTGGAAGTACTGCCAACAAAATGAAGTCGAATTCTACGTAGTGCTACGTAGATCTGGAGGAGCAATGGAGATGTGAGGACGGATCAATGTAAGGTACGAATTGAAGTTCGTCAGATGATTATTTGGCGACATCATCAGCTCTTCTTCAGTAAACTACTTTTATTAAGAAACTGATAAATTAGAAGTCACAAGGAACGGTGTTGTAGGGAAAAAGTTAAAAATTATATATTTCTATTAATTACTATAAAAATAAAGTGCCCGAATTCGAAATACTTTTTACATTTTCGTCTACAACTTCATAAAAAACACAAATTTGAAGACTATTGTAAATAATTACTTAAACTAGTCATTTATAAAGCACATGGTGTTAATATTATTCACTAAACCACACATTTCGCCTTCTTTTACCAGCATTCATAGAGGACATCTGATTGGGCGACAAAAACTCTGTGCGTGAACCAGTTTCTCCGATGTAATTTACAATGTAATCAGTATATAACAACTGCATTGCCAGAACGTTTGTTTGTATTTTTTGACAAAAATATTCTCTATATTAGAATTTTCCCCCTTTCTCTACTTTTAGTTCGTTAGAATTCGGAAGATTGCTTCAGCAGAAGCCTCAAGCAAACGTCTAAATAAACGCGAAATATTTTTAATATTTTATTCGTAGTTGTTGTCACTCCAATAGAATTGACTTACTGTGCATTCCTTCAAGTTCGTATTTTCTACCCCTACGCCATGACATCGTCAATCATTCTATTACCACAACTGCTCTGTGCTTGACATCCGTAACCTTCGTTCATAAAGCAAATGCAGCCCCAACAGTAAGGCTTGTGCTGAAGGCCTTTTGGCAGAGTCATATTCTCTATTCCCACTCGAGTACTACTCCTCTTCCCTCGCCAGCCACAGCAACCCGCTCCGCCCAGCCGAGCGTCGCGGCGCACTTAAACGCGTTGTAACTGCCTACGTATTTGCATGCGCACAAAAGTCAAACCCGCCTTTCTCCACCCTCCGCACACTGCCTGTCACTGCCACCCCCGTCTCCCGCTCTACCAACGCCCGCGAAATAATTTCGGGAGCGTTAGCTCACCCCCTTCTGATACCACCACCCACCTCTGTCTTCTTGACTCCCCCATCCCCGCCGCCCCTTCCATCCCCTTCGCCACCACCATCCCCGCCGCTCTCTATCCCTTCCGCCCCTCCATCCCCTTCCGCCCCTCCATCCCCTTCCGCCCCCTCCATCCCCTTCCGCCCCCTCCATCCCCGCCGCCCCCTCCATCCCCGCCGACCCCTCCATCCCCGCCGACCCCTCCATCCTCGCTGCCCCTCCACCACCGCCACCCCTGCATCCCCGCCATTCCCTCCATCCCCGCCGCCTCCCCCATCCCCGCCTCTCCCTCCATCCCCGCCGCCTCCCCCATCCCCGCCGCTCCTCCACCCCCGTCACCCCTCCATCCCCGCCGTCCCCTCCTACCCACCGCCTTCTTCGTCTCCGCCGCCCCCTCCATCCCCGCCACCGGTCCCCCACGCCCCCGCTGCTGTCGCCCACGCCGCCTTCCTCGCGCACCGCCCCTTATGCCGCCCGCACACCTACCCGCACTTCAACCTGCCGGTTCGGTGGTTTAATGGTATCGGGCTCTTGTGTCCAAGATTGCGGGTACAAATCCGATCGAAGCAGTGGAATTTTGAGAGCGAAAAAATCCTTCATACGCGTTCCCTCGGATGGGAAATAAAGCTGGCTCTCCCATGTAGTAGATTTACTGCGTGTAAAAGCTCATCAAGCCTAAAAGAAGCCTCTGAGCTAAATTCAAATCGCCTGTTTTGTCTCCCGAGATTATATCTTCTGTCTCCTCTAGATGGCGAGAGTAGCGTCGCGAACTTCGCGTAATCAGATGGAAGAGCGGGCCTGATGGTCCGAGTCTCGCCACGTAAGGCATTAGCTAACGATACCTCCAGCCTCCTCGGTCTTCTTCACTCCCCCACTCCCTGCATCCCCGCCGTCCCCATAATCCCCGCCTCCCATGCCCCCCACGCCACCGCCGCCGTCACCCACGCAACCGCCCGCGCCGGCACACGTAAGACATTAACTAACTTACCAACTAACTAACCTATCACTCTGACTTCTCAGACTCCTGCCGTCGCCGCTTCCACGCTCCCCTCCCCTCCCGCGCCCCCGCCGCCCGCGCTACCATTACAGCCTCAGCCGCCCCCATGCTGCCATATCCCTTGCCGCTTTTATCGCGCACGCTGCCTTGTGAAGTGCAGCAGTGTATCACCTGCAGGACGCGTGCATCGCACTGCCTCCCTTCCTGCTCCGCCCACCATCGCTCCCAGTTGTCCTTAAGCCCTCCCCATATGGCTCAACTCCCTCGACTCTTCACATCTTCCCTCAGCATTGAAAATCTGAACTGGTGAACAATGTTTTTTGTTTTATGGAAAACATATACAGCGGAGTCAATTCCACAGTTCTAATACAAACTAAAGTTGATATCCTTTTAGAATTTCTGATGTAAACTGATGTTCATTTTTTAACGTCGATATGTCGTATGTTTCTACTTCATAACCAACGAAGAAATTATCCAACTTAAAAACAAATTAAATTCATTTGAAGATTTGTTAAGGGTGAAAACCAAGTTCATGATGACTTAACGCATATAAAGTCTTCAATGAAGTATAGGTCGATGCTAGTGTGTGTAGAAGGAAGTATCCATGGAACGAATATATTGAATACAATTTATAATTTTCTTTCATGTTTCAGAATTTGTAAAATATATTCCACTATGTACAGGATTAATTGCGTTTCGCTTCTTAATTTCAGAGTCGTCTATGTGTGACAACGCCATAGCTGGTTTTATCATGATTACCAGTGAATGGGAGTCAAGGTAAGAATCGCTAATTTCTATTCACTTAAAGAATATAAATCTATTTAAGTTTGTTGTATTAACTAAAAGTATGATATTAATGTTGTTTACCTATTAACATTCTCTTATAAATCAGTTGCGTTCGGAGCATAGCTTCTGATAATACATGTTTGTCTGGTTCGATATGAAGAATAAACTTTTTGTCATCGGAAAGTATGCCGAAGAATATGTTGCTAATTGTTATAAAATATTGTGTGTGCAGTTGTTTGTCTCATTACAATTATTCCGCCTGACTGCAACATTCAACCTACTAATAAAAGACTCGTGATAAGACTATTATCCCTCTATTACTGAGAAATGGGGTTTCTACCACACCTAGTTTGAAGTTACCTTTCGAAACATTTATGTAACAAAGATATTTCTAATTTTTCGTATGAATAGAAGACAATAAATATAAAATATTATGGTAGCATTCGAGTTACGAAAATGTATGTAAATTACTCTTCTCTCTTTGAAATACTACAAACATAATAAGTAATATTAAATATACACAACTTATCATTTTGTTCCGATTTGTTTTTGTAACTTAGTTTATCACATTCCATTCCTCAAATCAGAATAACTAGACCTCCTACACCTTAATCCCTCGAATGCCGCTGCAAGGTGCACGAAATGAATGTTCCGTGCGTTTAAAGAGGCCATGCTGTTAAAGGGAATGACGCTCTGCCTGGAGCTGGGGCGGGGAAGGGTTCTTTGATTCATGTCGCCCTCCGCAGTCCATCGAAGCGAGTGCCACCGCCCAACGCCCTCTCCCCTCTTCCCCCTCCCCCAGTCACCGCCCCTTCCATCGTCGCCACTATTGCCACCCTCAGACCATCCTCTTTCGTATCTCGTTCTCCGCTCGTTCACCGTGCCGCCCCCGCCTCTGTCTCTTCTCCAACCTCATCATGTTTAACCCCGCCACTGCCCTGGCTGTCACAGCCGCCTCTAGCCCCATGCGTATACATATACTGTGATTTTTCTAACTCTGCCTCTGAAGGCCCGTCTTCACAATGGAATATGTCACGGTATTTCGCGTCTTTCTCAGTCGCGCCGCTAGGTCTTGCATGATCGCGACCGTATCAAGCTGTGCTTGCGATCATGTCACTCCTAGCGGCAGGACCGAGAATGACGCAAAATGTCGTGTGATGTTCCATCGTGGCCATAGGGGTTCGAGAGGCAGAGATAGAAAAATCGCGGTTTATGTGTCCTCTGTCTTCAATGGCATTTCTGTCGCCTCGTTACCACCGGTGTGTGTACCTCTCTATGAGTACGCCGCAGCAGCCGCCGCCGCAGCAGCCGCCGCCAACACCATCACCACCACTAACACCATTAACACCAACATCACTGACACTACTACCATCACAACCAGCAGCAGCACCACCACCACCACCACCGCCATCGCTACCATCACCACCACTACCATCGCAACACCACTACCACCACCACCACCACCACCACCACTAACACCACCACGAACACCAACACCACTGACACCACTACCATGACAACCACCACCACCTCCACCACCACCGCTACCACCAGCAACCACCTCCACTACCACCAACACGACCACCACCCCCACTAACACCAACACCACTGACCCCACTACCATCACAACCACCACCACCGCCACCTTCACTACTACCACCACCACCACCACAACCACCTCCAGTACCACCACCAACAACAACTCCACCACCACCTCCACTACCACTACCGTCACTCCTGCCAACACCACCTCCACCACCCACCACCACCACCGCCGCCGCCGCTTCCGCCGCCGCCGCCGCCGCCTCAGCCTCCGGGCCTTTGTTGGAGGCCGCGCCGCGCGGGCGCCCGTTCTGAGTCAGAGCGGCGCGTGGCGCTGCGGGTTGGAGGGGGGCTCTCGAGAGGAGGAGGGAGGGGGAGTGTCGCGCGGCGGTCGCGTGTCGCCGTAGACGCCCTTCCGCCGCCTCCCCCTCGACGGGTCAGTGGCAGGGAAGCGGGCGAAGTGCACACGACTGCCTCGGGCGAACACGTTGGATGGCTGCAAATCGCTGGAATGCGTTGGCCGCACTGATCCTTGCGACCAGCTGTTTAGTTAACCCTAGATCAGTGTTGTCAAGGTCGATGCCACGAGAGGGCGTCCGTGGCACGAGCGCCACGACGAAAGTTCATTCTAGTCAGTCAACAAACTATAGACATATTCAAGAAACTTTTGGGATTGTGTTTGTTTTTCTTTTTAGTTTTCAGTTGTGTAAAGTTTCATTTTATTTTTTATTGTTATTGTTGTAAATAAATGTTTCTTTCGATTTTGAAATTGGAAATATTTTTAAATTTAATAAAATAGTTGCCATTATTCAAATCTGCGGTGTATGCCGGAGAATCATCGATCTTAGAAAAAAATTGATATTTATGTTTTTCTATTCATGAATTCTTTTCTATTCTTTAATTTATTGAAGGGAAAAATTATAACCATCACAATACTGTATCTTTAAGTTCATTTATTTATCTTTTTTTACTTTTCGCCACATTATAGGTACGAATTTGACAGTAATTGAGTTTGCTTGTTAGAATAATTGATTGTAAATCTGTTGGACAACTAATATTTGATACAGCGATATATTTCGAGGTACTTTTTATTGCTGAACAAACTATAAAGTGGTTCAAATTGAATTTCATATTACAAAGACCCAACTCAAAACATTTGAACTGCGTACTGAGCAATTATTTACTTGATTCGCTCAGTCATTGCATATTCATTTCATTAACCTTTACATATTGTAATATTCAATTTAATGAACGTTATAATTATTTAATTGTGAAAATTATAATCCATTACAAACGTTTAGCTAGTATGTATTTGCTAGCAACGTAATATTGTATTTTGATATTTTTTGTCATTTTGTTTCCGTGATATGCTCTAACAAAATGGTAAGTGATGTATGCAGTGTTATATTTTTTGTCTCTGAACTGTTTACTACGAGTGCAAAACTTTCGAACCCACGAAAGAACCTCCCGAAAATAAGATAAGAAATGAAAAGTATTGAATAAAGTCATGTATATTTTTTTATGGATCCCAGTAATCGCTGAAAATATTAAAATAGTTAGGTTTTAAATAATAGTTTACAATAGTTGTAGTTATAAAAATTGAGTACAATATTTTTTTAATACATTTCTAAACTAAAAAATGAAAAGTAAATGGTTCAGTAGAAACATACAAGGTAGTAAAAGAAATGCAAAGAGTTTATCATTATTTTATCCAGTATTGATTCTTCTATGTTGATACATAAGTACGATATAAAACACAAAATCAAACTGTTGTTTAAAAATTCAAGATTCATTGCAACAATACCTTTATTCCATCTCTACGTTTTATTCATTTCCTTTAATTCTTTAGACGGCAACGAAAGACAGGAATTCCCACTCGTACCTAAGGATAGACACTCTTTCCGCCTGCCCGAAAACTAACGGAAAGGCAAGGAGGGTGCGAAATTTTCGGAAGCGTAGTACACACTTTTACTACAGTATACTTCCAAACATTGACAACACTGGTATTGTTGCATTTCTCTTATAGAGAATTTTAGGACGTGTGAAGTTTGTAAACAAATTTCCATTTAAAAATCGAAATTTTGTCAATATCTTCAAAATTATAAATATTATAAACGAGGGAATGAAATGAAATGAAATATGTTATTTCTCCCTACGCAAACCGTGTAGCAACACCCCAAAACCGTTTTCGACAATATTTGCTGGGACCAAATTCGGTACCTCGCTTGTTTACCTTAGATTCATTCTAACATTTTTTTACATTTTGGCGGCACCTGTCAAAGAATATGGTCGGGAACATGCTTTTAATTTGCACCATACAAACCGCAAAAGCAAAGCGCACATAACACAAGTAAATGTTACAACAGCACTGCTAATGATTCTACTGTAATTTTGTTTTTTTTATTCACTAAGGCACGCGTTACGTGTGCGCACCACGAATTCGTGGCGTGGCGTGAACAAAAACCTCGCGTAGTCAGTGTTACCAACGAACGAACGAAGTATTCGTTCCCGGGTTTCAAGGCACCATAAAATGTCAAAGAATACAAAAAAAAACTTTAACAATTTCACAAAACTCTTGCAGTGTTGCGAAACACAAAATTAAAGGCACACACTGACCAAGCGATGCTACCTGACTAACACAGCAAGCAAAAACCAAATGAATGTAACATTGAAAGGTTACGAGGCACACATGGCTGGGTTGTCGAACCACACCACTGTCACAGCACCACCGCTCCTACAAATCACACCGCTGTCTAATAGAGGGTCTCAAATGCAGAAAGCGTGAAAAATGCCCTTCACCGCCGTAGATGCTTCATGCTCCCGGGCCACCATAGCTCCTTCCGCTTGGCCCACACTCCACTAGCTGTGTCGCCCGCTGTCCGCGCGTGTTCTGGCGCTGCCCCGGGTTCCGACCCCGGGCAGGGCGCAGAGGGGCGGGCAGCCGGCTAGCTGGCGGCGGGGGGCGGACGTAGGCGGGGGGAGAGATACGGGCGCGACGGCGCGATGGTGTTGGTGGCGGCGGTGACGGTGGTGATGTAGTGACGTCACCGGTGTCGGCGGCGAGGGTAGCTGATTGCAACCTGGCAGGGCGGCGGAAGAACTGTCACATGCATCAAGGCGCGGGGAAACAATGATTTAATTAATGTCTTCATTCCATTTCATTGATTGATTGATGGATTGATTGATTGATGATGGATTTTTTTTTAAGTGGGACGCGCGAATTTTGGAATTGGCGCCCCCATGACACCCTGGTCTAGCATGGAACTCCCATAATTTAGCGGGAAGCACTCCAAAGAGTGCCCAGGTGGGCGGAAGTCGCAGGAACTTGTCCGCGCCGAGCAAAATGTGCTAACAGCACCATTGACTCTATTTACGTCATGTCAAACTGTTTCTTCCGGATCGACATAATGAAAATAAACACTAATGAAAACGAGAAACGAGAATCAATTCTTTCAACCAACGTCTGAAACTGTTTGCTCTCATAGTGTGGAAACGTGTGATTTTTTCATTAACTTTATTATATTTCTTTTATGTTAGCAATTTCATCCTAAAGGTCCTTTAATCTAAGCTTTATTAGTGTTGTTTCAAACATATTAAATCGCCCATTCTGAATATCATAGATCATATTGAAATTATTAAGAAATTCAAAATTGCCAATTTTAACGAATGTAGTTGCTATTTCTATGCACTTATATGCACAAGGCGCATACCGACTTCTAAAGTACAATGTTTCTCCAGAATAATTTCACATTGATTTTTGATGATCCCTATAAAAAATAATTTTAGTTTTATAAAATAAAATTAACATAAACCAAAATTGCATTCATACCGGTGACACGGAATCGTCCTTTGGAGATTCCGTCGAGAAATGCAGGATGGGTTGCCTATCTGCTTGGCGTCAGGAACCAAAACCCTTGTTTTCAGATTATTTGGCAAGATAGTTCTTATTATTTGCTTAATATTTTTTGTTTTATTATTAATTCAGACTCCTTATTCTATTGAAGATAAACTACGCTTATTTTGATGAATATCTTAATTTTTTTCGTTTAGTTTCAAATATTCTGTAGCACTTCTGCTCTGGTTGTTTATATTTTCCACATGTTTGTTCCCAAAGTTGCTTCGGTCTCCAATAAATTCAGAAATATTTTGTACATGAGATATTTCCCTTAAAGATCTATTCTCTCCTTACAATTTACTGCTGCTCCTAAGCAATTCAATAAATATATTGCGTCGTTAATGCCCATAAATAACTTGTCCTTCGAATGATTCACAAATGGTAGAAGAGTTATTCGTAAATTACCATTACACGCGAATTAAATTATTTCAAGAATTCCTTTCACTCTTATCGCACCCTCATGGCACTTGAGCCATAAATTATCGGCAAGTGTCCACGACAGCGCGTCGAATTCTTCGAGTCCCGTCCACAGCACGAAGTGCTTTACAGCTCATCCATTACTGCATTACTCGAACAACATCGACGACGGAAGTCAAACACAAAACGCTAAACTCTGGAAAACAACAAATCTTTATTCTCCCCCAGTTCCGTTACGTCTTCTCTTCTTTGTGTTGTCGCCCCCCGCGTCGCGTCGTGTCGCTTTGTGCACGCGGACAAAACGGATCCGTTCTCGTTAGGGCGAGGTCTTTGCAAATCGAGTTTGCCGCCTGCCAATGATGCGTTGACGCCCTGAAGCCCTTGCCCCGCCCTCGACGAGTGTTACTCAGAGCGACGATTGGTCTCGCTCCGTGTGGACGGAGGGCTGGACTTGAAATGGCCTCCTTGCAATCTTAACCCTCGGTCCCCGAACTGGGGTTCCCTGAACCTAGTTTAATTTATGGGGACTCGAAGTGGGGCAGTCAGCGCCCTCGTGTCATGACCAACATATCTGAAGCACTACGAGTAGAATTAAAAATCACATTTTAAGACAAGAAAAATAATGATTTTATACGCACATATTCAAAAGTTAGGAAGTGTTCATTGTTAACTTTTACGTGTGGAATAATACTTTTACTGAAACATTTTCGTTTTCCCTCGCCCCCTGCTCCCGCCCTCGATGAGTTTTACTCAGAGCGACGATTGGTCTCGCTCCGTGTGGACGGAGGGTCGCAGATCTCGGGGCTGGACTTGAAATGGCCGCCTTGCAATCTTAACCCTCGGTCCTCGAACATATTTAAAAGTTAACAAGTGTTTTTTTTAACTTTTACAAGTGGAATAATACATTTTATTGGAAAATGTCCGTAATCCACCCCCGCCTTCGATTACTCAAAATGACGATTGGTTTCTCTCTCAGGGCTGTACTTGAAATGGCCTCCTTGCTATCTTAACCCTCGAACTGGGATTCTCTGAACCTAGTTTAATATAGGGTGTCCGGCACATCAGGCAGTGTTTTCCTGTGCTGGTCTGCGTATTAGGCGCACTATATGTATGACATAAAAATCATGATTTTAATATAACAAAAATTAATAATTTTATTTGCACACATTTAAAAGCTTGCAAGTATTTTTTTAACTCTGGTGGAAATTGTTGAAAAATTTCCGCTATCCCGGCTCCCCCCAATGGGCGATACTCAGACTCACGATTGGTCTCGCTCCGTGCCGAGGGGGAGGGGGGCCGCAAATCACAGGGCTCGACTTAAAATGGCCTCCCTGCTACCTTAACCTTCCGTCTTGGAACTGGAGTACTCTGAACATCATTTAATATAGGTGACCCGAAACAACCGACAGCACCCTATTGCTCTAGCCAAGATATTACAGACTATATAATTAATGAACAACAAGTTGCTATGGCAAGTAAAAATATTGATTTTATTTGCACGCATTAAACAGCCTGCAGGTGTTTTTGAAATTCGTCAGTTAAAATAATACTTTATTGGAAAATAAGACCCGCACAAATCTCTTCAAAAAGACTTTTGCTCCAGCCATTTTTGACGGTTATCAGCAATTCTGTTCTTTATGGCTCACAGTCATTTTGTAGATTCTCATTTATCTGTGGATTAGACGTAACACATTACTACTCAGTTACTTGTTGTATAAGACGTAAAATATTTTCCCCAGAAGACAATTTTCGAGGTAAACAATTTTCTTAAGATTTTTTGAAGCATTCTCTATTGAATTCATGTATACACCGATCAAACCGCCCAGCGATTTCCCGACCAAGGTAATAAAAACGTAAGATAATAGTTTCTCAAAAGTATATTCCGAATTGTAACAATGTCATTTAAATTATACAATTCCACAGAAGTTAAAGAATCGTAAAAACTGGAGCTGCGCTTACTAATTAGGCCAGAATCGAACTTTTCACCACAGGATACAGGGGTTAAAATCATTTTATGTTAATATATGTAGGTTACTAAGATTTTGCTACAAAATGTAAGTTAGACACATTGTCCACAATGTTTTAGATTAATTTAGAGGTAGAGTTTGAAACCCATAATGCTGATTAATATTTGCGTTTTTATTAAAAATAGAACATTTAAAAATCGGTTAAACTGTCATTTCTTCTCGTTCAATTCTCGTTCAGTATATTCAATTCAACAATTAATATCGAAAAATAACACAAAATATAGAGAGCGTGTTTGAGATTGGAACATTCAATCTGTTCGTTGTATCGACCGCTAGTAGCGAGGACGCACATTTCGTGCACTGCACCTTTTTTGTCAGCTAGATCGAATTCAGTCGTTGTCTGGAGGAGAATTCTAGCAGCTGGCTACTCTGATTGGTAGTTTTCCGTAGTTTCTCCTATCAAGACCACGCGAATGCCGGAGAAGCACCCTAACAAACAGGACACAGACCGTGCGCGATCTTTCCTTCATCTTCCTTGTCCTATCCTCTCATCTTACATACATACACACACTTACACTAAAATGTACTGCACAACCTCACATGCCGGGAGACCGGTCGGGAGCTTAGAGCTTGTCTCGTGAATGATCTTACTATTCCATACATACTGTTCCGGCATTAGCCTGGTGTCGGTGGTTATGGAGGGCGCCGTGAATGGTGAGGTCTGTGGGAAGTGGCGGGGAACGGCGGGGTAGGAGAGGACGAAAACTATGTTGGGGACGGCCGAAAGCGGCGGGGACGATGAGGGGTGTGGGGACGGTGAGAAGCAGTTTCATCGGTGAATACGGAGTGAACCGTGTGTGGCGGGGTGTGAGAAGTGGCAGGGGCCGACCGGGTAGGAGAAGACGACAACTATGTTGGGGGTGGCCGGAAGCGGCGGGGACGATGAGGAGTGTGGGGACGGTGAGGAGCAGCGGGGCCGGTTTCATCGGCGGATGCGGAGTGGACCGTGCGTCGCGGGGAAACGAGAAGTGGCGGGGAACGGCGGGGTAGGAGAGGACGATAACTATGTTGAGAACGGCCGGGAGCGGCGGGGACGATGAGGAGTGTGGGGACGGTGAGGAGCAGCGGGGCCGGTTTCATCGGCGGATGCGGAGTGGACCGTGCGTCGCGGGGAAACGAGAAGTGGCGGGGAACGGCGGGGTAGGAGAGGACGATAACTATGTTGAGAACGGCCGGGAGCGGCGGGGACGATGAGGAGTGTGGGGACGGTGAGGAGCAGCGGGGCCGGTTTCATCGGTGGATGCGGAGTGAACCGTGTGTGGGGGGAGTGAGAAGTGGCGGGGGACGGTGGGGTAGGAGAGGACGACAACTATGTTGGGGACGGCCGGGAGCGGCGGGGACGATGAGGAGTGTAGGGACGGTGAGGAGCGGCTGGGCCAGTTTCATCGGCGGATGCGGAGTGGACCGTGCGTGGCGGGAAAACGAGTGGTGGCAGGGAACGGCGGGGAGCGGTCGGGAGTGGGAGGGCGTGGCGGGGAGCGGTCGGGAAGCGGCAGCAAACTACGGGGAGCGGCTGAGTGGCGGGGAGCGGTCGGGAGAAGGGGGCGTGGCGGGTAGAAGAGGACGACAGCTGTTTTGGGGGCTGTCTGAAGCAGTGGGGACGATGAGGAGTGTAGGAACGGTGAGGAGCGGCTGGGCCAGTTTCATCGGCGGATGCGGAGTGGATCGTGCGTGGCGGGGAACGGCGGGGTAGGAGAGGGCGACAGCTGTGGTGGGGGGCGGCCGGAAGCAGGGCGGCATCACCGCACCGCAGGTTTCATTACCGGCCGCGCGGGTGATTTACCGCCGGGGGCGGGGTCTGTGGGCGGGGCCGGGTGGCGGGGCCGGGGGGCGGGGCAGGGGGCGACGCGGGTTCCGCGGGTTTTATTGCAGGTCCGCAGGAAGATCGGACACCCGGGCGAACCGGCCCCGAAAGACAATATATTCATTGTCAAATCCCGAGGATTGCTGTGCGTGGAGGGGAAAGGGGGAGGGGGCGGGGCGGAAACACCTCCGGGAGCGAGGCATGGCTCGCCACCATTTTACAGTCCGCACGCAAAAGGGCGATGGGAATGAAAATTTGGTTGGTTCTGCGATGATTACTTGTCGTAGCTTGTTTAAAAACTCGTTTATTAGTGGTTCCAAATTGGAAGGTGCGTAAAATCGACTAGTGAAAAGAGTTGCGTCGTATTTATGGGAGTCTAGACGTCAGGTGTGGTGAAACGTCTGGAACTTTCCAGGTAAAGTAGAAAGAAGGCTTGTGAAGGTTAATGAGTTCGTAGAACTCTGCTTTCATTTTTTGGTATGTTATAATTGTGTCGCAGTTTTAAATTGTAAAGACGTTAACACGAAAATAGATGCTGATTTACAGCAATATAATTTGACAAATTTGTAAAGTGTCAGATTTCTTAAAAAAAGTATATTATTATGCAGGAAATGTAGCAATTTCTTACTATTTTTATTGCTACTATTCCAAAATTTCATTACAATAAAATATATTTTTTCAAATCCTGAAATATTACAAATATATATTGAAATTGTTGAATCCAAAATAATTAAGAATGTTTTTAACTTTTTGAAAGTTATTATTACGATTTATACCAAAGGTAACAATCAGTGACACCTATTGATTGCTTTGTATTAAGTTCATTTGAAAACCCTGGATGACTGCATTTTGCGGGAGACACATTGCCTTCTGCCACTGCGCGTTGCATTGCTTAATGAACTGTGCGTTGGCAGGGGAAGAGTGATAAATATTACAGGGTTTTGTGAAAGGGGGCGACCGAAAACTTTCTGACCCCTACCTTCTCATTATCCACTGCTATTCGTAATGTAGTCACCATCACGTTTTTTACTATGCCTCCAATGCATGCACAACCTACTTCCTTTGAATGCCCAGCCAAGGAGATAGCCCCCTAATTTATCTAATAATTGTAATCCAATAATTCTATCCCAATTCCCGTTGTACGTAGAAACTGTTCCCAACATATCTCCCATCAACCTGATTCAGAAAAAATGTCAATTCAACATCGCATCCACGACAGCTTCAAGACAACCACCAGCACTACCATTACCGTAAACCCATAACCACGAATTCTTTGTTCGTCACCATTACTGCCTCCATCAAAGGCATTCCATCTTTCACCACTCCGACCGCTGTCTCCGCATTCACTGCGGTCTTCATTACCACTCTTTCATCTATGACTGACTCCTCACTCCGCCTTCACCGCACTCTTCCCTCTTCAATTCTATTCCCATCACCTGGCCGCCTTCATTGTAACTCCTAGCCTCTTCCACTGAGAACTGATACTTCTTCCCACCCTCATGCGACCTGACCGTCTTAAAACTACAGCCACCGTCACCGTCACCATCACCATCACCCCCACAGTCGCCGTCGCTGCCCTCACCGTCACCATCACCAGCACCTTCATCATGACCACCGTCACCGCTAGCGCTACCATCCCATCGCCACCACCTTACCACAGCCATCGCTCCCATGGACGCCGCCGAGCTCCTACACCGTCACTTCAATATCGCCTCTATGCCTCCGCCACTGCTACCACCTCCACTTCCACCATCATCTCTATTACCATCGCCACCAGAGCCAAAACCTCCATCTTCATAACCGCCGCCTCTCCGCCGTAGCACCGCCACCGGCTCCCCCACTGATGCTTTCAACACCGCCTCCGCATCCAACACATGTCTTCCATCGGGTCCGTTTCAACCAACGACTCCACTAACCATCCCCGCCTCCACTTCCACCTTCACCAATTCCTAAACCTCCGCCTCTCTTACTGCTCCAGCCGCCCTCCAACACTCGCCTGCACCTCCACCGCCTCCACCACCCGCGCCGCCGCGGCGTCCGCGTGTCCAACCCACGCGTGATAACCTCGCGGCCGCGCGCCCGTTTTTCAACCGCAGCGAAATAATGAACGCAGTAGCCCTTCCCCGCTGGAAAGGGGGGATGGGGCGGGGGAGCGGCGGCTGCTCTATGAAGTATGAAGTGTCTTCCCATCGCCAGCGAATTATAATTCAATTTTTCCCCTCCGCCCTTCGCCCTTCACGAACACCCGCCGCACAGCGCGCGCACGCCGAGCTACCCGCGACCCGGAAAAACAAAGAAAGCGCGCCCCGCGTGGCGGTGCACGGCCCGGAGGGAAGGCTGGGCGCCGGGCGGGGCTGGAAGGGGCAGATCGCCGACGAGGCGGGAGTGGCGGTGGCGGTGGCGGTGGCGGTGCGGAGGCGGCGGCGGAGGCGGCGGCGAAGGTGGAGGTGGTGGCGAAGGCGGAGGTGGTGGCGGAGGCGGAGGTGGTGGCGGAGGCGGAGGTGGTGGCGGAGGCGGAGGTGGTGGCGGAGGCGGAGGCAGAGGCGGAGGCGGAGGCGGTGGCGAAGGCGAAGGCGATGGCGAAGGAGGTGGTGGAGGCGGAGGTAGAGACGGTGGCGAAGACGGAGGCGGAGGCGGACGCGACGGCTATGCGCCGGAAAGGGGAGATCGTCCGTGGAGGACGGCGAGGACGGCGCGGGAGGATGGGGAGCCGCGTGGGCGTGATCGGGTCAGGGGCGGACCCAGTCCATCATTTGGGGAGGGGGACCATTGTATATTTCTGTTATATAATAAACATATTTGTAATTGTATTGTATTATATTTATGTACTGTAGATATGATTCTATACAGGGGTCACCTATAAATTACGTAACGCTAAAGGAGGAGGGAAGCGGTCTGAGGCTGCCTTACGCTGCGTTACATAGAGATAGGGTTGTGCGTTACAAGGGGGAGGGGGTATTGAAAATACTCGAAATTTGCGTTACGTAACTTATGGACGGCCCTACAACATTATTGTTTAAATAATTACATAATTAAAAAATAAATATTGACATCAATTTTGCCAAATAAAGGGAGGTAAAAGGAAAACTCTAGACCTTTTGAGGGGGGAGGGCATGACCATCATGCCCACCCCTATATTCGTCAGTGCGCGGGGCTAGGGGAGGAGTAGGAGTGCGTGCGGGAATGGATTGTGTGAAATGGAACAAGGCTGATGTCTTTTAATTCAAGCGAAAGAAAGCGAGAAACTAAATATAGGGAATTGGCAATATTGAAGAACAAGCAGACGAATGATCGTGATAACAAAGTCAAACGCAAGCAGAATAGAATTTGCGGCAAGCACAAATACTAGTAAGTGAATTTATGTATGGTGTCTCAGAATAAATGTTTCAAAGTTGCAAGGCATGTGTTTGGTTCGAAAATGTTTTTTTTTTTTTTTTTGCAAATGAACATTGGGAAATTACATTTAACGGAGTTCTAAGCATTTTTATAGTGCCATTTGCCCCTGATATTTACGTAACTCTTTATATACAGTTACGCAGGTCACTTTCTGACGCATTCAAGAAGATTTCATGTACCTGGCAAACAATTTGTACGCGGGTTTGATTAAATATCAGGGGAAAATTCAATATGTATAGGTGGGTATAACTCCGTTAATTTTCCATCATATGTTCAATGACAGAGGTGATTATTTTCGAACCATCTACATGCTCTAGAAGTTTAAAAAATTCATTCTGATACAACCTGTGTACATATTTTATTTTATTAGTATATTAGTATTTTATTTCTATTATTACTATTATTAACATTATCATTGTAGTGTATTCCATCTCTTGCGGGTTTGGAGTCGTCCAAATTCATAGACATTTCATGCTGCAGCTGTCTGATTCATAGACAGCTGCAGAGTATGCATCAGATCAGCCACTTCTACCTTCTCCACTTCTACCGATACATTATAATACATTTTGTACTGTGGAACAGGCAGAAGTAACGAATATTTAGACACTGTAGCATTAGATTCTAAACAAAGCGAGTATAGGAGCGTTTTGTTAGAAACCAGCTACTCTCTCTCTCACTCTCCTCTCTCTCCTCTCTCACCCCTCTCTCCTCTCTCTCCCCTCTCCCCTCTCTCCCTTCTCTCTCTCTCACTCTCCTCTCTCTCTCTCTCTCTCTCTCTCAGAATTGTCTAGGCGGGCGGGAGTGCAGGACTTCGAGCGAAACCAAAAAAAACGCGAGTCTCTGCTCGCGGGTGGGGGTGGAGCCGGGGGGGCGTGGCAGGAACGCGGTCGGCGAGGGCCCGGAGAGACGCTCCGCTCGCGAAAAATTAATAGCGCAAACTATCCCATCACCCGCACGCGGACGCCGGCACGCCGCCGTCAGAGGACGCTGGGGGGAGGGGAGAGGGGGAGGGCGGAGCGGCCTTGACAAATGAAGTGAGCGGAACGCACGAGGTGATGGACGCGGGGGGAAGGCGAGGGGAGGCTGCGAGGGCGAAATGAATTGGACGGCGGGGGAAAGGAAAAGATGGCGATGAGAATGTGATGAGAGGAAGAATATTGCGGGAACGATACAGGAATGCGGACGGTTTTGTCTGGATAAGTTTGGGGTAAGCAGGAGCGTATTTTACGTTCTACATTAGATGACTTGGGGGAAAATTTTTTTGTATGTATGAAAATTACATTTTACGTGGAACATGATTTTATCCTTCTTTTTTAGTGTTCGTAGCCTTCTTATGGGTGTCTTTAAAGAAATGAGATCTTCTGTTAAAATATTTTGTCAATTTGAAATATATCAGGATCTTTGTAATGAACGTCGAAAATAACACAGTGGAGATGGAATAAAAAATAAAACTGTCTTGCGAAGCAGTCTAGAAAATCGAAATAATGAGACTGAGGCGCAACCAGAATTTTGTGGGGGCGGGAGGAGCTGCAGGTGTAGTGTCTAGCTGACATGATGTTTTATTGTAGTGACTCTTCCAGTTATATGGAAATTAAATGTATTTTTCTTTGTTGATTTATAGTTAAAAATTATAACGTAAACAATTGATATCTCGAATGACAGTTGCTAGTATAGAAAATGACAGTGGTTAGTAGAGAAAATGACAGTTATTAGTATAGAAAATGACGGTTGCTAGTATAAAAAATAACAGTTGTTAGTACAGAAAATGACATTCATTAGTAAAAATTATATTTTGAATACATATCATTGATTTCATTTTTTTTGGTGATGGATCGGGATGAACATCCGTGACCCTCCCCTCCCCCCCCACACACACGAGCGACGCTACTGGATTGAGTTCCTGAAAACACTCTGCGGGCGAGCAGAACAGGCAGAGTGCCAGCGGACATGACGAGAACGCGGGCACGAAGGGCGCGCGAGTCTACTCCAGCCAACAGGTCGACGTGTTCCGCGTGACGCAACGAGTCAGCCGGACACGGGCCACGGCCCCTTGTCAGGCGGAGCGCGCCCAGGGTGAGCCCGTTTGCGCCCTCTCCAGGGCCACCAACCCCTGCACTTGCCCCCGAAAGCGACTGCGCCGCCAGGTTTTTGAGCAATTCGGGCCAAGTATATTTTGATATTAGTATCTCCGTCGCGCAAATGTATATAATTGATATATATATATATATATATATATATATATATATATTACATGCATTATTGTATTCAATGTCAACTGATGAGCATGCAAACGTATTGCTATGCTCTCCCATCACACATGTTATTTCAATAATTGGATTTTCTACTTTTTAGGAATATGTTAATACAATTTAAATACGCGCAGCACCAGTAAGTGTGTATGCTAAACTTCAAGTATTTATTCTAATTTAAAAAATTGTTAATATTCTGATGTTAAAGTGTAACAGTATTTCAGTCTGTGTGTTTAACCTCATAATTAATCGTAAAAGCGATAGTGTGAGAAAACCGATTTTCGAACACAATATAATAAAAATGAACTTAAACTTTGCTGACAATATTTGAGCCCGCAAGTCAGGAATTGTGAAATTATGGGAAAATAAGAAAAACTGAATAATTAAGTACATAGAGAAATTTTCTGTTGTTTTTTTTATATTTCTGATGCGTAAATCTTGATGTAGACATGTAATTTACGTGGATCAATAGTACAATAGTCGCTGAACTTATTTAAAAGTTTAGGGCTTTCAAGATTTTAAAAGCTAATCAGAAATTTTTTACATGAACCTGTAAATAAATACACATTTGCAGGTTCAGTTTGTAATTTGACACATTTATTTCAATATTATGTGAAAAGACAATGTGTATCTACATCAAACACGATTCATACGACAGAAACATTTGCTTTAAATATGTGTTTCATTGTAGTACATAGGCATATTTCCGTATTGAACATTCCTTTTAACTAATCTCTGTCAATGATATCCCAGTCACACATTCAGTATACATACATACACAGTCATACATACTCCGCAAGTTAATTCACTTACAGAGTTTTAAAACCAAACGGGAACTTTGATGTGTCCTCACGGAGGCCATTCTATTCATCTAATTTACGAAATGTACATATGGAACGATGCATCTATCCTGCATCTATTTTCTAACAAAAATCAAAAGTGCAAAAGAGAGGGACTTAAGGAGTTTTAAAAATATATCATTTGTAATTTCGATTCATTTGTAATTTTATAATTGGTATAACATACGCAGTATTTCCCTTGTCGTTCCTCTTTTCAGGCCAAGTAGATTTTGATATTAGTATCTCCGTCACGCAAATGTATATTATTGATATACAATATATATTACAATACACTATTGTATTCAATGTCAACTGATGAGGTCAAAATTAAGATATTCTGCCACCAAACGTTTGCACTTATTTACAGAATAATGCAAAAATTACCTTATGATTATTACCTTAGTGTTAAATGACGACACCTTTGTTGTGGTTAATAATTCACTGATAAAGTATGATGTTAATCATGTAGGACTTTTCCTCTATTAACAAAATGCATTCTATTAATTCGATTTCCAAGCGGTTACTTGCTCTTTGATGCACTTCCTGGGGCTGGCGGAGGTTGGCAGCGCAGCGCGGGGCGGCGCGGGCGCGCGGGCTTTGTCCGAATTAAAGCGCCCCGCCCCGACAGCGCGCGATGCGGAAGGGGCGGGCCGCGGGGGGCGTTGCGCCTGACGCGTCGTCCGTCAGTCCCGACGCGGCGCGGCGCGACGCGAAACGACGCGGCGCCCGGGCGCGAACCCCGCGCCGCCCCCGCGCCGTCCCGCCCCGCCCCCGCGCCGCCCCCGCGCCACCCCCGCGCCGCCCCCGCGCCGCCCCCCCCCCGCGCCGGCCTCCGCGCCACCCTCCGCGCCGCCCCCGCGCCGCCCCCGTTTGTACTCACCCTTACAACATCCCTACGAGTCACTGATTCATACAATAGCTGAAAATCTAAACCTTTTCCAAACAATTTAAATGATCCCTTAGGCAGATCAATGTAAGTTTATCCACGTTACGAAAGTTATAGTTTTACGGACGGTGAATCAAATGATACACTTGCTTTAAATTGAATTGTCAAGTTACCTTATTCCACCAGACCTCTCCGTCTTTGTGCCCCTTCTCCATTCCCGCCACCCTGCCCCGCTTCCCTACCCCGCACCCATGCCCTTCACCTCTGCTCCTCACACTAGCCCCTGCCCCGCCTCCTGCCCGGCCCTCCCGCCACGCCCCAGCGCTTCACTCCCACTGCGCCTATTCCATCGCGCCCCACCGCTATTCACCACGCCACCTCACGCCACTCCCCGCCACTCCCCGTCACTCCCCGCCACCCCCGCCACTCCTCGCTAATCCCCGCCACGCTCCGCTCCGCACGCTCCGCCCCGCCGCCGGAAGCCTGGAGGAGGTTCCGGCGCGGCGGCACGCGCGCGCTCTCTGCGCCAAATGAGCCCTCGACGCCCCGCGCGCAGGGCGCAGGGCGTAGGGCGCAGCCGGAGGCAGCGGCCGCCCAGCGGCACTCAGCCTCCAAACCGCCGCTCAAGGGCCGCCGCCCTTTCAGCCGCTGCCGTTTCCGTGAGCGCCGCCCCCGCCGCCCTCGCCGCATTCACCGCGCGCACGCCGCTCCTGCCGCACCCGCCTCCCGACCAACCCACCCCCACCTCCTGCGTCCTCGCCATTCAGCCATCCGCCTTGCCGCACACGTTACAGCCGCCTGCAGTCAGGCCGTCGCCTAGTCCCGTTCCATCATCCTTACGTCCGGATGTCCTTAGGTCCGTCTCTGTCGTCCGCCTCGTCGCCCCGCCGTTTCGCTGTCGTCTCGCCTCGCACACCTCTCTTCTCGCCGTCCTCTCGTCTGGCTGATCTCTCGTCTAGCTGACCTCTCGTCTAGCTGACCTCTCGTCTGGCCGTCCTCTCGTCTCCCCGATTTCTCGTCTAGCTGACCTCTCGTCTAGCTAACCTGTCGTCTTGCTGACCTCTCGTCTCGCCGTCCTCTCGTCTACATGACCTCTCGTCTCGTCGTTGTCTCGTCTCACCCTCCTTTCGTCTCACATTTCAGCTGACTCGCCCTATTATTATCTTACCGTCCTGACAATCATCTCACCATTCCCCGTCCTGTTCTTCCACTGTTTAGTCGTATCTAGCAATTGTAACTCACGAGTTACGGGTGAGCAATTGTAACTCACCTGTCATCCTACAATTCTTGCGTCCCCTTAACTTACCACGTGCCACCTTGTCATTCCTGTGCTACACTGTGGCGACTGTAGTTCAGTCCCAACAAATCTCCGTTCGCAGTTCAGTGTCCGCAACTCCTATGTCTCCTTTCAGTTCAATAAGAGTCTTACATACCTCATCACTCATCATTATTAAGGGCTATATCATTGCCAACCTCCCACCGTCCTTTCATTCCCTTTGTCATATTGCTCCTTCATTCTCCCAACCTTCATCTTCCTTTCAGCTGAGATAAACCACCTCTCCTCGCCGGTTGGTCGCCGAGCCAGCCTCATCCATCCAGAATTCGTTCCGAAAATTCCCATTTCCCTCCATTATTGTTTAAAGTTCTTCGTTTTTTATTGTTTATTTATTTATTTGTTATTTATTGTTTAAATTTATTGTCTAAGGTTCTAAAACTTTTTCATCTAAACCTGTTGTATTTCTACACTTTGTTGAGAGTTTTAATCTCTTCTCTTTTCGCAGATTCTGTAAGTCAATATGCCTACAAAATGACATTAAGTCAATATGTCCATAAAATGATATTGTTCTCTCTTCCGCCGTTTCAGCTGTCAAAAACTTAACAACTACAATTGATGTATTTTATTTCTTTAAATATTGTGCATGAACATTTTTAGTATATTAACGAAGAAATGTTAAAAAATAGAATGAATCAATATTGTTCGCCGAGTTTAAAAGTATTCTGTGAATGTTAAAGATAGTGTACATGTTTCTTTCTTTTCGGGAAAATTTTATTTTATTAGCTGAATTGTATCATTTATTGATTGGAGTATATTCTGTTATATACATTTGACACTTTTACAATTACGCTTATGCAGACCGAGTATATGCCAAAGGAGGGTACATAGTACATGCACTGGAGTGGCTCGTCGCTTCATTTGTATTTGCTCAGTCTACCACGCCGCTTCGCTCAGTGGCTGGAGCCCCAACCTCGCCAATTCACTAGCCTGCGTCGCCCCCACGCGCGCCACTAGTCCCCGCTGCTTTCATCCCACACCGCCGCCCCCCACCGCCGCCCCCGCCGCCTCTTCATTCGGCTGACGCTTCTGCCGTCCGCACCGCGTCTATAGACAGCTTCCTTCCTTCCTCCGACGGAGATTCGAGTGAAAATCCGAAAGCGGAAGCTGCGTACTTAGCTGAGTCAGAGGCAGCGGTGGCGGCGGCGGCGCAGGGACACCCTGCCGGTGCATTGTCGCACTGTTGAGGCGGCGCCCGTCATTTGTCGTTGCGCGTGGTTGCCTCCGCCGCCGCCTGCAGCGCTAGCGGCGGGGACGCGCGGTCGCCGTGATTACTCCTGCATTAGCTGCCGGCTATTATAATATTAACACAAGGGGACGCGCGCGGCGGGGGCGGGGGGGAGGGGGTGGGGAAGGGGCGGGGGCGTCGATTCAGCCCTTGAGCGACGCCCCAGCCGCCTCCCGCGCTGTCCCTCCATGCTGCGTCTCCCCTCCGTGCGGTCCGTCTGTGGGCTGCGCTCGCGCTGTCAACCTGGTCTACAAAACGGAGCCCTCTGTGCACACGAAATGCTTGCAGCCCTTACGTGATTTTGCGCCGTGTTGTTGGCGTATTATGGTATTCCTTGAGGCGTTGTTTATAAGCTGTTCTTTCTGTAACTGGCGTTTTCTTTCATTGGTTTGCTCTCTGTTTTTCGCGTATTTCAATGTTTGTGACTTCCTTTTGCTTGCTTCTCCTGATGCCTTTTTTTTAACATTCAACCCTCCGCAAATAAGTTCTATTGAAAATGGTAGTGGGAGAGGGGCGTGTTATAAATATAATTTATTAGAAAAATATATTGAAGTATAAATGGTTTTTAATTTAATTAATTAGTATTTTAACTGTTACTATTTGTGCCATTTCTAATGTTTCGTGTTCCATTATCTGCAAACTTCACTTTTTTCATTAATTCTCTAACGCTTTCATTTGCAGAGTTTTCCGTTTAAAAACAGCGCTTAGCCTTAAATGTTACCCAACATTCATATATTATTCATATGGTCCCGCGATCATAAACATTTATACATCCATCCATCCATCATCTCTCTCTTTTGGGAGTGGTAATATTAATTTACATAACGCTTTTTTGTGCTCTCGTTTTCTGTAGCACTATTTTGTTCTCAATAGATGCAAATTTCCCTCTCTATTTATCTACGACCTCATCCCCCCTTATTTTCTCTGCTCACGAACGAAGAACTTATATGTCGTCCTAGAGCTTCGTTTACTTACAATCGTCGGAATGCGTTCCTTATATTCTTACACTCTTCGATGCAATCTTTATATTCTCGTTGTTTTCTTACGTCGCCTTCCGGTGATAAAAACGCCTCAGAAGCGATGACCCGAACTCTGATGGAGTTAACGGATGTGGTTACCGTGATGGAGAAGAAGAGATGGAGTAAGAAACAAGATACGAACGCAAAGTGATTTTGAGAAGGGCGGCTAAATAGCTCACCCCATTGTCAGGGATCAGTTGCGCAAAGCCTGAGAATGACACCATCATTTAACCATTCCTGAATAGATGCAGTATTTTCTAATAGCAATTAAAAACGCCTACAATGGTCGTCGTCCTGCTGTACACGATGCCCGTCAAGTTGCATCTTTACAGCAATGCGTTTCCTAGTTCGCCAATATTTTAGAACTTTTACGCATGACTGTACCGTGCAGCCGAAGATGCAAGACCTAGGAAGGGGTGAAGGCGAGGGAGAGGGGAAGGGGAAGTGGGAGGGGAGGGGGAGGGGGTGGCGGCGCGCGCTCTTTCATCTGCCGCCGCCGTTCCAGCTAATTACGGTCGCCCCCGCGCGATACTACTTTGCGTCATCGGTCGCAACCGGAAGCCACAGAGCGGCCCGACGCGCCCACGCCCCGCCGCCTCCATCGCCCCCCCTTTCCGTCCCCCTCTCCACTCTTTATCACTCACCGCCGACGCCCACTCTGCGTCCACCGCCGTCCTCGTCGCCATGCCCGCCGCCGTCCCCGCCGCCGTCCCCGCCGCCGTCCCCGCCGCCGTCCCCGCCGCCGTCCCCGCCGCCGCCGCCCCCGCCGCCGTCCCCGCCGCCGTCCCCGCCGCCGTCCCCGCCGCCGTCCCCGCCACCGTCCCCGCCGCCGTCCCCGCCGCCGTCCCCGCCGCCGTCCCCGCCGCCGTCCCCGCCGCCGTCCCCGCCGCCGTCCCCGCCGCTGCTCCCGCTGCAGCCCCCGTCGCCGTCCCCGCCACTGTCTCCGCCGCCCCGCCGCCGTCACCACAATTGCTTCTCACTGCTCTTCACCGGCCTTCACCATCCCTCACCACTCCTGTTCATTTACCACCATCCCTACACGAATTCTCGCAACCGTCACCGTTGTCGCCATTCATCATCCCTCACTATACTTCAGAACGCCTCATTTCCTCTTACCATCCCTGACCATCCTTCACCACCTTGCACCATCTCTAACCGTCCTTCACCATCTCTCACCAGCCTCACCTTCCCTCACCAAGCCTCACCACACTTAAGAACGTCTCTCTCTCTCTCTTGCGCGCCATCTCTTAGCGTCCTTCACAACATTTGACCTTCCTTCATATCTCTCTCCATCCCTCACCATCCCTAATCACCCCTCACCACCCTTCTCATCCAACACCAACTCTCACCTCACTTCTGAAGGGCTTACTCCTTCTGATCGCCCTCACCATCTTTACTTTCATTACTTACACCACCTCTTTACTTTCCTTTACCATTCCTCACCACCCTGAAAATCCCTCACTACCCTCATCCTTACTCAACACCCCTCACCCCCTTCACAATCCCACCCTCCCTCGCCACCCCTCATGATCCCCCATTACCCTACCACTCCCCACCATTCCACACCATCCCTCACCATTTGTCACCATTTCTCACGATTCCACACCACCCTCACCACCCCTTCCCATCCCTCACCAACCTCACCCTCCTTCACCATGTGTACATCCCCCACTACCACCGCAGACCCCTTCATCCTCTGTCCTCGCTGTCACCACCACCACCACCACCACCACCACCACCATCACCACCATACTGCATGCTTTCAACCCCCCAAGCCCCACCCCGCCCTGGGTGCCGGTCTGCGAATGTGGACGCGCGTCTTCACCCATAATGGAAAGCCCTTTAAGTTTTCTGAAAACTTTCATTACGCGAGGGTGCGGATTGCGCCTGTGATTCACCGCGCCGCCTCGAGAGGGCGCCCCGGGGCGGGGGGGCGGGGGAAGGGGTGCGGCGTACGTCTGCGCCTCAAAGATAAGCCGCGTGGCGCACGGAGAGCGCTGTCGATGGCACGTACGCTCGATCGCACGCTCCTACGCTCGATCGCTGAGACGCTCGTCTTATTCCTGCCCGACACGCACTTGGCGCTGGGTGCAATTCTCTGAAGGCTGCTCCCAGTGAATGCCACCCTTCAATCTAATTTCGATCGGTTTTGTTCAAATGTTTTGACAAAAAAATCATGAAAGGTATGATATTCATTGTAGGGGAGTGCTGGTTGTATAATTGGAATATTGATGAGAATGCATGTGCTGTAGAAAAACTGAATTGTTTTGTATTGACGTTTTTTCTGTCGAAGTTATCTCAATTACAACAGAAATGGATTTGAATATAATGAATAGAAGACGTATTCTATATTAATTTAATAATCGTGGTTCTTATTATATGCAGATTTGTGCGCAATCAAGTAGGCATATCTCTAACGCTATCAATATAATTTCAATGAGAAGATTGACATTGACTTAGGGGCCGTCCATAAATTACATAACGCAAATTTCGAGTATTTTCAATACCCCCTCTCCCCCTTGTAACGCACTTCCCTATCTCTATGTAACGCAGCGTAACGCTTCTCCTTTAGCGTTACGTAATTTATGGATGACCCCTTATTCGAATATATTTTCTGTATTCTAGATCACCAGTTGTACCAGTGTGGATATTTCAGTAAAAGACATTTTTTAAAAGAAAATAATATATACTCCAGTTTTCTGACACATTACCGTGATGATTCAGTTTGATTAACAGAGACTTTTAATGAAGTGAAGCTGCTATTCGATAATAATTTCGTCGATTAAGTGTTTATTAAGTTAGTTAATAAAGGAAGAATTTGTGTCGTGAGTAGTATCAGCACAACATATTTTAATTGCTTAATTCGGATTTTTTATTAAACGCCCAATGCATAAATTTCTATCAACTGCCATGTTAACGTTAGAATGTCAGAAACCGAACCCCACAATGGGGCCAAAGGAAAGGCTATTTATGGATAAATTGTAAAAGTCAGGTATTCTTCTTCGTACGTCTTGAATTATACTGAACCATGAATGACAATCTAGTACGACAGTCTGGACTTTGAGAATTCAATTGTTGATCCACGAACGAGAATCTAGTACGAAACCTTCAGAATTCAATCGCTGATCCATGAACGAGAATCTAGTACGAAACCTTCAGAATTAAATCGGTTCACTTCTCTATGCAGTACATTAGATGGTCCCGTAATTCGCTTCAATGTTGAATAATCGTGAGCATCACACCAGAACTGTGGCATCTCTCTACGAAAGCTACGTCACTTCATCTTTACCCCTCAGCCTTGGCAGCACAGCATCCTCATCTTCGACGCATCTCTTCAACGCGTCACGCTGTCTACGCACCCGACGCCGCCACCCCGCTCATCCCCACCTCATCCCTCCTCATCCCCCTCATCACAGGTCTTCCGGAGCCTCCACTCTTAATGAGCGTAAAGTAGCTGCCGCCACAAACTTGAGACTTTGGACAACTTCGCTGGCAGATAAGAAATTCCCTTCTCTGCGAGGGATAGTTGCTCTCTATTAAAAGACCATTACGAAGTATCGATTGTGGGAGTAATTAAAGTACATTTCGAGAATGGGTAATGGACTCTGATAGTATAATAGCGGTAACTTTTGAGAGGAATTTAAGTATTTTGGGGGAAGAAAGTTAAAGAACTAATAGCAGGTAGTGCCACAATCGCCGGAACTGTAATGAACGCAATTCTGCGGCTCGACTTTTGCCAGAGAATTCTCCAGGGTCCTCGATACCCACACATTAAACTTATCTTCATTTCGGACAATTGTATTACGACACTTCTAACGCATTTGCATTTGGAGTTTAAAAGAAGTGATTCTCTTAAATAGAGGAAAGCCGTTTGGAGAAGACCTGCATCTCTTTGGAGATGGCGTCAATTTCTCCTAAGAAAAGTTTTGAAGAAAATAAATGTATTAACTATGAGAAGTTCCTAAAGAAAATGATAAATGTACAAATGCATTGTGGATGAATTGTAAACAGACAGTTACATTACAACGCTTATAAATGCAGAATCACTTCAAGTCTAAAAGAATTGATTGTCTTAAATAGAGAAAAACTGTTAGCAGAAGACGTGTATATCCTTGGGTATGTGGTCAATTCCTCTCGTGAAGAATTATGAGAAAATTAATATAATACACGCACATAATGTCAGGTGTTCGTAAAGAAAATGCTAAGTCTGCGATTTTTTATGTCCTATGTACGACAGTCATGCACTTAATTGTCAAGCTATATGTAAATCCATCCGCACGAATTGCATCCGCACTTGTGTAGCGTCACTAACACACACCTTGAAAAGATTCCGTCTGACTTCATCAATTATTGAAATTATCTGAAACGTACATGCATGATAATTTTATAAATATAAAAATCAAAATGAATTTTGAGCGTTGAAGGCAGTACAAAATACAATACAATTTCTAGAATTGTTTTTCTTGGCAGAGATGATCAAATTTATTTGTTTTCTTCTTCATGAACCATATAAAAAAGAGATCTCGGGTGATGTAAACAGTCAATCCGGCCAGCAATGACGTCTGTAATATACGTTACATTCTACAATTCTTGTTGTCCTCTTATAGGTGTTAACATACTACGATATTTGAGGAGAAACTAATGAAAACGTATATTGTCCACTGCTGGAAAAACTTGAGTTGGGTATGAAATCGTGTAGTTTTAATACGCTCTACACTCTCCTGCTTTTAGATTCTGCATTTTAGCACATTCAATTAAATGCATTTTGAAGAAATCTGAAAGCAGGAGCATGGAGAGCGTATTAAAAACTGCACGATTTCATATCACACTCAATTTTTTTTACCAGTGGACAATATGTGTTTTGATTAGTTGCCATATTTGATTAGTAGCAATATGTTCTCGGTATATGTTCGTTGTTCAGGCACTAAAGTGATGTAGCAGAAGCTGTGTTTCTTCCAAGTCGATAGTCTCAGCTGGCGCGTCTTGTACAACCGAATCGCCAATATGAAATCCCTTTTCCTCCTCCCTCAGCAACAAGACGACCCCTCCTTTTCCCCCATCCCCTCTCATCCTCTCCTCATTCAGAGGAGCGCATTGCTTCGATCTACAGTCCGCTAGGCGGCGTCACTGCATTCTAATCACGAGATTCACGGCAGAGCGCGGCAGCAGTTTCGCAACTTGTAGAACGCGCCCTGCTTCGCCTCGTCGCTCGCCGAGTCGCTTTGCGAACGCACCCGCCGCGCGCGGCCCGCCATTTTGCGTTCGCCCGCGACACCGCGGTGCGCCGCGCGCGAAATCAGTTTATATGCAAATGCGGCCCGTATTATAGTTGCTCACAAATTCGTTTGAAATAACTGTTTGCAACGGGCGCCGTTAATTCTATTTCTTACTCCTTCTGCCGCCGGAGGATATCTTGGTGGCGGAGCAAGACGGCCAACTTCTCTCGCAGTGTGCTGGAATTTCAATTATCTCGTTTATTTATTCTGTTGTCTAATTAGTTTAAAATCTACATAATGATTGTCGTTAGGAATCTGCTAATTTCGGGGAATCGGCTTCCTGGGACGCGGCTGTGGGAAGGGGATGTCTTGCAGATAAAATTTTGACGCGCGTTGGAGAGAAAAGAAAGCGTTTTTAATTCTGAGATAGAAATATGTTGTTGATACACAACACCAGAAAAGATGCAATTAATTTTTGCATTTTTCTACTTCTATTACTACTACTCTTCTTTGTACTTTGAGGGACTTCTACTTTCTTGACTTTCTACTTTCTACTAATTATTTATTGTACCAAAATATACAATTGGATGAAATATTCTCGGAATGTTTGTTCATTTTAAGTTCATTTATTCATAGTTAACGTAATCACTCAATATTTATGGCAGAGAAGTATAAATCGCTCTACATAGCATTTATTGGAATGCCGGTTAACCGATGTTAAATTTTTGGCGAGGAAAAAGTTTTCATGATTACCGTGCCATTTATTCCGCATAGGTCATATTGCATCTAAATGTCACCGTACACCTACAGGCGTGGTTGGCTCGTCTTGGTTGTAAATCTGTCGCCTTCAAATTGTTCTCGAAGTGGAACATCATATGGGAACCATTCATCAGGGCATGTGTTTACAACCACCGTGAGATACATTCCCAAGGCCGGCTTTAAGGTGTACGGGACCCTTTAGTAACTTCAGATAACTTAAGATTCCCATCCACTCTCAAGCGACACTTGCAAGCCTAGCTTGAGGGTTAATAGGGCTCATTCAAGGACACATCAGGCTGGACGAGCTGTAACGCTTCAATTGTAAAACTGTCACCACAGCTTCCTTGTTCACACAATGGGTTGCGACAGACTTAAAATCGGTTCGAGGCAAGCTTAGCATTAAGCTTGATTTCCCTGTTGCTTACTGACTACTGCAGTAGTCAGTACGGCTACTGCCCAGCTACGGACCAGTCATGACTGGGCTGCCGGTTGTAAGATTTGTCGCCGCCACATTGTTCCCTGTTTCACGAACAATGAAGCAGGTAGCAGTGGTGACAGATTTACAACGGGAGCGAGGCTAGCTCGTCAAGCGAAGCTTGTACCGCGGATGTCTCGCTTTAGGATTTCTCTTTAAATATGACATTTTTTCTCTTTGTGAAAATGACTATAAATATACTCTCACTAAAATTGTTTAGTGTATTCGAAAGTAGAATAAGAAGTCCGTTATCTGAAGTTCAGAAATGTTTCGTCAGAAAAAAAGAAATATTTACTAGTTGGTGACAGACAAAACAAGCTAAACTTGATTTAATGTAAGCCAGCAATGTGTGTAATCTCTAGTAAATGAAGTTTTAAACGTCATAGGTACGTATCATTTCAAGGAAAACTTACAGCAAGCAGCTAGTGGTACTGTATACGGCAGTAATATGTCTTAACTACTAATGGAGCAAACCTAATTTATCGACATTATTTTCTTTGTAGCGGCTAGTGTGACATTCATTACAGAATATCACGCCGCTAAGAAGAAACAAGAAAACAGTACAACTCGAAGGCATGTCGCGACACAACGGGAGGCAGGCAAGCCGAGGCAAACGTGATTGCATCCTGCACTCGGAAGCTACACAAAGAGTCCCTTTCCCATTCAGCTCCGCTTGACAATCCTTTTCATGCAAAATGGAACGCGCCCGTCGGGGAGAGGAGAGCAAGAGCAAGACTCCTTAGGGGCGGACGTCAATCATCGCTGACACGTCATCGCAATCTCACCGCCCTCTTTTCTTTTTTTCTCCCTCTCTCTCTTCCGCAACCTCGCTCCTTTTCCTCCCCTCGCAGAGGCTCTGTTTTGTACAGTGCGGCCAGACGCAGCCACCAATTCCACCCTTTTCACGAGTCTCCTCTTACTTAGATATTTAGGATTTCCGGAATTGATGCTCGTAACTTTATATAAACCATTTTTGGGGATTCTTTCCTCACTTGTTTAATTTAGTGGTACTTGAATGTTTTCGGGTAAAAATTTTCGTATTAACTCGATATTTCGGTCGTTCCCTACTTTTTTGTATCATTGATTCATTGTTTGTATTTTGATACATTGTTTAACGTATCTGATAAAAGTAAAACGTAGTCTGGTTTCAAAACAAAGAAGAGCAGGAAGCAATTGGGACATCTCTATGAATAGGAATATCATTTGAATACAGGAAGTGGCATCGTTGAGAGCAGACTCATGCACAGAAAGAATTCATCTATCTAAAAATGCTATTTATCGACAAATTAAGTGCACTTGTACTCTAAGTACTTCATGGAAACTCATGTGATTAAATTTTTTCGATTATAGGAATACATGTTTCATGAGGTGACACCTTTTATTCAAGTACGGTCTATTTGAATTCTGATTTGAAAGTTTCTTTAATAATTGTATAAACCGAAGTACACTTGTAATAATAATTTTATTTTTCAGATTATACCCTTTTCCTTGGCCAAAAACTTAATGCTCAGAAATGTTTCGGCAGAAACAAAAGAAATATTTACTAGTGGGTGAGAGACAAAAGAAGCGAAACTTGAATTAATGTAAGCCTTCAGTATGTGTGATCGCTAGTAAATGAAATTTTAAACGTCATAGATACGTATAAAAATTAGAAGAGAAAGAATCGGAAGTATGAGATTACTCACTAATTATCAAATTCACTTATAATATGTCTTGACTGTCCTTTTAACAAGTTTTACGTCTTTCATTTCAAATTTGTTTCTTTCATTAGATAATTGCGGCGAGACCGTTATTTAAGATCCCTGCTTCTTGGCATTAAATTTCATTAACTGATGATGTTTAATACTGTTCATAACGAAACTGAAAAATGAGAAAAAAATAGAAAGGAATGGAAGTAATGTAACATACCGACCATTACCGAGGCATGCATAGTACTATTACACTACTAAGAATTAAAATTTATTGAAAAGACTGTGCTATCCATAAGTTTGTTTTGAATGTATAACAAAGCGAATAATTGAACATCTAGATGTAGGAAGACGGAAAACAAAAGATAAGTTAAACATTGTTTACTGAGGGCTAAAATTCTATGCAATCAACTGTCGATGTTCATTTCTTTACGAATGGGTTGACTTATATATTGCATGGTGAATATTGAAGTAGATATTTCTTCATTGGCTTTAAAGTAACACATTCTTTCTATTCCAGCACATATTTATGCAACATTCGGCTTAATATGGACGTCAATGTTTCTCCACGCGAGAGTATCCTCGCGTAAGCGACCTCGAGAGATAACTTCGCTCCCTCTTTCGCTCAGTTGCTCTCTCCGTCTTTCTTTCTCCATCTTTGCTTTCCTCTCTCTCTCTCTCTCCCGCCCTCCCTCTCTCCCTCTCCCTCCCTCTCCCTCTTCCTCCTCCTCCCTCCCTCTCCCTCCCTCTCCTACTCTCTCCCTCCCCCTCTCTCCCTCCCCCTCTCTCCCTCCCCCTCTCTCCCTCCCCCCTCTCTCCCTCCCTCTCTCTCTCTCTTTCCCCCTCCCTCAGTCTGGCCTTCTTCGCGATTAAGGCGGGGCTGTTCAAAAGACACCGCGCCGCGTCGCGCCGCGCCTCTCCGCGTCGCCCCGGAGTTACAGCGCGAAGCCGCGCGACTCATCTCGGCCCACGCGGATGAATTTTCATCAACGACTTTTTTCCTCTTCGCCTCGCGCGCGGAGATTACCAGCGAGGGGTGTAATGATTTGGAGACGGAGAAGTCTTCCCCTGCCGCCGCCGCCGCTGCTCCTAGTTATCGGCTTTTTTCATTAAAGCGAAGAATGATGGAAGAGGGAAGAGGCGGTGTTGAAAGTCAAGGAATGCCGACGCCGCGTGGGTTCGGGAACTTCGCTTTCCGGAGGATCTGATCGTTTGAGTGGTCATTGAGGTCAAGTCCGCTTGACGTTCCAGTTAGCCTGTTTGATGTATTTTTTAGGTTTTGGTTATTGTATAATCTACGCTTGGTTGATTTGAAAACTTTGCTTTCGAGTTGTTACTTTGTAGATGACACTGCCGCTATAATGTGGTTCACGAGAATTTAAAAAAACAAACTTCGTATAATTTTTTACTCTGAAACTTATTTTACAATTCTCTTTTAAGAAACAAATCCATCGTATATTGCCTGGTACTTCTCTCTATTGTCTGTTGTTCTTGATGGGGAATTATCGGGATTCCTTTACGTACGAAACTACATGGAGTAAAGTATGATTATTTTGTGACAGATTTGTAGTAATACACTGAGACAATACTGTAACTAAATAAAAAACAATAACACTGCAGTACTACGTGTACATTTTATTTCATATAACAAATTCACCCAATTGTTCGTACATACTTTAGGTTTATTTGCGATATAGTCTTCGTATCATTTTAGACACGTGTCTCTTCGTGGGATAAGATTGAATATTCTCTCCTAGTCAAATTCCTGTCCTTGCACGTTCATCGACGTTTCGCGAACTGACTCACCTCTTCATTTACGGTAAAGGGAATCATCTGCTTCTTAGGTGTTCCTTCAAGAGAGGAAAAACATAACTCATTTGCAGCGAGGTCCGGGTTGCAGCGAGGGTAGTCGATGATCTCCCACGAAAACTATTTGAACAACTTGGTCTTCTGGGATGGAGGAGATCGCGCGTTGTCGTAAAGGAAGGTGATTGTCCGTACACCTCTAACACCTGCCGATGAATTTTAATCGCGGTCACAGGTTTTGCCCTTTGAGAGCGAATGTATGAATAGATTTGTTCGTAAGGCCGTACTTCCAAACGCGTCACCATTTGTTGTTAACTTACAACTAGCGCTGTTGACAGATGGCTGAAACCGTGAAGTCATTAGATTTACGTTTTAGATTTCTACCGCCACAACCAATGCCTCCACAGCAGACGCAATTCCAGGAATATCGACCTTGTTATCTTAGTTTCTTATCACATCTCGCATTTTTAAAGTATTGTAATGTGGCATTGATTCCGACACCTTTGTGATTATTGCGGTGAGTGAATTAATAAATAATAATTTATTAATGAATAAACTATCTTCACTTGATAAAAATTATTTAAATTGAAAAAAAGACTTTGCCAAACCATAGTTTTATTTATTGAAAGCGACAATGTAATTTTTTAGCTTTTTATCGGGACGATGGTTCAAGTTCAATGATGTTCATGAATCAGTCGGTTTTCAGAAGACAGTTTTCTTTAATCTGCAATGGTATTTGACTTATTACTTTATTGGAGAAGTCGACAATAGAAAGTTCAATTTTTGAAAGGTAGCAATGCAAATGAGGTGTTAAAAATCCATTTCTTAAACGCGATTAAATGCTGTGAACACAATGGTAAAAAAATTACCATTATGCAACATTCCATATCTTGCCTGTTATTAAAGTGTTTGCCAAATTGTAATGGTCGTAAAATGTTTGTAGAGAATCGTAGTTATTTAATAATTTAGATGATACATTTTGTTTTTGTAGTTGTCGTTATTGCCATCGTACTGTACGTTGCCAACAGCTGCGCAAAATTCTCACGAACAGATCAAGTTATTGGGCAAAACGTATCATTAGATTCGCAGGAGATCTTTTGACAGAAGACTTTTTTAATTTACATATTCTATACAGCGAGTCAAGCGCTTCAAAAGAGTAATTGAAAATTGCAACTTTGCACGCGTAGTCCTAAGAGTTACAAACAGAGCAAGGATTCCCTTTGTAGACCTCATAATCAATAAATATATGCGATGAAAATGGGAAAATAGGATGTAGGTTACAATTATAGTGGAAACAATTGACAAAACGTAAGTTTGAGAAATCATCCGCTTCTGTTTAGGTCAGTTTAAATTGATCTTTTGGGAATCTGGATTTGATTCTTTGGCGTTGGTTTTTCCCAGGTTGAAGTAGCAGGGGAAGACGATAAGGAAAGCAAAAAAGTGTTGTATTGGTGTCTGATTTAATAATCAATAGTGTGAAGAACAAACTCATTCTCGAGTTGTTTGTTTGATACGTACCAAGGCGCATTGACAGGAGTGGGAAGGATTTTATTTTGGAATGTTTGAAGCGTTTTTAGTACTGAAGGGGCAGATCCTCCTCAAACCTGCATAAATAAGAATGGGACGAATGGCAGGTTTATAAAGTAAAAGGGTGAGACGTGTTTTAAGATTTGTCTTTTTGTTTAATAAAGGACAAAATTTGTAAAATGCGGCCTTGACAGAAGCTGAGTGTGCTTAACCACGTCCCTCGCCTGCAACCGCCGGCGGCGCGGACGCAACAGCCGGAAGTTGTTCGGATGGCACCGCGAGGGCGCGTGATTCATCTGCATATGAGCGCGCGGGGGAGGGAGCGCGGGGAGTTTTCAATCAGCCGCCGGGGAATTATTGCGCCCCGCTGCAGGTGGGGAAGGGGCGAGGCAGCAGGGAGAGACGGCGAGGGCGGTGGCGAGAGGAGGACGATGGGTAGAAGCGTTGGCGGAGAGGGCGGTGGGAATGGTGAGAATAGTCGCGACTTGAAGAGCAGGGAGTGTGTCGAGTAATGTGAGGGTAGGGATAAATCAGTAGGATGACGGGGATGTAGGGGTGGGGAGGGGACGTGGCGACAGGGGTAGACGGCGAGGACAGTGGCGAGAGGAGGAGGTTGGGTAGAAGAGTTGGTGGGAATGGTGAGAATACTAGAGACTTCTGGAGTAGGGAGTGTGTCGAGTAATGTGAGGGTGGAGATAAATCGGTGGGAAGATGGGGATGTGAGGGTGGCGGAGGCAGGAGTGTTTACGGGCAATTGGAGCCGCTGGAAGGTTGAGGATGTGAGAGATGGCAATGGACGTGTTTGGTTTGGTGATTGGTGGGCCGGCGGGGATAGTGGAAGCGGTAGCTGCAGGGGCAGCGGGGCACCGAGGGCAGGGCGGGTGGGGATGGCAGAGGGCGGGGTGGGCGGAACAGCCGGGACCAGGGTGGCAAGTCGACGAGGAAGAGGCGTCCTGCGGGAGGGGTTGCAACATAGGTGGGAGTGGATGACGGACGTCTTGCGGGATGACGGAAACTGAGATAGTGGGTAGTGTGTGCGGGAGGGAGGGGTGTGAGGCGGTGAAGATGGAGGCATACGTGACGGAGAAGTACGGGGGTGGGGCGGGATGTGGCGGGTACGGCAGAGGAGAAGGGGACAGTGGAAGTATCGTGGAATGTGGGAGAGACGATAGTGGGAGATTACGGAGGACAGAATCCCTGAACAGAGCAAGGATTTTTGATTGATTGATTAGTTCTAAGGGCATTAGTCTCGTACGTAAACAGCATGTGTTGATCGCAGGAGGTAACGGTGATCCTTCTCCGCTGGACGGATCTACACATCGGCTTCCTGGATTTTCCGAACTGGGTATCTCCCTCCTGCGACGTACTGCCCTTATCGTGAGCTCCCGACGACAAGCTCTAAGCTCCCGACTGGTCTCCTAATGTGTGATAGTGTAGGGCATATAAATGTCGGTGTGTGTAGGGAGTAAGGATAGGGCAAGGAAGAGGAAGGAAAGCATCTGAGGTCCATGGCTCATTTGCTAAGGCACTACTCCGGCATTTGCGTAGAATTGACCGCAGAAACCACGGAATACTACCAATCAGAGCAGACGGCCGCTAGAATTCTCCACCAGTCAGCCTCTGAATTCGACCAAGCTATGAAGTCGAAAATGTTGCCACCATCCGGGCTCAAACTTCAGAACATCCCGGTCAGAGGCATCACAGTGACACCAGTTGAAGCTCCGAGCCACCGAAACAGGTGTGAAGCGAGGGCGAGAAGGGATTTTCACATGGGGAATCGGGTTTTCATTTGGACCGGAGGCGACGGGATGGTGGAAGGCGGGGCACGGAGGGTTTGGCAGAGCAGTGGAGGCGGAGGGGTGGCGATTCTCCGAAGAGGGGGGCGGTAACGCAGGGGGGCCGGGGGCGGCGTTGCATCGCCACGGGGCCCGAGGTCGCCACCCTCCGCACCCGCTGCAAAGCATTTAGCACTCGAGTGATCTCTCTTAATGCGCCTGTTATTGCTCTCGCTTCCACTGGCGGCTAATAACTTTACGCCCCTCCCGTAGTTCGCAATTCAGTTATAGTTGAGACATTCAGCTCGTCAGCAAGCTTTGATGCACACTTCTTCATTTTGATATTCTGAAATGATTTCTTTGTTCGATGATTCTTCTACGTTCGTTTCCAGTTGATTATTTTTTCCAATATTAAAAAATCCTTCTCTTAAATTTGAAAATTTATCAAATTTAAATTACAATAAAACAGATTTTAGATTCTTTTGATTTATAAAATGCTCAGACACTCGTTTATTAAAGTCTTGGGCATTATGCATAACTGCATTTTTCTAGTCCACTACACCCAATTCTTTTACCATCAGGATAACAAATATTCCGTCTTTATATCAAAACGATTAGATTAATGACGGAATTAACCCGAATATATTTTATACCAAGAAAAATAATATACGCATTTATGTATTTGTGTATCCTAGGGGTAATTTTATATCCGTATATTTGTGTACTTCGTGTACTTCGAAAGATGTGATTACATCCGTTACAGTTGAAAAGTTCTGAATACATCTGAAAAGTTCTGAAATAAACGACTTATCAAATTCAAAGGATGTGCTTGTTTATGTTGCAACATTTTTATGATGTAATATGGAAAATACACTTTGTAGATGTCAAGCCAAGAGAAAACTGCAACACCTACCAGCTTATTCTGAAGTTCTTAGCATTTGGTTCAAATAAAAAGAGTTAAATTACCTTTACAAAATTGTTGCATCCATTAGTTTTTTACTATTAAATTTTGAAAGAGCATAATTAAAAGAAAAAAATTGTTGGAAAGAAATGATTTGGTAAAGTTACCTTCTGAAGATTTTTTTCGGAGATCTATTTCTACATTCATCATTGATGTCATTTAACTGCTATACGCACAGTTACTACGCGTTTGGACATGAGTCACATTCACTTCATTCATTTACATGAAATGAACTGCGCCACCAAGCATTTTATATGGATTGGTTACCAGTGTTTCTGGTATTGTAAATGAAAATACGTAGTTTACTGTTATTGACCATCAAGAACGAAGATAAAGTTCGCTGGTATTTGGCGTATTTATTTAATAGTGTCAAAAGGAGTGGGATTTACAATATTCTCAGAAAGCTTTCTCCTTCAACAAATGCATATGATGGGGCTATAATCACATTTTCCTAATACTTATCTATCATAGCTATCCTTTTGAATAGCAGGAACTTTCACATAGTTTTTATAACAAATATTATTTCGAGTATTCGTAATTGTTACTCCTGTGCAACTTTCAATTTCACGAGCTGTGATAGAATTCTGTATGTTGCGCTATTCAGAATCTTTAAATTGCTTTTATTATTAACTGCTGTGAAATTCTTCAAAATATTAGTAGTAGCTTGAGAATCAGACATTGAATCGTTCTGTTCGCCGAGAAACTTCACTTACCTCCCCGCCCCCTCCGCAGACATTTAAGTAACGTACCACGTGCGACTGAAGTGAGCTGCGAAAAGTATCCTCGTTTCCTACTGAGTGGCCATGAGTTTTAAAAAGTCATCAACGCTTTCGCAAGTTTTTGTTATTGAATGCTCCTGCTAAAAATGCGAGGAAAAAATGTCTTGGCACCACACTGTCTTGCTCCCGGAAGGACGAAACGAGAATTTAATTGGCATTTAGAGGAGTGAGAGATTTCACAGGAAGTTAAAACGAAAAGAACCTTGCGCTCGACAAAAAACAATAATATCTTTCTTCAAAAAAATCAGTCACGGAGCTCCTGTTTCACTTTTAAGCTTTTCCTTCCGTAACTTATTGAGATTAAAGTGCTTCTTGTGTATTTTTATTAATTTTTGACTCTGTAAATACTTTTTGAGAAGTTTTCCACGATGGGAAGTCGAGAAACATAAATAATAAAGGGAAGCGAACGCGAAGGAGCATCAAGACGTTTAAATTAAATTTCCCAGGTGAATTTTAACCTCTCCTTATTTCGTCAACGCGAGCCTTTGAAGAACACGCGGCCGTGAAATCAAGACAAAAAAAATTAGGTAAATATTTTCGATACGAAAACAGACGAAAGGGAGAAACTTACACAGTCTCTATTTCAGAGGAATACTCACAAGTTGACATTCCTGGTTCTAAGGAGAGGTGACGCTCTTTTCAAAGGCATAACGAAGGTATAAATAAAGGAGCAGCGAGCGACCGCGAGGCGCGGCACGGGTGGCGGAAAAGAGAAAAAGAAGACAGCGGTCTGTACATAACCTGGAAACTGGAGCCCTAGCAAGGCACACTCGCAGCCGCCACCGCCGCTACCGCCACCGCCGCCACCGCGGCCTCCGCTCGAGTTTCGCGGGAACATTTCCCGGGGACAGTGTAAACATATTTCCTTGATTAACCACGAGTCGTTCTCTTTTATGGACTGCGGAGACGCCACGCCGCGGCCGCATCCCTTTTCTTTTCTTTTTGCACTCGTTCTTTCTCTCCGCCTCAGGACGTGCTCGAAAATTTGCTCTGCGAAGACGGCGGCCGTGGCGGCGGTCGCGGCGGTGGCGGAGGCGACACACGAAACGGTGGAAGAGGTGATAGAGATGATGTAGTGAGAAATGAGGAATGGGAGTGGTGGTGACGGCGGCGGAGGTAATTCTGGAGGTGGTAGTAATGGTATGGCAATGCTGATAAGTGGAAGTTGGTTGGCATTCTGGTGACGAAGGTGACGGTAGTGGTGATTTTATAGGGGCGATGATGTGTGTGATGATGCTGATGAGGTGAATAGTGGTGAGAATGTTCTAACGGATATTTTTTGTGGAGTCGATGCTTATGAGGATGTATTTAGTGGTGAAGATATTTGTGGGGACGAATTTGTGGGGATGAATTTGTGGGATGATATTTGCGGAGACGATATTTTTGGGGATGATACTGTTGGGGATTATGTTTGTGAGATTTATGTTTGTGGGGTTAATATTTGTAAAATGGTTGTTTGTGGTGATGATGTTTGCGAGGAGGATGTTTGTGGGAATGATTGACGCAGAGATGGTTGTGGGGATATTTGTTGGAATTGTGGGGATGATATTTGTTGGAATGATGTTGGAGAGATAATTCTGATAGATAAGATACTGGTAGGAAGAATGCTGTCTGAGTCGGAGGTGTTATGATTCTTATAGGGATGTAGTGAGTATAATTTTCTGGGAATGATGGTGGGGATAACAGAGTTTGGATGATAGTGAGTATGATACTGTTGCCAACGGTGCTGATGATATCTTTAGAATCGTGTTGTAGATTATGAAGAATTAAGGTTCTGGGAATAATTGCAAAAGGATTATTGTGAGAATGATCATTAAGCCCATTCGTTGGGTTGATTGAGCTGGCTATGGGTGATGAAAGCGAGAAGTGACTGCGATGCGGAAGTGGTGGTGGCGATGATGCTGTTGGCGATGATGATGCGTTGAAAATGAGGCTGATGATGATGAAGGATGGAGGGAAAACTTTCAACAGAATAATGATGAATTCTTTGTACTTCACGCAACGATTATTGGGGTGGTTAATGAGAATTGAAGATGAATGGAATCTGCCACGAAGAAGTAGGGATATTGATAACGGAGAAGTCGCCGATGGGGGTAATAGCGATGGATGCGACGGTCAAGTTCACGGCAGGTTCGAGAACCACGACAACGCCACTAATCAAATTAAAAACCAAAAATTCATAAATCTGTATTATCAAGAACCTTGGTATTAATTGGGCCTCAAATTTACTATCAATTACCGATGACATTGAAAAATAGTAAATCCTTGAATATTTTCAAACGTAGGATAAAGATTTGGAATTTAAAACATGATGATAATGATATAAAAAAGTTAACTGAAATATTGCATTAAACAGTGTAAATTAACTGTCGACTGCGGCTGTGTAAAAAAACTGTTGACTGTGTAAATTAAGTTTGATTTTTTTATGGAGTTATATATTTGTCAATAGAAATGTACATATTGCTGTAATACCTGTAAATGTTTACTTATTTTTATGTTTTAAAGCCAAGTTTTTTTAATTTTTTATGTTCACAAAAACTTGGATAGTAAATTTACAAAAAAAAATCAAAAACACGCCACACACAAAAAATACTAAGTAGTAAACAGATAATAAATTACAAACTCAGTATTGCTAACCATCACAACTGGTTATCGATGGTTAGTAATTCCAAGAAAATTCAATGTGTTTTTGTCTCTGCAAAACAAGATGGGAATAAAAATTATTATTATTATTATTATTATTATTATTATTATTATTATTATTATTATTATTATTCCTCTAAATCACGACTTAAGATGTTATGTGTCGGCTGAATATAAAATCTACTCCAGGTTGCAACCAGCTACCTAAGGAGCAGATCTAGGGACTGTCGGTGCCTCTACAATACTTTGCGCAAAATGTGGGCTGTTCCAAATAAAGCTATTTCTTGCACTTCCCAGTCTTTTGGATTACCTGGGAGTTTAGACAAGTTCTTACACAAATTTTGCGGAACAAATCCCAGAGCTCCGATAACTATCGGTACGACCTGTGCTCTTACGCACCACATTCGGCTGATCTCGATTTCCAAACTCTTGTATTTAAGACGTTTCTCTGCCTCCTTGGTAACGACGTTTTGTTCGCAAGGTACAGCAACATCCACAAGTAAACACGATTTGTTCTCCAAATCCCGGATGACTATATCCGGTTTGTTTGCTGCTATCGTGCGATCAGTTTGAATTTGTTGGTCGTTATTATTATTATTATTATGATTATTATTATTATTATTATTATTATTATTATTATTATTTTAAAAAAGCGATGGAGTAGGCGTCGGCAACGTTGACAGTTCCTCGCACTGCGTGCTGTTTAAACCCAGCCTTTGCGCGCTCTAGTGGTGCCTCACCACCACTCCTCCCCATCCGTCAGTAGGTGGCGTTGCGGCGGGCGGGCGCAAGAAACATGAGAGTGGATGTTTCGGAAGATGATTCTGGAAGAGAAGATGCTGGTGAGAATAATGCAGACGGAAATGCTAGCGATAGGGATGTTGCTAGTATGGACGATGGTAGTGGGTATAATTTGATACGTTGGTGGGGACGATGGTGCAGAAAAAAATGACGGTGCTCGGAATTGTGGTTGTGGGTATAACGACGTTGTGGGTGATGGTGGGAATAATGCTGTTGCCAATGGTGGTGATGATATCTTGAAAATGGCGCTATCGATTATGAAAAATTAAGGTTTTGATAATAATTGTAAAAGAATGATCGTGAGGAAGATCATCAAACCCAAGGAGGAGAGGAGGAAGAGGAAGAGAGGAGGAAGAGAAAGAGAGGAGGAGAAGGAGGGAGAGAAGGGAGGAGGCGGAGGAAGAGAAGGAGGAGTTGAGAAGGAGGAGGAGGAGCTCGGGGAGGAGGAGGAAGGAGGAGAAGGAGGGAGGAGGGAAGAGGAGGGAGGAGGAGGATGAGGGAAGAGAGGAGGAGGAGGCGGAGGAGAAGGGAGGATGGAGAGGGGAAGAAGGAGGAGGGAGGATAAGGTCACGGAGGAGTGAGGATAAGGTCAAGGAGGAGGGTGGGGGAGGCGGAAGAGGACGAGGCAGCATTCACTTTTTCTCGCATTGCGCCGCGCGGCTCTTTACGTGCGGACCCTGCTTGCACGGTGGCGGTGCGGCGCGCCCGTGCGTCGCGCCGGTAGGTGGCGCTGGGGCGGGCGTTGGGGCGGGCGCCATGAATATGAGAGCGTGGGATAACGGATCGGCGCGACGTGGGGCCGGCGGCGCGCACGCGAGCGCCCGCGCGGAGCAAGTGGGACGGGAAGGCCAAGGCGAAGGTAGAGCGGCCCCGCGCCGCGCCGTGGACGTGTGATATGGAACGAGAAGATACGATTATGGCGCATTGTGGAGAATATACAGGCGCTTTTGTATCATCTCATCCTCTTCTTTTACGCGACCATGCGTTTCTCTTCCTGCTGGCGCTGCAGTTCTAAAAAATATTTTAGAATGTGCTGTTCTGTACTTACTGAAAGTGTAACATGACGATAGTTGTTTGTTTTAAATATTTAAATTATTTCCGACCATTTAAATCAGCGATTGCCAACTGGACAAGGAATGACGTCGTAGCTGCTTTGCTCTCCGAGATAAGGCGCTTGGAGAAGGAGCCAGAGCAAAAGGGGGAGAGAAGGAGGGGCAGACGACGGTCGAAAACCTTGTCAGTGAGCCTTTGTCGGTATTTCAGTGTGGGAAAACATCTACATCCGTTAATTTTCTTTCTGTTCAAGAAGAAAGGATTCCTTTTGTAGATACAAGAACAATAGCGAAGTATTTAGTGTGTTCGAAAGAACTGCAGTATGTTAAAAATTCCAACCTACAGATGCATTATGTTGCTTTGCGACCCAGAGAAATCAGCGAGATTAAAATAAATTCTGAGAATTGACCTTGTTCATAATCATGGCATAAATAAAGGAATTTGTAGATAGAAGAATATTTAAAAGATACTGAAAATCATGAACATTCATCAACATTCTCTAACAAAATTGAACATAAAAAATCAAGCCTGGGGTCCAAATTATCCTCACGTGATCCCTCCTGGGTACCTATTTGTTAACATTAATTATCTTTTCAGAACGAACTATTCCTGTGCATTATATGATATTGTATAAAATATTATTGTTCTAAAATTTTTAAAGTGTCTTTTCCAAAAATAGTATCTAAAAGAACAATGGAAGAGGAATTACAGTACTGGTTATGATAAACAGTCGAATATTATTTTGAGTTATGTAATAATGTACGTATTATTACATAATCCCTCATATTGTTATTGAACCATAAACATTTTAAATAATAATTACCAGTTAAAAAATATAATTATCGATTTTCCAAGCGAACCTTTTTCCCCCACCTCCGCACCACCATTGGAACACGGTGCGCTTGAGCTCTGTCTTTGCTCGGCGGATCGGTTTGGAGCAAGAGAGCAGTTTTCGTGACGTCACAGAGCATTGAGTTGGCAACCACTGATTTAAATCATTATTTGGAAGATATAAGTATCTAAAATTTTTCAGATGGGTTTTAGAAGTATTCAGATGGGTTTTACGTTATATTATTTTATATTTAAACTTTTTTTTCGTTGAAATAAATTACTTGGTTTTTAAATGATAATATTATTGAAAAAATCATAAATGGTTTCACAATAAATACTTGCTATTTTTGTTTCTTTATTTAGAGCAGTGTGCCACGCTGATTGTATCCTTTCAACTTTATCGAGGACTGAAACATTTTAAAAAAGAAAAACAAAATACTGAGAATAGGGTAGAAACAAAATTATAAGGTTATGAATCAGTATGAACAAATATGGTACTTCAACGTGAACTCGTATCATTACAATTTTTCCTTTGTATATGATAAGTTACCTCTGAAATATGGCGCGTAACTCAGGCATGTATCATATTTTATCGCATTCTTATTTTGAAATGCGTTTCGCTTGGTCTCCCTTTGGGTGTGTCCTAATCTTCAGTTTTTCTTGTTTTCTTTTGCCCATGCCAAACTATTCCAACGAAACTCGTTTGTCATATTTTAAATACTCTGTAACCCGAATAAATTAGGAATTGCATCTTAAGTTTATTTGATGTTCGTTGTTCTTAAACGAGATTTGTTACAAAAAACAAATGATGTACACATGTGTACACGAGTGCGTGACAACCTTGCTCAAAGAGCTTGTAAGTATTTATGTAACATGCTTGCATTTTAGGAACAGATGGGAAATTGCCGGAGTCATATGAATGGCACAGCAAGTAAAAGTGATATTAACGCGGTATAACTGGCTATTGTGTAACTTGAACAAAACTGAGCCTGTCATCTTCAGTGTAGCGTTGCAGCGTTAGCGTCGCCGCCTTCGCACCCTCCGGCGAGCGCGGAGCATTGGCAGCAAGACGCTTTGCGGGAATACGTAATGGGCTAATGAAATCCATTAGCAAATTAACAAGGCAAATGAGGCGGAAGCTTTCTGCGCGAATTGGCTGCGCGCGGCCGCTGGCGCAGCGATATTCCCAATTGGGGCGCGCGGGGGGGGGGGGCGCAGGGGCGGCGCGCGGCCATCTGGCGTCTGCGCAGGGGGCGGCGCCCGCTCAAACTGCGCACAGGGACGCGCGCACGAAGGGAATTGGAAAAATGAGAAAAATGGAAGAAAGTCAAGAAAAGAGAGGAGGAAAGGGGTAGAGAACATAGAGCGCAGAGAGGAGAGAGGGGTAGAGGGCAGAGAGTGCAGAGGACAGAGAGCATAGAGGACAGAGAGCGTAGAGGGCAGAGAACGTAGAGGGCAGAGAGTATAGGGGGCAGAGAGCGTAAGGGGCAGAGAACGTAGAGGAGAGAAGAGAAGTAGAGGTGAGAAGAGAAGTAGAGGTGAGAAGAGACGTAGAGGAGAGAAGAGACGTAGAGAAGAGAAGAGACGTAGAGGACAGAAGAGAAGTAGAGAAGAGAAGAAGAGATAAGAGAAGAAGGAGAAGAAAGGAAATAAGTGAAGAAGGAGAAGAGAGGAGAGAATAGAAGAAGGAGAAGACAGGAGAGAACAGAAGAAGTAGAGTGGAGGAGTCAAGAGAAGAAGTAGTTGGGAGAAGAAGGAGAGGAGAGAAGAGAGGAACAAGTAGAGAAGAGCAGAGGGGAGGATGATATGGAACGAGTTGAGGACGAAGGAATGAGAGAAAATTGGAGGGAGTATGAAATAAACAATAACAAGAAAATAAAGAGATAAAGGAGAAGAGAGGTGAAATGCGTTGTATTGAAATGAGTGACAATCACGGAATGGAACGAGTAAATATTCATTTGTCGAATAACGAATAGTTGATGGGAGACGTTATATTGTATGTATATATGTATGCACTTGGCGCGACAGCCCGTGAACGGGCTCAGGCCCACCGGCGACGTCCCTGCCTCGCGGCCATGGGTTAAATGTGGATAGCACGTAGACATCCCCACGCTGTATTCCGGTCTTCTCAACCTGAGAAGTATATTTTCTCATCATCACACAGCAGCATATATTGAGACATCGCAAGGAAAACACAAATTATAGTCCTGCCTTGACCGGGCATCGAAGCCGGGGCCGCACTCTGACCAAGAGCTAGCCGCGAGTTGTTCACGTTATATTACGCCGTAAGTACTAGTGAAAAAGACTAGCTAAGTCCGATTCAGGAAAGCAAGTGTAATTCACATGGGTTTGTTCTTTAACATCCCGGTATGATTTTTCAACTTTATTGATATTGTCATTTTTAATTACAATTATCTACAAATGTTCATTGCATTCGTAATCACAAATGCACGTGACAAATACAGACATGATGCCATATTTTGTAAAAAAAATAATGATATTACGAATCGTGCTGCAAATGTCACTTTATATACGATTTCATCCGTCCATTAAGGCGTTTAAAATGTGTACTAAAACGTAATTTATATAAATCGCTTTCCGCAAAATCCATAAAAATCAGTCGACCGCAGTAAAGGACTTGTTAATTTTTTAAATTCAATCGATTTCAAAAAATGCACTTTAAATAATTAAAGTTTTACCTGACACATTGTCTTGTTTGTGGTATCAGGTACAATTATCCAGTTCGTAATATAAAATTTATTTAGTAAATCCAAACTTTAAGTAACATGTAAATATGATAATGTTTAATTGATTGTTTTTGTGTAATTGTAACTATTGAGGAAATACTACCACCGGAAATATTCTATATATTCCTAAGTAGCAAAATAAATATTCTATTCTACTCTATGAATCAACCTCCACTCTAATGGAGACCAAGAAAGAATACATTTTGTAAATCCAATATATTTCAGGATATTTAAGTCCAATGGATGCATGTGAATTCTCACTGTTGTTTTGAATTGTTGTTACTACTGTAAGATGATTGTAAATTTTACTGTTGTATTTTTCTACCGATGCACTTGTAATAGGAAGTCACTAAGAACTACGTTGTTGATACGACGTCAATTAACAAAAATATATCGGCTGAAAGATTACCTTCTAATGTGGTTACCACAACATACCAACTGGTCCGAATTGAGAACATCCTCCTTTTTTGGAGTCGATTAAAAGGAAATAAAAAAACGAGAGTACTTCCCGCAGATGGCAGCACGAATCATGCCAACTCATCGTTGAAATAAAACTGCAGACGCCGGAGCCCGCAGGCCAGTCGTCGTGATGGACGCGACCTTACCGCTTGTCCTCTCGGCCTTCGTGCTGTTGCATTTGGGTTGCTGCGAAGAATATTCGCAGCAACACGGAAACCTTCACTACTACGTGGAACAAAACACACTCATCGGCAAAGAGATTGACTGCACAGAAGAAGAAAAAGATTGCTTTAGATTTAATCGAGTGCTGCAACCGGACGGAAAGTGCTATATGCTACAACACAGAGGGCATTGCGAAAATCATAACTTGTTGCAGTTTAACAAAACGAAGGCGCGACTTGGGAAATTTGTGGCAGAATGCACACCGTCGCCTCAGTGCGACTCTCCAGGATTGTTTTTAGCGGCGTATGACGGAAACTGTCACCCACTTGAGTCATTTCTACAAGCATGCCGTCGTAGTAACCATTCAGCGATTCTGTATACTAACTTCTTTGGCGAGCAGAGCTGTAGATGTTACGGAAGTGACTGTCCCCCTGTTCCTGAAGACGTCTCCCAGCCACCACAACCCGGCCGCTGCCGGATACCAGACCTCGCCAGGGACAACTTCCCGTATTTGGACAACCCTCTTTCATTCCGCTCGTTCGCGTGCACCCCTGAAGAGCACGCGTGTTTGGCTCAGAAGATGATGCGGTTCGCGCCGACCGGCGTCTGCCACGCGCTCCTGGAACGCGGGCCCTGTGCGGAAGGCGAGAACTTGGTGGCGAACAGGACGGCGTTTCAGCTCCTCGGCCTCCTGCAGCCTGAGTGCAGCGCCTCCTCGTGTCCTGAAGGCCAAGTGCGCATGCAGTTCGACGGGAAGTGCTACCGACGTGAGGATGCCGTCAACAGGCTGTGTCCTCCGGAGGGCCTCGTGTTCGATGTGTTTGGGGACGGCGGTTGTGGGGGAGACAGCCAAAGGGAGGTGGGGCGGTATTTGCCGCAGTTTCTCTTACGAAACAAGCAGTGCACCGATTGGTCCACGATGCATCGCGAGAATATTTTACATTCACTCTCGAAATGAGGTTTGGCGTCAACAGGCGTTGATTGTTTAATGTCCGAAGCCATATACAGCAATACCGCAGCTTTGAATTTCCAACGAATTCCGCAATTCTAAACCGTTGAGAATATTATTAGTTTTTGCATATATTTTGCATATATTCTTAGCAGAAACAGTTCTAATATTCTTGTATACTCCTTCATACTCTGTGATGTATTGATCGCTTCCTCATATTAGGTAATTGTTCTTTAAATGCATTAAAAATAACGATATGCTTCAAATTAATACATTGAATATTATTTAAATTTTAGCTTTTTGCATCATTTTATCGTAAAATGTGCAAAGGAAATATCTCTTTGGTAAGACAAAATTGTAAAACAATCTGACATTAATCGCACCCATAGTACATTTTGGTGCGAAAATAATAAGAAACAATTTCAAACATTCATGTAAATGTATTTTTTGCAATTCATACTTGTATTTGTATTTGCTGTAAATAAGTTTTGTAAGGAAAATAAATAAAATGTTAGTTTTCTCATGTGTATGATTCGTATTCCCTGATTTCTATCCAAGTAAATTATTGATTAATTTAATCATGCCTAATGTGCGATAGAAGAAAATATGGTGGCATCGTTACTTTTTTAGTTCCTCCATTACTTTTATATTTCTAGTCATTTAATGCCTTCCTTCTCATAAAAGTGCACAGATTTGTTTCTTACGTTACTCAAAGGTTTAGAATACCCTTCATAACCTTTTTTGTGAACGCATCGTTATATTTTGCACACTATTAGTTAGAAAAAAATAATTATTTCGCTATCCGAAAACAAGCATAAAATACTGTGTAAAAAATATAATATGTTTCCATTTAAAATAATAGCATTGTATTTGTAACTTCAATTTAGTTATTTAAAGCCTGTGAAATTTTGTCTGAAACGCGTACTGCATTAACCAGGATAGCTAAACTGTAATTAAATTAATTATTCTAGTATCTTTTCTGTACATATATACATTCATAACATTAGCTCAAAGGTAGAAACGCTGTTATCATCTAATCACATTGTCCCGTGTGTGCCACATCCATTATGCGAGTTACAGTAGATTATATGTCTATGCCGTGGATTTTACGGGAAAGTAACTAAAATTCTGACAGTGTTTCGTAATAATTAACATGTAGTGGAATTGCGAAGACCAGACCACGCTGACAACAAACGAACGACGTTATCACGCCCTATGATGAATTAATTTATGTTGCTCGTACAAACTTGAAATTTTTTATTTAGTCTTTTATTTTTGTTTAATTAAATAAGCAATGGTAGTAACAATTGTCTTGGATTGTAATAGTGATTTTACCTAATTGGACATGGAATATGAATACTAGTCATTTAATTTGAAAAGAGTTTGTATTTTACATTATATTATGACATGAAAGTTTATACATCACCTCTGTGTGTTTCGATATACAAAGGTATTGACATATAAAAGCAGACCCCACGTGTTCTTTGTTGTTAAGTATGCATATGTGAGTGGTGAAGGTGATGGAATGAGTTGCAAAGAGCCGGGTCTTCTAACGAAGGTACGCCAGTGATTTCCGCCAGGCAAGGTCACTTACGCTCATTACAAACATCGTCTTTCTGCTTCGAAGCGCTGAGAAAGGCAGATTGAAGTCGAGATAAATAATCAACATGTTCAAAGTAGTGGGTGCTGTGCTCCTTCCGGAGGGAGAAAATTTGTTCTGAAATTAAGACGTACATTATACTCCGATGGTTTATTCACAACTTTGTTCACGTCTTTTACACATTTGTTTCTAATGTCATCTTTTAGTTTGCTTCTCCGTGTACCCACTCTTGAGCTAACTACCATTCTTTATTGTGAATTTTGTGATAAATTGTGAATTTTAAATCGTTTTGGACTTTATTAATACCATTTACTCTGCGACACGGGTTTTACGTTGGAACGATTCCAAGAAGGCAGTGTATTTGGTAATCCTGTTCCATGCAAAATACCTCATGCATGAACATATTACTGACAAACAATGTTTTCAAAACTGAATAACGTTTGTTTCGAGTTTGTGTAGAAGATTTTTATCTAGTATGTCTTGGACAACTGAAAGGACAATGCAATTATATATAAAGTAATACTAACCAATGTGGTGTGAAGATACCTATTTCGTGTATTCGAATTAAAGATCAATGCTGGTTTCTACTTCAATTTGCATCGAGTGACTTCTTACTTTTGTTCAGCTGGTCGTGGGAACCTAGTTACGACTTCATTTTTGATATTGAAGCTTCCAATTGGGTAACCGTGTTCCAGCTGATCAAATCTTTGAATTAACTCTTTTTCAATCGGTGAATACGAAAAAAATATTATTGGCGATGAGTAATATTACACTCAGGATGTTAAATTATTCGTTTTGTGAATATTATTAGAAATAGTGAAACGCAGCACGATAGTTGTCTGTCAGTACTTGGCGCAACAGCCCGCCTACCAGCAGTGTCCCGTCCTCGCGGCCATGAGTTAAGGCAGGGGTCCTCAAACTACGGCCCGCGGGCCACATGCGGCCCGCCGAGGACATTTATACGGCCCGCCGGGTTTTTATGGTTTAAAGAATTTTTTTTCTTAAAATCCGCACATTTTTTTATTATGTGTTAGGGTGTCTAGGGATGGCAAAAATATCGATGGTTTTAAAACAACGATGTTTTCCACCAGAAACATGGGTGCTTTTTATTAATTATTGTATTTGTTCCAGTTTTGATTCTTCACTTCAAAATAAGATATATGCAGTGTGTATAAGAATTTGTTGATAGTTTTTGTTTTACTATAGTGCGATTTTTCTAAGTCTGCCACTCAAGGCCTGTCTTCACGATGGAATATGTCACGGTACCTCGAGTTTTTGTCAGTTATGCCGCTAGATATCGCATGATCGCGACCTATCAAGCTGTGCTTGCGACCATGTGACATCTAGCGGCAGGACGAGAAAGACGCGAAATGCCGAGTGATCGGACAAAAGGGGCTTGAGTTAGAAAAATCGCACTATATAATCCGGCCCTCCGACGGTCTGAGGGACAGTGAACTGGCCTCCCGTTTAAAAAGTTTGAGGACCTCTGAGTTAAGGGGTACGTGCGGTTAGCAGGAAGACATCCCTACGCCGTATTCTGGTCTTCTCAACCTGCGAAGTGAGTTTTCTCATCGTCACACAGCAATATATACTGGTTCATTGTAAGGAAAACGTACACTATAATCTTGCCTGATCGAGAATAGAACCCGGTATTGCGTCATGGAAAACGACCACGCTGACCAATGAGCTAAACCGCGAGAGCAGCACGATAATTGCAAAAGAATAATTGTGATCACTCACAGTCAACTACCTGAGAGTTTTCAAGAGTCTTCATCGCTTCTTTAAACGATGAGTTGCGTTATTATTTGTTTATGTCATCTGCCATGGCTTCGTTTAAGCAAACATGCCTGTGTTTTCAAGATTGAAGAGTTTATTTCGAAAGTGACGTTTACGGTATGCATTTGTTTTCTAGTTTCCCCAAAATGCTGCCAATATTGTTGTCAAAAATTGTGTTTCTCCTATGTTAATCGATATTCTAAAATCATTGAACACTATCTTGAACTACAATACTGATTGTGAATATTTTCCATTCCTGAAAAATTGTTTCATTGAGATATCACACTCTGGAAATAAGCTCCTCAATTATGCACTTCCCTACATTAGGAGAATTTTTATATATAAAAGAATATAGTGGCATTCAGTGTCGGCTACATGAGTATATTTTACATAATTTACACAATGATATAACTTTTATCTTTAAAAATTTTATAATTTGTGTATTGTGGTACCTATTTCAATGCATTTTTTTGTGTGTTGTGCTTATGGAAACCTGTCTGTCCTTCACCTTAACCTTTCTTGTTAAGCCTTAACTTTCATCTTTTCCTGTTGGATTCAATGCCATTCATTTCTCCTTCTACGCACTTCATCTCTGTGCCTGGCTTCAACACTGACCCTGCAGTTACCTGAACATAACTTCATCTTGAGTAGGTTTTAAAAATAATATTTTAAAATATTAGGTTCTTGAAATAACTATTATTTTTTAATTATATTTTGAAAGTTTTTAATGAAACATTTTTAGACGCAAAATGTGTATGCTAGAGAAAGTTTTGTAGGCGAAATAGGCGAATAATCTTAATAAATTTGTCTTTGACAATTTTGCACATACATTTGCATATCATGTTTTGTAAATTTATTCTAGATAAATGCTTTTTCGGCGAGCAATCAAATTATAAAAAAATAGAGTAATACAGTTTATATTAAGTCAGACTCATTTAATTTGTCATTAATTGTAATTCACCGAAATTACATATTCCATAATCACGAGCGTGAAAAAAACGTGAACATTACATTAATGAGTAGATGCAGAATTCCGCGTATCAGCTTTACTTTTTACGCTCTTAATTCTTTTTGGCTTAGTTTTGTTTCCTAACCAATTAATTTAAAATTTAATTTATGTAAGTGGTACCGAATGTGTTATGTAAGTGTATTACTGTATCAAATAATATTTCTCATCTCTTTACATGTTTTATTACTTAACAAGGAATATGTGAAATAAAATACCATTGAGGTACAATTCAAAACGAATATTTCATAATGTCTCTAATGAATATATATTTTCCAAATCAAATCATGTTCTCAGAGTTTTCCTTAACTTCAAAATTGTTAAACTATCAATGAAACAAAATTAATAATCCACTGATAACACAAAATTTTTAAACTGACCATAGCACAAAATTGATCGTCTCATTCTGGAATTTATACCTTTCTAAAACTGATGTGTGAAAATATGTACTGGTTGTAATTTAATTTAATTATTATTTATTATCATCATCAAAATATGAACAAAAAGTAAATAGCTCTTTAGTCCATATTTATTTGCTGGCGGAACACTTTTGCACTAGAATTTCCTTTCCGGCATGTAGCACTCTCCCTCATGCGTCACCCTTACAGAAGCTACTTGCTTGCTGACATCGAGATCTTGCTCAAAGCCGCAACCAGTATCCCCAAACACGTCCCGCACGAGAACATGAGGCGGGCAAATCTTGTTGAGGGCGACGTCGTGCGGGTAGCACTGCCCGTCGAACTGCATGCGCACGTGCCCGTCGGGGCAGGGGGGCGGGGCGCACGTGCCCAGCAGCCATCCGCGCTCCTGGAAGGCTGCGCGGCTGGCCACCAACACCTGCCCTTCGGGGCACGGCCCGCGCTTCAGCGGCAGATGGCACTCGCCGGAGCGCTCGTGCAGTATCGTGCCTCTCATGAGGCACGCGTGCTCTGGGGCCGTGCACGGGAAGTAGTGGCCGAGCAGGTTGTCGTGCCAGTAGGGGAAGCCCTCGTGGATGAGGTCGGGCAGCCGACAGCGCCCGGGCTCCTCGGGTTGGCGGATCACCGGCCGCCGAGGACAGCAGTCCCCGAAGCAGCGGCAGTGGATTTCGCCGAAGATGTTCTGGCTGACGGTGAGGTTTCTGTGGACGTCGCACACCTCGTGGATCAGCTCGGATTGGTAGCAGATCCCGTCGTAAGCCATGTACATCTCGTTGGGAGTGCCGCACTTGAACGGTGGTTGACACTCCGGCTTGTACTCGCCCTTGAGAGCCTTCTCCTTATTGAAATGCAGTTCCTGCTCTTTACACGGCCCGACGTGAGCCAGCATGTAACACTTGCCATCCGTGTACAGAACGCGGCCGAACTTGTAACATTCCTTTTCTTCCTCGGTGCACGCTATCTCCTTCCCGATGTACGACTTGTCCTCTTCGTAGTAGTAATAATCGGATATCTTGATCGCGTCTGGGCGGTGCTGGTTGCAGGAGGCCGAGCGCACGACCACCGCAATAACGAAAACAGCAGCAAACGCCGTCATGTTAGGGACTGCTCCGCGAGTGGTTGGAGCTTCCTTTTTAACCGTGAGTGAAACAGGTTGCGGAACTGGACGCTTACGTCACATCCGGAGAATTACCCTCACGGACGGTGCCTCGGGGCTCGAGCTACTAAACAGCGGTTTTCCTGCTCAACTCTTGTTTTTGCATCGCAGGTTGAAACAGAGGCTTCGCACTCGTTTCCCAGTACGCGTGAAACGATGCTATATTAGATTGCTGATCATCTTTTTGTGATGAGATAGGCTTTTTTTTTTTGCGATTGCCATAGATGTAAATTACAAAGCGTGCTCAGTTCAAAAAGGTGTGTAGAATTAAGTATTGTAGGTAAACAAAATATTCATAGAAATGTGTTACTGGCTGTTGTTTTTAAGAATATGTGTTCGAAAAGGTTCTACAGAACGGATATTCACTACGGCAATAAGGATTTTCAACAAATCTGGTGCCAAGGACAATTACAATTACAGAATCTTACAATTTTCAGAATATATATTACTATTGATTTAAGTAATAATGTAAAAATGATATTCCTTGAATAATAATATTAATTATATTTAAGTATTAATTATTAATTAATTATTTTATAAAATAAATTAATCATAATTTCATGAATTACTGATCAGACATTATAGTAGTTAAAAAATATGATTTGGGTATGTCTACACGTAAATGTGTATTGTAGCTACATTTTTATCTACTATATTTTGCTTTAGAAGCCTACAACGGCGGATATAGACTTTTTCCAAAAGTCGGGTACTTTTTTAAAGCAATCACCAGATACGATTGTCGTTCGAACCACCCTATCGTTTTTCTTGTCTCCTTCAGGGGAGAGAAACAATGCCTTTCGTACGAAAAAAACGTAACTATCCCTAAGTGACAGTTGCCGATTATTTATCATTAACATTGAGTTATCGTCAGCGAAAGGTTGAGACAATCGAATTACGAGACCCTCCCCAATCTGCGTTATTTGAAAGTTCCTATGTCGCTACTGCGCACTGGCAAACGCGATTTTTAATATTATGAAAGTTCGGTGGAAGTAATCAAGAATGGCAACCCTTTCGTCGTGGAAGTTCTGCTTGCTCGCGGAAATGCTGCGTAGGCCCGTTTTGCATTCGCCCTGCTGATCGAGAAGGGAGCTCAATATTGCGGGGAAATTAATCAAATGTCTTATGAAAAATCCATATCGCCCCTTAATTTACATGGAGAGGGTTGCAATAAAAGTCAGAGAGAGGGTGTTGGTCACATTGGTTGCCGACCGTCGATTTAAAATTCGATATCTCAGAATAATGGTTATGAAGACCAAAAACTATTGGTGAATGTGCTATTTTCTAAACTCATGTACGGAAGAATGCGTGGTAGTTGTTTGCATATATTCATTAATAGTAGGGTTGAAAATTATCAACATCTGTGGATGCACGTCATCGGCTTTAAAGGGCATTGAAGGTTTTGAATCAATCTCAATTTTTAAGAAACCTGATTTCTACAATAATGCAATTTTCAGCCCCGATGAAGGTTCCGCGAAGGATAGGATCTCCGACTTTAAATAGATAGTTCACATGTTTTCTTCTTGTCTTAAACGCAATAATTATTCCACCATATATTGTTACAAGTAGTAAGATATTAAGTTTAAGGAGAACATATTTAATCGTTTGTTACCATTTATTACCGATAATGCAAATTTTGGATAAGAAATGATGAAAATTAAATTCTATAAAATTGTCTACATATAAGTTCAATATAGTACGTACACATACAAATGATGAAAGAACCCTCGATCGGCTCTCAAGTTACCTTCATGAATTAATTACACCACAGAATAGATACATCTCGGGCTAGTGAGCTGAGGTTTTCAAGTATCTGAAGCTATATGTTCTGAATGAATGTTCTTTGTACGTTTTGGGTATAATATAAGTTTCTAATTCCGCAAATTGTGCAATTACTTCTGTCATTCGAACGATTGCACATCTCACGAGTAAACAGTCTGAGTAAGTGAGTCAGTGAGTAAATAGTTAAATACGTGTTTTAAAATAATTGAAGTTGTCTTTATAATTTTTAATTTCCTTTTTGATTTACTATTCATTTCTAAAAATTTTGTGTTGCTTTCACGTGCCTAGTTTGAGTAAAAATTTTAACAATCCGTTTCCCCCACAAACAACATCGTGCTTTCCCTTGTGTAAATATTACTGCAAAGGACTTGCTGCAGGGGCTGCCAACATCTGGAGGTCAGAGAGGTGCAGTGCACCAGCCGTCCACGCAACTGTTGCCAACTAATAACTGTCAGCTCGCGAATCTCATCAGTTCCGAGTAATGGAGCTAATTGGGAGTGGGGCAGGGCAGGGCAGGGCAGGCCGACACCTCGCCTCCGGCCGGCGCGCAGGCGCAGAAGGGGGAGGGGCGCTCGGCCGCAACAACCGGGGCACAGATGCCCCCCGACCACGCGACGGCGGGGCCACTCCGAGGAAACGTGCTGCGCAAGATTTAATGCAGTTGCTTTGTCCGAGGAATTGCATTCCAGTCCTCTCCTACGCGACGACCGCAAACTCCTTGGTTCATACCGGGTGTTTTAGTGGCACACTCCATATGCCAATACAAGTTTTTACTTTCCCGTATATTATACGTACGTATAGTTTAGGGAACGTTATGTAATGCTGCGCGAAAAAACGGCGGATTTTCGGCAAAAATCCCGTATTGTAGTGATTACTAGCTGGTACTCGGCGAACCGCTGCCGCAGAAGAAATAATTGTGGAAATATTTCTCTCCCCCTCTCTCTTTTCCCTCTTTCTTTCCAACTGTCTCTTTCGCTCTCTCTCTTTTCCACCTGTCTTTCCCCTCTCATTTTCCCCACTCTCTGTCTCTCTTTTTCCCTCTCTCTCCCTCCCTTTTCCCCTCTATTTTCCCTCTCTATTTTTCTCTCTCTTTCCCTTTCCCCATCTCTCTTTTCCCTCCCTCTCTCTCTTTCAATTTATCCCTCTCTTTTTCCCTCTCTTTTCCCTCTCTCTTTCCCTCTTTCTTTTCCTCCTCTTTTTCCCCTCCCTCTCTTTCTCCCCTCACTATTTTTTCCTCTCTCTTTCCCCCCTCTGTTTTCCCTCTCTCTCTTTTTCCCTCCATCTCTCTGTAAAACTGTGTAACTGTAAAGAAAATTATGTTAAACATAATTTATTGCAATTCTAATATTACGTAAAATGCATCAATGTTATTGTACAAGCGTTACCACAAGCAATGTTAGTATCTCTCCGTTTATATTCGCGGTTAAGTTGTGCTTTCTCACATTTTACAACAAATTTATATAAGTTTTCTGAACTAAGTCTGGTAGTTTGGAATAGACTGCAATGTTCCAGGAAGAAATACATTTTTATACTTATGCTTTCATGATTTGTATTCATAAATGTTGTTGTAAATGAGTAGAACATTGAGCTACAGAGTTTGGGAGCGGAGACATATGATAATCTTTAGGATGAGTTGGGACTGGTTCAAGAAGCAACGAAAAGATTACTAACGAGGTTTTCAGTGGTAACTTGCAAAAGAGAGACCAATCTTCAAATACTTTTTGATAGGTAATACTAGTGGTCATTCTTTCTATTCTCTATTTCATTTTCTGCTATCTAACCCGATGTCTTAATTGATATTCGCACCAAATGCAAAGAAATAAAGCTATTATTTGCTTTTCAAATCTCTGCAACTAAAAATTAGTATTAGATTATTGTGTCAACCACGAATTTATTTTCAGTGTTTGAAAGACAGATTATGTCTATATTACTAATTTCTAATACCCTCAGACATTGAAACAATACTATGCATCAGTCGGTCATGTGAGTCTACGGTTTTCATAGTTACCCAGGAACTTGGAACAATCCAAAAACAACGAAACAATGAGGATTTTGAAGAAAAATACAGATAAGTGATTCTGTTTAAACCGCCTATTCTCATAATGCACATTCTCACTACATCACTGGTTTTGACAGAGCTGACGTCATTCGACAGCAAAGCTCCAAGGACGAGAACTTCCACCATTATATACAGTCAATTCCGGTTATAGTGAACTTCTCGGGACTAAAATGTTTGATTCACTATATCAGAGGTTCATTATATCCGATGATGTCAAAATAAATTTATCCAAAATAAATGATTTTATTAATATGCAACAATATTCATTAACAGCACGAGCTGAAAAATTCTATATCTTTATTTGCACGTAAAAAAACCCAAATATTTTCAATTGTTCGCTTCTTACATTTTTCTTTAAATCGTTCTCCAGATTTCGTGTTATATCCTTAGTTGATTCTGCATTGCCCTCTGTCTGTAAGTATAGTAATGCAGTCTTGGCACTTTTCAATGCCTCTTGCACTGTTGGAATACCATCCCACTCCACGAAGGCTCTTTCAATCACCTAATAAAATACGAGATTCAATTAATTTCCTAGACTTATTTCCTATGTTCACTAAAGCCGAGGTTCAGGTTCACTATAACCGAATCTACTTACGCTTATGTATAATGTAAGTGAAACGGGGCCAGTGACTTACGTTCACTATAACCGAGGGTTTATTAAATCCGAGTTCACTTTAACAGGAGTCGACCTATTATTTATTTACATATTGTTAAAATATTTAATAACGTTCAGTGTTATGCGGGAGCATTTTATTTGTTGCTCTTGAACAGTGTGCATGTTACTTTATTGAAAACGCTTTTGTGTGGTTTTGTTCAGGAGCATTTTTACTGCTGCAGACCCTTAGTTCTATAAAAAAGTCGACGCAGACAATGACGAATCTTTTAGTTCAATGTATTTGTGCGCTCGATCCTGAGTGCACTTATTATACAAATGTTATAAAGTCTATTGATGATGCAACTGCACTTAAATATATTGCGGGAAGCATTTAAAGGCGATATTGCAGGTCGTGTCTAGTGGTGGAACATTAGTTTAGTGTTGTACCTTAAACACTTTCTTAATGACAATTTTAGTATTTTATTACATTAAATGTTAGATCATAAGAGCAACTCCGACATATCTTAATGGGCTTCCATGCTAACTAGAGAAGGGTAGGGGGATGTTGAGAGGGATCTCTTGGTTTTTCTTGACGCCTTGCCAATTTTTAATAATAAAATATAGTCAATATCGACATTTTCCTTTTAACATATCCACTTAAAATTTGCTCCCATTCACCAGCGCATAGGGAAACTAAATCAAAGTCGCAACACCAAACTGCATTCTAAACTCCCCCCCAAATCCAACCGGTGCGCATTTGGTTGTTCTCCAGTGCCTCGCCGGGATTAACGCATTCGCAGCTCCCTTTCATGTGGGAGGGGCGCCGGTGCCCCCTCCGCCAGGGGGGGCGAGGGCCCTCGTCCAGCAACAGCTCGCATTCCGCCGCCGCCCCTGACCGCACCCACGACGCGGCCGCTCGCCCCCCTGCAGGCACTTGCGCGCATCTGCACGCCCTCACGTCCCACTCCACCCAGCCGCCCCGCCCGGGCCCGCACCGCCCCGCGCCGCCCCGCGTCACCCTGCTCCCCCCGCCCCGCACAGCTCCTCTCCGCCCCGCGCCGCACCGCCCCGCCTTGCCCCGCGCCACCCCGAGCCGCCCCGCGCCACCCCGCCCCGCGCCGAGCCGCCCCGCCCCGCGCCAACCCGCCGCGCCACGCCCCTCGCCACTTCGCGTCACCCCCCGCGCCACCCCACGCCACCCGCGCCACCCCACGCCACCCGCGCCACCCCACGCCATCCTACGCCCCACCGTTCTGCGTCACCCCGCCCCGCGCCGCCCCACGCCGCCCCATGTCTCTCCACGTCGCCCCACGTCGCTCTGCCTTGCTCCGCCCCGCCCACCCCACCCCTCTCCGCCTTGCCTCAAACCTCCCCACACCTCCCTGTCCCTGTCCTCCCCGCACCCTCCGCCCCGCACCCTCCGCCCCGCACCCTCCGCCCCGCACCCTCCGCCCCGCACCCTCCGCCCCGCACCCTCCGCCCCGCACCCTCCGCCCCGCACCCTCCGCCCCGCACCCTCCGCCCCGCACCCTCCGCCCCGCACCCTCCGCCTCGCACCCCCCGACCCACACCCTCTGCCCCGCACCCTCCAACCCGCACCCTCCGCCCCGCACCCTCCGCCCCGCCCCGCGCCTTCTGGCGCTAGGGAGGTCCGTTCATTACACGTGGCGCCGCGCGGGGGCCGGGTGCCAAAGGACACCTCGTCGGAAATTAAACCCTCGCGGGGTCATATTTACATGCGGCGGCGGCGGCGCGGCGCCCGGTGAGACGTACGGCCGAAGGGGCGGCACAGGGCGGCGGTGACCGATGGCGGCAATAAGCGCGCGCCGGGCGGGCAAGCTGTCGCCAGCAGCGGAGGAGCTGCTCTCGCTGCTTGAGAAAGGGGTGAAGGCGGTGGGGGCCGAGGCGGAGAAGCTGGTGGAGGCGAGGACAATGGCAATGGCTTTGGATGACGGTGGTGGTGATAGTGGATGGGGCGGTGACAATGGCGGGGGCGGTATAGGTGGGGTGGCGAGAGAAGTGGCATTGGCAGACACGAGATCGGCTGGCTGGCGTTGGCGATGGAACTGGCAGGGCGGCTCTAGCATTGGCAGAGACGGGATCGGAGGGGTAGCAGTAGCACTGGCGGGAGCGGGATTGGCGGGGTGGCAGTAACATTGGCGGGGACGGGATCGGCGGGGTGACAGTAGCATTGGCGGGGACGGGATCGGCGGGGTGGCAGTAGCATTGGCGGGAGCGGAATCGGTGAGGTGGCAGTAGCAATTGGCAGGGAAGGGATCGGCGGGGTAGCAGCAGCATCGGGGGGAGGGCAAATTGGTGAGGTGGCAGTAACATTGGCGGGGACGTGATAGGTGAGGTGGCAGTAGCATTGGCGGGTGGAATCGGCGGGGTGGCTGTAGCATTGACGGGGACGGGATCGGCGGGGTGGCAGTAGCATTGGCGGGAGCGGAATCGCTGAGGTGGCAGTAGCATTGGCAGGGAAGGGATCGGCGGGGTAGCAGCAGCATTGGGGGGAGGGCAAATCGGTGAGGTTGCAGTAACATTGGCGGGGACGGGATAGGTGAGGTGGCAGTAGCATTGGCGGGTGGAATCGGCGGGGTGGCTGTAGCATTGACGGGGACGGGATCGGCGAGGTGGCAGTAGCATTGGCAGGGGCGGAATCGGCGGGATGGCAGTAGCATTGGCAGGGAAGGAATCGGCGGGGTAGCAGCAGCATTGGGGGGAGGGCAAATCGGTGAGGTGGCAGTAACATTGGCGGGGACGGGATAGGTGAGGGTGGCAGTAGCATTGGCAGGGGTGGAATCGGCGGGGTGGCTGTAGCATTGACGGGGACGGGATCGGCGGGGTGGCAGTAGCATTGGCAGGGGCGGAATCGGCGGGATGGCAGTAGCATTGGCAGGGAAGGGATCGGCGGGGTAGCAGCAGCATTGGGGGGAGGGCAAATCGGTGAGGTGGCAGTAACATTGGCGGGGACGGGATAGGTGAGGTGGCAGTAGCATTGGCGGGTGGAATCGGCGGGGTGGCAGTAGCATTGGCGGGTGGAATCGGCGGGGTGGCTGTAGCATTGACGGGGACGGGATCGGCGAGGTGGCGGTGGAATTGGCGGGACCGGGATCGGCGTGGAGGCGGAGTGGTGGAGAAGACAATGGCGGGGTAGTAGTAATGGCGCTTTTGGAGTGGGGCGATGGTAGGGTGCAGCAGTGGCAGCGGTGGCGGGGTAGTGGGCGGGGTACAAATGGCGGCGACGACTGTGCGACTTCTACGAAGAGGGGTGGAGTAAGTCTGGAAACACTGAGGTAGGAAACCAAGGGGCGAAAATGGTCTGAGCGTTTGACACCGAGGTGATCTTCTAAAGGAACATTCTGTACAGAGGACGGGAGGGTAATTCAACCATGCCGCAATTTTCTTGAGCAAGGGGTGAAGGCGACAGAAGCAGGGGTACAAATGACAACCATGGCCGCGCGTGTGTTGAGATGAGAGGCGCCGGAGAGCCTACAGTCGCTGAGGAAGTGAGGCGAGAGGGGGAGATGGTCATAGCAGTAGGTGCTCAAGAGGCGAGGCTTGTAGCTAGGTGGTGTCGTAACAGAACGCCGAGATGGCGGGTGGGTGTTGTCAGATTGGCAGTGTGAAGCGTTCCATGGAAACTAGGTGGCAGGTTTATCAGAAATGAAATATACACATATGGGAGAATGCTTTTGAGAAATAGTTGATGACTGTAGACGCGTGCACATTTATGTAGGACAATGGCACGAGATTATTAGCGCCAAGAGAACGTAGAAATGTCGAAAGAGTAAGACCATGGGTCCAAAATGGTGAACACTACAGTTTACTATAGCGCCATGTTCAGAATTCCTAGTTTCGAGAAAACCAAGCTTAAAAGTTTGTAAAGAAGCAGTTACTTTTGGATCATTCTTCTATTTGCATACAATTTTCGTATGCTCGGAAGATGTGAACGAGTGTGTGTGTGTGTGTGTTTGTGTGTGTGTGTGCGTGTGTGTGTGTGTATGTGTGAGGGGGTGTGGTAAAGAACAAGGAGAGATCAGGGCATAAACAGCGAATTCGGTTCAGTTACCCTGTGAGAGATGTGGGTCGCGATAGTGGCGTTCAGTCATGCGCAAACTCGACTTGTAAATCTGACTTGCGTTGGTTATAAATCTGGTGCCAATGCGTACTTTCTACATTGTGGAAACAACAAGATGTTGCCAGGTTATCAACATACTCAAGACAGACTTCCGAGCCTGATTTGCTCGTTTAAGAGAACTGTTGAGTTGGCGACGGGGCAGCTGTAGGCGCATTTGAAATTGGCGGTAAAAGTTGGGTTGTAAATTAACACGCCGTTTAATATTCCCCTACATGAGTTGATAAAATATTTATTTTCATTGTGCTTAAAAAATTTGAATCAACAGTTTCCTTCTGTATTATACTTACGAAGGAGCTAGTATCTTTAATTGATGTGAAATTCATTTAGGTAATATTTTCAATTAGACACTGATTTTGTAAAGTGCGTATCCAGCGCGTAAATAAGGAGCCATTAAGTGATATTTTTAATGTATGCAATAAATATTGAATCAAAAATTCGATCTTAACATAATATCTAATTTAACAGAAATGTGGCAATGCGGTTAAGAGAATGTAGTGATTTATTTATTTATTTGTCACAAAAACAGTAAAAAACTGTATATGACGTGTGGGGAAAGAAATTTATCTGCGCACATTTTCTTGAGGGCAATCATATATATATATATATATATATATATATATATATATATATATATTTAAAAAAATCAACGAAAAAATGAATGTGATCGATTGAACATTTCGGTTTCATTTTAGATGAGTTCGTGTATTCAGTTTTAAACGTCACTTTGCATAAAAATGATTGTTTCCTGCCTAACAATCCAAGTCACAAATTTTTCATCTATTAGTTTCGTATTTTGTAGAATGATGTAGATTAAGTGCTTAATAACCACTTTTGTTCGCAAGAATTAAAGAGCTCTTTTTCAAAGTGACATACCTATTTTTCTTTTCTTTTGTAGTTTTACGTATTTAACTTTTTAATACACTTCTCCACCACACTTCCAAATTTTATGCACCAAAATTGCGTTACTATGTTAAACGATATCTATCGTTGAATTCTATCGTGAAGTATGAGACTTTGCAAGTTTTTTTGCTTCCTGAAAAATTGTTTCACAGAGATATGTCACTTCGCAAATAAGCTCTTCAATTATGTATTCTCGAGCATCTAGCCCGAGCAGCCAAAGAACCTCTCGTACATACGTTCCGTAAACACGATAACAGCACTGCGTACAAAATATCTGGCGCAGCCGGCCACTAATACGCAACAAAGCAGATTTACAGCACAAAGCAAGACCCCTCTCCCTGTCCTCCGCGAGGTTTCAAAGGCAAAAACAGCCTCTTGGCCCTCTCAGGACAAAACACCCTACGCCCTGCTACCGCCACAAGACTCGACCGTTCTTCTTGCACGGCCCATGGAGGGCCCTGGGGTCCTTCAGACAGCCCTCATGCCCTCCGCCCTTCTCCTCTCGCGCCCTTTTCCCCTCCCTCCCTCTCAGCGTGCACGCGCGCCCTTCAGACCGGCATTCAATATGACTTCCATGCAACTTGCACCCGGGACTTCGATCTTCAAAACTTTATTACAGGCACCAGTGTCGCCCGGGCGACCGTGAGTCATCTGTCCGTCTTTTATTTCTGGCGCCGCCGTCGATCGCGGTTCTTAATTAAACTGGGGGTGGCCGTGACACAGCTGCCGAAGGCCGTTTCTTTGTCTCGCGGCGCTCAGATTGCTGCTAATACTCGCGTGACAGAGTCCGTCTCGTTGACAATGAATAAAATCTGCATGCAAGAGCGCCAGGCGATGCGCTTCCTAAGAGCTGGTGCTGGCGGTCCAGCTTCATTCCGACGCGCAGTGCACTGGTCGAGGAGGGTGGAAAATTGCCGGCTTTAAAGAGGAGGGTTCGAACTCTTGTATGGTAGAGAAGGGTGGACTGCAGCTGAACGGTGGAAACAGGTCTGGAAAGTTTCACAGTGCTGTTCTGCTGCTTCAACGGGCTGATACCGTATTTGTGGCAGAGAAGTTTGAGGTGCGCTATGTGATTAAAAGTATCCGGACACGGAGGCGGTCATGTTATGGTGGGGTCGTGTTTTTCATGGAGGGGGCTCGCATCCCTTGTTGTTTTGCGTGGCACAATCACGCCACAGGACTACGTTGATGTTTTAAACACGTTCTTCCTTCCCACTGTTGAAGAACAATTTGGGGATGGCGATTGCATCTTTCAACACGATCGACCACCTGTTCATACTGAACGGCCTGGTGGTGGTGGAGTGGTGACAACGACAATAACATCCCTGTAATGGACTGGCCTGCACAGAGTTCTGGCTTGAATCCTAACGAACACCTTTGGAATCTTGTGGAACGCCGACTTCGTGCCAGACCTCACCGACCTACATCGATTCCTCTCCTCAGTGCAGCACTCCGTGAAGAATGGGCTGTCATTCACCCAAGAAACCTTCCATCACGTGATTGAGAGTATACCTGCGACGGGGACTGGGAATCACCCGTCTGGTTTCTCTAGGATTAGCGCAAGGAAGGTAGAGGGAGGGGTATCGAAAACCGCTTTCCTTCCAGGGTAGACTTCGAGGGATGTTCGGTCCACGCAGGTGAGCGAACGAAATAAAGATGAGAAGCTACTCGATCCTATGTCTGGGATCAGTCTGGCCCCTGGGGCTGGCACTGGCCACGTTCATCGACACAACAAAACGATAACAAAGCGAATTCATAAAATTGAAAAGTAGGAATAGGTAAGGTTTTTAAACATTTTATTGATAGTGGGGTATTTAAAACATTACATTCATTTATTGGGATGATTCATTTAAAATATAGCTATTTATTTATTTCTTTTTATTCTGAACAAAGTAAATTTACAATATATTTTACGTTTAAATAATTAGTAAATATCTTAACATTGGTAAGTAAAGACAGTGAGAGATAATTAATGACAATGACAGTTTGTGGGTGAAAGTATCCCAGTGGCACATTTCACCGTCTTCTTGCGTCTAGAACAGAAAGAGTCAATTTAGTGCTCAACAGTCAAAGTAATGGAATACATTTGCTTGTACTTATGAAGTCTAATTTGAAAATCTATAATGGAGTTGTAAGGGCGTAATTCTGGATAATCGGTAGGTTTCTTCACTATTTTCTAAGAGGTTGATGGCTAGAAATATTTGGTGCGTTTCCAGATGCTGAAAAAGCTATTTATAATATATTATAATGTTCTTCATAAAAATACATTATTTTATTGTACGTTAAATTTTCGTACATTCCTCATTCTCCCCCTGTAAATAGCCATCATTCAAATTTTAAACCCAGTTATTTATTTTCAAGGGTTACGATTCCAGATGCAGGGTGCTGGCACGCTGGACTCAATATCACAAATATTGTGATTTTATGACCAAGAAGTATAGTTGTACATTTAGATCTGCCAACGTAGGGCGACTAGGCAAAGGCGACATTATGACTTCATCTTTATTTTATCGCTGACAGAGGGCGGCGTTGGCAGTCTCATTGGCAGTCTACTGTTTCGTTAATAGGAGGCGCATCCTAGCTCCGAGAAGCTGAGTTAAGTATTAACTCTGTGAGAATTTTTTTTCCTTGCCTTTTTCCGTTTCTGTGGGGTCGACTCTAATGGGAGCGGGCTAATTTTTTAAATTTTCCGCACACTCCATTTTTCTATTTATTTATCGATGATTTTACGGCCGAATGTCGTTCCTGACGTGAACCACAAGGGGAAAACAAATGCATTACACACAGACAAGACACAACATTGTGTGATTTATTATAATTGAAAAATAATGTAAATCTTTGGCAAAAAAGGTAAAATAATAAAATTAACGCAGAATAACATGATGTTTACATTGTTTAAGATCTATTTTGTCAAGAATTTTGAAACACTTACTGCTATTTTTACACTTTCCACAGAATATAACAATATGCTAAATAGTATTGTACTTACTGTTTCAAAGAAGTTTGTATAATAACGGAATCTGTAAAAAATATGGTGAATGAGAAATGAACGAAGGAGTATGTGGTTTAGAGCTTGCTCTGAAACAGATACTAGTCATTAGTGATGAAATACTGACGTTCGTTCATTCTCTCATCTTGCTTAACATTGTTTCTTGATTTTTCCAATGTACAACGGAGATACCTGAAGTGGGGAAACACTTGATAGCAGACATGTAGGTCGGCGTTGGATATCACTTTATAGAGGGTAAGGAACACCGCCACTTTCAGCTATTTAACATATATTGCACTTACAGGACTAATGGTCACAGCTGTCGTCTTGCCGGGAAAAATAAAATAATCATTTTTTGTTAACCGTAAACATAGAAGAAATAATGAAACAAGAAGTAAAATAGTTGTGAATATTTAATTCCATTGTTCTTGGGATTCTTGGGAAATACTACGATTCCATTCTGTAGTACGGTTAGAAATATTTATGCATTGATAAAAGTATTTAACCTCATCTTATATTCAGAACACGTGTTTATATCTAAAAGCTTCTTGTGTTTTTGTTGGAAAAGAGAATGAGAATAAAAAAAGACATTTGACTCTAGTTCTCACAGAAGTAGTGCTGTTGTAGGGTCAATATTTCATGTGTGAATTTCTCGAAGGTTCATTTTAAAATTTTAAAGTTTTTTAATAAAATGTTATTTGTAAATGTTAATAAATAAATTTCTCAATTTCTTCATTTTATATTTCTTTCCTGTTGCCGAAAGCGAATTTAGATGAACAGAAGGCCATTGTCATCACAGAACATGCATTTCTAACCTATTAATTGTGCGCTCGTATTTAAGAAATAAAATAAGTTATTTAAATAAACTTAGACAATGGTTTAATACTGCCCATTTGATGCTCTGTATTAACAGATATTGTAACTATTTTCACACAACTTTTATGCTTTGTACTTCGTAGTTCCAAATAGTTCACAGCGCATAACATCTGCAGCCAATCACGTTCCAAGAACGGCTTCTGTCGGCCAAGCAGCAACGGTCGTTTCATTTAGTTGATGGTGAGCCGAGGTGAGTCGTGTTTGGAGAAGAGGGGTTACGGAAAATGTGGATTTTGGACTGGTGTGTCGTGGTTCCGGAATATCTGATAGGTATGTTCTTATGTACACTGATTTTTTTTGCGCTGGACTGAATTTAAAAATCTGTAATTCGCGGAATTCTAATCGTGATAGAACCCAAAAATTTGTAAATGCGTATTAGTGAATCCAGTTAAGATTTTTAAAATGGCATCAAAAGCATTTGGATATAATTTCACTGAAAAAAGAAACGAGGAATGCATGGAATTGCTTACTCTTATTGTAGCTCTTAAATGAATTTTGCCGTTCTTGGATTTTTAGACAATCCAGTGACCTAACTTTCGAATCTGGAGTTGAGAGAACTGGACTATTTTTTTTTTTAATTTTAATTTTGTCAGCTCATCTATTAAAAATTTTCGGTGTTATCTTGTGCTCCTGTAACTAGTTGACCACGACATCGTTAGGGCGGTGAAAGAAAGTCAAATACGACAGATAGGATCCGCTATTTCAGGGAATTCTTTGCGTTCAGATGTGAGGGGTTGAACAAATATAAACCGCAGTAATCAAGAATTAAATATATATTGTAATTTCTTCATGGAATTAGAAAATGGTATTTTAATTTCGTGTGGTTTTTCAAAGTTAGGGTTGTCCTGAAGTTTGTTACGGTATGCAGAACAAAAAAAAGGTTCTGTTATTTAATATTATGGGCAAAAAAAATTCTGAAATAAACTGCGATGAACATTAGTTTGTATGTTAACAAATTTAAGCTGAGTGAAAAATAAATGTCAATAGGATACTAAGTATCCTATGTATGAAAAGACGTTTCAAGCAATGGCGTTGGAAGCAAAAGTTAAATATACTAGTTCGTCAGTAATTTTCAAAGAAATTATAAGAAATAATTTTGCATAGATTTTGTGTAACGAACATATATTTTTGTAAAACATTTTTTCTAACGAACCGCACAAATACTTCTAAAACTCCCCGTTACACACTGATTTCCATAGTGTACGCCAGGGCTGTCAGACGAGCGAGCTCACGAATGGCCTTCGCAAAGGTTTGGGGCACGCGGCGATATCAGCTTAACGAAGTCACTCTTGTCACAGGCGGGAAGCAGGGGCGAGAAAACTTCGTGCGAATGCAGCTAGTTCGGTCGAACACATGGGTTGGTATATTACAGTGGCATTTATTAATTTGTATGAACTTTTGTTGATCCCGACTGTACGGTATCGCTCGCTGTCACGGCCTCTTAATACGTTCGTAAGTATCGTACCGATAGGCGATTTTCATGACTCGTGAAGTTTTGAGACTCCCTCGTACGCTTTGTCCCCGCCGCATTACAATGTCAAATTACTTCCAAAGGGAAGTTTTCTCGCTTCTCTCGCCCGGATCCGTCACGGCGAGGCTCGAGCCTTCGGGCCCTCGCGTTAACTATAAGCAACTTTGAGTCTATCCATCGCATAGTTACCAATTCACTTTTCTAAGAAATCACTTCAGTAAGCACATTATAAGAAAGCCTCTAGTATTGAAACTGCGCAGTGAACGATACTTACGAACTTATTTAGGAGGCCGTGACAGCGAGGGGTACCGTAAAGTCGGGATCAGTCTGAACTTTTAATGGAAATTGACATGCAAAGAGAAACTGCCGTTGTACAAGCATTGATCATTACACTAAGGAAATAAAAACGCACCTTTCTACTTAGTGTTAGAGAATGCAATATGAGAAATATTAACTCTTAATTACAAATAATTCAAATGAATATTTTTAAGAAAATAAATATAAATCAAAATATACACCCAATCAAGATGAGTATTACATAGTATACTTGTAGAAAAACATTGGCACTATTATTGAAAATACACATTTAAAGAAATAAAATGTGCTTGTCTTTCGAGTGAAAATGCACGTAATAAAATTACTTAAAAAATTATACAGTACTGATGAATAGAAACAGGAAAAATATGTAGTATGAAACGTCAAAAATGATGCATAAATATGTAATGAAAACAGTGAAAATATGTAATAAGTGTTTGAAATCGAAAACGAAAATATTTGTAGTCCCCACTGGAACTTGTAATACATCGTCTTGCGTTCCACCATGACTGCCTTTCTTTGCATCCCTTAGAAATCAGAGCGCGATCCATTGACCGCGGGCATGCGTGCCCTAGCAGAGCGCAAGCGCGCTCAGAGCACGCACGTGCTCAGTTAGACAGCCTTGGTGTACGCTGAAGGCCAGTCTCTCGTCACAAACTTAATTACACACATTGAGAAGACTAAAGTGTCAAACAAAGATTAGATATATTACTCTATTCAACACTCGGGTACGTGTAGTGGTTCTAATGTTCTGGCGGAAGTAAGTAAAGAACTGCTCGAAGAGTCATTTCATGTCAATTCGAACGATTTCGACGAAAAACATATCTTGATGTTGGATTTTTAGTACTTTGTTTATCCATTGTAATAACAAAAATTGAACCTTCAGTTTTTGAAATTTAAAAAGTAGAAAATAGCGCGCGTATAAATGCACGTATCTTTTACTAAAAACTAAAGAATTAAAACTATCTTCATTTTATAACAACATTTATATATTTACTAAATTATACAAAAATTAAAATTGTTTAATTTTTGTAGCTTTTTAATTTAAAATTTTTATTTTTATGTTCGCAATATTTTGAAATAAAAGCACTAAATTCCCTACCTTTTATTGTACGACTATGCACAATTTCAGAATGGGATAAGCATAAATACAGTTGAAATAAATGAACGTTCCCAGTCGAACATCTTCATACTAAAGACAGCGGCATCCAGGTTCGCGCCCCGCCGTACGAGGTCAAATGTACTCGGTACATTTATTATTGCCCCTTAGTTACTCGCGCTATGTTTTGTCACACAAGTACCCGCGCGGCAGTACTTGTACGCAAAGCTTATTTCTTTGGGAAGTGATCTTTGTGAGGCCTGAGTAATATGGGATATAATTTTGTTTTATTTAAAATGTAGACTTGTTACAATTTATATTAATTGAACAATAATAAAAACGATAACAAAATTGTCATATTAGTTTCCAGAACAATTTTTCCATTTGATGTCTTCAGGAATATGTTCGTTTCATGCAAATTTGTTGCACCAGTTAGTAGTTCGTGTGGCAATATTTGTAGTAGTGCGGTTTTTTGCTATTTCGAAAATGTGACAGATTTGTTAACTTTGTTGGTGGTTATTCTTGATCATAACGAGTTCGTTTTTTGTAAATTTGCTGACAAGCGGTGTATTATTCCACGTTGTAACCTTGTCTTTGCCAATAAAAACATCTCTACACTCAGATTTGCTGCTTGAATAATCACTAGTATAATGAAGCTCAGAACAAGTGTCATGTTCACTCTTGGCCGCTATACTTTTTCCTCAAAATCATTTGCAGCATCGCAAATTTCGACTTCTGACGATTCCTCATGTAATAATTCACATATGTTTTTCCGATAAATTATTCATCTATTTATTGTTCCTAATGTAAAACAAAATAAATTAAATTACATCAATAAATTAAAAATCTTGCGATAATTAAAAGAAAATGAAAACTCATTGGTACCCGCGCGGCGTAGAAAGTACGCCAACGAACACTTTCCAACAAATACAATCGTCCAGCCACTGCTGTAAATCTACGCAACTGATTATCGAGGAGAATGCAGCTGAATGCCTTAAGCAACGTTGGGTCAAATGTCAGAACGGGTTGTCATAACGGGGTCCCGAAGTGGCTGCAGACTTGCTCGTGTAGTTAATCTTTTGGTGGTGCCGCAAATTTTATTACAAGGCCCTTTCCCATGGAATGCAGCGAAGATGTCGTTCACAATTCATTCCAAAATCCTCTTGTGATCACGACTGAAAATCGTGAAAATATAAATTAACATTTTTCCGGTTTTTATATTGCGCACTAGTACCATCTGAAAAAAGTTAAATTTTTGACATTACATATTTGAACTTTTCTAAATTCAAATGTTTGTGGAAGATGTGTACTGCATTTATATCGTGCTTCAGGTTTCCAGAAATTATTACACTTTAGAATTTTTAGACTGTTATTAATTTGTGATCTATAACAAAGGGATGAAGAGTGACCTAGTTCTTATTCCAAATTGTTCCTTAAATGAATTAGGATGTCACATGCTTCTTATACGTATCAGTGATTTTTGAGATTGATTTTATTAAAATCAATTAACAAATTAAATTTGATCTGCTGGATAGCGGTCCTAGAGGAACCGAACTCGAGGAAAGTCAAATGCTTGCAGAAACCTTGACAAGGGCGCTCATTTAGATTTCGGAGAAGGGCCTCTTTGTTTTGCGCCAGGGAGTGCCGCATTGAGTTTCCCGCGCTTGGTCCGCCGAAGACAGGAGGTTGTTTAGATTTTCAGAGTCTGTAACCAATAACAAAAAAGAAACGAACTCCTCGTAAGCTACAGGCTTAATAACAACCAGTACTCGTACTAAGACATTTAAAGTTTTAAGATTATTCGAACTAACTCCGTTTCATTCCGAACTCCTGTACGAAGTAGTTTTAATATTGAAACATCCTCTCAGTTCACTGTGGCTGCACAATCTTTCAATTAATGTTTTTAATTACATAATTTATAAATATCCCAATTTGGAAATTTGCGCATTTGAAGTTCATTAAATTGAGAATATAATTTTATTTTTAAAACTAATTTTTTAAAAATTGTTTCTATGTCGCATAAACAACACATATTATGAGCGACTGATACATGAATGAAATACGGTTGCAGGAAATTTTATTTTTTGCGAAATTTGTAAAATTGCAATTTTTATAATTAAGATTTAATGAATGATTGATATTAAAAATAATAAATATATGAATATTCTTAAATAACTTTTTTAGAAAAGTCTGTTATGTGTGATCAATGCAGCAGCAGATAAGTATTATTATTGCGCGCGTTTTTTTTCGGAAAATTTCATTAGGCATTTTTCCAAAATGATTAACTTAAACTGTAACAAAAAAAATTGAAGCCTCTTTTAGTTACCCTCGGAGCATAAAAGAAGTTTAAGTCAATTTCGGTTATCTAAGGTCAAACGATGTTAGATTTGTCGCGGAATGACTAAGGGGCACGATAAGTGACGAAAACCTAATTTTCCAAACGTAAATGTCACGAATTTTCTAGAACAAGCAAGATTTTATAATACTGAAGAGATTTGGAATTTTTTATGGAAAGTGCTTGTTCGAAAGTATTGAATAGAAGACCTTGACGAGCGTTCTCTGATCTGCCTCATTGAAATAGTTTGATTTCGCACAAGAACGGAGGCCGTGCGATAGGGGAGCGTTGATGAAAATGCCTTGACCTTAAAGGACGTTTCTAAATTTAGACATAATTTCTCCTCGAGCATTGTTCGTGCATCTCATTGTTTGAAGCCTGCAGTACGGTGATCTCAAGAAAAACAAATAGAACAGTTAAAGGTTAGCTTTGAAACCGTTTTCACAGAATAAAGTTCGAATGTTAAATCTTAAAATCTGTAAATAGTAAGAAATTCGAAAAATGCAGGTCCTAAACTTTCACAAAGATTAGTATGTCCATTTCAAATTATTCGGCTTAGTTGATCTAAAGTGTAAGAATTTATTTAAAAAATTGGAAAATTTGCGACAATTTGAGGAATGAAAGGAACAGGAATTATTGGTTATGAATTTTTACTTCACTTTCCGTTATCTAGTGACCATACCAACCACTCGCCTTACAAATTGAAAATGTAAGAACATTGTATCTCTCCCGGAAAGATCAATTATTCTAGACTGAAGAGAACTACTCATTTTAGTGTTGAGGTGAAGCATTTGAACATTGCAAGAATGCATGTTTTTTCCTTTCCTTAGTGCGTTTGCCATTTAACAAACTTTTGTATTCCAGCATTATAAATGACCTTTTCTGTTGCAAGAAATCGTTCATAATCAGGCGTTTTCTGGTACAAATGATGACATATTAGATGGTACGGCTTGAATGATTGAGCCATCACATATTCAGCCAATCGCAGCGAGAGAATTAGGGGGAGGTAAAGGTAGGGGGAATAAACAGAAAAGTCGACCAGTTGTCTCGCACCGATGTCAAATACCAGAGACATCACAGGAACGTTCTTCGCAAATTTAACTTTCATTCTCTTATAAATTTATAATGCTGTCATACAAAAAAAAAATAACGTATGCAACTCGTTTATAATGTTGCTTTATTGCAACGTCGCTCGTTTTCAAAACATGTACTCATGCAATAGAGCTTAACATAATAAACTAATTTCATAAACTACTATGGATATGAGTAATAAAAGTAACATTTTATTGTGCAAGTTCGCAATGTTATGACAAGAGAGCGGTAGGCGGTGGCGGTATATTTTCGACAGCCTTGCTGACTTTAAGTTTCTTTTAATAGTATACAAATTACATAATGATAAATGAAGTTCAGCAGTAGCTGACGCGCGGCCGGACGAAAAGATTTCATTTGTCCCATTCACATATTTACCTCAACACTTGAGCATCGCCTCGTGGCTGTCTCAATCATTTTTCTCCTTTTTTGTATTTTAATGGTTTAGTACACTGAACATTTGCAATACCCCAAGACCTAAAATAATAGTGTATTAGGAAGGTGGGAGAACTGAGGTCCCTCACTTTGATTTTATAGGGGTTTTGACAATTTTGATAAATTAATAATTTACTACAACTAATAATATAAATCTGCATTCATTTAAACAAACATTCAATTTCGTTTTACATAAAACATTTTTCGCTTCAATATTTGTTTTGAATCACAGAACATACTAAAGTTTCAGTCAATTAACATCAAAGGTTCTTCAAAACATAATGAAATTAAATTTATCATTCGAAGACTTAAAATATTTCCAAGTAAATTAACTGTTCAGCCTAGCCATGCATTTTTTATTTACAACCAAAAACGCCGTAACAACTCAAATTATAAAAATTACATCATAGGTCCGAAAGCACATTATTTAAAATATTTAAAAATTCGGTGCTTCCTAAAATATTCCACTTCTCAAAGCTCGTGCAATTGCGTTGATTTATTGGATGATAATAATAATCATGATGTAGTTTTAATGTAATATGATAATACCAAGCGCAATGGCTCAATGTGTAGCGCGCAGGATTCGCAATCTGGAGGTCAGAGTTCGATCCCCAGGCCGGCCATCCTCACCAGGGTGTTCGTGGTTTCACTTTGTCGTAAGGCGAATGTTCGGATGATTCCAAAAGCTCACGACCACCTCCCACCTACACCACGAACACCTCCCATCATCCTAGTTGTACAGTGTACAACAATTTTTCTACAATGCCATCACCTTCAAATATTATTAAAATACAAATACAAATAAAATTTTAACAAAATCCAAAAACTTTTCTTTGTAGTGTACACTCTTTACCCTCTCTAAGTGTTATTGCACTTGTCAGAGAGGGATGAGTTACATTTTTTAGTGTGCTTCTCTTGTTGTCCACAGTTCACACGGCGCCATTGTGTGTTCAGTGGCAACTAAATATTCCAAATAGAACACTAACAAAAAGTACCGTAATTGTAACAAGTTCTTAATTACTAAAAACATTGGTTGTAACAAGTTCTTAATTCCTAAAAGACAAATAATTTATTAATGAATAAATTATTTAACATTTAATGTTTCCAACCAAAAACTACTCATTTCTTTAAAGCTTGTAATAACAATAATAATAATAATAATAATAATAATAATATCCCATCACCTCATAATTAACTATTCGAGGCTAACAACTTTGTCTTCACCAAGGGATGCGCGGGCCGAAAGTCTGATCTCCAGAATTCCACACGTTGATCTCTTGAGGATAGAATATGACGGGCCTGGGAAGAGAGAAACTTATTGCGTGGTCAATAGTGGCTCATATACGAAAAATAATATAACAATATTTTATTATATGATTGTTACATTATTATAAGTTTATTTTCAAGCAATAAGCTACGTAACGTGTCATAAAATTGTATTTGCATGACTTTTAGTATGTTTTCTACTTAAAATTTCTTTCCAAATACTGGGATAGCGTATTAATTATTTAAAATGGTTTTAACCCTCCGGAGGGCGCGTCCTATTTCCCACCAGCAGGCGCATGCAGCACTCCGTACCGCATTTATCAACTTCGATTTTCGCGTCAATAATTATTACTTTTGTTAGGGGCTGTGAAGAACATATTCTTTGTTTTTACGCATATTATTTCACAGTAACTAACTAAATAACAATATTAATAGTCTGATCCATCACTCGCTACCTCCGTGTCTTGGCACGTGTTACATGTCTGGGAATGAATACGGTGAAAATGTGCCTTCTGAAGTTTCTTCGGAAAAAAGCATTTTGGATTTGAATTAATAGTTAGTACTCCAATATCTGTGTCATAAAGCTCAATAACAAAACGGCAGTAAGAATTCTAATGGATAAAATATGCAAATATTATACTTGCATGACGTGCGGTACGGATTGCCGCAAACTTTGCAGAGTTCGAATTACTAATGAATAACGATAGATCGGCCGTGTCTAAAATCGTGATTTGAGTGTTGTCCAGTTGAAAATATGAATGAAGAATAACAATGATCTCATTAGTGCAACACAAATTATTTACACGAAATCAACGAAAATGTAAGAAAGCGGCACTGAGTGCCGCTACGCGCCCGCCTGAGAGTTAATAAAATTAACTTTCATAATGTGCTGTACAAGGAAACGGGTGTTTCAGAAACAGGGTCAATGTATGTAGAAAAGACATCTACAAAAAACGAATGGTTGATGTTGCTTCGCCACGTCAGTTTTAAATTTTCAAACAAAAAAATAATTATTTTAAATTTTTATGCTCGTCCTTACAGAAATTGAAGGAATCGTAAACTGTTTTTCAATTATGACTTGCTAATGTACAGATCTGTGAAAAAGCTAATATTTTGTCGGATATATTTTAATGGGGGGTAAATACATAGTGGGGTTTCGGTATGGGATTTGAAATAAATTATATTCTAATACAAGTGTTGGAATTTGTTTCAGGAGAATTCTGCAGTGTCATACAGTGTCCTCACAATCCTAGAGTGCAGCCTTCTGGAGTTGCACAAGAGAGCCCTGAAGATAATCCTGTGTCAGCTCCTGCTGTAAACGAGGAACAGTGGTTGTGTGGTACAGCCGCAAGTGCTGGTTCCATTGGCTCGCACATACGGATCTGCAGGCGGAGAGCAGGACTTAATGGGGAAATTATTCCTCGGCTATAAATGGCAATTGTGGGGATATCCTGAAGGGAGTATGAAGGTTGCAGCTTCATTTTTTGAGTTGGGCAATTTGCTTGTTTGTTTATGTAGATGTGGATTCAATTTACATTTGCGGGTTGGTAGGTGGGTTATTAGAAATTAGGTGTATTGATTTCGTGTGTTCGCTTATGGTGTTTGGTTGAATGGAAATGTAATATTTTTTCTTTTGGTAGATGTAAAATGTTGATTATTAAATTGCAGGTTGAATTAGTGAAGGTTTTGTTGCGTGACAGAACTGTTGGTATTGGCAGGGTGTTCCGCGTGCCATTTTTAGTTTGGTAGCAATAATGACTATTGTATTTAGGGACAAAGAGTCGTTAAAAGGAATAATAGTATGCAAGAATCAAAGATGATGAGCAAACTCAGCCGATGACGAGTTCGAATTTACCCCTTGGCTTTGCTCTTGGAGCAGTATATATACTACTAATATACAAGCAACGTGGTTTGTGACCTGCCGATGTTGCTGTAATGTTAGCTGCTCGTTTGCTCTTGTAATTCTGTCGTCTTTCACAGGCAATCTTCCCTCAGTCAACGCTTACCCACGTGATTTTTTCCCACGATGTTGTTTATTCCCCATTTTGCCCGATAACTGTTGGGCGGGGTGATTAGAAGCTCGCACAGGTCGACGTCGGGAAAAATCAGTCGCGAAATGGTGTCCGAAGGATTGTCCTGACGTTGGTTTAGACCCGTGCAGGTAGGAAATTTGACGTAAAACAGCTATGTACTAGAACAAACAACAGAATTGCTTTGTAAATGTTCCTCATGCAACGTCCAACGGTATTAACGTTCCTGAGAGACAAGTAAAAACTTCCCATGATGTAATGTAACGCCATTTCGCCCGACAATTGTTGGGTGAGGTGATTGGAAGCTTTCACAGGTCGACGTCGGGACAAATCATTCGCGGAATGATGTCGGAATGATTGTCGTGACGTTGGTTTAGACCTGTGAAGAAAGGAAATTTTGATGCAATACAGCTCTGGTCTAGAACTTGTGTACCTACAGAAATGCGGTGTAAAAGTTGCTTGGGCAACGTCCAGCGGTATTAACGGTCATGTGAATGAAGATAAAATTTCTATGATGTGGTGTAACGCCATTTCGCCCGACTACTTTTGGGTGGAGTGATTAGAAGTTCTCACAGGTCGACGTCGGGACAAATCAGTCGGGAAATGATGTCCGAAGGATTGTCGTGACGTTGGTTTAGACCCGTGCAGATAGGAAATTTGACGTAATACAGATATGTACTGGAACAACCTACAGAATTACTCTGTAAATGTTACTCAGGCAACGTCCAGCGGTAACGTTCCTGAGTGTCAAGTTAAAACTCACGAAAACCAAATTGAAAAAACGTTTAAAAAAAGGAAATGGTCCCAACTGGCGGGTAGAGATTCAAATATCCCGACGAAATAAATCTTTTATAGTACATATTCTACCCGAACGCTAGGAATTTAAATTACAGTGAACAGAAACGCGCGGAAAGTTGAAAGTTGACTGCCGGGCATGAGTTTCGCCAGAAGAGGTCCGCTCTTCTTACGGACTTGCTTGCCCTTCAACGCAAGTCTTGCGGCCAGGGAGCGAGTGCTCCATGCCATAGCCTTCATCATGAAACGAGAAATGCGCTAATGTGTTTTGGATGTAAATCATTAATGATAACTTTGATTGGACGTTGGGTATTCTTGGTTGATTATAGTAGTGTTGGTGGATAAGTGTTGTAAACTTTAAAACATTTGGTTGGCACTTGACATCTGTTACTGGTGTTGCTTGTTGCTCAGTAATGAGGAAATTTGACTTGAAAGGGTTAGCGTTTTCTTTCTTGCTGTCTTTAAGTGAGAAAGGTGATTCGGGTATATTTAAGGCAATCTGTATTTCCGCATGTACTATGTACTTGCTATGTATTACTATTGTATTGCTAGTACTATGTATTTCCGCAAGTAGTCTTGTTGAAGAGCTCTTCTGATTTACATGGAAGGGGTCAACGATGCAATTCCCCAAATTAGGCATATAGAAGAAAATATGAGAATTTATTCAAAATAAGGTATGAAAATCGTAAAAAATCTAAAATAAAACATTACGAAAATGTTTTAGAAGTTAATTTTTCAGGATATTACTCCAGCTCGAATTAATCAATCTTTGCAATGAATGTGGCGATTTTTAAGGTGATGAATTGAACAAAACTACATCCAATGGCCTTACAAAATCTCTTAAATTTTCAAAAGCAAGTGCACAAATGAAGTGAGTACCTGCAGTATCAGACATCACCTGGAGGTAAGAAAAAATTGTTCTGAAAACTACTGTAAATAATGTTCGAAAAGAAGGGTGGATAAAATGTGGGAATTGGCGAGTACTGTGTATAATAAGGATTTTGTGCTTTTCGCAGAAAGGTTGTGTCGCTGCCTCATAGTGCACCTGAAAGAGGGAGAATTAAGAAGTTACATATCTGATGGGGTGCAGTGATGTTCAGAGGATGGACGGATTGAGTTATGTAGAAGACAAATGAAAGTTAAGCATTTGGAAGGCAGTGTGTGTGTTTTTGTACGAGTTACAAGACGTGTAATTTTGAGAGGAACTGGGGATAGGGCAATGTAAAATGGAGCGTGTTTTAGGGTGGGAGGAAACGGTAAGTATGGGTTCCGTGTGCAATAGGAATGTGCTTTTGGGGGGGAAGGTCGTGTAAGTAAGTTAGGTGGGCTATGAAGCTGTAATTTAGGGTGAGAGACAAGTGTATGTATGTTTTGTGCGGGCAAAAGGGGTGTGTGTTGGGGTTGGAGGGTGGTGTAAAATGTTGTATGGGCGACAGGGATTGCTTTTAGGGTAGGATGATTCTGTGTGTAGGTGTTGTATGGACGACAGGGGTGTTCTTTGGGGAGGGAGGGTGGTGTGTATGTGTTGTGGCGTCGGGGTGTTCCCTAGCGTAGGAGGGTGGTGTTGTGTGGGGCGACGGCGGTGTGCTCTGGGCTGGGAGGGTGGTGTGTGTGTGTTGTGGCGTCGGGCGTGTTCTTTAGTGTGGGAGGGTGGTTCTGTGTGTGTTGTGGCTTCAGGGATGTTCTTTAGGGTGGGAGTGTGGGTGTGTGTGTGTTGTGTGGGCGACGGGGGTGTGCTTTGGGTTGGGAGGGTGGTGTGTGTGTGTTGTGACGTCGGGGGTGTTCTTTAGGATGGGAGGGTGGTAGTGTGCGTGTGTGTGTTGTAGGCGACGGGGGTGTGCTTTCGGTTGGGAGGGTGGTTTGTGTGTGATGCGGCGTCGAGGGTGTTCTTTAGAGAGGAAAGGCGGTGTGTGTGTGTGTGTGTGTGTGTGGGCGACGGGGTTGTGCTTTCGGTTGGGAGGGTGGTTTGTGTGTGATGCGGCGTCGAGGGTGTTCTTTAGAGAGGAAAGGCGGTGTGTGTGTGTGTGTGTTGTGGCGCCGAGGGAGTTCTTTAGGGTGGGAGGGTTGTGTGTGTTTGTGTGGGCGACGGGGGTGTGCTTTGGGTTGGGAGGGTGGTGTGTGTGTGATGCGGCGACGAGGGTGTTCTTTAGGGTGGGAAGGTGATGTGTGTATGTGTGTGTGGGAGCGACGGGGGTGTGCCTTGGGTTGGGAGGGTGGTGTGTGTGTGTGTGTGTTAGACAGGGGTGTGCTTTGGGTTGGAAGGGTGGTGTGTGTGTGTGTGACGTCGGGGGTGTTCTTTAGGGTGGGAGGGTGGTTATGTGTGTGTTGTGACGTCGGGATGTCCTTTAGGGTGGGAGGGTGGTGTGTGTGTGTTGTGGCGTCGGGGGGGGGTGTTCTTTAAGGTGGGAGGGAGGTGTGTGTATGTGTTGTGGCGTCGGTGGTGTCCTTTAGGGTGGGAGGGTGGTTGTGTGTGTGTGTGTGTGTGTGTGTGTTGTGGCGTCGAGGGTGTCCTTTAGGGTGGGAGGGTGGTGTGTGTGTGGGCGCCGGGGTGTGCTTTGGGTTACGAGGGTGGTGTGTGTGTGTGTGTGTGTGTGTGTTGTGACGTCGGGGGTGTTCTTTAGGGTGGGAGGGTGGTGTGTGTTTGTGTGTGTGGGGCGACGGGGTGTGCTTTGGGTTGAAAGGGAGGTGTGTGTGTGTTGTGACGTCGGGGGTATTCTTGAGGGTGGGAGGGTGGTTGTGTGTGTGTTGAGACGTCGGGATGTCCTTTAGGGTGGGAGGGTGGTGTGTGTGTGTTGTGGCGTCGGGGGGTGTTCTTTAAGGTGGGAGGGAGGTGTGTGTATGTGTTGTGGCGTCGGTGGTGTCCTTTAGGGTGGGAGGATGGTTGTGTGTGTGTGTGTTGTGGCGTCGAGGGTGTCCTTTAGGGTGGGAGGGTTGTGTGTGTGTGTGTGTGTGGGCGCCGGGGTGTGCTTTGGGTTAGGAGGGTGGTGTGTGTGTTGTGACGTCGGAAGTGTTCTTTAGGGTGGGAGGGTGGTTGTGTGTGTGTTGTGGCGTCGGGGGTGTTCCTTAGACTGGGAGGGTGGTGTGTGTTGTGGCGTCGAGTGTGTTCTTTAGAGGGGGAGGGTGGTGTGTGTTTGTGTGTGTGTGTGTGTGTGTGTGGGCGACGGGGGTGTGCTTTGGGTTGGGAGTGTGGTGTGTGTGTTGTGCCGTCGGATGTTCTTTAGGGTGGGGGTGGTTGTGTTTGTGTGTTGTGGCGTCGGGGGTGTTCGTTAGGGTGGGAGGGTGGTTGTGTGTGTGTGCTGTGTGGGCGACGGGGGTGTGCTTTGGGATGGGAGGGTGGTGTGTGTGTTGTGAAGTCGGTGGTGTCCTTTAGGGTGGGAGGGTGGTTGTGTGTGTGTGTGGGCGACGGGAGTGTGCTTTGGGTTGGGAGGGTGGTGTGTGTGTGATGCGGCGTGGAGGGTGATCTTTAGGGAGGAAAGGTGGTGTGTATTTGTGTGTGTGTGGACGACGGGGTTGTGCTATCGGACGAAAGGGTGGTGTGTGTATGTGTTGTGGCGTCGGGAGTGTCCTTTAGGGTGGAGGGTTGTGTGTGTGTGTGTTTGTTGTGACGTCGAGGGTGTTCTTAGGGTGGGAAGGTGATGTGTGTATGTGTGTGTGGGATCGACGGGGGTGTGCTTTGTGTTGGGAGGGAGGTGTGTGTGTGTGTGTGTGTGGTGTCGTCGGGGGTGTTCATTAGGGTGGGATTGTGGTGTGTGTGTGTGTGTGTGTGTGTGTGTGTGCGACAGGGGTGTTCTTTGGGTTGGAAGGGTGGTGTGTGTGTGTGTGTGTAGTGACATCGGGGGTTTTCTTTAGGGTGGGAGGGTGGTTGTGTGTGTGTTGTGGCGTCGGGGGGTGTTCTTTAAGGTGGGAGGGAGGTGTGTGTATGTGTTGTGGCGTCGGTGGTGTCCTTTAGGGGTGGGAGGATGTTGTGTGTGTGTGTTGTGGCGTCGAGGGTGTCCTTTAGGGGTGGGTGGGTTTGTGTGTGTGTGTGTGTGGGCGCCGGGGTGTGCTTTGGGTTAGGAGGGTGGTGTGTGTGTTGTGACGTCGGGGGTGTTCTTTAGGGTGGGAGGGTGGTTGTGTGTGTGCGTGTGTGAGCGACGGGGGTGTGCTTTGGGTTCGGAGGGTGGTGTGTGTGTGTTGTGACGTCGGGATGTCCTTTAGGGTGGGAGGGTGGTGTGTGTGTGTGTGTGTTGTGGCGTCGGTGGTGTTCTTTAGGGTGGGAGGGTGGTTGTGTGTGTGTGGGCGACGGGAATGTGCTTTGGGTTGGGCGGGTGGTGTGTGGTTGTTGTGGCGTCGAGGGTGTTTTTTAGGGTGGGAGGGTGGTGTGTGTTTGTGTGTGTGGCGACGTTTGTGTGCTTTGGGTTGGGAGGGTGGTGTGTGTGTTGTGGCGTCGGTGGTCTTCATTAGGGTGGGAGTGTGGTTGTGTTGTGTGTTTGTGGCGTCGGGGGTGTTCATTAGGGTGGGAGGGTGTTGTGTGTGTTGTGTGGGCGACGGGGGTGTGCTGTGGGAGTGGAGGGTGGTGTGTGGTTGTTGTGGCGTCGAGGGTGGTTCTTTAGGGTGGGAATTTGGTGTGTGTTTGTGTGTGTGTGGCGACGGGGGCGTTCTTTGGGTTGGGAGGGTGGTGTGGGTGTGTGTGTTTGTGACGTCGGGTGTTCTTTAGAGTGGGAGGGTGGTTGTGTGTATGTGTTGTGGCGTCGGGGGTGTTTTTTAGGGTGGGAGGGTGGTTGTGTGTGTGTGTGTGGGCGCCGGGGGAGTGCTTTGGGTTGGGAGGGTGGTGTGTGTGTTGTGACGTCGGGGGTGATCTTTAGGGTGGGAGGGTGGTGTGTGTGTGTGTGTGTGTGTGTGTTGTGTGGGCGACGGGGGTGTGCTTTGGGTTGGGAGTGTGGTGTGTGTTGTGACGTCGGGGGTGTGCTTTAGAGTGGGTGGGTGGTGTGTGTGTGTTGTGTGGGCGACAGGGGTGTGCTTTGTGTTGGGACGGTGGTGTGTGTGTATGTGTGGTGGTGTCGGGTGTTCTCTGGGGTGGGAGGTTTGTGTGTGTGTGTGTGTTGTGGCGTCGGGGGTGTTCTTTAGGGTGGGAGGGTGGTGTGTGTGTGTTGTGTGGGCGACGGGGGTGTGCTTTGGATTGGGAGGGTGGTGTGTGTGTTGTGAGGTCGGGGGTGTGCTTTAGGGTGGGAGGGTGGTTGTGTGTGTGGGCGACGGGAGTGTGCTTTGGGTTGGGAGGGTGGTGTGTGTGTGATGCGGCGTGGAGGGTGATCTTTAGGGAGGAAAGGTGGTGTGTATTTGTGTGTGTGTGGACGACGGGGTTGTGCTCTCGGACGAAAGGGTGGTGTGTGTATGTGTTGTGGCGTCGGGAGTGTCCTTTAGGGTGGGAGGGTTGTGTGTGTGTTGTGACGTCGGGGGTGATCTTTAGGGTGGGAGGGTGGTGTGTGTGTGTGCGTTGTGTGGGCGACGGGGGTGTGCTTTGTGTTGGGAGGGTTGTTTGTGTGTATGTGTGGTGGTGTCGGGTGTTCCTTAGGGTGGGTGGGTTGTGTTTGTGGTGTGGTGTGTGTGTGTGTGTGTGTGTGGGGTCGGGGTTCTTTAGGGTGGGAGGGTGGTTGTGTGTGTTACGGGGGTGTGCTTTGTGTTGGGAGGGTGGTGTGTGTGTTGTGTGGGCGACGGGGGGGTGTTTGGGGTTGGGAGGGTGGTGTGTGTGTTGTGACGTCGGGTGTTCTTTGAGGTGGGAGGGTGGTTGTGTGTGTGTTGTGGCGTCGGGGGTGTTCTTTAGGGTGGGAGGGTGGTGTGTGTGTTTGTTGGCGACGGGGGTGTGCTTTGTTTTGGGAGGGTGGTGTGTGTGTGGCATCGGGGGGGTGCTGTGGGAAGGATGTTTGGAGTGTGTTGTGGCGTTGGGGGTGTTCATTAAGGTGTGTGTGTGGTGTGTTCGTGTGTTGTGGAGTCGGGGGTGTGCTTTGTTCTGGGATGGTGTGTGTGAATTTGTTGTGGGTGGTGGGATGTGCTTTGTGTTGGGCGTCTGGTGTATGCATGTTTTTGTTGGTGTAGAAGTAGTTTTGCACGATTACTAACTACTGTTTATGGTAATAAATAATGGTAATTGGTATCTGTAGTAAAAGCGCTTTTCATTTTGTCTTAATAATCTGTTGTAGATAAGGAAGTGATATTAATTTTTACAGTTGTTTTTTGTAGGAATTTTATTTACTTTATTTGTAATTTTTCTTATGTTTTTTTTCAGGGGCCTCCTCGTGTATCATATTTCTTGTTCTGTTTGTTAAATTGTATTAACTTTGGCACATTTTGGATTTGGAGCGACAATTTGATTTGGAGAAAAGTACATTTATTTCATTGTTTTGACGATTTCTAACTTCCTAATTATGTACACGTATATACTTACAGGTTTTTGGCTAAACATATTTTTGTTTTTCTATTAATAGGTTTTTCCAGTTTGGAAGAATATGCAGTACTAAATGTTAGTTGTCTACTGATCATTGTTTTAGCTTTAGTTTCCAGGTTTTTGAAAAGCGCCTGAGGTTCCCCTTATTTCGATATGTTTGTCCTCCAGAGCCATAGGCCTACTGGGGAAAGAGGGCTCTCTAAACATACTCCTAACGAGTGTTCTGCCGACCGCTAGGTCACTTGGAAGACGGCATTCTTGTAACATTGGTGGGTAAACATGTTGGCTTTTCAGATACGTAAGTTTTGCAGTTTTGTCTACGTAATATTTTGCATTGCTGGGTTTAATGCGAATTGTTTTGCATTTGCAGAAGCTGGTTTCTGCAAACCGGAGTGAGGTCCTGAAGCGCGAAGATTTTTGGTTGCCAGGTACGGGAAAGGTACCTGGAAATACTGTTGCCACATAAGGAGCTGTATTTGTTAATATAGGTAGGTCTAGAAGTAGTCCATGCTCTTGTTGAATTCACGATATTCCTTTTTTCCAGATTTGTGTTTACAATAGTTTATTACTTACGGATGCACACACACACACACACACACAGTATCGTATAATCTAAAGGATACAATTCACTTTTTCATCACAAACGATTTCTTATATTTAAAAACATGGTCACCAAAAAATTGTTTTAAATTGGTTTAGGGATCTCACCCTGCATAACATGTGCAGCCAATCACATTCCGAGAACGGCTGCTGTCGACCAAGCAGCAACGGTCATTCTTTTAGTTGGTGGCAAGTCGTGTTTGGAGAAGTGGTTCCGTAAAATGTGGATTTCGGACTAGTGTGTCGTGGTTCCGGAATATCTGAAAGGTATTGTTTTTTATGTACACTGATTTTATTATGCGCTGAACTGAATTTAAAATCTGTAATTCGCGGAATTCCGATCGTGATAATCCCAAAATTTGTAAATGCGTATTAGTGAATCCAGTTAAGATTTTTAAAATGGCATCAAAAGCAGTTGGATATAGTTTCACTGAAAAAAGAAACGAGGAATGCATGGAATTGCTTACTCTTAGTATAGCTCTTAAATTCATTTTGCCGTTCTTCGTTCTTTAGACAATCGAGTGACCTAACTTTCGAATCTGGAGTTGAGAGAACTGGAATATTTTTAAAAATTTTTTAATGTTATCCACTCATTTAGGTTACAAATTCTTCGTTTTATCTTGTGCTCCCGTAGCTAGTTGACCACGCCGTCGTTAGATCTGCGAAAGTCAAAAACGGCAGATGGGATCCGCTCTTTCAGGGAATTCTTTGCGTTCCGATGTCTGTTGTTGAACAAACATAATCGCAAAAATCGAGAATTAAATATATATTGTAATTTTTGTGGAATTCGAAAACGGTATTTCAATTTTGTGCCGTTTTTCGAAGTTAGGGTTTTCCTGAAGTTTGTTACGGTATGCAGAACAAAAAAAGGTTCTGTAATTTAATATAATGGGCAAAGAAAATGTTGGAATAAACTGCGATGAACATTACTATGTGTGCAAATTTATACTGAGTGAAATATAAATTGCAATCGGATCCTTTTCAAGCAATGGCGTTGGAAGCAAAAGTTAAATATACTAGTTTGTCAGTAATTCTCAAAGAAATTATAAGAATTAATTTTGCATAGATTTTGTGTAACGAACATATATTTTTGTCAAACATTTTTTCTAACGAATCGTGCAAATACTTCGAAAATTCTCCGTTACACACTGATTTCAATAGTATACGCCAGGGCTGTCAGACGAGCGGGCACGCGAATGGCCTTAGCAAAGATTTGGGGCAGGCGTCGATATTACCTTGAAGTCACTTCTGTCACAGGCGGGAAACAGGGACGAGAAAACTTCTGCGAATGCAGTTAGTTGGGTCAAACACATGGCTTGGTATATCATAAAGAGGCATTTATTAATTTGTATGAACTTTTGTTGATCCCGACTGTACGGTATCGCTCGCTGTCACGGCCTCCTTAATACGTTCGTAAGTATCGTACCGATAGGAGATTTTCATGGCTCGTAAAGTTTTGAGACTCCCTCATACGCTTTGTCCCCTCCGCAGCACGTCAAATTACTTTCAAAGGTAAGTTTCCTCGCTTCGCTCGCCCGTATCCAAGCCACGGCGACGCTCGGGCCTTCGGACCTTGCGCTCACTAACACTCACCGCAACTACGCAACACTCACTGTGCTGGATACTCGGAGTGACATAAAATTTTACCAGCTGGTTCAGCACTTTTCAAAACCCCTATCGAGAAATTTTTACGTTCTATGGAGCATTGCAAGTAGTGTTTTTGAGACAATTATTATTGAGACCTTTCGTGACCTCAGCGCCTGTGGAAGAGAGGAAATCGCTGATGGTCGCTGGATCTGCAACTGTTCTCACACGCCGGCTGCCTCTACCGCCGCTTTCTGTCTGCAGGGGTCACAGCTGCCCCGGAGCGCAAGAGGGGTGAATAAAACGAGTGTTTATATTGAAGGTTCAGAAGGACAAATAGGACTAGAACACATTCGGGAGCGAATAGAGTGCAACTATTAAATTCATACTAACATTATTTATTCATATGTATTGTAACACCCCCCCCGTACACACGACCACTCATCGGTGTCGGCGGTGTTAACCTCTCTCTGGGCGTGACCCGACTCACCTGTGGATTCCCGTCTGCTGCAGGTTGCCCCATGTGCCCGGCTGGAATCTATTTAGGACGCATGCGTGACTGGGCATATTCATGCACTACACAGTAAAACGCTCTTTCATGATTTCTGAGTTTAATTCAAAGCAAAAAAAATAATAGGGTGAAGCCCCCTACAGTTCTTAATACTATCTTAACCTAACTTATAACTAGCTTAACTTAACAGTCCAACCCTTCCGGGTCATCGCACGGGCGCTCCGCCCCTCCGGGCGTCGGCATCGGCCCGGGTGTCGGGCGGCAGGGCAGCGGCGCTTCCCCCCGTTTCCTGGACCGGTCGGGCAGCTGGTGGCCGCGGCGGCGGTGTAGCGGCGCGGCGTAGGGCTGCGCGCGGGCGGGCGCGCGCGGCAGGCGTTGACTGCGGCGGCGGCTTGGGGCTGTGCGCGGGCAGGCGCGCGCGGCACGCGGGCTAACGCGGCGGCGGCGGCCAGGAATCGCCACACCAAAGCGTCTTTTAGCGGCGGCCGGCCCTCAGGCCGCGTCCGAACGCTTCTTCGTTCATTCGAGTATCGGCACTCACACGGTGTTCCGCCTCTCCCTTCGGCGGCACCTGAGCGGGCGGTGAGGTGGCGACGATGCGTTGCCGGCGGCGATCTAGCGTCTCGCGGCGGTCGTTACCATCGGACCCAACACCTCAGTCGTCGCTTACATCGGAAGGTAATACTCGCGGTCGTCGTTCGTATCGGAATGGCCGAGTCTCGCGTTCGCAGCAACCTCCCTTGCTCGCGAGATCACATGTCTCACCCCCGCCTAGTCTTCGACTATTGGCGTAGCCAAATCGCGTGATGCGCGCCGTCCAATTGCCATGGGTCCCTCGACGGTTGGAACCCGATTTCGAGTGGGCGTTCACGTCACCACGATTTCCGAGAAAACGCGGGGTGTGTTCTGACGCAGCGCTCGGAAATACCAGAGGTGTGGCAAACGGTCTTGAACAAAGGGAGACGCTCCCATCGGCGGCCGGCGGCGACCCTTCGCGCACTCAGATAGCGGAGAAACGCACATTTTCAGCCAGCTAAGTTTTCCCGGACTCCCTGTTATATAAACTATTCATCTCGCACACGCCGAAATTAGTACGTGTGCGACAGTCCCATTACATTCACCCCCTCCACCGCCTAGCTATGAAATCGGAGAGAAAAGATGATTTCATGGCTCAACAGAAAACTAATGGCGACGGGAGCAAACGGAATAATTTAACAAAAAAAACCCTAATCAACATATAGACGAAATACGCACTAAAACTACAAATAATTGAACAAAGCGCTTACAATAGCAAGAATAATAAAAAAAACTATGACAAATGAAGCGAGGGAAATACTATCGGGAATATCTCATCCACAAACACCAACATTAAAACCAACCCAGTAACGTCCTCGTTATAGGAAATAAGAACTCCAACCCACATCAACGATAGCATATAAATTCAACGAAGACTAGCACATAATAGACAACTAGAGCACTAATTAATTGACAAACAAAAATACTAAAAATACGACAATAATTAATGAAAAGGACAAAACAGGTCTCATTCGCGAAATGGAATTAAATTAAAAGCATTATATTTTCCTGCCGGTTGCCTATCGTCTGTGACGAGTTCAAAAACATTGGGGTGAGGATTACCTCGAATAGTGAAAGGGCCTGCGAACAATGGAAAAAACTTCGCAAACAGACCTCTCGGCGCGTCAGACGAAGCAGGTGTGCGCAGAAGCACCCTGTCCCCGACTTTGAATTCGTGCGGTCTCTTTACTATCTTCTCTCTCTTTTCAGCTGCTCTATTTAAGTTCGCGTAAACAATGCGGCACCTTTCCTCATAATTCAATACACTGTGCGTGGCCAGGCGCTCTAAAAGAGGAAAATCGGCTGGTGGCTTCTTTCCGAAATGTATTTCAAAAGGAGATAGGCCCGCGCTCTCGTGAGGTACGCGATTAATCCATTTATTGTGGGGCAGTACTTCTGGCCATCTCTTGTGATTGTCACTAACATACACCCTGAAAAGGCGGGATAGTTCCCTCATGATTCTTTCGCTGGGGTTGCTTTGAGGGTGTCTAATAGAGGAAAAAATCGTGCGTACACCTAATCCTTCTAACGTAGATCGCCATAGGTTTCCAGTGAATTGCGTGGCGTGATCGGACATCACTTTCTTACTTTGCCCAGCTTCCTGAAAATAATCTTGCGTTAGTTTACGCAAACAATTTCGCGCCGTCGGTCTCGTGATCGGATACGTGAGCGTGAACTTTGAAAAAGCATCACATATAACCATCACGTGCTTGTAACCATAACGAGCGGTAGGTCGTGGCCCGTACAAATCTAAGCACACTAGATCACCCGGAGCGCGTGGAATGATGTGTTCCATCGGTCCGGTATAGTATCGATTCGGATACTTGGTTTTCTGGCACAAGGCGCATTTAGCAATAACTACTCTAATATCTCGCGTCATATTCTTCCAATATGCAAACGCCTGAGCTATGGCTAAAATCTTTTTGCTACCGTAGTGCCCGTACTTCTGATGCAAATGAAGTGTCAACTTCCTAGAAATAGCAGCGGGGATCCAGACCTTGTATTGTGGATCGGGCTCATTGGCGGTTCTAAATAGAATTAAATCAGCCGACAATTTGAAAGCAGAGCTGTCGCTCTGAAACTTGGCGTATAACCGGTCTTCACTATTTAATTCCCCCTTCAAAAATTTCTTTGCTTTGCCTATGACTTCGTCCTGCTCTTGCAACAATTTCAAATTTGAGGGTCGCATTTCCGGAATTGGTTCCACGTCAATTTTAATTGCATTCATTTGAAAGCTCGGCCCGCTCTCTGCACGGCAGCTCTCCTTCTGTGATAGCCGGCTCAAATAATCCGGAGCGACGTTCTCGTTTCCTTTGCGATATTGAATGGTAAAATCAAATTTCTGCGACCATAATGCCCATCTTAGTAAGCGCGCGTTCGTGCAGTGGCACTTATTTAAAAATGTGAGAGCGCGGTGGTCAGTGATAATCGTGAAGTGGCGATGCAGCAGATATCCCTGGAATTTCTGAAGAGACCAACAAATACTCAAAGCTTCTTTCTCAGAAACTGAAAAATGAAATTCACTCCCACGCAACACTCGACTCGCCAGAGCGATGGCTCTCTCGTTTCCGTCCTCGTCTCGTTGCGATAAAACGGCCCCTAGACCGTAGGCGCTACTATCGGCATGCAGAAAAAATGGCAGATTGAAATTTGGGTGTGCTAACTGAGTAGCCTTCTGAAACTCATCCTTTACTTTATTAAAAGCCTCGTCATGAAGACGGCTCCATTCCCACTTCTTGCTTTCCTGAGGAGTTCAACTAGCGGTGCGATGGCGTCTGCATAATTCTTAATGAATCGTGCCTGATAATTACAGGTGCCTAGAAATCCGCGTAATTGCTTAACATTTCTTGGCGGCCGAAAATCTTGAATGGAGCGCACTTTCTCCGGATTTATTCGGATCCCTTGCGTGTCAACAATATAGCCTAAAAATTGGATCTCCTGCGTGCAGAATTGTGATTTCTCGATGTTTAGTTGCATATTGTGATCTAACATGATCTTAAATATTTCCTGTAAGTGATCTAAATGCTCTGCAAATGATTGAGACGTGATAACCAAATCATCGATATAAGGAGTTACGAATTTCTTTACATGATTCGGCAGCTTCTGATCCAAACACCTAATAAAATATGCTCCAGAATTTCGGAGACCGAAAGGAGTGCGACACCAAACATAACTCAAACCATCGTACAAAAATCCAGTGAATTTCTGGTCATCGGGGTGAATTGCGATCTGCCAGTAAGAAGAAACAAAATCAATAGCTGAAAAATATTTAGCACCATGGAATTTCCCTAAAGTGACGTCAATTGGCACGACCGAGTCGTGATCTGGAACAGTTACCTGATTTAACCTCCTAGCATCGAGACAAATACGAACTCCACCATCCTTTTTTCTTACTATTACCAGGGGATTGATATACGGCGTAGAAGCTCTTTTAATAATTCCTTCTGCAATCATGTCTGAAATCGTCTTATCTACTTCTGTCCTCAAAGCAAATGGAACAGGATAATTTCTACATTTAAACGGTGAGCGGTCGGTAACTTGAATGCGAAAGAGAAAATCCTTAATGGGTTCTGTCGGCCGAAGAAAAATTTCAAAATTATTGAACAACATGTCCCGTAAAGCGCTATTCTCGGCTGCTGTCAGACAGTGGTTGCGATCAATAGAGTGGGTGATACTTTCTCGTACCTCGTACCTCGTCCCTATTCAAATTGTTGATCCTGAATTCATCAGCAATCAATTCATTATTTTCGCCGGTGAACGGCAGTAAATACGGCGGTTCGAACCTCAACACGTTCTCTTTGAAATCGATACAGACCTGTAACTCACGTAAGAAATCAACGCCTAAAATGAGCTCGTAAGCTAGATTTTTGATGACAAGACATGTAGCATCGAACTGAAAAACTCCGTGGCTAATAGTTACAAAGATTTGTTTAGTAATGGGATGGCTTTTCTTCCTATCCGCTCCAACGACGTAAGTTTTAAGAATGGGAAACTCGGGCAAATTTGAGTGTTCACTCTTTAATTTAAAATAGAACTGCTCCGAAACGGCTGAAACTTCACTCCCTGAATCAATTAAAATCTGGACTGGCTTGCCCTCGCACTCTGCGGCGATGATCGGACACCTTCTTGCCATGGCACGATCGACATCGCGATCCGCTTCCTCCTCAAATATTTCGTCAATAATAACGGTTCTCACTAGTGGCATCTCTACAGTACTTGTATTGCGTCCCAAGCGCTGATGCCTACCTGCTCCGGACGCTTCTAATTTTCCGAGGGTCGGTTCCCTCGCCCCTCGGCGGGTGAATGTCCATCGGGTCGTTCGTCCCGAGGTGGGCCTCGGTCGTGCTGTCCCCTGTTTCTGCCGGCGTCGCCCTCTCGACGCGGCCACCTCTGATTGTTTTGCGGTGGAGGCCTATCATTTTCTGTCTCATTATTCCCCGAAATTCGTGCCTGGTCGAATTTTCCTAATAAATCTTGGAATTCGTGGATATTTTCCAAGCGCGCGCTGTTCAGAGAATTCTGAATTCGCTCCGGGAACTGTGATGGGATGATCCAGATAAGCCGGTTATCACTAATTGAAGGATCGCACAAACGGAATGCTGCAATTTTCCCGACGGCATAGTCCAGATATGATATCCCCATCTTCGGATACCACCTCTTCTCTAATAGTCGGCGCTCATACGTGAATTTGGTTTCTTCCCCCCAAAACCGTTTCAAAAATTTCTCCCTAAATTCCTCGTATGTCTCGGGAAATCGTGACATTGATAAGCTCCACTGGAGTGCGGCTCCAAACAAATACTGTTGAGCGAATTTTGCTTTTAGCCTGTTGGGTACTGCGTTAGATAACGTAAAATAATCTTCCATGCGTCGCAAGAATTCGCACGGATGTTCGTTTTTCGCACCTGAAAAACCGAGATTTTGCGGCGGCGATAAATGAACTCTACTTCCGTGGCCGTCTGAACATACTCCTGCGGGCGTTTGCATTTCGTCGCGCAAACCGTCGACGCTTTCTCGGATTATTTGTTTGAAATCCGCGCCCTGTTTCTGGATTGACGCCTCGGTCGTCGCTTGCAAATTTTTAATATCCCCATCAAGCCTAGCGACTTCCGCGTTCACCTTCCCATCTAATCTCGCGATTTTCTTGCAATTCGCGGCGCCCTTTTTTTCAACTTCAATTACGGCGTCCTTCAATCCGTCACAAAACTCCGCGACTTTTCCCTTAGTTTCGTCTACGACAGATTCGACATGCGCGTGCAAGCTACGCATTTTCCCTTCCTGTTCCCTAAGCTTGGCCTCTACCTGCGCCTCACACTCCGCGAGTCGAGCGTTATTTATCTCGATCGACGCATCTAGTCGTTCGGCGACGGCACCGATTCGTTTAGAAATCGCGACTGATTCCTGAGTGTAAGCGGCGATGTGCTCGTCTAAGCGTGCGGTCGCGGCACTCACCTCCGCTCTTACGCGCTCGCCTATTTGGTCGCTGATTCCGTTGAAACGTTCCGTGAAGTGCTCCGTAAGATCGGCAATCTGATTCGCCGTCTGTTCCTGGCTTTCCCCTAATTTACTGCGTAATTCAGCGAACTGATTTTCCTGCATCTCTTTATTTTCCAATAATTTGCATTGAAGCTCAGCAAATTGACTCCCCTGAATTTTAGTAAGATTTGCCATGTGAATTTCGTGAGTTTCGGCCAATTTTGCATCTGATTTTCCTGACTTTCAGCAAATTTTGCCATCTGATTTTCCTGATTTTCGGCAAATTTTGCCATCTGACTTGCTAATACCGCCTGCATCATTGCCAACATCTCCGCCCGCTCCTGTGACGCTGATGGCTCACTCTCGTGGTCGGACATCTTGACGTTGAAACGCGCACACGATAAACACTTATCACAGTACACAACACACAAATACAAGATAAGCAAAAAACACAGAAAATACACAATACATAGCAAAATATCACCCTCGGTGAACAAATTATTACTTTGGCAATTCGCCAGTTTAATTATAGCTACCGCAGTCACGCATGCAAATTTAAGAGACTTTACTGAGGAATCGTAAGTCGGGTCACGTGGGTTCGGGCCATAGATCTGAAATCTACCTCGACATCACAGGTTCGGCGGCACGTCGTCAGTGAATATAGCCAAAATTGGCGACGATTAGCCTCGCCTGATTCGTCGTTTGCCACAAGTTGCAAGGCGCCATTTGTAACACCCCCCCGTACACACGACCACTCATCGGTGTCGACGGTGTTAACCTCTCTCAGGGCGTGACCCGACTCACCTGTGGATTCCCGTCTGCTGCAGGTTGCCCCATGTGCCCGGCTGGAATCTATTTAGGACGCATGCGTGACTGGGCATATTCATGCACTACACAGTAAAACGCTCTTTCATGATTTCTTAGTTTAATTCAAAGCAAAAAAATAATCGGGTGAAGCCCCCTACAGTTCTTAATACTATCTTAACCTAACTTATAACTAGCTTAACTTAACAGTCCAACCCTTCCGGGTCATCGCACGGGCGCTCCGCCCCTCCGGGCGTCGGCATCGGCCCGGGTGTCGGGCGGCAGGGCAGCGGCGCTTCCCCCCGTTTCCTGGACCGGTCGGGCAGCTGGTGGCCGCGGCGGCGGTGTAGCGGCGCGCGGCAGCGTTGGCTGCGGCGCGGCGTAGGGCTGCGCGCGGGCGGGCGCGCGCGGCAGGCGTTGACTGCGGCGGCGGCTTGGGGCTGTACGCGGGCAGGCGCGCGCGGCACGCGGGCTAACGCGGCGGCGGCGGCCAGGAATCGCCACACCAAAGCGTCTTTTAGCGGCGGCCGGCCCTCAGGCCGCGTCCGAACGCTTCTTCGTTCATTCGAGTATCGGCACTCACACGGTGTTCCGCCTCTCCCTTCGGCGGCACCTGAGCGGGCGGTGAGGTGGCGACGATGCGTTGCCGGCGGCGATCTAGCGTCTCGCGGCGGTCGTTACCATCGGACCCAACACCTCGGTCGTCGCTTACATCGGAAGGTAATACTCGCGGTCGTCGTTCGTATCGGAATGGCCGAGTCTCGCGTTCGCAGCAACCTCCCTTGCTCGCGAGATCACATGTCTCACCCCCGCCTAGTCTTCGACTATTGGCGTAGCCAAATCGCGTGATGCGCGCCGTCCAATTGCCATGGGTCCCTCGACGGTTGGAACCCGATTTCGAGTGGGCGTTCACGTCACCACGATTTCCGAGAAGACGCGGGGTGTGTTCTGACGCAGCGCTCGGAAATACCAGAGGTGTGGCAAACGGTCTTGAACAAAGGGAGACGCTCCCATCGGCGGCCGGCGGCGACCCTTCGCGCACTCAGGTAGCGGAGAAACGCACATTTTCAGCCAGCTAAGTTTTCCCGGACTCCCTGTTATATAAACTATTCATCTCGCACACGCCGAAATTAGTACGTGTGCGACCGTCCCGTTACAGTATGATAGGATTTAAGGATTAAAAAATTAGACAAGGCTTATTAAATAATAAATTCGTAAATAAATAGATGTTGGACAAATCACATGTTTAACAAAAAAATGTTCGTGCGCTTACTAACACACTGCAAAGAACGTGTCTCATCAGTCGAGACCGGATTTTTATGTAATTAGATATTTTTTGTCCTTTTACTTGCCGTTCTCAAATTTGTAATCTTGGCGAATCGTCGCCGTCATAACACAAAATCACTTTTTTTAGTTACATATTTTTACATATTTGCTACTATATAACAAGTTTTACATATTTTGGTATTTTGACCAAATATTCTTTTATTCTATCAATTTTCTTCAGTTTTAGTGCATATTTTTAAGAAGAGAAATATTTTTTTAAAAAAAGGCATTTTTTCTTTTTCTTGTTACTGCGTGCACTCTACTCCAGATACCTTACGTGAAGATACGTGATGTTCTCACAGTCCAGCGCACCTGCTTCAGTTGTCCCAGTGGCAAGAAAGGCGCATCAGTAACGGATCATTTTCACCTTTAGGTGTGAAAAGTATCACTGGCGCCGCGGTTCGTGATATTTAACCTTAATTTCGAAGAAACATTGGCGATAGACAACGTGTGTACAATGAGAGTGCCTTCATGCTGCAGTGATTGTTTGCTGCTCATACATATCGACAGTTTGTACGATATCTTCTGTTGAATCAAATTTGGCTGCAAAACTTTGGTTCTGGATAGCAATAGATGGAGCTTTCACTATTGAGGGAAATTTCTTTGGTACGCGTACAGTGTGCATCAACTTGTGCTCTCTAAATGATTTTTAAGACTTTTGTAATATTTTTAAAATTTGTTTAGGGAATTTATCAATGTAATTTCGTATTATGTAAATATTTCATAATTAGTGAATTTTAATATATTATTTCGGATTTTACATATTTATTACATATTCTTACTGTTTCCATTACATATTTATGTACATATTTTGACGTTTCATACTACATAGTTTTCCGGTCTCTAGTCATCAGCGATGGCGTTTTCCATCGTTCTTAAAAGAAAGGAAATATTGGCACCGGTTGATAGACGCCGCGTAACGTTCCAGGCGCTGTGGAAGCAATGGTTCCCCCGCTGCGGGAAGCGCGGAGGTCACGAAAGATCCTGGTACAAAACGCTATAAAACACTATTTCTAATACACCATAGCACTTAAAATTTGTGTGTAGGGATTTTGAAAGGTACTGAACAAGCTGATAAAATTTCATGACAGTCCGAATATCCAGCATAGTGAGTGTTGTGTGCAAGAACAACCTTGAGTCTACCCATCGCATAATTACCAATTAAATTTTATAAGAAATCACTTCAGTAAGCACATTATAAGAAAGCCTCTATTCAAACTGCGCAGTAAAAGATACTTACGAACGTATTAAGGAGGCCGTGACAACGAGGGGTACCGTAGTCGGGATCACCCCGAAGTTTGAATGGAAATTGCCATGCAAACAAACTGCAGTTGTACAAGCATTGATTATTACATCAAGGAAATATAAACGCACCTTTTTACTTAGTGTTAGATCATGCAATATATGAGAAATATTATCTCTAATTACAAATAATTCAAATGGATATTTTTAAGAAAATAAATACAAATCAAAATGTATACTAAATCAAGATGAGTATTATATAAATCGTAATTATAGAAAAACACTGACACTATTATTAAAAATGACCATTCAAAGAAATACGATGTGCATATCTTCCGTGTGAAAATGCACGTAATAAAAGTACTTAAAAATTATATAGTACTGATAAATAGAAACATGAAAAATATGTAGTATGAAACCTCAAAAAACATGCATAAACATGTAACGAAAACGGTGAAAATATATCATAAGTGTAAAGTCGACATCCGATCGCGTCTTCACGAAAATGTTAGTAGTCCCCACTGGAACTTGTCATACTTCTTGCGTCCCGGCATGATTGCCTTTTGAGCGTCCCTGAGAAATCGAAGCGAGGACTTCCCTTCGCCGCGGGTACTGCGTGCCCTTGCAAAGCGCAAGCGCGCTCCGAGCACGTACGTGCTCTGTGTATCATTCACAAAGTATTTCCAGTTTTGTTGTTATACTGACTGATCTGCCAGAGTTGCTCTGGTGTTATCACAGTGAGCTACAATAGAAGCCTCCCCCACCGTTGCGTTGTATGTATTGCGCGTTGCATCTTAATTTAATTTTTTTTTGCAATCTCCTAATACACTGTGTGTGCTAGGAGAATGCATTATCACCCTCCCATCAAAAAAACATTTATTGATTATAAATACGTGCATTAAGTTTGGTTGAATCTTATTCTGCAACATTCATACATCCAACCATTTTGACTTTCCCGTATACGTACGTACGGGAATATACGGAGTAATATACATATAGTATAGGGAAAGTTCTGTTAATGCTGCGCGAAAATATGGCAAATTTTTGATGTTGAAATCCATGAAATGAATGTTAAAATTACGTTTACATTTTTCCGGTTACAACATAGCACTCATTATTATCATAAACACGCGGTTCGCTTACTTTGGTGGTGTTAAAAACGTCACCTTCAGAATGCGAACAGAGCTTTCCGGTTTATGAAACTTTTTCCGTTGCACACTGCTAGCGACAGGAGCTTTAGTACTCGGTAGGCAACTGCAACAAGTGTAACATTAGTGAAAATTGTAGTACCTAGTCTCATGAATTAAGAGTTCGGAGCGAAGATACTTGGATCACTGCCAGATTCAAAAAACCGCGACGATTCGCATGAAGAGCCATGAGTAGGAACTCAGTTTCCTTGGAAGAATGTTTTACACTTGTCATACAAGCAAATCATGTGACATAAAGGAAATCAGTGCGTCTTGATGGAAGAGAAGTTTGCGCACATTTGTATAGGGGAAAATTAATTGAAGTAACAATAAACATGAAAAATGTTGGTCTTCAACGATTGTAATGAAAACACTATTCCTTCTCACGCTCTTTAAAATCAAGGGACTTGTAAAATTGAAGTCTTTCATCATGCCCCAATAGAATAAAATATTTATGATACTTAGGCGTACATATCCCTACACAGTATTTGAGTAACTCATCGAGCGTGCGCGTGTGCAGATGTTGTTCCGTCACTCACGGCTAGACCACTTCCCATGCACTAATCCAGACGTACGTGGTATCATTCAATGCGTCTCTGTCTCCTGATAGAGAAACTGATAATTTGTTTTCGAATCCGGCCAAAATATTCAAAGAAATTTCAGAAAAACATGTTTTTGCGTGTTTTGGCGCTGTCATATAGTGAGTATATGTATAATATAACACGTTTAAGTGAACAAATGAAATTAATTTGAACAGTGTTTGCAGAAAAAGAATTGTCCGATATCTTTCCACATGTGTTCCACTAGTCCTGAGTAGTTTGTGAAAGAAAAGTACTATACTTAGGTTTTTCTTTCTTGGCGCGAGGGATCTTGTCTTTACTATGGAATATCTCAAGGTATTTTGCGTCGTTCTCGATCGTGCCGCTAGAAGTCGCGTGAACGCTAGCATTGCTCGATACAGTCGCTAACATGCGAGTCCTGGCGGCACGACGGAGAACGACGCGAAATACCGTGAGATCTTCCATTCCGATGACAAGACCCCACGCGCCAAGAAATAAAAACCCAAGTACAGCGTTCGCATGTTGTGGGGCTCAGTGAGGTCGTGTGCAGAGCTTGAGGCCCGTGCGCGGCCAGGTGCGGCTGCTCCGCGCCCCGTAATCTCTGCGCCAATCTGCGCGCGCTCTTGTTCGCTAATGACAGCCCGCGCGCCCCTCGCTCCCGCTCGCTCCCGCCCGCGAGGACGCGACGGCGGGCCAAGGTGGAGGGCGCCCCCGGATGGCGGAACGGAAGTGCTGGGTGGTGGTGGTGGTGGTGACGGATGAGGTAACGGTAATGGCGATGGTGACGTTGGTGGTGATGCGGGTGATAATAATGATGGTAATAGTGGTGATGGTGATGCAGGTGACGATGATGGTGCGGGGGATGATAATGCTGCTGGTAATAGTGGTGATGGTGGTGATGCAGGGGATGATGGTGGTGCGGGTGATAATAATGCTGATAAGTGGTGATCATGGTGCACACGGTGATCATCGTGGTGGTGCGAGTGATGATGATGATGATAATAATAATAATAATAATAATAATAATAATAATGGTAGTAGTGGTGATGGTGATGGTCATGCTGCTGATGGTGATGCAGATATCGATAGTGGTGCTGGTGGTGGTAATAATAATGATGGTAATAATGGTGATGAGGATGAGGGTGGGGTCGTGATGACAGTAATGGCGATGGAGATAGTGCTGCTACTTGTGGCTATGTAGCTTGTAGTTGTAGGCGCAGAGATACAAGTTTTGTGGTCGTGAAAGCAGTGGCAGTGGCAGTGGCAGTGGCAGTGGCAGTGGTGGATCAGTGGTGGATCAGTGGTGGATCAGTGGTGGATCAGTGGTGGATCAGTGGTGGATCAGTGGTGGATCAGTGGTGGATCAGTGGTGGATCAGTGGTGGATCAGTGGTGGATCAGTGGTGGATCAGTGGTGGATCAGTGACGGTGGGGGTGGTGGAAGTGGCAGTGGTGGATCAGTGACGTTGGGGGTGGTGGAAGTGGCAGCGGTGGAGCGAGTGGGTGGCACTTCTTGTGGGATTCGGAGAGGCGGTTACGCTCCGGGTGGCAGGGTCAGTGCCAGACGCATCGTTAGAAACTGGCAGCTGCTGATTAAATCCATCTGCTCCTGCGTCGTAACGCGAGGCACGGTGCCTGTGAAAATGAAACTGTGGTTCTAAAACAGCACTTACTTTCTCACCCGTACTCACGCAAAATTACGTGAAAAGAACTTGAATTTTCCAAAAATTATACAGGACATTATTTCAAAATCTATCTTTAAGGAACAGGAATTAAGGAAAAACATTTTTCTCTTTATAATTGTAGTTGTAGAAAGACTCCGAAAAAAATTAAAATATCGGTTTCAAATTCATGGATCCGCGACATCAGGAAGATCGATCGAGGAATATCAATTTTGGAGAAAATCGCCTGAACTGTTTAGCCGAGCTAGCGTTGTTTACAGACGAACGGACGGACAGAGAAGTTTTGTAGTCATTCGATTTTTCGGAATCAAGGGCCCAGAAAACATAGATTCTAGCTACATCACTTGTTAGAGGATTTGGTTTCTAAATGTACCAACTGGATTTACTTAGTTTGTCGTTACGAGGGCCCTGTAAAAAGTTTTTCTACCGAAAATTCGCCATTTTTTCGCGCAGCATTACATAACTTTCTCTCTAGTGGCAAATCGGTACGAGAATGTAAAAATCAACTAAATACCGACGGCAGTACGTCTTTCAGAGTTTGTAAAGTTATAATTGAAATTCCCCTTGGTGCTTTGGAGGAACGGTTACTAATTGTTCTCATTACTTGATGTAAAAAAACTTCAAACGCCTCCACCTTGTGGGAGTTTATTTTCTCAGTTATACCTAACTGCTAAAGATATTTAAGTAATCAACGCGACTTTGCATAAATGGACTTTTTTGCAACTCCTACATGTCATCTTAAAGAAATGTTCAAATTTGGGGAAACAATTTTGCAAAGAAAGTCGATTCTAGGAACTTCAGGACCTAGGAACTAGGAACGATTCTAGGAACTACAATAATAGTAATGATACACCATATACTCTGAGCACTCGTTTACTGAATCCTTTAGATAGAGTATCTTAAAACATTTTCTCGGATTGAATAAGGTCCTTCGTGTAGTCATTATTGTAGGGCATATATGGGGGCAATCCTTATACGGTAAAAATTAAAATTCGAAATAGTAAATGGCATTATGAAATTAATGTTTCGATAACTAAGTGTCAAATTACGCTATCACAGTGTGTTTTACATAAACTATTGAGATGCAAGTCTTATGTTAGCGGAGGGATGTAGTAAGCGATAGCACACATGTCATGAACTAGAAATAATGCTAGTCAGTTCTGGCAGATTCGTTTATGAATACTGGGATATTTTTTAAAAGGTTTTGCTAGATCAGGCATATGTGAAGTCACGTTTATATTCTCATAATGAAGGAATCACAGAAAGCATTCAGGAGACATTTCGAACATGACGCATGTTTTTCATTTTGTCACCACCACCGCCACCGCCACCGCAGCCCGGCCTAGCTCGCTGCGGCCGGGCTCGGAACAGCGTATTCACAAAGGAGGGACGCCACGCCAGGATCTCCAGAGCTGACTCCTCCAACTCCCGACGCGCCACTGTTTTACGTGTAATTGAATTTGCATCCCGCTAGTGCACCAAATTAATTCCATCAAATGCTACGAGAGCGGGCGTCGCGTCGCTTCAAACCGCAGTCGTTTGATTGGATTTTCATCAAACTGAGCTCGGTCTCTTTATTGCGAACACAAACAACACAATAAAATGGAGTACATGCAAGGACTGCGCGGGTCCCCCTGCAGTGGCACAATGGTCCCTTGGTTTCGCCGTGGAAGGGACGTGATTCTCCAGGGAATTCAAATATTGCGTATCCGAACCAGGTGGACACCAGCGTACGAATGACTGCGAAAAACTCTGGCTGCTCTCTAATATTTCGCTTTATTTACTCTGCTATTTGCATTGCTATTATTTGTCAATTTCCCATAACTGAAATGCAACTATTGTAATTATAATTGTAATTATTCGTAGTGATTTATTTTGGAATGTCAAATACCAATAGTGATTGTTTATTGGAAAACAAATTAAACGTAGTTTTATTTCTTCCCAAAAACATGACTGATTAAGCTACTTTTCATGTGTTCAAATATTATAAATACTTTTCAATTGTAATCAGAGTTACTGCGTTGCAATTTGGTATGAAATACTTTTGCTAAGGTGTAGTTAAAGTAACAAGTATACTTTAAAGAGATGGCATTTGTACAGTTTATTTCTTCCATTCTTGGGAATATCTGACAAAGTCACTGAAAACTGCCTTACCTGCAATATTGTCAACATTACCAGAGTTCTCACTATTACATCCCGTCTGTTGTCGCCATCGAAGCCATTCATTTCTTCGCTTGTTTACCTCTGCAAGCTTATTTCAATACGAAATACTTCGATGATGTGGTTCGTCATGGGTCAACCATTATGGTGTTAAATAACTTTTCTTCGGGGAGTCATTATACTCTCTATCTACTTTCACCTCTTCATATTTCAGCGTTTTACGTATGTACTTGCTTTCTCATTTCAACACATAATCGTTATAATTAACCGTAACACATAATCGTAAGTTATCGTAATAACTCGTGTAAAAATTACTATAAATTCAGGCCAATTGACTAGCAAGTAGGACGGCTTCATTGGTATCTGTTATAACTGAACACGGCGCTACTAGATTGTGTCCAGCCTTTACGTAATTAAATCAACTGAACCAAATACTAAACACTATTCGAGGTTTCGGAGACAAACTTGCAGAATTCCAATAGTCTTCCGCAATTTATATACAGACGCCTAATGCTGAATTACACATATCAACTTTTTAAGAAGCTAACCAAAAGAACGAAATAGTATCTTAAAAGAATGAACTTAAATAATTTCCTCCTGCCATATCCTTTTTGCCCAGTTAGTCCTGCATGGCGTCCATCCTCACTATCATTACCCGCAACACCTAACCCCGACACGCGACTCCACGCATCAGGAGTGGGAGGGACTCTCTCCCCCACCCCCGTACACACAATGGGGGGGGGCGACAGAAGAGAAGCAAACGGTGTGGGGAGGGGGTACTGGCAAGCAGTGGGACGAAACGCCGTCGAAAACTCACATAGAATGCATTACATTATTTCAAGCAAATAATTCACCCAAAAAATTCAGACATGTGTAACATGCCTTAGTGCATACATCTCATGAAAATAAAACAGTAAATCTACATTAAATAATAATGAGTATTTCTTTCGCATTAACACTTTTTCTATGTGAATTTCTTTTCTACTCTTCATTGAAAATTATTTGCAACTACTATAATGACACAGAAACTTATTGTAAATGATGTCATTCCTCTTACCAGTTTTTTTCTGATACACTATTTTTAAATTTCATAAATTTGTTATTGTGGTGATATCATGTTATAACTTTACATGGAGGTGCATTTGAAAATTACGCCATTTCATGACTTATGATTAACAACTCCATCCTCTACTGTATAAAGCATTCAATATTTCATCATTGGACTCCATATATTTGTGCTTTTGGAGATAGTAGGTTATCTTGCTTGTTTATTCGTTTAGTTTTCGTTTGTTCTGTTCTTGCATGTTCGTACTTATTGGTGAGGGGAGAAACGTTATGATGAGTAAATTAGACGATGTAATGTTTTAGAAACAAAATTTATTAAGGTCTACATATTTCGGAGGCTTTCACTCCTCCTTGAGCGACCATGTAGTATGGCATTTGTCAGGAACACTATTCTGCTAAACTATGGGCAATGAAGATTGAATGAAAGGTTGGATCAATACGTTTCCGTTTTTATAATGAATTTATTTTTAGTTGCATGGACAGCTGTGTACATTTTCCGCCTAGAATGAAAAACAACAAAATATTACATAATGTTATTTGTTATAATGAACATGAATTGATATTAATCGACAGAACGTCGAGCCAGCGTGTTACAGTTTGTTTTAGAAAGTAATATAATTTACAAATACTTACTGCAGATATTTAGATTAGTTAGACTATTTGTTGAATAATTTGTTATTCATATAGAATTTAATAATTGTAGTCTCAGTATAATATGGATTCAAGAATTGATTCCGTGCTCCTTCTTTGCAACTATATATTTGTTTGCACTGGTTGTAAACGGGGCACTGATTAATGATCTCAATAAAGATATTCGGAATGTTGTACTGATCATGTATAAGGATAGGGGTCTTTTTTGTTTTGTGTAGGAGTGCCTTGACCTCGTTAGCAACTCAGTTTTAATTCCTGATACAGGTACTTGAATGATTCTTCTGCAGATCTTATACTAGCTTTCGATACAGTAGTATTTATTTTTTGTGGAGATCACTAGCTCTTACATTCTTTTGTCTGTGGAAATTAAATTCATATAATTCGCTTCTTTTGTTATTTAAGGTCGCATCAACATGTAGGTCATTAGCGGCCACTATTGGATTTAACGTTATGGTAACTGTGAAGATGACATGATTTGATGATGAAAGGGGGGTGCAAGGACGAACGCAAATACAACCATGTCCGAGGCGGGACTCGAACTCGCGACTCTTCGGTCCGAGATCGCCTTATACTTGATTTTTTATTTCTCGGCGCGTGGGGCCCTGTCTTCACGATGGAATATCACACGGCATTTCGCGTCTTTCTCGGTCGTGTCGCTAGGTGTCGCGACCATATCAAGCAGTGCTGGCAATCATACGACATCTAACGGCAAGGCCGAGAAAGACGCGAAATATCGTGAGATATTCCGTCGTGAAGACAGTCCCCCACGCGCCAAGCAATAAAAACCCAAGTATAGAGGTCTCGCCCACCGGGAATCGGCACTTCTTGTTTCTTTTCTTTTGACGATCAACAGACAATTTGTGCCCAGTGTTGGGCGAGACAGAAGAGCGCAGGAGGGAAGAGGTGGGGGGGGGGGCAGGCGCCCGAGGGCTTTGAAGAGGGCGGGGTTGCATTTCAAACAGCGGTGGAGAGCGGGGGCTGTGTTAGCGGCCGCGAAACTGGCGACTTGCTTACCAACTGTTGCACTTTCTGACGCAACAAAGACATTGTAATCCTCATAGAATGTAACGTACTTGAGCATCTTTGTAGATCATTTCCTCGCAATGAAAACATTGTACTCGATGTGAATCATACCTGCTTCATTGTTCTCTGAAACAGTACGTGTATTGTTATCAAGGTCGCGCATTTTGTTCTGGTTTATTTCCGTCGCCATGTCTTTTGTTTTCTCACGCTTTGTTCGATAAACAATGTCCACACATTTTTTTATTTACTATTAATGTTTTGTTGGAATGACGTTACTGTTCATGTTTTGTTGGAACTCAATGTTCTCCAGCTATGACATCATTAAAAGCACCGACATTTTTGGGTGATAAGGGTCTTCCAAAATAACATTTGATTCGCCCACGAGGACCTTCGTTGTTTCGTGCTGTTTTAGATCGTAGATGTCTGTACGATAATTCATGTTCGAAACACTAGAAATTATTTTTTTGTGAATTGTTTTAAATATTTTTTCCTCTATCGCATTTTCGGAAATATTTTTTCTAGTTTCAACAGAAGAGTGTGCCAGTATAGTTTTGGTCGTATCTGTACATTCCCTGAAAAGTTGGCAGTTCTTTCGGATATTGCGGTGGCCAGCCTGCAGCCTGGCAGGGCGGAAAGGGGAAAATCGTCGCGGGAAGAGGAAAAAAAAAAATTCAGAAGAGCTTCACGCTCCGTCATGAAATTTATTACGAATTGATGAATCACGCGGCCTCTCGACCTCCCCCTGGGGAGCTCTTTGCTCCCCTGCCCCCCTTTAACCCCCCTTCCCCCCGCCCGCCTTCACCCCCCCTCCCTCTCGCCACCCACTGCCTCTCATCCCCTCGTCCCAGCGGCCAACTGGGTGCCTCTCGTGACGCCCCGGCAGACACCCTTCGCCCTCTTTCACCCCCTGGTGCCACCCTTAGCAGCCGCGCCCACCCCTTCGCGTTTTCCGCCGCGGCGCTGCCGCCGCGCTCTCGCTCGTCTGGGGCGAAGCCTGGCCGACCGCCAGACCCACTGACCCTTCTCGGCGCTTCTATTAGCCGCGGATCGGAGGCTCAAGAATGCCTTCGCGGGTGCAGTGGGGCTGTGTACTGTTGTGACTGGTGGACAAGGGGTGGGGGAAGTAGAAGTGTAATGGCTGCGCAAACGCTAGTCCTTTGTTCTATCCTTGATAGAGACGAAGAGCATTTGAGACTGAAGCTGCCGCTTTAGATTGGGGCAGAGAGAAACTTGTGTTGGATGCGTCATTGATGTACTGTATGTCACGTATGTGGTTTCCGTTATACTTGTACCAAACTTAGACCAAAAGATAATTATTGGACAATTTAAAAAAAATTAATTATGGGTACAGTGAAAAGAATATCTAATATATGCAATAAATCTAACTATATTGGCTTACAGAACAGCTTTCAACATATTCCGAAATTGTTTAGACAGAGAATATTATTTGGCGAAATTTAACTCTGCTGAATGCTTTTTTTTTGGAGACACCCAGGCAATTAAATGTAATTATATAGAAAATAAGATTTTGTAGAAAGTGGTGAGACATTTATTTTCTACAAAGGCTGCAGATCATTTACCACCAATTATAAAACATTCGCCAAACTGTAAACATTATAAAGTACATGAAAGTTTTAACGAATCACGCACTTACTTAAAAAATTAAGCCAGATGTATGATGCACCCAATAGATGAATAGCGCAATAACGCACGAGACAAGCCATTGGTAAAAGTTACGTACACATCGTCAAATAAAAGTTGACATAAGCTAAACATATTGTGCGCTACACGAAATGAATATTTACAAATGAATGGAATAAAATTGTGATTTTTATTTAATGTACGTGTTTACAAAGCAGCAATTGACCTTTTATTAACGTGCATATATATGCTTCAGTGACGCAAAGGTTAGTCAGTGACACATGAACCAACTCGTCCTCAAACTGCCCCACGGCAAACAAGCGGCGTAATAAACGTCGATTTCGGAGATTTGCTTATATTTCACGACGTGATTTTAGGGATAACCAGATTAATGAGTCCGACGAGATTACTATGCAGAATTTATTTCGAGCGCAATGGCAATTTTAAAATTCCGAAAGAGAAAACAGATCGTTCGCAGCAAGAGAAGAGTGCAACAACCAGTGCACTGAATATTTCCCACCACTAAATAGCAGACTCCCTCACGCACGTAATAAAACATTCTGTAATCATCGTCCAACTCAGGGTAATAAAAAACGCTATGTTGCTTTCCGATTAGCAGAATTAAATATTCTGTGCAAGCGGAAATATGCGTTTTTTGCCGCTTACATATTAATGTAAAAAGGTGTTGAAAAACGCTGGTTGCGCTCCGGAAATTTGACACTGGGCATTCCAAGCTCAAGCCTAAAATTGATTCATTACAACAGTTTTGAGTGAGTTCTAGCTAATATTTTGTGCCATGAAGTATAATAATTAAAACTCACGACGGAAGTTTTTATTTCAAAAGTCATCACATTTTAATTAATGTAATGAATACTGAAATATCTTAAAATGTATTTTACTTCATTTGTATTTTAAACAGAAATTAATACCATGATACTTGGAATCAAAGGTCTTTCCGGTGTTAACAAGTTATTTTTACAGTTGGTCTAATTTGAATGGTTATTGACCATCAATGAGCTTGATTAAATGTCAAGTACTGTCCACAAAATTAATTTCGGTTCACAAACGAACCATCCGGGGTCGCTTTATTTTTCTTGACTTCAAACGAGGGCATGTAAATTATATTATTAATTATATAAATGTCGGTGATCCTTGGAATACCTTAAAGAAATGAAAACGTCGTCCACTTTGTAAGTTCGTCGCTTTTCTCTCATTTTTTTATTTTCTTATTTATTTTCTAGTTTCTTTGAATTTTAAAAGTTGCATATGAATACACAATACTGCATAGTTTTTGTTGAACCGAGAGCAACATTGTTTATCCTCAAATCATGATTGTCGTTGTCAATTTTTTGACATCTGTGTACATATTTTTGCTGAAATAAATAGATATACGTTATACAGTGCTGTACAAATACATAGATATACTTACGGTGATGTCAGATCTATTTTGAGTTCTAATGGCAGTATGATGTATCATACACAATCGTGTGCAGGAATTTGAAGCAGCGACGAAATACGTCAAGCCGAAGGTGTTGAATTGGAATCTTGTGAATTACATTGGTGTTTCCACAATCTGGCTGTCGGATGGTTGTCTTCCCATACTCCTATGTATTTCAGTCTTTAAAGTTTTTCATCATCATGAACTTCCTATGATGCAGTGGAAGACAACGGCAAACCACTAGTAAGATCAAGTTCCAGAAAGCGTGAAGACAAAAGCGTAAGCAGGTTGGGTACGTTGGGTGTTGGGGGCTTGGTGGTATAACGGTTAGCGCATCGGGCTGTTGTACCCACGTTTACGGCTCAAACCCGATCGAAGCCGTGGATTTTTAAGAGCAAAAGGCCTTCCTTCGTATGCCTTCATTCTGAGAGGAAGTGAAGCTCGAGGCCCCATGTTGTAGATTCACTGCTAAATTTGCTTGGTCAGCCAAACAAGCTGGTATGATGGCCAGTTTCGACAAGTAAAATAAGGCATTAACTAAATCTTTCCTCTCGCTTACACACAGTAATTGGGTGTGTCAATCATCTTCTTACTCTTCTTCATCCACGGACCGAGTTAAGTTCTCTGGAACAATGATCGTATCACAGGGACACACTTATAAATTCATGCCATTAAGAAACCCTGCGTAGAGTACGGTCAGATATCGTGCAAAGTTCTCTGCCCCTTTTCCTGACCTTTACCAACAGGGACTTTAAGCAAATCGTAACGTACAGAAATCGACTGCAATATCGATCTTCTGCGCATGAACAGTTCTAGTTGCGCACGCAGAGATGCTCAAAAGTGGTATAGTGTGATGATTAAAATATTACCATCGATTGGTATAAGTTACGTGCGTAATGGTTTAAGTACCTAATTATAACATTTCGCGGTCCAACATCGCTTAGGGGGCGTGCCCCCTTGTTCTTTTGGAAGCATCAGCCAAATTGTTCAATGCCCCTTCTCAACCCAGCAACAATAATTTTATTCGCCACAAATCTCCTGGCTTTCCTCCGGACAAGACCCGCTGACAAGAAATTTATTATTAACAGTTCACAGCACTCAAGGGAGTCAAAAAGACACCCCAGCGTGTTTTTGTCTGCATTTTTGTTTAGGTATGGAGTTACTGTTTCATCTTTTAAGATTTAGAACCTTCCTTAACCGTAAATGATAGTTACGTCTTTCAACACTTATCGGATGTTAACGAAAAAATGGAAAGAGTTGCCATGCGTGATTTCGCTTTGTGGTCTCTGTCGTTCTCTTACAGCCAGACCTGACCATAATGACTAGAGAGAGGAATTTTATGCCCTAAAAAATTTTGAAGAATGCTTTTAAAAATATTCATTTATGGCCTAAACGTTCTGAAATATGACCTTTAATTTCCCATTAAAATTAAGAATATTTAATTTCCTGCATAAACGTTCCTTGGTAAAATTCAGGAGAAGCAAGCTTGGAATCGATATGTGTATATATATATATATATATATATTGCAACGGAACATGCCATCTCTCGACATGCCGGCACTAACCAACCTTTGATGGGCTAGGGCGGATATACCCCACGAGAATCAAATGCTTCTGGCGTGGGTGTCACCAGGACGTCACGGCGCTCCAGTCACCGCCTCGTCGCCAGGCCCTGCCGGTTGTTTATCAAAATATTTTCTTTTATAGGATGCTCCCTCCCTAGGAAATCCTACATGGTTTAGTGACCAGGGAAAATCACAATCCACAAATGCTTTATATCTCATTCATTAACCAAAATTGATTACATAACATTACAACATGCAGCGGGCAAACCACTGCTTTGCCCTACACTGCCTGTACACATTACACCTAAGAGAGATTTCGATAATCCTATTTCCAGCTGGATTTACCTAAACATTCTCTTAAGATTTTCATTACTACTTAAATTAGTGTGGCATTACTTATTGCCTTTCACATAAAAGCACATGTACACTGACTCTTTCGATAAAGAAAAAGACTGATTTTAACAAAGTTACTTATTGTTCTGGTTTAGATGCATGTAAGCATCGTATTCTATTTTAAATTCTGTTTAGAACGACCCTTTGAACATGAAAGAAAGACCAAATCCAAATCTAGAATTGTCCTCATTAGCCTCTCCTATTTCTGCTAATACCTTGTATTTTTACAGCACTGTGTCAAAGTTTACAGGTACTCACTCTCGTTTGCTGCATGGCGGTGAAATACCGTTACACCTCCCCCTCTCGCGCGCGTTCCGGAGACCTCCCGTTCGCCCACTAGCAGCCGGGAAGGGCGTAGCGATGACCTCGCTGTCTTCACGGCCGCTCGAACAAATGGAAGCCTCGGCGAGCCTGTGGAGTAGCGGCGGGCCCGATGGCGACCTCGGGATGCAACGGTGAATTGCACCGCGGCGCCTCTCGTACTCGCTGTATTCCACGTCACGTACCAACTTCTCGGCTGTACCTTCTTCTTCTATCTTCTCCCTTCTTCTTTCTGCGTTTTCCTTCAATGCGAATTACACGTCAGTTCAGAAAGTTCAGACGTCTGTAATTTTCTTCCTCACAAACTCATTCCGGACAACAGTTCATTAAATAATTCTTGATTTGAACATCGGGCTCGTTTCACTTTGCTCCCGTGCACTTTGAAAGTTCTGGTGGCGTTGGAAGTTGTGAATTACGCACCGACTCACGTTATACTTGGTCATGAATTCTGTTTTAGAACAAAACTGCTCCTAGCGGATATTGCATCTCGTCGTTAACTTTTTTCTAAAAGCAACGTTTCACGTCGTCGAAAACTTGTTCTAGAAGAAACATTCTACACGTCTCGCCTCGTCGACAACTGTTCCTAGAAGAAACGTCCTACACGTCTCACCTCGTCGACAACTTTTTCTAGAAGACCCGTCTTGCCTCGTCGGAAACTCTTTCTAGAAGACCAAATTCTACATCGGTTACCAGGCTGCCTCTGTCCTACTCTCCTCGCGTGACCTACGCCGACCAATGGCTATCGTGGGATTTTCGGCTCTCTCCTCATTGGCGACCATCGGTTCCGGTTGTAGGCTTCGAAATTATTCGACGCCTTCGTCATCCGCTGACGTCGACGGCGCGCGGCTTTCAAAGCTGCCTGCGCCTTATGGTGTTCGGGCTGGTTGTAGATTTATTATGGGACGAATGGATTTCGTCCATTTTCGTCTCATTGCCCCCATAACGGTAAGATTCTTCGACGGTCATTTAAAATGATGGAGAAGAATCTTCAACGAGAACTATTCAAGAATTCTTTTATTTTTCCCATCGACTTTTCATCTTTCTGTTACCTGATCATTCGAATCAGCAACCCGTTATTTAGTAAGGTTTCAAGTTGAAGAAGTTATATGTTCCTATTACTCTTCCGTCTTCATCTATTAATTCGGCTGCATTTGGAGCTACCAATCTTGTCACTGTGTACGGTCCCTCGTACAGGTGAAAGAATTTAGCAAATAATTTTAGCCTTGGTACTGATACTTTTGGAGTTCGTAGCATGACTTTTTGATTCACCCTAAACACATATGGTCGGCTTTTTACTTTCTTTTTCCGTTCTTCGGCAGCCTTGCGGAGCCTATCCAGAATTTGTTGTTCCGTGTGGTAGGGTTCCGGTCCGGTCACATCTTCACGGTCTAGATATCCCAACACATGTGGTGGTTTGCGGGCGAAATGGGCCTCGTATGGACTCATCCCGATGCTTTCATGCGGCACGTGGTTCAACCATCGATTCACATGGGGCACTAACTCGGTCCAATCGTCATGTTTCTGGCTGCAATAAGTTCGGAACAGTCTCGACATTTCTTTCATCACCCGTTCGCTTGGATTTGATTGCGGGTGGCGAATGGACGAGTAAATTGGAGTTAAATTTTTCTCTTGTAATGCTGTTTTCCACAGTTGGCTAGTGAATTGAGTTCCATGGTCACTCAAGACTCTACGATACTGTCCTGCTATTGCTAAATATTTCTCCAGCTGTCGTAAACACTGGTTAGTGGTGATCTTATTAATGGGGTACACTTGTGTAAACTTTGTAAACAAGTCGATGATGACCATGATATACTTATTCCCGCGCCTCGATTTTGGTAATGGCCCGTACAAATCGACTGCAATGATATCATTTTTCCCTTCGGGAATGATCGGTGTCACTGTACCCGCATACGATCGATTCGGAAACTTTGTCCTCATGCATGTCTCGCACGACTTGATTACTCGTTTCACATCCCTATCCATGTTTTTCCAATAACATAGTTCGCTTATAATGCTTTTAATTTTTGTGGACCCGTAATGTGCGGCTTGAGCGTGGACATAGTTAATTAGTTCCTCCGCGTGCGCTTTTGGGATCCAAATTTTGTAGGTAATTGGAGCGGTGTTCAATCGAATCAGCACCATGTCATTGGTCAATCTCCACCTCTCGGGATCTCTCTGCAATTTCGTCACGACTTCTTCGTCTTCTGTTTGCCCTCTTCCCTCAAGCACACGCTTGACTTTACTAATTTCGTCGTCGTGATTTTGAAGGTCTGCCAATGTGGACCAATCCCATAGAAAACTTTGAGGAATTTTTAGATCGATTGCATTGACTTGTTCGACGCCTTTATGGGTGATATTCGTCTCTGGAGCTGGGAACTGACGACTGAGTAAGTCAGGTAATACATTTTTCTGCCCCTCGACATACTCGATTCGAAAGTCAAATTGTTGTAGCCACAGTGACCACCTCATCAGCCTATCGTTTTGCCAATTGCAACGATTTAAAAAGATTAGGGCTTTGTGATCGGTTTTGATGACAAAACTCCTCCCCATTAAGTAATTCTTTAATTTAGTTAGGGCCCAAACAACGGCATAGGCTTCTTTCTCCGATGTCGTAAAACGGATCTGCGGCCCTTTTAAAGCAGTGCTGACCAAATGATGATTTTTGTCTCCCCATCAATGACTTGGTACAACATCGCTCCCACACCCAAATCACTACTATCTGTTTGTAGATACATAGGCTGCGTGAAATCTGGATGTGAAATCGTGCATGTTTGTAAAAACATATGCTTAAGATCGTCGAACGCCTTCTGTTGAAGTTCCGTCCATTCCCATTTCTGATCTTTTCGCAATAATCGATATAATGGAGCCATCGTTAGAGCATAATTATAGCAAAACCTGCTAAAATAATTGCAGACTCCTAAAATTCTCTTTAGTTGCCTATTATTCTTTGGTCGGGGTATGGCTTCGATTTCTTTAATTCTATCCAATCCCATTTGAATTCCATTCTTCGTGATTTCATATCCCAGAAATTTGATTTGTGGTACACAAAAATGGGATTTTTCAAGATTTAATACCAAGTTATTTTGAATCAACAATGGTAATAACTTTCCCAATGCTTCAAGGTGACGTTCAAAATCTGTCGAATGAACTAAGATATCATCAACGTAAAGAGTGGTGTCTTGTAACCCAGCATTGTTCATAATCTCGTCCAAACATTGAACCAGCGCAGCTCCACTGTTACGCAATCCAAATGGGACACGTTGAAATACATAGCTTCGCCCCTTGTAGACGAACCCTGTGTATTTCTGATCCTTCGGATGCAACCTCATTTGATAATATGCCTTGCTGAAGTCCGTTGATGAGAAGTACCCCTTATTGGCGAATCGTAACAATATTTCATCAATTTTGGGCGGTACATCCCTATACGGTATTGTCAGCGAATTCAAGTAACGCGCGTCTAAGCATAAGCGCAATGTGCCGTTCTGCTTTTTCACTATTACAATTGGATTGACATACGCCGTAGTCGCCCTTTTGATTATGCCTTCTTCTAACATTTCTTCAATTTGTTTTGAAATTGCTTCTTGGTACGCCACTGGTATAGGATAGCTGCGTCCTTTGAACGGCGTCTCGTCTGTGAGTTGGATACGAAACACGTAATTTTTCACTGGCTCGCGATTTTTCTCGAACACCCTTTTGGCGCTGATGAGTAACTTCGATAACTTGGCCTTCTGTTCTTTGTCGAGGAGATCAGCGGAATTAACTTTCTCTTCAATTGATTCAATCAAGTCATTTGTCGCGGACGAACATAAATCTATTTCATCCTCATTTTCAATTAACTTTTCTTCATCAAATTTCATCACTGTGTTAATTCTCGCGTTTCCACGACCTATCAGAATTTTCGCGGCTCTGGTATCTACAATTACATCATTCTCCACGAGAAAATCAATGCCTAAAATTACTGCGTACGTGAGTCCTTTTACTACGAGACATGGCGTGTCATAGACCTTGCCTCCTATTTCTAATGGTGCATAAATTTGTTTTTTGATCGGGCTCGACTTGTTTCCAATCGCAGTTGTAATTCGCGTACTTTTAATTGGCAATTGAGGTAGTTCAATCTTCGATTCCCTTAACGCATTGTAGGCGTCTTCATCCATTATGGTTGCCATGGAGCCAGTGTCCACTAACGCCTTCATCACCACGTCGCCGCAGCATACTTCAATCACCGGACAACGATATGGATACTCGTTCGTTGTGACCATATTCCATATGACACCCGTCGGTGGATCACCTACAGAGATTACAGGAACCACGTTGTATTCAGCTTGAACGTTGTTCGACATGGGGTTCCCGCTCACATCGAACTGTGGCAGTTTCCCGATGTTGATGGCTGACATTGATGTTTGTCCCCTAATTCTTCATTATTCTCTTCTTCTTTAGTCTTGCGCTTGTTTTGAGGGTATGTTTTATTAGTCTTCTCCCCTCCTGGTTTTGAAGTTCGGTCTTTCGTTTCATTCCGAAAGTTATTTTCTTCCGTATTTCGATCATTCTTTTTATTGTTTGGTTGATCGCTCTGTTTCGATGATTTTGCCTCTTGACCTCCCACACTCGTGCTGATGGCATTAATCGTCGTACTAGTCTTGCCTCCCTTCATGACATTATCTGCTGTAATATCATAATTACCTAGCAAGCTTTGGAATGCCTCAATGTCACGCGGAGCTATGCTTCTTATCAAGTTCTGTATGCTGTATGGGAAATGTCTTGTTAATAAACAAATAATTTCTTTGTCTTCCATAGGTGGCGAACATAACTTGAGTGCAGCAATCTTCCCCGCCGCATAATCGCGCATGCTTCCTAGCGTCGGCTTGTAGTACGTATTCATAACTGTCATCTTGTGGTTGAGTTGAATTTCCTCGCTCCAATATCTATTTAAAAATTTTATTTTAAATTCTTGAATTGTTTGAGGAAACGGTTCAAGCGTTTCTAACCATGTTCTTGCATTTTTTTGTAAAATCTGGTACAATAAATGCGTTTTATATTGCTCTGGCAAGCGACTAAGAGCCATAAAACTATCTAGTGCCTTTAAGAACGAATATGGATGTTCTTCGGGCAATCCCGAAAACTTCAAGGTAGGTGGCACATTTAAGTTTAACGGGTGCGTCGAACCTACAGCTGCCGGCATGGTATCTACCGTTGCTTGCAAGTCGTTTAGTTTTGTTAGCACTTTCAAACGTTCTTGTGTGCCCACTTCTACCTGATTTGAAATCCCTTTCAGTTCTTGTGCGATTTTGTCTTCATGTCGTTTCGTACGAATTTCGACGAATTCAGTTATTGAATCAATTCGCGTGTTCATTTCTTCACATTTATTTTGTACAGTTTCAATCTTCTCAGACTGTTCCTCTACTTTTCTTGCTTGTGCCTCTAACTTCTTGTCAACTTCATTCTTCAATTCGGCTGCCCCCGTTTCCTGTGCTCGCTGAATTGCTTCGACCTTGTCGTTAACAGCACTTATTTTGGTTGTCAACTCCGTAGCTAAAGCATTTTGCTGTTCTTTCAACTCCGTAGCTAACACCTGGTTTTGTTGTTGAATCTCGCGTTGAACACTCTCTTGTACATGTTGGATGTTTTCTTGTACCTGTTGCATGTCGCGTTGAACATTCTCTTGTACATGTTGAATGTCGCGTTGTATTTCTGCAGCTATTGCGTGGTTTTGTTGTTGCATATTCTCTATCTTATTGGTAAGGGTTGTATGGAAATTACCTAACAATGCCCTCATTAGGTTTAGCATGGGGTCATCCGGACTAACGGGTGGTAATTCCCCTTCTAACATTTCCGGTGACGATTCTAATGGCTCTGTTCCGCGAGCAGATTCGGTCGGCGTTCGTTCTACGGTCGGCCTTGCCTCCACTTCGCGCTGCCCTCCTCCTCGTCACTGTTAGCGGCCTCTGCCCCCACTAAGCCTCTACTTTGCATGAATCTATCCGCCATGATACGAGGTTGAGTACCCGTTTACAGCAATTCTTTACACAAAAGATATTTGTTGGAAACGAAATTACCTCCCTCACAACACACTGAATAATTTATACACTCCACAACAAAATCACATAGAAATAGAACTTATCACACTGCTGAAAATAAAACACAAAACATGACATGTACACTGCAATAAATTGTAACACTGTAACAACTATGAACACCGCACATCATTCACAAGTATCGTTCTCCTTTCAATATTTCCTTTTAACTTTAATTTTATTCATAGCATTGTGTGTGTTCCCTCTTTGATTTGACAAGTCACTACACAATCTTATATGGGACTTTGGAAACCCTAAATTTTAGCCTTATTAATGATGCAAATATTAATTTCCTCTCTCCTGCTATCATTAGTTAATGCTAATTTAACTTTCAGAGTCCCTGTTCGGGCGCCATTTAATGCAACGGAACATGCCATCTCTCGACATGCCGGCACTAACCAACCTTTGATGGGCTAGGGCGGATATACCCCACGAGAATCAAATGCTTCTGGCGTGGGTGTCACCAGGACGTCACGGCGCTCCAGTCACCGCCTCGTCGCCAGGCCCTGCCGGTTGTTTATCAAAATATTTTCTTTTATAGGATGCTCCCTCCCTAGGAAATCCTACATGGTTTAGTGACCAGGGAAAATCACAATCCACAAATGCTTTATATCTCATTCATTAACCAAAATTGATTACATAACATTACAACATGCAGCGGGCAAACCACTGCTTTGCCCTACACTGCCTGTACACATTACACCTAAGAGAGATTTCGATAATCCTATTTCCAGCTGGATTTACCTAAACATTCTCTTAAGATTTTCATTACTACTTAAATTAGTGTGGCATTACTTATTGCCTTTCACATAAAAGCACATGTACACTGACTCTTTCGATAAAGAAAAAGACTGATTTTAACAAAGTTACTTATTGTTCTGGTTTAGATGCATGTAAGCATCGTATTCTATTTTAAATTCTGTTTAGAACGACCCTTTGAACATGAAAGAAAGACCAAATCCAAATCTAGAATTGTCCTCATTAGCCTCTCCTATTTCTGCTAATACCTTGTATTTTTACAGCACTGTGTCAAAGTTTACAGGTACTCACTCTCGTTTGCTGCATGGCGGTGAAATACCGTTACACCTCCCCCTCTCGCGCGCGTTCCGGAGACCTCCCGTTCGCCCACTAGCAGCCGGGAAGGGCGTAGCGATGACCTCGCTGTCTTCACGGCCGCTCGAACAAATGGAAGCCTCGGCGAGCCTGTGGAGTAGCGGCGGGCCCGATGGCGACCTCGGGATGCAACGGTGAATTGCACCGCGGCGCCTCTCGTACTCGCTGTATTCCACGTCACGTACCAACTTCTCGGCTGTACCTTCTTCTTCTATCTTCTCCCTTCTTCTTTCTGCGTTTTCCTTCAATGCGAATTACACGTCAGTTCAGAAAGTTCAGACGTCTGTAATTTTCTTCCTCACAAACTCATTCCGGACAACAGTTCATTAAATAATTCTTGATTTGAACATCGGGCTCGTTTCACTTTGCTCCCGTGCACTTTGAAAGTTCTGGTGGCGTTGGAAGTTGTGAATTACGCACCGACTCACGTTATACTTGGTCATGAATTCTGTTTTAGAACAAAACTGCTCCTAGCGGATATTGCATCTCGTCGTTAACTTTTTTCTAAAAGCAACGTTTCACGTCGTCGAAAACTTGTTCTAGAAGAAACATTCTACACGTCTCGCCTCGTCGACAACTGTTCCTAGAAGAAACGTCCTACACGTCTCACCTCGTCGACAACTTTTTCTAGAAGACCCGTCTTGCCTCGTCGGAAACTCTTTCTAGAAGACCAAATTCTACATCGGTTACCAGGCTGCCTCTGTCCTACTCTCCTCGCGTGACCTACGCCGACCAATGGCTATCGTGGGATTTTCGGCTCTCTCCTCATTGGCGACCATCGGTTCCGGTTGTAGGCTTCGAAATTATTCGACGCCTTCGTCATCCGCTGACGTCGACGGCGCGCGGCTTTCAAAGCTGCCTGCGCCTTATGGTGTTCGGGCTGGTTGTAGATTTATTATGGGACGAATGGATTTCGTCCATTTTCGTCTCAATATATATATATTATATATATATATATATATATTATATATATATATATATATTATATATATATTATATATATATATTAAATATATATATTATATATATATATATTATATATATTATATATATATATTATATATATATATTATATATATATATATATTATATATATATTATATATATATGTGACAGGAAACATCGGCCAACTATACCCAAATATGCACCAACATATAAATCTATATGGCATCCAATTCTAACCAGATGTCAAGGAATTTCACTTAGGTATACCCTTAAGAAACGGACAAAAAAATGCAAAATTATACGAATCCGCTCCCTAATAATCAAGTTAAGTTTTTATCTTAATATCTGTTGGGAATACTTGTGTAAACGGAGCAATGTATTGAATGTTGAACTAACAGCAATCCGCCATCTGTGTCTCAGCTAAGGGACTGCAAAAACAGAAAATGTTCAAAATACATATTGTGTTGCATTATCTCAAAAAACGAAAGTATTTTGTCACAAGAATGCAGAATCTGATTGTAATCAGAGGCGTATCTGCGGTATGGCGGCCATGGCACGTGCCATGGGCGCCACTCGTAAGGGGTGCTATTTAGAGTATACCCACTAAAACAAATAACAACCACCCTAATTTGCTGTATTCTGATACGGGCGCAAATTCTTTGCTTGCCATGGGCGCCTGAATACCTAGATGCGCCTCTGATTGTAATGCATTGCTAATCACATGTGTCATTATTTCTTAAATGTATAAAATTTTCCTTCCCTCATATTGATGTTCTCTGGGTACAGAAATAGCATTGTCATGCGATTGTTAATTGCAAATAAATTATTCTAAGAAATAAGAGTTAGACGTTTTCTCAAAATTAATGTTACGAGTAGTCTGCTTCGGTAGCGCATGGTTTCGTTGCAGTGTCCATGTACTGGAGCTGAAAGCTGCGTATAGAATTCCGTATGAAACATGTTTTCATTCCATGTTGTTGTGACGATGTGGCATATCCACACCATGCCTCCCAGTAATTATTAATTTATCAGCAACTTGCTTGCCTTACCGTTCCTCACGCAGTGGAAGTCCAAAACAAACCACTTTTATAATCACATTGTTAGCAAACGGAACAACCTAAAAGCGAGAGCCTCTTATCCCTTCCACTCTCCCTAATTGAGGTAGGCGCACACCATTACCAACACCACCATCATCCACCAATCGATTTACTTCCTCCCGACCACCTACCACATAGCGTATCGACGACTCCACGCCGTCAACAAACCCTGCCCTAGAGCACTCCCCGATATCGCGCGAAGTTCTGCATCACGCCGTATCTCCGCAATAACGAAATCCTAATATCGAGTGAGCGGTTATTTGGCTAAACCCCTGCGCTGGGAGCCCGCGGGCCCATCCATTTTCGGGGTTTAATCCTTCATCGCGAGCGGCGGCGGTGGGTCTGCCCCGCGCGTGTCGCACAAAGGCAGCTGGTCGCCCCCGCGCCGCCCGCTGCATTCATCACGCATTGACTCGTCGCGGCGGCGTTTTTGGGGATTCCGCCGATGCTCGGCGCGGCGTCGGGCGGGCGCGGGCGGCGCGGGGCGAGTCGCAGGGGGCCGTGCGTCGCGGCCCCCTGCGCGCAGATAATGCGCGTCATGTGCAGGCGGAAGAGCGACGCGGAGGCGATCGGCACGGCCTCCTGCGAAGGGGTTGCTGCGCGGCGCAGTTGAGCCAAGGTGGGAAGTTGCTGATCAAAATTGCTTCTTCCTCTGGCGATCGGCACGGCCTCCTGCGAAGGGGTTGCTGCGCGGCGCAGTTGAGCAAAGGTGGGAAGTTGCTGATCAAAACCGCTTCTTTTTCTGAGGATCGCCATAGCCTCCTGCGAAGGAGTTTCTGCACGGCGCAGTTGAGCAAAGATGGGAAGTTGCTGACCAAAATTGCTTCTTCCTCTGGCGATCGGCACGGCCTCCTGCGAAGGGGTTGCTGCGCGGCGCAGTTGAGCAAATATTGGAAGTTGCTGATCAAAATGTTTCTTTCTCTGGCGATCGCCACGGCCTCCTGCGCAGCGGTTACTGCTCGGCGCAGTTGAGCAAAGCTGGGAAGTTGCTGATCAAAACCGCTTCTTTTTCTGAGGATCGCCATGGCTTCCTGCGAAGGGGTTGCTGCGCGGCGCAGTTGAGCAAATGTTGGAAGTTGCTGATGAAAACATTTCTTTCTCTGGAGATTGCCACGGCCTCCTGCGAAGCGGATACTGCCCGGCGCAGTTGAGCAAAACTGGGAAGTTGCTGATCCAATCCGCTTCTTTTTCTGGGGATCGCCATGGCCTCCTGCAAAGGAGTTTCAGCATGGCGCAGTTGAGCAAAGGTGGGACGTTGCTGATCAAAATTGCTTCTTTCTCTGGCGATCACCACGGCCTCCTGCGAAGAGATTGCTGCATGGCATTGGGTGGCGGGTAGGTAGATGAGCAAATTTGGGAAGTTGCTGATCAGAACGTCTTCTATATCTCATGCAAAGTTTGATTGATCATTTCGTATTTTCGGGCACGTCGACAACTATGGTCATTAGTACCGTGTTCCTTCTTTTATCGTGTGAGGTAGCGATGTCCTTCCCAGAGTAGATGATGAGATCCGGCGCCGACCTACGTGTCGGTTTGCGGGATTTTCCTCATCCAGGTATTTCCCATTAATGGGACACCGATCCGGGAGAACCTCTATGCTCGCGACTAGTCTTTCCACATGAGTGGTTGTGTAGTGGATGCATGTGTGTGTGTGTAAGTAAGAAGTGTGGATGGGAAGAGGAAGGAAACATCGCGTACAGTCTATGGTTCTGTTGTGAGGGACGTGCCCCGGCATTCGCCTGGTGAGCTAGAATTCGACCTCCAGAGCAGCCCACCGCAAGAATTATCCTCCAGGCAGCGGCTGAGTTCAATCAAGCTACATAATTAGTGTCGAAAATTCTGCTTACATCGGAACTCGAGTCCTAGATTTCTATTCAGAAGCACTGCAATGACTTTCTTGGCCCAACTCAGCAGATCTTTAACGCCAAGGCTCCAATAAGGTGAATGCGCAGGTTTTCTGAGAGCACCAACTACGAGGTTGGTGAAGTCTCAGGCTTCCGCGGCCAGATTTTCAGCCAATCATACTCGGTCCCCCTCATCCATTATCCGAGCGCTGACTACACTGGCGCGAACTGGAGAGAAAGTTATGTAATGCTGCGCGAAAGAAGGCACATTTTCGACAGAAAACTCTTATTTCATGCCACGGGTAACGAAAAAGTGGATAAATACCTTTATTAAATTTGGAGAAAGTCCTCTAACTCTTGGTGTAGCCAGAATCCATGTTTTGTGGGTCCTTGATACCGAAAAATCGGTTCACAGCAAAACGTCTCTCCGTCTGGTGATATTTCCCGATCGATCTTGCTGATGTCGCGGTCCCTTGAATTTGAAACAGATATTTTAATTTTTTTTGAGGGGGGTACTTTACATGAATCCCTTGGGTCATTTTCAAAATTGAAAGAATAGCTTCATTTTTGACTAAATTTTGATGTTGCGTAGTGTGAAGAATGTTCAAAATAATGGTGCAGACCTCATGTTCGTTGAATATTCGGATTTTTCGAAAATAGCAAAAGTTCAAACTTTTTTTCGGAGCCTGCTACAACAAAAATATTAAAGATAGGGAACTTTAAACTTAATGAAATCTGTTCATTAAAGATATATTTTTAAATAAAGTCATTAATTTTTTTCGAAAATGCGAAAAACTGAATTTTCGCGGAATTTTGTGTGAAATTACGAGCGAGAAAGTACGTGCTGTTTTAGCCCCACTAGTCACATTTTACTAAACCCTCTCGATTTGATTTCAGTTCGATTCATTTTTCGTCCTCTTTTTAGGCTTTCTCTCCCTCTGTAGCAACTCCGCGGGGGCGTCGGGGGGCGCTCCTCCACTGTTTGTCGGCCGCTATCGTTCTCATGCCGCGCCCGCCCGCCCGCCCGCCCGCCCGCCCGCCCGCCCGCCCGCCCGCCCGCCCGCCCGCCCGCCCGCCCGCCCGCCGCCGCGCGCGTTTTGCAGTCGGCCGATTAGACGTCCGCCTGCCTGCTCGTCCGTCCGTCCGCCCACTCGCCCGTCCGCCTGCCTGCCCGTCGGCTCGTCCGCCCACCCGGCCGCCGCCGCCGCCGCCGCCGCCGCCGTCGTCGGGGTGACGTAAGAGCTAGTCGCGCGTTCAATCACTGGCCCTGACAAGCGGCTGCGGCGGAGTGATGTGTTCATGCGTGCGGGCGCGCTCGCGCGAGGGGTGCGTGCGTGGATGCGTGCCTCCTCCCCCTCTCCACGCACAACCCGTTGCGATGCGCCCCGCCCCACCCGCGCCTCCCGCCACGCCCCCGAAAACTAAGCGGGCCCCCGGGGATTGGAACGGACCCTACGCGGTCGTGGACGGCTTCAGGGAGGATTCAACTACCCTCGGGCATTTACAGCGAAGTCACTTATGAAATATTAACGAAATTGAGCATTCGAGATCTTAGAATAACTCATAGAAGGTCGTCAAATTTTCCTGCCATTATTCTTTTGTTCTCTTTCGTTTCACCCCCTTTTTTGAGCTGGAAAGATAGTAAAATAAATTGACACTATATCTCGTTTTTCAGTAAATGTGTCAGTAAGTGTCACACATGTTACCCTACTTGTCGTTTAAAGACCATTTTTTTTGTCGAAGAAATATTGATTAAACGTGATGTATTTTCTACATTTAATAAACAATTCTATCGTTCACGAAGAAAAATTACCGTATTTTAAAGATTATTTTAATTAAGTCTGCTAAACGCATGCTTGGGATACCGTTTCTTTCTTCAATATTGCGAAAATAAAAGTTTCTCCAAAAACATAATATTTTCGACCATTAAATATAGGTTTCGCATTGAAATAATTTATAATTTTTTGTGAACAATAGGCCCTAATCGATAGATTGAAGAACCTCTCAAACTTTATTTGACTCATAACGTCCTTATTCAAACAATGAAGACGACTAAACAACACATTTTCAATATTGCTCAAAGATTTAACAAATTTTCTTATCAATTAATAACGTATATTTTAATAATATTGAAATTGACCATTTGTTTATAGTTCACTGTAGATATTTCTTTTAACAACATATTTTTCTTTAATACTAATATCACCGCCGGCTGAAGGATCTTTGGTATTTCCTTATTTTCTATCTTCGATTTCAACTCGCGTTACAGCAACGGAAGAACGCGTTTTGTGCATCCCTGTTGGCAAGTCATCGGTCATACGGATGAGAGCTCTTCCACTTTCCTTTATTACCCCCCGTGGGCGTATCGTTTTTCTCTTTATCTTATTCGTCGAAGCAATTCGTCGTCCTTCGTCCAATGACACTAAATTTCAATAAATTTGCTTTTATGACGAACATCCTGCACATGTAACAAGACAGAGATTAATGTCTCATGCGTCTAATTGTATTAATACGTAGAGATTAGATAATGCTGCGTAAATCTTAACGCTTCTTTTCATTCTAAATCAGCGTTAACGTATTTAGCTTGTAAGACGAAATGTGAGGTTTTATTATTGTGCATTAGCTTGAAGGAAGACTTGCAAAATTTGGCGACATTTTGTGATATTCCAGTGAGAAATGGAAAACGTTTTTAATATCAATTGCGTAATAGTATTGGGTCTCCAGAATCTTGCGTCAAAATTTATGCTGATGAATAGGATCATATTATGTTATTGTTTTTTTTAACTTTTCTTGGGAAAATAATTTTATACGTGTATGAACATTCTACAATATGCAGTCAGTACATTTGGGAAGATATTACTGATTATTTTTCCTGATTCCCAATTCCCAGATGGATTAAATTATAAATTGTCGACGAGCAGAACTTTTTTAAATTGTTAATACAATTATTTTCTCATTTCCATTGCACATTACATGAATTCTATTGTTACGTTTTTTTAGTAGTTACAACACTCACGTGTATTCTAATCCGCATATACACATCATCAAAGCGGAGTCTTGCGCCTTGTTATGAACGCTGAAATGAACCGCGGCGTGCTCTTACACGTTGGCAACCCTTCCTCTTCATCCTCCAATTATAAACCGAGCGATCCTCTGCTCCAGTCGTTGAAGTTGCTGGGGTCTCCAATTAGGAAGGCCGTGCTAGACCGCAGCGCCCCGCAGGCGTCAAGAAGGCATCTCCGTAGCATATCGAGGCCCAAGGAACGTGTCTCGGCAGTTGCACCACATAACGAGAATGTTCTCTATATCTTCCCGTGGATAAAGAGAGAGACCAAGGAAACAAGCGAGTGAGACAAACTGTAAGTTGGGGTGGAATGGGTTTCAACAGGCCCTTCTAAATCCACAAATTTGCATTTCGCGCTGAGAGACAAATTCACTAGGTTGTTTTGTAAGCCGTAGATATGTGGCTATCTATTCCGCAACTCTGACCTGGTATCATGCGTTTTGAAGTCAAGAACAAATTCCAGAAGGAAACAACGTTTAGAGAAGCGAATATTGTAAATATATTTTTTAGACAGCCCACAGTAAAATCAGGGACTATCGTGGTATTCAATGTGTGCTAAAATTTCAATTATTGACACTAGGGCTCAAAGTGACACTATTCTCAAATGTACATATGAAACTGTCGATAAAACAAAGAAAACAAAATAATTTTGTTCGATTGCATCAAGTACTACTGACCTTAATGTATCAAGGGGTTTGTATACTTGGATTAAAATAAATTGAATGTCAATAAGCTTGCCTAATAATGTGTGTGTGTGTTCCACACGTGGTAAAAGTGATTTTATTTTGTCACTCAAAAATAACTATTTTATAAAACAAGGTATTCGCCGACACAGTTATTAAGACAACGCCATAACGTCTGAAATAAAAAATGGGTAGAATCGAGCTTCTCCTAAGGAAGGAGTATTTGCAGGAATATTTTATTACGAGGAAATAAGTGTACGTTTGACAACGGGAAATGCGTCCATCAAGAAATCTCTTTTAATAAAGAGAGTTTTTGATGTACTCATTATAATATCGGTTAATTAAATTCGTTTAGATTTTTGACAGTTTAGATGAAAATAATATTTTATGCAATTCGTTTATAATGTTAAGCTTTATTACACGAATACATGTTTTGTATGAATGCAATAAAGCAACATTATAAATGAGTTGTTTACGCTATATTTTGTGTGACAGCATTTTAAATTTATAAGAGAATCAAACTTAATTTTGCGAAAAAACTTTCATGTGATATATCGGGTACTTGACATCCGTACGAGAAAACGGTGGTCAGCTGATCCGTTTACCTCTACCTCTACCGATTCTCTCGCTGCGATTGGCTGAAAGTGTGATGACGCTATCCTTCGTGTCGTCAAATCTAATATGTCATCATTTGTTCCGTAAAACGCCTAATTATGAATGATCATTTGCAACAGAAAAGACCCTTTATAATGCTGGGATAAAAAAATTAATTTATTGTACCACTAGCGTCAATAAAGACCATTCTCTTGTTATTTATTTTTCGTTCTATAAACAAACACACGCTCATGTCATACGCTTGTCATGTGCCGTTCACTCTGAAGTCAATTTTAAGATAATAAAAATAAAAACGAGTAACTTTAAGTTTTTAGATTTCTACAAAAAGGTCATAAAATTCCATTTACCCCTTTGAAATCTTTACTCCTCTGAAAACTCATTTTCAAACAGGAAAGTCTCAGATACGAGACATAACATGGAAAAGCCATCAGTTCCCCCAACTGATGGCTCATCACTAGACGATCATCGGAGTATCACTAGAGTGTGCAACAATTACTCCGCTTCTTCTATCTATAATATTTTTAAAACCCTTATAACAACGCACACACGGTAAAACGTCAATTGCTCGTGAGAATCTCGCTAATCTGATAATCTCATACAATCTCATAGGCCTGCACCAGCTGTTTGGCTCCGAACCGGTATTACCGGTGTCTTTGCAGCGACTCAGACCGGAATGATCTTGGTTTGAATCCCGACGGCGCGACGGCAGTTTTTCGGCACTAGCTGCTTATGTCGCATTCTGCCGTTGTCTGGAGAAGAATTTCAGTATGGGGCTCCTCTGAGCAGTAGTTTTCGGTGGTTGCTCTTATAAACACCAGCCGAGAGCCTCCATCATCGCCCTATCCTCTCCCGTTACTTGCACACACAATTACAAGCTCTACACTACCACACACGTCGGGAGTTTAGAGATTGCCCGGTGAGCTGCTCTGCTGAAGAAGGTCCCTGGAGAAGGAAATCTTTGCGTGCTGACGTATAGGTTGGCGCTGGATCTCATCATCCAGCGAGGGAGGAATACCGCCAGCTCCAGCCATAAACATATTTACTACAATCAAATAATAAAGAACGATGATTCCAGTCATGTTGTAAATTATATGTATTTTACAGACTTTTCGACCTCATTTGCGAGGTCCTCTTCAATATTCTTCAGACACAAGGTTAAAACAATACATTAATAAACAATAACTAATTACAGGTTTAATTTATAGCAATTGTTAATGTAGATTAAGGTTGCATAATATACATAAATGAGAAAGAGGCGGATTACCTGTTGACTTGTCAGGTTATATTACACACTAATATTCATTTGAGATTAGTACCAAGGTTGCAAATAGCGGTAAGCAGTAGATTAATAGTATTAGCATTGATAAACACTAGGACCCACGTTAGGAGTAGATTTGATTGATTCCAAGAGTCTTAAACGAGCTAGTCATCATAATACCGCTCCGTCTGGTACGACAGTAGTGCCAACACCAGTATGGGATTTGCAGGGAAACATTGAAAGAGTATGCATATGGGTAAACATAATGAAATCAATAAATTGCCAAAGAGGAAGGTTTGAGGAACCCAAAATTAGAACAAAGTAACAACAATTACACTCGCAAAACTAATGAGCATACTGGCGTATCAGGAAAAGTCAACTAATCAATCGACCATACGTCTGCCTACTTGCCAGCCCTTTTACGTAACTGCACTGGAGCTTCAGCCCCTCCACTTCAGACATCACCCACCAAATTGTCGCCCCTCTCTTTCTCCACCACCCAACTTCCTCCGCCATCATCTTCCGTCTCTACTGCCTATCCTTCCACTCTACCTCCAGATCTATCGCCTCACCCGCCATCAGCGTTCTAGACTATCCGCTGTCACCACAAGTACAACTCGTCCGGTGCCTTTCATTATCGCTTCTCTTCGCTTCGCATTTCCAGGGCACTTTACTGGCTGTGATGGCTCAGTGGTAACATTGTCACACATGGAATGAGACCAGTCAAGAACTTAGAGCTAGTCCTGGATGACCCGGTGCGCCACCGGGGAGATACCTGGAGTAGTAAATACTTTGTAGGCACATGTGTAGGATGAAGCCTGATCTCACGCTCCATGGAGAAGAAACAGACACCTCTAGGAATACAAGATGCAATACACCATGTACCTCAATGTTTGACGCGCTCGAAATCAGTAATCACTCCCTCACTGCCCCCCCGGCACCTATCTGCTGTCAACGACAATACCCCCATCCCAGCCGTTCTCACATCCCCTCTTCTCCTCCTGTCACATCACCACAACACTTCCCTTTGCAGTGGCTCATAGCAGTGCGTATGAAGAAGGATCGCCAGCACACTTCTCTCCACCGCCTAGGTCTGCCGCCCCGCCCTCGCCGCCCGCCGTGCCCCCGCCACCAACCCGCCCTTGCACCAGCCCCATACCCTCCCCGTACACGCCACCCGCCCCTCCCCGCCCCGCCCCGCCTCACCGCCGCCCCGCCCCAGTTCCGCCCGCACCTCACCCCGCCCCTGTCGCCCGCCACGTCGCCGTCGCTCGCCGCGTCCCCTTCGCCCGCCCTGCCCCCTTCGCCCGCCCCGCCCCCACTGCCCGCCTCATCCCAGACGCCCGCCCCCGTCGCCCATACCCCCCGTCGCCCGCCCCGCCCCGCCCCTCCCCGCTCCCTCCCCGCCCCCTCCCCGCCCCCGCCTCGCCGCCGCCCCGCCCCCGCCCGCGCCGTGTCGCGCCGGTGCCGCGTCATTAGAACCGCGACTTGAAACAAGTTTTGATTGGCGCGAGGGGCGCCGGGGACCGTCCCCCGCGGCGAGGGCCGCTCGTTAGGGGGCGCTGGCGGCGGCGCGGGGGCGATGGGGAGATCACCCGGATCGCGCCGCTCGCTGCTGAAGTGTCACGGCGGCGGTCGGGTTTTGCGGGGGCGGCAGGCGGAACGGCAGGCGGCTTCAGTCTGTTTCGACAGGGGGTTGCGGGTTTTGACAGCGGTGGCTGGAACAGCGCGGGGTGGGGGTGGGGGAAAGCGGAGGGTGGACGGACGAGGAGGGAGGATTAGTTTGTAACAGGCGAGGTGGAGGCATATCTTATAATTTCAACAAAAATAATGGTGGGAACGATGTGATTCGTGCTATTAACAATTGCTTTTTTGTTGAAGGAATATTTTGACTTTACCTCTCGGACACCACATGACCTTGAGACCATACCTCATATCTCCTTACGTACTTTTGTTGAGTTCCTGCTGCCAAACAGTAATGAGGCATTGAAAGATGGGTCCGATATCATTGATGAATATAGGCGTAGTATGTGGAATGACTGAAAATGTAGGAGAAATAAAGGTGATGCAGATGCTAAAATATAAGACAATATATGCACAAATGTACAAATAATTATATTTAATAAATCGATTATTTAAAGAACATTGTCAGAAAGGGTTGGAAATATGAAGAAAGTGAAGTATTGCAATGCCAAAAAAATCCATGAAAAATTAACAATTATGCTGGATAACGAATTTGCAAAAACGACTAAGATGACACTGTTGGTCATAGCTAGTTAAAATAGTTTTGTTTGGAGTGTCCTCGATTATGTAACATACACGTGTGAAATAAATAAAAGATATTGAACAAAATTGGAAGTATTTAAAACGTGGGGTTGGTTACTGTTAAAAAACTTTAAATAAATGGAAAAAGGTTAGAAATGAAGATGTTCTAATACGTTTGACGGCAAACAAAATCATTTGGAAATAAAAAAAACTAAATAAAAGCTGGAAATTGCGTATCCTTAAAGAAATAAAGCATTTTGCGGTTAGCTATACAGAGAATGCAATATCCAAGGAAAGAGAAGAGCTACAGGAATAATCCGCTGCATACATTACCTCAAAGCAGAAATAGGTTGCAAAACTTTAGAATGAAGAAATTTCTAAGAAGTATTCTAGACGGCGAAATCCAAATGAAGATCAGAATATCTCTTGATGATAACTTATGTTGCTCTATCATTTAGATAGATAGGTAGGTAGATGGATAGGTAGATAGACACCCAGATAGGTATTTAATATTTCTGCAGGTAGGTTGACAACCTTGTGACAGAGCACTACAATCTACATATCACATTAATATTAAAACAATAGTAATTTCGGAGAAGCAGCGCCCCTCCCCTTCGGACGTCGGACCCTGCCTTCGCCCTTCCTCTTTGTGCCGAGCGTCAAATCCCGATCCCGATTCCGATTCGCAGCCTTCCACCCTTCCGCCCAGCGGAGGGAGAGATTCATTCTGCATATGAGTCGCCGTTCGCGGTGCCTAGCACCCCCATTGGAACATCACAAGTGAATTCCGAGTCATTTGATTCGGATTCTCTTGGGAAATCACAGTTAAGAGACTTCAGTGAAATGTAATTCTTATGGAGACAAAATATTGAATCATATTCAATATATTTATTGAATTGAGTTTGAAAATAAATGTTGGAATCGAAAGATTCAACATAAGATATTAATGGGTATATTTGAAGTATTCGAGTCCACAGATTTTTTTAATTGTTGAGAATTATATTGATTATGAAAATTTTCTTTGGGAAGACCTGTGTATTAAGTTTGGGACATTATCTGAGTAAGTGTGAACTCCATTCTTTAGTCTCACTTAGGCAGGGAGTTTGTGTTATCGATTTAGTATAATATGAAACCGATACCTCGCAAAATAATTGAAATGGTATATTTACAATCATATTCTAATATTTATTATCACTGGTTTGTAATTTCCATCGAATGTTACAAATAGTAGCTATAATTATGCGCATTCTTTTTTCATATTCCTCCAGGCGTGTACTTTGGAAGGATCTTAGCAAATTAACAAATGCCAAGCATTTGTAATCTACTACCGCGTTTTCATTCCCAGATTTAAGATCAAGTGTTTCCATTCTCACGTCATAAAGTCCTTTCTCCCTCGCCCACAAACGGAAGGTTTCTCCGGCAGCATAACCCGCCTTGTAAGCAAGAATTTCATATGAGTACAACCAAGAAAAATATTTCAGTATTTTATTTTGTAGTTTTTGTTTCCCTTATCGCTGTTATCAATAGGTCAATAGGTCTGAAACGAAGTTGATTTGAGTAGGGCTGATACAGAGATTTAAGTACATCGCGCCCACAACCATGAATCCGGTATAAACCATGGAATTTGCATGATTTGCACCGGTTTATAACGCATAAACTGTTGATTCAGTGTACTGCTTCGATCGCCTGTTCTATGTGGAATTGATTTTTCTAGTTTTCGTTTACAGCCTGATTAGCACCACTTACGTGGGAGTGGTTCCTGCGGATCATCTGCTACTTCATCTGCTTCGACTGCAACCGCCTCATCCGTCAGATTCAGTTCTGACATATCTTCCCTCATGCAGTCCATCAATCTTCTCTCGAGCTTACCCCCTTCCACATCTTCCTGATAGATCTATTTCTGTAACTCTTCCTTCACCATTGTCTTCATTCATGCTCTTTACCACTGGGGTTCACGTTCCTCTCTTTCCGTTGCCGTTAGTCTTGATATTTCGTATCCTCACATACGTTTACGGAAGGTATGTTCTAGTGAATGATATTGAGATACATAACGCGAAGTGATATGAATTCATATGTATGTTGTATTAGTTAATTCACATGTAAAATAATTTTCTTTTTGACTTCAGAATTACATAGTACTCGGAAGGAAGACAGGACTCTTATAACTATATTTTTTAAATATTTAATCTTAAATTTAAAAAGAAATACATACATAATAATACAAAATTGAAGGAGCACATAATCTTATAATATTTTTTATACATATTCAGCTTACAAAATTTTTAATTCACACGTCTTCAGTACATTAGTAAAACAATCCGTGGCGTGTTGCTCATTCAGGTAAAGTTAACGAGTCTCTTGCCTAAAAGACACATCGGAACAATATTTGGATAGAACATATCAGCTCGAAACAATATCAACGTTCATAGCCAATTGGAATTGTTGGGCGTTAATACTGCTACTGTCTCCCTGTATCGAAAATTGCGTTAGCGGGATATCGAAATTAATCCAGTTGCGCCAGATTTTCCTTTCTGAATTTTATAAATACTTCAGTTTTTAGCCGAGTAAAATTTTACCTAAAATAAGTTAGGGGTCATCCATAAATTACGTAACGCTAAAGGGAGAGGGAAGGGGTCTGAGGCAGCGTTACGCTGCGTTACATAGAGACAGGGAAGTGCGTTACAAGGGGGAGGGGGATATTGAAAATACTCGAAATTTTGCGTTACGTAATTTATGGACGGCCCCTTAATGGAACCTAAAATGCACTTTTTTTTAAATTTTGGGAGGGGGAATGGACCGTCCTACATGTAGGACGCCGTGCAAATAATATTTCATTAATAGCTAACACGGGGATAGTGAGATTGTTTCGAAATGGTCATTTCGATATTAATGACGACGATGACGTAACCATAATTATTTTTTGAACACAAAATCCTTTTCGTACATTCAAACCATCTTCCTTACCTGCTGCTCCCCAACACAACGCACGTTTCACAGAGCAGTTTGATAATCAAACGGAGTTATTACGGACCTTATCTGTGACAGGCAGACGCGCTTAATTTCTCGCTCTGAAAAATATCTCCAGATTACGCAGTTAATTTTCCCGCTCGCGTTACAAATCGCGCATCCTGCGTGGACGGCGGCGCGTGTGTGCGTGTTGTGCGTTCCGAATGCGAGGGTGAATTTTAAACAGCGCCACCGGGAGGCGGCTGCATGCAAATAACGCGCCTGATGAAGCTGGTCTTTTCATTGCCACTCGCTCCCGGCAAGCGCACTGGAGAGTTGTCTTTTCTGAGAACTGACCTTTGACGGTAGTTCTCGCGGGACGTGAGTGTCGTGTGCTAGAGCTGGACGGCATATTTACCTTTGGAAACCTCGGTGCATGTTAGTTTTTTTTGTGTCGTGTGTAGTGCGTGGTAAAAAGGGTATGTACGGTTGTGGCACATGAGTTCTTCTAAAATGAACGTGAAGATTAAACGGAATAATTTATTTTGTGAATACTTTTATTTTATTATTAACATCTTCATGATAGGTTTAAGTTTAATAAAATATTTAAACTTGCTAATAGAAACATAATGTGAAGATTTTCTTTCATCTTTGGGTTGTGGTAATTTTTTCGATATAATTAACGATCATTGTCAGTCTTATATACATGATGACTGGGGTAGAAACTCCGGAACTTCGTAAATGAGCTCTTAAGACAATTTTAATCATATTTTGTCCAATAAGCTACTTGGATACTCTGAATGGCTGAGTCGCAATAAGCACTCCAAGGTTGGTTTGAAAAAATGCTTTCTAGGCAAACATTTGCATTGCAGAAACATAGAAACACTCCAGAAACGTGTAAATGGTTTATTATTTACAAAATAAATTAATATATCTGTTCAGAAAGTAAAATTAACCCAGGGACAAAAAAAAGCACTCAATTTACACAATTCGACTACTTTTTTATTTCTACCTAGAAAGCATGTTTCAAACCAACTTATCAGTGCTTGTTGCGGCTCAGCCATTCAGAATATCCAAGTAGTTTATTGGACAAAATATGCCTAAAATTGTCTCAAGAGCTTATTTTCGTGTTTTCGACGTTTCCTTCCCAGACTCGGTTTATTCTCGAAAATTAACTCATTTGTATTAATAATGTGTGGAGATTGTCACTTTTTTCGAAAATTATATTTTTTAAATTTTCTTAGTAGGGTAATTTTTATCTCAGAAAAAAGCAACTAAAAAATAACACTTTTCATCAAACATACATCGTACATTGATAATTGTAGTAATATGAAAGTGGCGAATGTTCGTGACGATTGAGGTCTCTGTAATATAGACCTGCCGCATACAGCCTTTGCACCTGAATTAGAAGAAAGCAAATTTTACGTTTGACATAATGAGAACGCCCTAAGTAAACTGAATAAATACTATCCAAAAATAAATCACTAGACACGTTTCTAGTCTTCAGTAGGAAGGTTTGTAATACATGATCCACGTTTTACTAGTTTTCAATTTTTCATATCCAGATGTAATTCAGTTCACTCTTCAGTACACAAAGATGTGAATAAAAAGTATGCAAATTTATTCAGGAGAAAGTCGTTGTTCTGTCTTACATGTTGAAAGCGTACGGATTACAGTTATTCTTGGGCACTGTGACAAGGCACATGAAGTTCGTCAGTGTCCATTGTCCTGCCGGTAGATTCTGCACTTGTGAGCACGACGCTGCTCTAGAGCACGTCCACTCCCTAATTATGATAAATTTCCTTCCATTGTGCTTTCCACATGCACAAAGCTCACAAGAACTCGAGCAGGGGAACTGCCATTAACTGCCCTTGAGTGAATCATTCCCAGACGGTAGCATTGTAATTAGTCGAGATGGATGAAAGGGAAAATAGCATGTTGCCAAGCCGTAAAACAGAATTTGTTGAGAGATTTAATGAGATAAAAAAATATGTTCAGATGTAAATATTGCTGTTAATTTGTTTGCATACTGTGAATATGTTCTATAACTTTTTTCTTTTCTCGTAGAAGGGAACTTGAATAACCGTAGTAAGGCGTTGAAACTGAATAAATGCTTGTGGACATTTATTCCGTTCTGTCGAAGGTTTTCTCTACCTCCAATGTTATCTCATAGCATACGAACATCCTTTACATTGTATTCAAACAAAATACTATGATATTGGATTTTTTTCAAGAAAAACAATATTTTATATGGTAAGTAATTTCTATTTTGAATACATGTTATCACATCTTGAAAAATATTGACTTTATGCCAAGATTTCTTGTTTCTTACTGCAGAATATTTGGCCACGAAACTTGAGCTATGAGAATGTTAAATACAACACGACGGTATAATGTACGTTAAGCAATATGTTATCCTAACACTCTTCAAAGGGGAGGCACGGATATTCATTGTAGATTAGTAATAAATAGTTGACGTAGTAATAAATATTTGTCACATTGAGTATAAAGATAACAAGGTGATGTGTTGTGCGGAGGTCATGTCGTAATGAAGAAAAAGTATACAAAAAAGTGTATTGTTATAAAAAATAGTATATACTTACGTAAATAGATTGATACAGAGCAAATAACGAACTTGATTGAAACTTGTAAACTGAGACGATAGCCGAGATTTTTAACCGAGTCCATTATTTATATTATCGGCCGTGTATCATTATATTTTCGTAAAATAATATTATCAGAAAAAATCAAATAACATTTGTTTGGACAGAAGTACTCATTCGCCATCTTTTGCTACTATTCATTTGTTCGATTGTTCTAAATGGACAGCGTCAAAATTTTTGATGGACGCCGTTCGTTAACAGGGACATTTCGTTCTTGACTGGTTGTGTTATGTAGATATAACAGACCAAAATTGCGTTATACTTGTTTATGATACGAGTGGTAAAATAAAATCACTTTTTACCCACGTGTGTTATACACTATTTTTAGTCAGCCTTGCTGACTTTTATTTTTTTAAATTCAAATGTACAAATGTCTTGATTGTGTACTATGTTACTCTAAGAACAGAAGTAGCTGATGCGGTCATACACAAAATATTTTTTTCTTTGTTACTTGTCCAGTTTTATCCGAACATTTGAGCATCGTATCTCTTTTAGTACTAGTACTAAAAATTGAACCCTAGCACGCTCTGCATCCATTATAATGTAAACGCTTTTAACAGTTGCTATCAAAAATAATATTATACGAAATAAAATAAAAGCTTTGAGATCGTTATATCTGCCAATTTGATGGTTGGAGAACCACAACCCTGATTTTAGAAAGAATATTGACGAGCAATATCTTTAATAGGCGTTCGGTGGCCTGTTCAATGCTTTCGCACCCCGGGTTCAATTCCCGGACGGGACAAAAATTAACTGTGTACTATCCTTGCAATGTCCCAGTATCTGTTGCTGTGTGACTGGGAAAGATCACGTCTCAGGTCGAGAAGACGAGAAATACGGCGTAGAGATGATTATGTGCTAACCACACGTACCCCTTAACCCACGGCCGCAAGGCCGGGACGCCGCTGATAGACCTTAGCTCGTAAAGACCTGTTGTGCCAAAGAACATACACTGACTGATCAAAAGTATCCGGAGTAGCTGAAAATGACAACCAGTTCGTGGCGCCCTCCAACGGTAATGCTGGAATTCGATAGGGTATTGGCCCACCTTTAGCCATGATGACAGCTTCCACTCTCGCAGTCATGCTTCCAATCAGGTGTTGGAAAATTTCTTGGGAATGGCAGCCCATTCTTCAGGAAGTGCTGCTCTGAGGAGAGGTATCGATGTAGGTTGGTGAGGCCTGGCACGAAGTCGGCGTTCCCAAACATCACAAAGGTGCTGGATACGATTCAAGTCAGTACTGTGTGCAGGCTGGCAGTCCATTACAGGGATGTTATTGTCGTGACACCACTCCGCCACAGGCCATGCAGTATGAACAGGTGGTCGATCGTGTTGAAAGATGCAATCGCCATCCCCGAATCGCTCTTCAACAGTGGGAAGGAAGGTGTTTAAAACATCAATGTAGACCTGTGCCGTGCTAGTGCCAAGGAGTGCAAGCTCCCCTCCATGAAAAACACGACCATACCATAACACCACCGCCTCCGTGTCCGGATACTTTCGATCACTCAGTGTACATACAGTATCCTTAATGATGCCCAAAAGCGATCTCATAACATCCTCCAAGACTACTTATCCCCCGAGGACCGGGTATTTCTCGGGGATTAGAATTAAACCTTGGGCATTTGAAGCGTAAAAAACGAGAGGGCGGCGGGCGCCGGGCGGGGGAGTGGGCGGGGCAGGGTGGTGTGTGCGTCCACAGTTCGTTATCGCGCTGCGCGGCGCGCGGGCCCCGGAGCGGCAATCAGCGCGTGAGTCACAAAGCGGGCTAATAGCGCCCGCCACGTGCCTCGCCCCTTCGCCTCTCCGTCGCCCGCCCCACCCCGCCCCGCCCCCTCCCCCGCTCCCCTCCGCCCCTCCTCACCCCGCCCCCCCGCCCCCCTGTGCCCCGCCACCACCGCCCCCCTCCGTCCCCCTCCGTCCCGCCCCCCTCCGTCCCGCCCCCCTCCGTCCCGCCTCTCCGCCCCCTCCCCTCCCCCTCCGCCCCGCCCCTTCCTCCCCGCCCCTCCCCCCTCCCCTCCCCGCCCCGCCTCCCTCCGGCCCGGCCCGGCCCGCCGAGCCACCGCGCCCCGCGCAATGACGAAACCCGAGAGCCGGAGACGGTGGTGGCCAGGGCCTTGCAACTCTCCATCAAAACCGGGGACAAAGCTTGAGGGCGCTAGTGTCGCCGGGTACAGCTGCTTAGCTGGGTTAGGCTCGCCAACTTCCGCACATTAAAATTAGCTAATTTGTGAGAAATACGAAAAGTATGTCTTCTAAATGTTCAATTGTTCATAAGATACACTTAGAAGAAACCGCTGAAGAAAGCGCAAACATCGACTCTAATTTTTGTAATATTACCCGCCTGCTTGCATCTCGCGAACCCACGCAGCAGCCACATATCGTTGGCAGCAGTTCCTATTTTAGTTCCTGTAAGAAGGTGATAGAGGAGAGAGCGCCACTGTAATGGTTTCCACCACGGTATACGGGAGTTAAAAGGCCATGGTGGTGGCGAAGCTCGCGACCGGGGACAGGGACACAGCGGGGTTGCGTTTTTGGTGGCTCAAGTGGGATGCGGCGAAGGGATCTTTTTCGACATGGCTGAGTCGAATTCAGCCGCTGCAGGGCTCTGTCGAATTGTGCCTTTTTTCTGGAGAAGAATCTTAGCTGCCGGTTGTTCTGATCAATGGTTTCCCGTGATTTGTCTAAATAATACCAGATGGATGTCGGAGAGGTACTCTAAGAAATGGGTCATTGAGGGCGCGGCATATTTGCTTCCTCAATCTCATTCCCTCCGTTGAGTGGAGCGTCAGTGGAGCACTTAGTGTGCCGTGGCTGGAATAGTGCCCTGCTGGGGGAAACATCTGGAGAGGGAAAACTCCGCAATTCTGCTTGTAGAGCGGCACAGGATATCATCTTTTAGCCGACAGCAGAGGAAGACCACCATCCCCAGACATATAACGTACACTACACTTACGGGACTAATAGTCTGAGTACTAGTTGACGTGCCCAGAATTAATATTTACTTTCATGGGAAGGGGATCTGATGCTTCTATATTTGAAGAGGTGCGGAGGAAGTATTGGTGGTAGCAGCAATGATCGTTGTGATGGTATTTTTGTTTGTTTGTTTGTTTGTTTGTGATTTCTTAATCGATTCCGGTAGTGGAAGGGGCTGGTGCTTAGTGCTGAGGTGTGGTAGTGGCTCTGATCCGGTTAACGGTAGATGGTGTGTATCTCTCGTGGAAAGACTAGTTATTGTTTCTGAGGTGACCACCGGAAGGGAACTTACTAATTTATTAGGACACTCAAGATTATTACGATACCAAGATATCTCTTGTTACAGAACATGTTATACTCATATATAAACATGAAATACAATGAAAAAAGGATTTGTTATCTAAGTATTTTACATTCATTTATAGAATTAAGAAATTTTGAGAAGAATGAGATATGAGGGTTTTTTTTCATCAAGATGTCTCGTGTTCTCTTTAGAAATGGACATCATAAGCAATTAATAAGAGGTCAGTTAGAATAAAAAATGTAATTAAAATGGTAGAGACATCACTGATATTTTCTGGAATGATGTAAATGGCTTATTGAGACAATAATAGAAACAAAAGAGATTTTTTTGTTATTTAACGTCGCATCAACTTGTAGATCATTAACGACCACTGTTGGATTTTAACGTTAAGATATCTGTGAGGATGAAACGATGTGGTGATGACAGAGGGTGAAAGAACGAACACATACAACCATGCCCGAGGTGGAACTCGAACCCATCACCCTTCAGTCCGAGATCGCTACGGGACTACTCTCTTAGCAATCTCGGTCATCGGGCCGACGAAAGAGAATTGTAATTAATCGCAACAGTAGAAAATTTATGGCAATGAGAAGTAAAGACATTAGGGAATATTTCAGCGCGGAAAGTAAAAGAATCGAGTTGATCATAAAGAACATGGGAAGTATTTAGAAACATATTTAGGCGTTTTTGTAGGGCGAAGGTGTGCATAATAAATGCATCAGGTGCAGCAGCAATATCGTCTACGATATTGACAGCGACATGATAGCGGCTTTGCTGACCTGAAAGGTTATTAATTTGGTGAATATGCATCATCTCGTAGGTGACATCTCAGGATTAGAACGTTGTGTTCAGATTGACGTCCTAAGTACATCATGTGTTAATGATTTGCCAATATGGCAAATTATTATGAAGATAGATCAAGGTGTGATTATTATGTAGATAGACATTGAGCATAGGATACAGGGAAAGTCAGTAAAGGTGAGGTACTTCGTACGAAATCTTTTTACGAGATTGGATGTGCTGTCAAGATGATGAAATTTCTACATTGTAACATTCCAAAATACATAATGCAGCTAATGTTAGAGCCTGTCGAGTCCGGGGCGGTGCTCCGTTAAGGGAGACATCTGGAAGGGGAAACACCGCAAGCCGTCGTGTAGAACTGCGCCAGATCTTGCGTTTCAATGCGGCAGATACATCGCTACCTCCAGGCATTTCACTGCACTTTACTCTTGGAACTAGTGACAAGTAGTCAATACAACCAGAAATACGAAATATTAACTCACTCATCCGAGGATATCCTCGAAACCCGATACGCATTTACTCAGTTGTGTAACAGAAAAACATCTTGGGCGCTGTCATAACTTGAAAAGACTACGCTCGAGAGCCCAATGTGATCGCAAATAGGAAAACTGCAATCCTTCTGCCCGGGAGGTCCTACTTTCGAGTCCCGAAGGCGCGGCAGGATTTTCGACACTAGCTTTTCAGATAGGTCGAATTCAGTCGCTGTCTGGAGGAGAATCTTAGCGGCCGGTTGCTCTGATCGGTAGTTTTCCCTGGTTTCTCCCATCAACACCAGGCGAATGCCGGGGCAGTACCTTAACAAACAGTCCACGAACCGCGCGCGACCTTCCCTTCCTCTTCCTTGTCCTATCCTCTCCTCTTACACACACACACACACTAACATGCACTACACTACCCCACATGTCGGGAGACCAGTCGAGAGCTTAGAGCTTGTCCCGGCTGGGGCGGTGTCCCGCTGGTGGGAAATACCTGGTTGAGCGGAAAACCGCACTAGTCGACGGCAGGTCGGCGCCGGATCTCGCGATTCATCGGGGAAAGGCCACCGCCACCTCCCGAGGAAAAATACGCTCTACACTTACGGTACTAATGACTTATGTAGTTCACACGCCCGGAATCACTAACAATCAATCAATTAATGGATTTGAGTTGATAAACACCACATATCCAGAAAATTGTATTCTGTATTTCAGGCCACATTTCCGAACGTCTATATAATCGCGCGAATTCGAATCTCGAGCGAGAGAGCGAGAGCAAGAGAGCGAGAGGTGAGCGAGAGCGAGAGAACGAACTAGCGAGAGAGTGAGAGAGCGAGAGAGAGAGAGAAAGGCAGAGATGCAGAGGGAGAGAGAGGGGGAGAGATTCGGAAAGAGGTGCAGAGAAAGACAGAGAGGGAGGGAGGGAGGAAGGGAGAGAAGCAGAAGAGGCGAGAGGCGACGGGAGAGGTCGGGTGAGAAGAGAGCCGGGTGACAGCGCCGCGCGTCACCTTCCAATTAAAGCGGGCGCGCGCGCAGACACGTGTCTGAATCACCTGCCGCCTCGCTGAGTCACACGCGTGCCTTGTGAGGCGCGCGTCCGTTCCGCTCCCCCCTCCCCCTCCCCCGCCAGCGCGCATAATGGGCCTGACCTGCCGCACAGGGGGAGGCTGCCTCCGCCGGAGCCGCTGATTAAGTCGTTACGCGGTTGCAGATTTGTCGGGTGCGCGGCTTGCAAGCGCACGCAGGGAAGTGCGACACACGTGTGGAGTAGCCCACTGGTCGTAAAGAGGAAATGGATAGAAATCGTCCAGAAGGTCGTTCAGTGACGATTTGCCATGTGGTTCACTCTTCAGTGGCGGTTTGTCGTAGTGGCGAAATGTTGTGGTTAATTCTTTCGTTCTTCTTGTAAACTCTTGTCTTCTCCCCACCCTCTATTTCCATCTTTTGTAGTATAGTCTCTCCATCTTGTCTATGGTCTATCTTGTATTATCTTTTCTTCGTCTTCTACGCTTTACTATTTATTTTCTCTACTTTTTATCTTTTGTACTTCTATTGTAATCTTTAAAATTTCTACTGTACTCTTAATCTCCTCTATTCTACTTTTTATCTACTGTAATATTCCTCTTCCGTTTTCCACTTATCTTCTTCACTTATTGTCTTCACTCACGCATCACTTCGTTTTGTGTTCTCTTCCTTCCGTCTGCTCTTCCCTTCATCTTTACAGTGTCCTTTAGACCTCTTTTCTCTCACATCTCTGAGGCTGAGGATGTGAAGGACCAACATCTGGAAACCAACTTGGCGTAGACTAGTTTGCTCGAAGGCATTGGATTTTTTCAATTTTTAAGTTTCAGAATTTGCCCAATGCTAGCATTTATTTTTGTCTTTTGAGTTCCGTGCTTGAAAAGCACCTGCAAGTTCTTCACAATTTCTGTGACTCACAACACCTCATTTTCAAAGATATTTAATTCTCTTCCCCTTACCTATGATGCTACGCATTTTTCTGTTGCATATCTTAATTTTTTGTTTCTCGCTTTGAACTTTCAGTAAGACTAAAGAAGTGTATTTAGTTTTTTTTCTTCAAATATATTAAATTAATATTCAGTACTTGTCTCTTTACTTTGGTCGTCTTAGGAATGGCGTGAGTGGAAAATGTTGTTGGGATATTTTTGATGAAAGCAAAAGTGCAAGAAAGGTGAAAAGCAGAGGAAACCCTAAATCAGAAAGAAATCTGTCGAAATCATTTTTTAGCTCAGGATGTATTACTGAAATTTTAAGTTCCAGTTCTCAAACGTTCTCAAACTGGACTAATGACGCTTGAATTCCTATCGTACGCTTTTAACGTTTTTCAGATGTTTGTGAAAAGCAATTTGTTTCAAGATAAATGAATTTTAAAAATGTAAATTAGTAGACGTTTCTGTGTCTATCACAACACAAGTTGATAATACTTAGGAACATAATATTAGAAATTGCAACAGCCAAATTCAACATAATTACTAAACATTACAGTCATTAGTTAACGCATGAGTTCCGTTACAAATTTAAATCGATATACTTTAAGATTATTGGTCGTTTAGTTTTAAGATGAAAACTCTTTTTGTAATTACATTTAGTAGAGATGCAGTTACGACTTACTTTCCTCTACTCATGAGAGAAAAACTTCCTATCGTCTGAGAGACTTTTCCTTCGCCCGGCAATAAATTTCGCGCGTTGTTGTCATGCTAACATCTTTGCCATCGTAGTCACTATGGAAACGGGGCCGTGGAAATTGGTACAAAAATTATGGGACCAGAAGTATTGTGTTAGTAAACCGCGATTCCGAAAACAACGAGCGAGGAAGTATAGAGACCGCGAAATACAACAGTCATCTCTGTTGGTGAGAACAACGGGAGTAAATTAGGGCCATCCATTTCGCTGAGAATAAGATAAAAATCTTATATTTAATCGCCTTTTTCTACTTTCAAAATTTATAATATAATGCAAATGCAATGATCTAAAAGCAGTTTCTAATGAAGACAAGTTAAGAGTCGACACCGCACCTTTCAGTTTGTTATTTTATCAATGAAAAATTCATTTAGCAGTAGGGATTTAATTATTGTTGAATAACAGAATAAAACTAAGAATTAAAAGCAGTACCTGAAAATTTAAATATTTTTTTAAATTTGTAATTAAATGTATCAGATATGTTTGTCATAAAAATCTTATACATGCTAGACGTTATTAGACACAGATTTGGCATAACACGCTAAGACCAGTAAAAGTTGATGAAAAGTATATGCATATACATCGGAAGATGCAAGGAATGAAGATTTAAAGGGAAACATTGAAATATAAGCCTTTTCTTTCATACGTAACGATTCAGACCTTATGTTCTGAGAAATCGAAAAAGCCAAAAATAAAGTGGTTGTGTAGTAAGCTGTTGTCTTTGGTAGATATATAGAATAATGGCAAAAAATACCGAAATAATTAAGTAAATCAAAAAACACAGCAAGAGAAAGCGAGAATGGAGGGGAAGAAATGGGCGCGAAAGAGGAAAAGAGACAGAAATGGAGGGGCCGAGAAATTAAGGGATAGGAAACAGGACGGGGAACAACAAGTAGGAGCGACCGGTGCAGTGTGGTGCGGTCGTTGCCGGCCACTGGCTGTCTGGAAAGAGCGGCGACCCCCCGCAAGGGCCGCATACGAAGTAGCAGAGCTGCCAGCTCTGGCCGGCCAGCGGCGGCGGCGGATCGCATTAGGCCGTGTAATGACGCTGCCGGCCGCCCCCACCCCCGGCCCACCCCCGCCCCTCCGCACCACTCCATCGCCCTCCCTGGGCCCGCTCTCGGACGGGCCCCGGCCGGTCATTCCCCGCTCCGCCCCGAACCGACACGGTCCCGTTTCGTCCCGTCCCGTCCCGTCCCGCCCGGCCTCGTCTTGCCTCGCACCGTCCCACGCCGTTCCACCCCGTTCCGCCTCGATCTCTCCGGTCCCGTCCCCTCCCGTCCCGACCTGTCCTGCCCTGCCTGCGTCCTGTCCCGTCCTGTTCCATCCCGTCCTGTCCTGTCCCGTTTTCTCCCGTCCTGCCCCATTCCGTCCCATTCCGTCCCGCCACGCTTTACCCTGTTCCGGCCTGCCCATCCCCAAACCCCGCTCCACCTTGCCCGCCTCGTCCTCGCTTCTTCTCCTGTTCCGTCCCGCCCCGCTTCGCTCCGCCCTGCACCCGTTCCATCCTGCACCGTCCGCCCCATCCCCGATGCCGCCGCTCGCTGCCCGCCGCCGCCCGCCGCCACCGTTCTCCTCCAGAGCCACCGCCTCCGTCCGCCCCATCCCCCATCCTCCGGCCCCCCTCGCCCCCCCGTGCTGCCTCATCCTCCTCCACCGCCGCCGCCGCCGCCGTCCTCCTGCAGAGCCACCGCCGCCGGTCGTTAGTGGCGCGATGGTATCGGGCAGCGCCGGCGGCGGACCCGGGAGCGGGGGCGGGGGCGGGGGGCGGGGCGGGCGGGGGCGGCCGCTGCATTTCCATACGCTCACATTTCATCTGCGCCGATAAGCCATAAAGTCCCTTCGCACGTGACCGCCTGCCCGGAGCGTCTTCCAGGGCGGGTGGCTCAGCGGCGCCCGCGTTGTTTGGCACGGGAGGCAGCGCGTCGTCTGTGTTACAGAGGATCTCATCTAGACGACCGTGATAGTAATCATATAATATTGGCCGCTTATAACGTTATGCTGGTAGTAAAACAACCCTTGAGTCATATGATTGCAATTGGAACAGTGGGTGAGAACATGTGGAAAACTGAAGCGTTGTGTCTGGAAGAAGTGGAGTTTCGATGTGTTAAACCAGCGGTCCTCAAACGTTTTTAAACGGGGTTCACTGTCCCTCACGCCGTCGGAGGGCCGGATTATATAGTGCGATTTTTCTAACTCTGCCTCTCAACCCCCTTTGGCCGATCACACGGCATTTTGCGTCTTTCTCGGTCCTGCCGCTAGATGTCGCATGGTCGCAAGCACTGCTTGATACGGTCGCGATCATGCGATATCTAGCGGCATGACTGAGAAAGACTCGAGGTACCGTGACCTATTCCATCGTGAAAACAAGCCTTGAGAGGCAGAGTTCTAGCAATGACAGGCCTACCGACAACATAGTCATAACGTGAAGAGATCCCAGACTTCCTCAGATTGCGCTGGCGAAATGTACAGCGTGGTAAAGAGGATAACGTAAATCATCGATATTGCTTTATTAAAAACAATTTTTAAAAATACACCGATGTTTTGGCAACAAAATATCGATGTGAAGCAAATATCGAAAGCAAAATATCGACGTTTCTGGTGGAAAACATCATTGTTTTAAAACCTCGATTCTTTTGCCATCCCTAGACACCCTAACACATAATACAAAATGTGCAGATTTTAAGAAAAAATTCTTTAAACCATTAAAACCCATATAAATGGGCCATATAAATGTCCTCGGCGGGCCGCACGTGGCCTGCGGGCCGTAGTTTGAGGACCCCTGTGGTAAACAGTCAAAAGCGACATGGATAAAGTTGGAAAAGCCAAGAAGCACGTTCAAGAGAGTTAAATGTATTATGTTACAAGAAAAAGGTAAGCGAAAGAACCCTCTTCAAAATCCCTGGTGATCACGTTTGCCTCAATCAAGAGGGGAAAACGTAATAGATACCAGTGACTGACTTGTATGGGAATAGTGGCCAGTGACTGCGTGATAACAAAGTGATGTCTCGGAGGCTTACAAATTTTTTTTCGCTACTCTGTCTGATTTGTTCGTTTACCGTAAAACTTTAAAGACTACCGATATCTCATATGAGTATTCCATCTGACACAAGTGCACCTATTAAGAGCTCACGTACGTATATTATTCTCAAACTCTCATAATGCAATGCCGAATAAATACGAGTAGGCGAAGAATGTTTGTCAAAATTCTTAGAATTACAACGTTCTTGTATCTTTTATCAGTTTTTTAAGGTTCGAAAATGTTGTCTCAATTTCGCAAATAACGGATTTTGGTAATAAATCTGCAAATGGTAGTTCAATAACTGACACCAGATAACGCGAAGCAATTACAGCGCAGCATCTCCTCTTTTCCATCCACACAGATTAGTACTTCCTCGTCTCCCCAACATCAAGAGCAAATTGCAACCCTCGCACCTGGCCCAGCAGCCTCAGGCTGAGAAAAGGAAGTTTCGATAACCCCCTGCTCGGCGATAGTGGCGCCTGCCTCGGTGAGATGTCGAAGCTTCCCAACAACGCCCTCTGGGCTATCGCGTAAACTCGAGAAAATCGTCTACCTCGGTTTCCTTCCACGGAGGTGCCGCGGCGTTGCCTTCGCTGCTGCTACATGTAATTAAACTTTAATTCGCTTAATTAACCACCCTCCCGGAGATACGATCGGCTACCTCCACCGGCACAGACGGAGCCCAGAAGTGACTCCGGGCACCACGCCGGCAGGCTTGCCACCGTAGCGGCAACGGACGCGCCCAAACAAGTGCCGGGCAGATAACGCCACGCCGGGTAATACATTGCGGAAAGGGCCAGGAGATTTCAATTGGGGTGCTGCGGGAAGGACAAGGTTCTCTGGCAAGAACGCCCTTGTCTTCTGAATCCTAGAGCACACGTTCTTAGGCAGAAAGTTATTGGAGTTGGTCTCCGCAAAAAGATGTTTTTGGAAAATGGGAGGAAACAATTATTTTTCAGGAAATGTCATAAAATAGGGCTGCTTTCTGTAAAAATGTAAATTATTAACCTCAAAAGTATTTATTAATATATCGTTCTTAATAAAGTATCTTCATGAATTGAAGCAATTTTGCTGAACATTCATGGTTAATGTATTAAATAATATAGATAATCTGTGAATTAAATTAGGAAACACGAAACCTTCTCAGGGTAGAAATCTCTAAGAAGTTGATGTCAGTTGGCCGCACAATTCACCGTATTAGATTTCAATTGTACGTGGTACAGTGTCTCTTGTGATTTCAAGACTTCACAAACTACGACACGTACACAAAATATATTCCTCCTTTAAAAGAAATGTTAGCTTATTAAGCAATTGAAGAATACACGTTAATTTTCCTTTCAAAAATATGTACACGAACCGTTGTAGTTAATGTAAACAAACTAGTTACGTTACCTCTCCAGCATTTTTCTCCTTTCATATGAAGGTTGTGCGGGTTCCTTTTGAATGCGCGATAGTTCGTCATGCTTGCTCCGCCAGCTTATGATTCCCACTATTTTAAAATATTTCCAAAGCTCCAGCTTTCAATCAATCCATTTCCTCCTTTCATCTGTATAAAACTTCTTCAGTTTCCTTTTATGTACACTCTCTGTGCTTTGACGTTATTCTGTTACAACTCATTGCTTTCTGGTCATTCAAAACGTATTTTCAACTTGGTGAGAAGTACAAGAATTGTTAGTACATTTATTATATCAAAAATTATAATTTATTTTAATAACAATAATTATTGAAATAAATACCTGCTTTTAGCAACGTAATCTAAGGAATGAAACTTCTACAACATCGTTACGTAAAATTGCAACTTTCACAGTAGATTAGCTACCCACCTCGCAGTGAAATACGACAAAGCAGACTGCACCTTTCACAAAAACGACGAAGTCGTTGGGGTGCCTTTACCACCCCCTCTCACCCCTTCCCCAATAGCGCCCTCCCGGCGCCCTTGCTCCATACCGCTGCACAGTGGCGCGCCGCGCGGCCGCCGGCGGAACCGGGGCGCTCCGCGTCACGTGGCAGTTATCGCCACACAATTAGCCGGCACAATTGCAGACAAATAATTAATTGGCTTTATTGCGAAGCGGCTGGCACGGCGCGCGTCGCTTTGCGTCCGAGGGGTGCGGGAGGGGAGGGAGGGGCTGCTAGCGCTCCACGCGGCGCTCGCCCGACATTCCTGCGTCCGCGCGTGTGATGTAAGGAATGCCGCCGAGCTGAATGGCGCTCTCTCGCGGGCAAAACGGGCTGTGGGCTCGCGACCGCCGCATTGCAGTAGGCGAGGGAGCCATCACGTTCTGTTCCATTTGTTCAGCTTTCTTTTATGGGCCTTGTAATTAACAAGCAATTCCGTGCGCAGCATCAAGGTCAAGAATGTATAAATAGAATTACCGCAATTACCGATTGACAGCTTTTCAACGCAATTTTAATTCATTGCAAATAGAAAGAACAGAGGATAAAGTGTCCATTTCAACTACCTAACTGACATATGTTGCGGTGGTGTTCACTTACACGACTAATGGGAAATAAAATTGGATGTTAGTATTGGAGACTAAACAACCCAGAACATTCAAATTATTTGGCACGACATCTATTTGAACTGCTGTGTGTGTTACTGCAGGAGGTAATTCTCAGTGTACAAAATATGTTACTTATGAAGGCGATGATAGAAGATACGTTCAAAATCTTGAAACAGTACACAGAATTCTTTCATATATTAATCATATTATATTTATATTCTCATATCATAAGACAAACATACATCTCATATACATACTCTTATATCTTAACCACACCTTTAGAATAATAGATGAAATATTTTTTATATGATTTTAGTTGTATATATTTTTTGGTTTTAACAAAAATTACACAAATGTAATTTGTTTATTTTTAACACTATATGAGGCCCCAGATCATTTTTAGATGCCTAACTAGGAAAACCCGGCAGACGTTGTTCTGCCTTTCATCTCTCTTTCCCCTCCCATCTCCCGTTCTCACTCACTCCTTCCCTCACCCTGTCCCTGTCTGTCTCTGTCTCTGTGTGCCTCTGTCTCTGCCAGTCTCAGTCCCTCTCATTCACATTTACTTGCAGATTCTGCACGTCTCTGAGGTGAGGTAATATTGGGAAGCGCCGGACCAGCAAAAATGTTATAGAATGTTTGAGAAGAGCTCATCCTACAGAATACGGTGAGAGAAACGTTTCTATGAGACCTTTGGCCTCAAAATTTTAGTTTTTAAGGCCCTAGAACGCTTCGTTTAGGAGTTATTTAACGATACAGACTCAAAATACTGCCGGGTGTGTTGAGGGTTGTATTTGACATGAATATTTAGTTTTGTTCTATAGCGCCATGTAGTGGAGTTACAACTAAATGAATAGCACATAAACCTTCTGGGTGAAAAAACACGTAGAAATGTCAACTTTCATGATCATCTCTCCAAAGGTGTTTGAGTTTCGCTCTTATATAGCAACATCCAGTTTTATATATATATAGAAGAAGAAGAAGAAGAAGAAGAAGAAGAAGAAGAAGTTAGAAGAATAGAAGATTCTTTGTTCCGTGTCCTACGTTCCGACAGAATGGCTGAACACATGCTGCGTTCAGCGAGCACCGCATATAAAGCCAAACATGAAATGTTACAGAAGTATGGGAAAATGGAATACGAGCATACATAATGCCAGATTGAATTTCAACGCGGAACTGTAATCTTTTAAAGCCAATATTAATTTACGTTTTAATAACTGCAAAATATTTCATTGATATTTCTTCTGTGTTTTCATATATGTAGAATAAAATTACTGCATAACTCTATCAATACTTCCCAATCAATAAATCGTGCATGAAACGATACAATGCTAAAGACAGATACTTGCAAAAAAGTCTTTATATTTTACATTAATAATGTTTTTATTCACTTTACTTTCAGATACGTTCTTTTAATTTTCATTTATTTTAATTCCAGCACTTTAATGTGCAGATGATTTTGTCATATAACTAGCTGCAATACTGCTGAGACTTGGTACAGCCGGGAGGGATGGCATTTTGGCAAAAAGAAAGAAACGCGTTGCATGAATAAAAGGAATTCTTTCTTTCAGCCTTTGTTCTCGTGAAGAAGGGGTTCCTTGAACAATCTTTGTGGTGGGTTCCCTGCTGGGAACGCAATAAGGCGTAGGCTTATCATTAGGGGGCTGTTGTAACAGGTGCATTATTCTACGATGCTTAAAATGAAATGAAACTCTTGATTCTTTGTCGAGAAAAGAGTTTTGTTCATTTTTATTTGCAAACATCCTGCGAAATGAGAATGAGGAATCTGTAATTGTGTTTCTCTTGAAGACATCATAACGTTTAGAACAGTTTGAGAGAGTGAGTGAGTGTTGTGAAGATCAAGAATTACGAACTTGTACCTTAATTTTTAAAATTTATTGATGTAAAATCAGGAACTATGAACTTTCATCTTATCTTTTACACTTTTTTGAGAAGAATTATTACTGTTATGAAAATAAAAAAAGGGCTTCCATTTTTTTAGAAGTAATGATGATTAGGTACTTTTCTCGCAGATAAACATGATTCGTGTCTCGAGACAGTGCTAAAAAATTATTTCCATGATGAAACATTTTTTTTCCAAAAATATGTTTCTCGTGTATTGATGTGCGTTCAAATTGGACCACACAAGAAACTTCTCACGACCTTCTAGAGGTTCATTTAGGAAGCCACGTCACAAAAGATACCACTGAACGAAATTTCCCTTTCACAACCCTTTGCAAAGGTTCCCACACTTTCATAATACGTCGCTAAGAACCCCTTAATTTATAGGGAGTCAATTTACAACCCTACCGCCAACCACAAAACAGCGGACCCTAAAACTGCGACGCGCGCGACGGAGGCGACGCCCCGCGGCGAAAATATGAACCCGACATTGACAAACGACGCTCGGAGCACGCCCCCGCGTGCGCACCTTGGAGGGGGCGCGCGAAGGGGCACAAAGCGCGCGGGGCGGCATTGTCACGCGCTTACGGGCCCCCTCGGGGGATGGCGAAGGGGGGCCGCGTGTTGACGCCTCAGGTTTTCCTGCCGCAGACTCTGCCTCGCACTGCAAATGTGGCTCACGGCATCAACTGATGTCGATGCAGTGCCTTTGACCGGAAGCTCCTGGGGCAGGGGTTTTCAAACTGAGCGTCGCGGCTCACAGGGGCATCGCGGCCGTATGATAGAGGCGTCGCGTTGATTTATTAACAATGATATTTCGATTTGATTTACTTTAATCCTTGTGTCATTTATGTCTACAAAATACTTTTATACTATCATACTATATGTTATTTGTAATATACATGATTTATTTTTCTACTTAATTGCGGGTTAATTAAACCCCGAAAGTTCTTTAACAATAAGATTCTGTGGCTCCTTTAGTACCGACGTGCATCCCTAGCGAGCATCGCGACCGGGGATATTTAATATTTCTGCCCAGACAGATCAAGAGTTCCCGTGCTCACGCGAGAGAGCGGCGGCGACACAAAAAGTGTTAGGAGTTATTTTAATACCTAATTAGAATGGAGAAATAAAATATCCTTTATATCACTTACTCATTTGCGATGAATCTTTAGTAGGCCTCTATTAACCCTATATATTTGGAACTTATTGTTATCAGGGGATCCGCGGGAAGTTTTGTTTAGGTCACGGGAGAAATGAACTAAAAAGTTAGAAAACCTCTGTCCTAGGGTGTGAGTCCCGACGGATTTTCGACACTAATATCTCAGCTAAGTCGAATCCAGTCGCTGTCTGGAAGAGGAATCTAACGGCCGGTTGCTCAGATTGATAGTTTTCGGTAGTTTCTCTAATCAGCACCAGGCGACTACTGGAGCAGTATCCTAACAAACGTGCTATGGACTGCGTGCGATCTTTTCTTCCTCTTCCTTGTTCTATTCTCAACTCTTACACACACACACACACACACACACACTAACATGTACTACAGTACCACACTTCTCGGGAGAATAATAAGGTTCTTAGAGCTTGTTCCGAATGGAGTGGTGCCCCGCTGGTGTGAGATTCCTACATGGGGAACATCCCTGCAAGCCAACATATATCGGCTCCGGATCTCACCCTCCAGATCCGGGGAATCACCGCCACCTCTCGCGATGGCACTAAACATGCACTGCATTTACGGGAATAATGGCTTCTTTCCGTTGACGCACCCGGTGTCACTAACCAATCTATCAAAAATTAGCACGAATGATAGACTCTGGTCCTGGGTTTTGACCCGTAGCTAAGTAGCCTGATGGGTACAGACTTTGAATTCGTGACTCTCGTGTGTTTGCGTGTGTGGGGGAGGGGAGGGGAGGGAGACTTCGCATATTGCGGCTGAGTCTATCTCGTCTCTCCCATTTGCCGTTGCTCCATTATATTGATGGCGTAAATTTCATGACCTGAATAGGCTTCACCGCTATGATCTACATCGTTGGTGTAGGATATCATCACTCATTTTCTTCTTGACATTTACTGTGAAATATTTCTTCTTTAGGTTCAAAGATTATATCTTCCATATGATCTTTCTTCTATTATGTAACTATAAATAATTTTAGAATGAGGTGGATTAAAACTTCATTGCATGCCTGTTTTGTATCATTCATTATCGCGAAGGAAAGAGAAGAAGAAGAAATTTTCATTTCTACAAATCATTGAAGAGTGAAAGAGTTAGTCACTTATTTCAGAAGTTCACTTGTTCCTATATCTGACATCTATCTTTCCATATTTGACATCCAGTGTGTTCAGTTTGCCTCTCAACTTTGGGAATACAACTTGTGCGTACCTTACACATTCCTAGATACAATTCTATAATATGTCGTATAGCGTCGTCGTATTGTTTCATACTTGTCTTACATATGTAGAAAAACATTCTTGTTACACCACAAATTTATTTATTTTTCCTTATTTTGCCCTTTTTATTTTCCTCAAATTTACCTTGCTTAAATACCTCGATTGAGGGTTATTTTCTTACTTGGCGTTTGTTTTTATTTTCATGCTAGAATAAGTACATTTGCACTGTACTTCTTTCCTTCATGAATTTGTAAACATCTTTTCCATTTGTCTGCTTTTCGCATAAGTGTATTAAGACGTCGGCGAACTATGTGTGCGAACAAACAATTTTCACATACAAGGGCTTAAATTCTTAAAGTCTTAAATTCTTCAAGTGAAATTCAACTTGATTCGAGTGAATTTCCTTAATCCTTTGAGCCAAAATTGAATCTAGCAAAACGAGTGGAAAGCCACTGTTTGTTATTTTTTCGAGTAAAATAACTCGCTCAGCGTTATACGCTCGTGCTCTCTCGATTTGAGTAAATTACAATCGCTCTTCTAGTGTGAATTTTCACTAGGTATCGAATATTCCCGGTATTCATTTAGACTGAAATTGTTTCTAACCTGAAATTTAAATTGTCAAAATGTTATTTTAGGGTACGGAGTATATACATTAAATTGAAAGCAGAAATTATAACCTATCATATCAAAATTCTATCAGGAAGTACTTTCGATACAAAAACAAAATACATGATCAAATATGTATTTTCGATACAAAATACAAATAACAAAAGTATCGAAATTACATATTTGTAATACATGTATTTTCGATACTGCCCAACTCTGTAATACACATAGCATAATATGCACACTTTTGCCCAAATCCACATTTCCGTGGATCTGAAAGTCTTCCGGAATTGTTTCCATGACCTCGCAAAGCATCCTGCTTGTTTATTTAGGGTGTTCTATCACAATCTCCCATTGCTGTGAGAAGATAACTGACAACTGAAACTCTGTACGTTACACTGATGATGCAATTATGCTTAGTCATGTTGAAAATTAAAATAGTGCGAGAAACACTGTCAACAAATATATTGCAACTGTGTCTTGTGGTTTGCTGACTATGCTTACTACTGGAAATTGTAAAGAATATATGTTTCTTTTGTTAATTATGTTGACAGTATGAATAATAAATGCGAAAAATCATGACTACCCATTACTGTTTTAATATATGGTTTTCAATTATCTTGGGATTAGAGTAGACTGATCGTCAACTACGAGTGATTTTTTCACTTGAACAAAAAGGGTATTTTATATTACTTGCTTCTGATGAAACGATGGTTGATTTCACTCGAATACACTTACATGCAAACACATATTCATATACTCAAACGAACACACACGAGCACATACACACACGAATACATACACACACTACCACATACTCACACACACACTACCACATACTTACACACACGACCACATACACACACATACGAACACATTCACACACACATGAACACATTCTCTCTCACGAACACATACGAACACATTCTCAAACAAACGAACAGATTATCACACACTCACCAACACATTCTCACATACATGAACACATTCTCACACAAACGAACACATTTTCACACACACGAACACATTTTCACACACACGAACACATTCTCTCACACACGAACACATTCTCTCACACACGAACACATTCTCTCACACACGAATACATTCTCACACACACGAACACATTCTCACACACACGAACACATTCTCACACACACGAACACATTCTCACACACACGAACACATTCTCACACACACGAACACATTCTCACACACACACACGAACACATTCTCACACTCACGAACACATTCTCACACAAACGAACAGATTCTCACACACACGAACACATTCTCACACACACGAACACATTCTCACACACACACACGAACACATTCTCACACTCACGAACACATTCTCACACTCATGAACACATTCTCACACACATGAACACATTCTCACACTCACGAACACATTCTCACACAAACGAACAGATTCTCACACACACGAACACATTCTCACACACACGAACACATTCTCACACACACGAACACATTCTCACACACACACGAACACATTCTCACACTCACGAACACATTCTCACACTCACGAACACATTCTCACACACACACACACGAACACATTCTCACACACACGAACACATTCTCACACTCACGAACACATTCTCACACAAACGAACAGATTCTCACACAAACGAACAGATTCTCACACACACGAACACATTCTCACACACACGAACACATTCTCTCACACACACACGAACACATTCTCACACTCACGAACACATTCTCACACTCACGAACACATTCTCACACACACACACGAACACATTCTCACACTCACGAACACATTCTCACACAAACGAACACATTCTCACACAAACGAACACATTCTCACACAAACGAACACATTCTCACACAAACGAACACATTCTCACACACACGAACACATTCTCACACACACGAACACATTCTCACACACACGAACACATTCTCACACACACGAACACATTCTCACACACACGAACATATTCTCACACACACGAACATATTCTCACACACACGAACACATTCTCACACACTCACGAACACATTCTCACACACTCACGAACACATTCTCACACACACGAACACATTCTCACTCACACGAACACATTCTCACACACATGAACACATACTCACGAGCACACACACATGCGCCCACAAGAAGTGCCGCACAACTTCAGCCCCACACGGGCATCCCTTTGGCACGGTTCCCAGTCGCCACCCTCCGGCGCTCCGCCTGCCACGCAACCAGGCGGCGCCACCAGCGCCTGCTTCCCGCGGGAGATTAATCAGCCACGCGCGGACATGTGTTGGCGCGTCGGCGACGCCCGACCCGCTGCAATTGTCCGACCGGTAAAACATTTGAAAACCGCGTTCGCTACCTGTAATGACCGATAATGAAGCCTTTATTTCGGCATGACGCGCTTTGCGCCGATGCTTTTGATCCTGGATCCGTCGCATAATTTCCGCGCGCTCGAGATACGTTCTGCATCTCCCTGTTTGATGTGCGTTCCGAGCGGTGACGAAGTATGATGCTTTCGTTACGAAACCGGGAGAGGTGGCTCAGGGCATCCACTGATGACACTGCAGGGTCCGTGATCGGGTGGTTCTAGGTTTTGAGCCCCGACTGTGGCAGGATTTTCGACAATAGCTAGATGCATATGCCGAATTCAGTCGCTGTCTGGAGGAAAATTCTAGCCGCCGGCTGCTCTGATTGGTAGTTCCCCGTGGCTTCTCTGATCAACACCAGGAGAATGCCAGAGCAATTCCCTAACAAACGGGCCACGGACCGCGCGCGGTCTTTCCTTTCTCTTCATTGTCCTATCTTCATCTCTTACTTATACACTTACATACACTACACTGCCACATATACCGGTCGGCTACTTAGAGCAAGTCCCGGCTGGGGCGGTGCCCAGTAGGTGGGAGATACCAGGTTTGGGAAAAGCCCGCAAGCCATCGAGTACGTCGGCGCATCCCAAAGAAAAAAAGGCACTACACTTACGGGACTAAGGACCTTAACTGTTGACGTGCCCGGAATCACTAATTAATCAATCAATTGTGACGTTGTATTGGTATTTAGGTAGAGATATTTTGGTTTTCGATTTTCAGAGTAACGTTGCCAATACTCTTACTGATATTGACGTGATATCAAACTCAGAATCGCAAATGAATTTGAAAGTACTGCACTAGCAGGAAATAAATATATTTGTGCAATCGTGGTTAGATTTCAAACGCGCTTTTTTCTATTCGACGAACTGACATCGACGGATCAACGAACTGACCGACAGAACGACCGAGAGCCGGACCGACGACCGACCACTCAGTGGAGGAAATATAGGTGTACATTACCTGTTATGGAAACATACTGTTTGAGATAAAAAAGAAAATATTATACTTTTTAGTTTACAGGAAGTTGCTTCGTAAATACAAAATGGAAATGCGAGGCGTTGGGTAAATAAATTCTTGGGATAAGCGAGTATCGGCGGGCAGTGGCGCTTTTCAATTACTAGCGAGTAATGCCTGCATGACACGGGCGTCGCGGCGCCTACAATGAAGTGGAGTCACGTGTCCCAGCATGTTGTGCCTCTCGGCAGCAGTTGTTATCAAATTGTGAAGTGCTTTTCAATTCAGGGACGCTTTTAATGATATGTACGGTGAATAAATATTATTCTGGAACTAAATTAACATAACCGGGCATTATACAAGAAAAACAAATGTAATTTCGTGGTATGCAGAACAATGTGTTTCAAAGGATATTTATTTGCTTTTAGTATTTTTTGTTCTGTTTTGTGTGGAAATGGGACTTACAAAACAATCACATTTACAAAAATTCAATTTTCCAGATTATAGAGCACAGGCTTCGTGCTTTGATTCTCTGAACTACGGCGAGTGGGAGGAGAGGCTGGGGAGCGGGGGTAGAAAACGCTCGCAGTCAGACGTTTTATTAGGTTATATATAATTTTTTAAAATTTAATTTTGCAGACTATAGGCTTTACAATTCCATTCAATTTAGTTAATGGCTGTTTGCAGCGCTCACGTGTTTCCAGAACACACTGCGCAAGAGCAGAACGTCTGTCCTACGTCGCTGGCGGACACTGCGACGGGAATCACGTGTTCGGTGACGTCACGAGATAACCTCCAGAGATTTGCAGCACTGCATCGCCATTATGCAAATGACGTCTCGTGCTGCCCAAAATGGAAATTGCGAATTACGATACCCAGAAAAGACAAGATATATTCGCTTCGTTCGGACAAATTGGTTCCATTTCCGTCCTGCTAGCTTTGTTGTGGGGTCATATTAACCGTAAAATAAGGTTTCGACGAGCACTTTTATCTCCAGCCGCCAAGGAAGAGAAAATAACACGTTCTCTCCGGTTTATTTTGTATAAACCGTGAATATACGGGTGAGTTAGTAGCATGTGAATTATGATAATGGGAGAATTTTGTCTCGCTGTGTAGCAGCTTCTTCTTACGCAAAAAATCTTCTTGGAACTCTTCATTACAGCTGCTACAGATCCACTGCAAACTCGGCATGATTGTTTATTTAATTTGTTTCTCAATGTACAGTATTACATTTTATTATATTTTTAATATTTTTGTTTACGTAGTGTCAGAGTGTACGTTAAAATGGTGTATCATTCAACATTCAATCAACTATTTCATAATAGACAACAAACGAGGAGTTCAAATTTTCAACTTTGCTTTCATATGATTTTTTATGAAGGTTCTTAATATTTTTCTAATTTTACGTAACCCGAAGGATTCAATCAATGTTAACGTTCATGAAATATTACAGCGCATGTTAATGAAATATTATAGTTCAGCGTAAAGCGTGTTTGTAACCACAAATATAATGTTACATAAATGAAATTAAAACTAAAGAAGTAGGTATGTTTTTCATATAATTTTTCTCTCATAAATATGCAGAACATTCACCAACTCTTTTCAGCTCATGAAACTAACATTTCATGGCATCACTACTATAAAATAATAAAAAATATAAATTCATAGTCTCATGAGTGGAATACAGAATTTATTGAAGTTTAAAATCACTAATAGCTGAGTACAATTTTTTGGAAATTTTGATTTTGTATTGTTGAATATCCTTTCAAAGATGATTACAGTGTGTCCCTAGAAAAGTGACTGGGATGGTGTCTCTCGTATGGGTACTACCTAGTAAACTTAATTTCCAGATGCTTCGTATCGGCAAGACCATTTCATTCTTTTTCTCTCGCAAAAAGATTTCTCGAATCTGTCAATAATGTGAGTAGCAGGGTCCGCGCCACACGTGCAAAAATAGAACAGAATGTTCCTGACATTCTCATAACGGAGGCTATTCGTTAATACGTTCCTTGTCTCCCGCCGGCTCCCTCAGGCGTGACTCCGTTCTGTAACTAAGTTTGCACTGGCCCTATGGGAGCGACTTCGAACAGGGGACTTAAGGGTGACCCGCCCTCTCCTGGGAGCGAGGCGTGGTGGGGCGGAGAGGGGTGAGAGTCGGCACGACAAGGCCACTGGACCTACCCCACGCCAGACATCGCTGCCTGAGGCGACTAGAAAAAGGGCTAGCCGTGATTCAGTTTTAAATTGGAGCGTAATTTAGAGCGGAAACCTCGACGCTGTTTGCCTAGGCTTACGCACCCTCCAGGAGAACGAAGAGGGAGGAGAGGAGAGAGAAAAACGGGGATGGAGGGCCGGTCCAGAGGGTTGTTGAGGGGAGGAGAGGGGGGCGTGTCGTCTCCCGCGCGCGGGTCGCAGCGTCGCCTTTCCTGATCGTATCGAACCGAGTGCGCGCGGCGCGGCGGTGCTAGCAGGGTGTTATTGCCGTCCTCTTTGTGCCTCGCTCTCCCCCTCCTTCCGCCTCCACGCCTCCCGGCAACGACACTCCCTCCTCCCCCTCCCCGCCCCACCCCACCCCTCCCCGCCCGCCCGCGTCGCCTTGGATTACGGACCCCAAAATCCAGATTAGCGATTTATCATTGGATTAGATAAGGGTCCGGCGCGGGGCGACGCGATGCGGGGGGGGGGGGGGTCCGCCCGCGGGCGATGGCCCTGGGGGAGGGGGGTGGGGCGATTGGCCCGTGCCTTCGGGCGTCAGCGCCATCTGGCGGCAGGCGGGATCGCCGCTTGTTTGGCGCGGAGCGTGGTGGGGGGGGAGGGGAGGGACTTGCTCTTTCGCGGGTGTGTGCGGGCGCGTGCCTGCTCGGTTGCCGGCTCTTTGTGCGAGGCTGGAGACCGGGCTTGTTTGGCGGGCGATAGGTGATTGATTGTCGGAAATCCGTGGTATCCTCCCCCCTCAGGGGATGATGTCGTGAAGTTCGCGTGTGTGGCCGGGTCTGAGGTGGACAATTCCGGCTTGGGAGTTAGGTGTGACACGTTGGCCGTTGTTTTGTTGCCTTTGCTTCTTTGCGGTACGCAATGTTTGTTCTGTCTGTATGGTTTATTCCCTCGTTTTGAAATAAAATACTTTTTTGCTAGATCACATTGTGTTTGTCTTTACAGGAGTGGAAATGCTAATTTAGTCCAAACGCTTTCATCTCATATTTTGCAAGTCCCCAGAATATACAGTACACTGTAATCCTTTTATTTGCATGAAAATAAATAAAAAATTAGTAACAACTTGAAAATATTTGAAGAACAAGAAAATATTGCCTTTCGAAGAATTTGAACTTTTAAAACTTTTGAACCACTTGGAGGAAAAGAATTGGAACCACACAAGTTTGGAAATACTCTGTTTTGAGTTGTTACATATGTGTACACTAAAGTAAATTCTCATTGTAACCTTTCAATTAGGAAACACACAATATCTAATAATTATTAACGATCTTGCCTGTATTTGCGTATTCTTTCGTGATGTATTTTTGCTTTTTACCTCATGTATTATGTTTAAAGGAAACCACACAAATTTGTATATACTCTGTTCTGTGTCAATGTACTTTAACGATTATAAAACGTCATCTCAACTTCACTTGAGATTACTCAGTCCGTTTTTAACTCAGAAAATGTTAGAAATTTAATGTAGTGTGCAATGTGAAGTAAGTGATGGGTTGTGAATACGAATCAAAATATGATTGAAGTCGAACGTTTGCATGAACCGCATGTAAACTCAGGTTACGAGAAAGTAGCAGCACTCACAATCGCGCGCGTCGGCGGGAGCAATTGCGGCGGTGATTAATGCCGCGCATTTCAATTATTCAGGGCGCGCCTCCACTCGTCTTCGCCACAGACGCTGCGCGCTGCGGCGCATTCAGTCAGGCGCGCGCAAATAGAGCAGCGCGCGCGCGAACCGGTGGCGGCGGCGGCGGTGGCGGTGGCGGCGGTGGCGGCGGTAGCGGCGGTGGCGGCAGCGGCGGCGGCGGTGGCGGCGGCGACGGAGGCGGCGGTGACGGGGGCGGCGGCGACGGGGGCGGCGGCGACGGGGGCGGCGGCGACGGGGGTGGCGACGACGGGGGTGGCGGCCGCTGCGGTGGGGGCGGCGACGGGGGTGGCGGGGGCGGCGGCGGCGGCTGCGAGCGGCTTCGAAGGCCCATTTCCTTGCGGCGACAGTGAAGAATGGGCGGCGGCGGCGGCGGTGACGGTGGTGGGGGCAGTGATGACGGCGGCAGCGACGGTGGGGGTGGTGATGGGGGCTGAGGGCGGAGAAGAGATAGTGAAAAGAGGCTGGGGTGTGGCGATGGAGGCTTGTGGGGGCGGCGAGGAAGGCGGGGCGGGGGCGGCGGCAAGGGTGACGGAGGCCGTGTTGGAGGCAGCGGAAGTGGTGGCGATGACAGGTCCGGGGGCGTGAGTGGAGGCAATAGCGGGCGGGGGCGGGGGCAGGGGCGGAGGCGGTACCAGTGGCAGTGACGACGGCGGCGGCGGTGGATGGGCGATGGCGGGGGTAGCGGGCGGCGGGCGGCGGGGGCGATGCGGCGGTGACAGCGGCGGTGCCGTCGGTGTGGGCGGAACGAACCAAGTCGCGCTCCGCGGAGAAGATGACGTCTGTTTCAGCGCGGATTCTTCGGCTACACGGCTTCTCACTCACGTACCACATCCCTCGGCCTCAAGCGGAAATTAAAGTGCGTTTCTAAACATTGCTTCGGGTCGCCCGTCCCTCACCCAAAAGTCTGTCGGATCACCCGTCTGCTTCATCGCTCGCTTTGGCAACCGCCGCAAAGCCTGATGGAACGCTTGCCTAGACGGCTAGCCGGTCTCCCAGCTTTCCACACGCCTTCACTCACTCGAGCCAGTCACTCACTTATGCAACTACCTATTTTCCTTTCACGCGTCCATCTATACGGGCGTATTCCCCTCACCCACTTAACTACCAACGGCCACTCACCATATGCCCATCATATCGTAATACTCCCATTCGCTTGTTACCGCGACCACCTTAGTCTACTACTTGCTCAGTCTCTCGGCCTGCCGCTAATGGTGCATCTACGAGGGGCGCTCCGAAAGTTTCCGGAAAAGTAGATTTACCTTCCTGACACCCAGGTTTTCATGCAAAATTCGTGACACTGCGGAGGAACCAATACCAAAGGTCTGCTGTATCTGCTGGTAAGAGCAGCGTGGGTCATCCTTCAACATCATCTGCGCAGATGAGATGTTTTCTTCTGTCGTCGCTGTCTGTGGTCGTCCTTCGCGAGGCTCATCTTCAAGTGACTTTCTCCCCCACCGAAATTCCCAGTACCATTCGTAAAGTCTATTTTGACGGGGAGAAATCACCGAATGCACTCCTGAACCGTTCAAGACCTTCTCTCTCCCTCTCTCTCTCTCTATACACTATCTCCCCTCACACTCTCCCCTCACCCTTTTACCTCTCTCTCTCTCTTAACGCGGTGTCCCTGTACATTCTCTCACCTCACGCTCATTCATTTCACGCCCTCTCAACTCTCGTACCTCCATTCCACACTCGTCCACACCACGCTCGTGTTTCCATTTCTCGGCCTGTTAGCATCCTTTGGTTGGTTCTTCCTCTCTCACTTTGTCTCAACTGATTTCTCTCAACTCTCATGCTCCCTTTCCACTCCACTCTCGTTCTCCCTCCGTCCCTCGCCAACTAGCTCGTCACCAGGTGCGACGCCATTAAGAGTTACTCCTTTCATTTCCTCATCCTATGCTCTCAAACCTCACGCTCACTTCACGCTCTCTCAATTCACACTCTCTCACCTCACGCTCTCTCACCTCACACTCTCTCACCTCACACTCTCTCACCTCACACTCTCTCACCTCACGCTCACTCACTTCACGCCCTCTCAAACACTCTCTCAACTCACGCTCTCTCAACTCTCGTACTCCCACTCCACACTCATCCACACCGCACTTGTTTTTTTCATTTCTCGTCCTGTTCGCATCCTTTGGTTGGTTCTCCCTCCCTCCTTCCCTCGCCAACTAGCTCGTCACCCGGCGCGCCGCCGTTGAGAGTTACTTTCTACATTCTCTCATCCTACGCTTTCACACGTCACTCTCCCTCACTTTTTGCTCTCTCTCCCCCCACATTCTCTCACCTCACGCTCTCGCACCTTACGCTCTCTCACCTCACGCTCTCTCAACTCTCGTACTCCCACTCTACTTCCACTCTCGTTCTCCCTCCGTCCCTCGTCAACAAGCTCGTCACCAGGTACGACGCAATTAAAGAGTTACCCCTTTCATTCCCTCATCCTATGCTCTCACACCTCACGCTCACTTCACGCTCTCATCTCGCACTCTCTCACCTCACGCTTTTACCTCATGCTCACTCACTTCACGCCCTCACACCTCACTCTCTGTCAGATCTCGTACAAACCACTCCATTCCCACTCTCGTTCTCCCTCCGTCCCTCGCCAACTAGCTCGTCACCAAGAGCGACGCCTGTGAGAGTTACCCCCTCCATTCCCTCATCCTACGCTCTCACACCTCACGCTGTCTCGCCTCAAGCTCTCATACCTCACTCTCACTTTATGCTCTCCCCCCTCACACTCTCTCACCTCACGCTCTCTCACCTCACGCCCTCTCAATCACGCTCTCTCAACTCTCGTACTCCTACTCCACACTCGTCCACACCGCACTTGTTTTTTCCATTTCTCGTCCTGTTCGCATCCTTTGGTTGGTTCTCCCTCCCTCCCTCCCTCTCTCCCTCGCCAACTAGCTCGTCACCCGGCGCGCCGCCTTTGAGAGTTCCCTGGCGCGGCGCGGCGCGGGGTGGCGCGGCGCGAGCGAGCGAGCGAGCGGCTGAAAGGAACGTGCGCGGCGTGGGCGAGGAACTTTTTCCCTCCGTGACAGTTATAAATCGCGAGTGATGGATGCTACGCCCATTTAAATCTTGGGAGAGGGTTGCGCGCCAGCACGGGCCAAGTGGAGGGGGAGGGCGGACGCATGGGTCTCGTGGGCCCCCCTCCGGAAGCTCGCTGCGACTCGCCTGGCCCCCCACCCCTCATGCCACGAAATCCTGGTCCGATTCGCGCCTCTGCGATTCGGCTGTGAATGGGGGACTGAAAAAGTACCTGGGAATTCGGGCATTTACAGGTGTAGGTTGTGTTCAATCACAATAGCAACTCAAAAGTTGGGATTGGAAGCTGAAGTATTTAAGAAATATTAATGTATGAAAGAGAATTTATGAGAGAATTATGAAAATTTGGAAGAGTCTGCTGACAAATATGAATCTGCCTTCCAGGTGAATATTCGGAAATATGATGTTTTCTGGTTTTCGCTGTGTATTTGCTTACTACCGTAAGTTGATGCTTATACTTGTTACTCTTTAAATAGCTTTGATTAGTCAAAACATCTGAAGACCATCCCATCAACATCTTGCCAAGCCATATCAGCTCCTGTCATTGATGAATTTATATATTATATTCTGTTCATTTTCCATATTGAGCAAAGATACTGTGAAGTTAATTTACGAAGAAATCATTTCATTACCTTGTTATTAGGAACAAATTTCGTAATTAAGCACTACCAAAATTTACTTTTCAGTAGATTTGTATAAAAGAGGGTAATAAGAGATTGCAAAATAAGTAAACAGATAATGTCAATAGATTTTGCAAACTGACATGCCATAGTGATGACTCTAGCGACTCAGTAATAAAAACGATCTTTTCTCATACAACAAGGGCTAAGAATAACTTACAAAACTTATTTTGACTTATTGACAAGGGGAGACCCTACTGAGTTTTTAGACCAAAATAGGTCCAAACACCGAAATTGAAGTTCATGGCCTACCCATTAGCCCATCATGTGGGGCATCCGGGAATACAAAATTTTTACATGTGCGGCCATTTTTAAATGACCTGCGGGGTCTTTTTACTGACACCTCCGCTGCCCCTTTAATCGGTTACGCCCCCTTTCTCTAGAAAATATGCCTTTTTTACTGTTCCTTGCTTCTTTTAGTTCGTACTTCGCGCACAAACTGTTGTTGCGAGATTTGTGCTGCACTCTAAAACCATTATTGTTAAATATACGGTCTTTGTTGTCATGGAAATCAAGTTAAATATATTTCTTTCACATAAATATAGCCCTGAGCTTTGTTTTAGTAATTAAAATAATAATATCTCTACAAATATTTTATTTTTAATTATGAAAGATAAAATTAATGATAATATTTATCAACAAACATTTGTGTGATTAAATAATTTCGAATTTGTGTTCAGCACGTGCTGACCAGCTGGTCAGTGTTTGTTTACAAATGGTTGATGTGTTTGAGTAATAATTTGAATGTAGTGTTTCTAAGGCTATGTAATTCTTAGGTAATTTGTAAATGTGACATTTTTACAACTAGTTAAACGAAGCATTCTTTGTCAAGCCGGTGGCGTAAATCAAAAAGTCGAAATAGGAAAACGAGGAAATGTGTTGCAAACTTTCAAAAGCTTTGGAGTAGGATAGCAACTGAACTAAACAATTCAGAAAATGTTGCATGTCCTTCTTGAAAATGCTTTGGGTGAGTTTAATATATGCTCACTTGCTTGCCTTAAACTCAAAATGATCATGAATGAGAGAGAACTGTGTGAGAGCACAATTAGGATCAGTGCCCACCATGATCAAATGAGTAAAAAGAATTGCAGTATGAAAGGAAAAGATGAACAAAAATTGCTAGAAAGAAGGAAATCATGACCAAAACTGTTATAGGGAAAAGAAAGAAGGCCAAGGAAGAAGATGTATGAGGTGCTAAGAAATTCTAATGCAAAAGTATGATTGTATATTTGGTGTATGAATAAATTAGTCGTTTTCTCCAAATTACATTTTTCAATATTCAAAATGTTCCATGCGCATTGTATATATTCAGATTGGCTTCAAATTTTGCAGGCAAATAAAACACATTACTGTTTTCAATAGTTGGTATTCATTTAGAAATATAACTAAAAGTACAAAAGATATTTTAGATTAAAGATGAAAAAATAATGAAAACTGAAAAATAAAAATCTCACAAAATGAAAATATTTTTCATTCTGCAACCAATAGCAACTTCTGAAAACTAATACCAATTATTATTTACTAGCTTACTGTGCTTATTACAAAAAATATTCAAGATGATATCTCAAGAATTTATGCACTTGGAACATTTTTTATATTTTGTTATTTTTTTCGAATAAATGTCTATAAATCCAATATTTTTCAACCAAAATAGTTCAAAATTTGAAATAACATTTATTATAATGTATATAAATCCCATATAAAATATTGTAAAAATTGATCCAAAATTGCCAAAAATCATAAATTCAGTAGGGTGTCCCCTTAACTGACTGCATTCGTGATAAATTCGAATGTCGATGAAATATTTCTGTTAAACAAAATCACACTGGGGAAAGTTGAAGGCAGCTGTCTACCTGAAAAATAAAAACTAAGAATTTTATTTTTTTATTCGTTTTCCCATGTACATTTGATTTCTTTTTGTTTTATGAATCAAGCATTTTTTAAAACAAAGCTCTATTACTACAACAAATTGATATATTTTTTCAATTAATCACGATTGTATATTTTAGTGAATGAACTAGAATAGTAAAGGTACTGCGAAAACTAGAGAGTCAGGATTTGATTATTTGAGAAAAAATAATTGTTTATAAATTTATTCTGAACATTTCAGATCACATAACTGAAACGTTTAGTGACACATTAGCTATGCTAGTTCATTCACTAGAGCAAACCATGGTTTACACGCTGCCAAAAGAATTATATTATTATCTTTTGTAATTTTTTATTAATGGATTTTGACCCGCATGAATGTGATAAAAATATCCAATTCGTGAAAATGCATCTGACGTTCTCACTGACTTGACAGTTGACACTCGCTTCGAAAAAAGTTATTTGCTCAAAAACTAAGAAACCTAGCAAGAAACGGTTTGAATATTTTAAAAGAAAATAAAACTGACCCAATATTTTTTTAAACGTGAAAATCCACTATTTTTTATAATTTTGAGGTAGACAGCTACCTTAATATTAAACACGTAACATCACTAATACATTTCCACCGACATAAAATATAACCAAAAATGGTCGATGGAAACGGCGCAGTCCAATATGAATGCCTAGCGTGCGTGTGTATTGGATCTTAAACTCGCAGTAATCCAATAAGAACCCGCGGCCTCCCAACTAATCAAATGGAAGCGACGCCGGCAGCGCCGTCTGTGGGGCCGCCCTCCCACTAACCCGATTCCCCGAACTTTTAAACGGTTCCTTTGCCGAAAGTTTGTCCTCTAGTCCGCACCGGCGGAATATATCCCATTACGTAACGAAGTCCCATTCTCCGCCGAATCGGCGTTCAAATTTATGTATGAGCTCCGCGCTTCGTTTGTAAGGTTTCGACGTGAGAAGGAAAATGTCGACTGAATGTAAAAGTTGCTGAGAATTTATGCATTTCCTGTAATGGTATTCATCTTCTCGTTTTGGAGTTGGGTTAGGTTGAATTGTGAAAAAATAAAGGAGTCTAATAAATTTAATAGTTTACTGAATTGGTTTTCTTACTTTTGAACGCAAAGTTATAAAGATCTACCGTTTTTTTCGAGATATTCTTTCTGATAATTTTATTTTGCAGTTGCACGAACTTATTTCGACATTATTTCGTAAGTCCACTTGTATTTTAGTTAAAAAGATGTTAAATAATAATAATAAGTAATAATAAATAATGTTGAATGTAATGTTATTCATTCATGAAAATCTTTACGGTTTTTTGAGCATTCTACTTGATTTTGTACAAAATTTAAATTTTAGAATAAAGTAAAAATCAAATTTTCGCAAAATAATTGCCATCCCTTTGCTACGTATGGTAAGTCTAATCGTTTAATGCGAAGCGCATTACGAAATAAATTTGAGAAGTGAAAGATAACGCGATAAAATTGAAAAATTCAAAGATTCGCAGAGCAATCCGATGTAAAGGCCAGATTAGGTGACTCAGGCTGTTAACTGATGTCACTGCAATGCCACTGACTGAGACGGCCTAGGGTTTGAGTCCTGACGGTGGTGGTTTTTCGACACTAGCTACAGAACTATCAGCCACTGTCTCAAGAATCCTAGAGCTCGGCTGCCCCGACCGGTAGTTTTTCGTTGTTTCTTCGATTAACACTGGGCAAATTCCGGAGCATTACCCTAACAAACACCTGGAGAGAAGGCTCAGGTCATCAAATAATGATACCTCTGCAGTGCCTGTGAGAGGGAGGTCCTAGGTTCGAGTCCCAACGGTGGCATTTTCGTCACAAGCTACGGAGCTAGGTCGAATTCAATCGCTGTCTGAGGAGAGAGTTCTAGCGGCCGGCTGCTCTGTTCGGTAGTTTTCCGTGATTTTTCCAACCAATACCAAACGATTGGAAATCAGTAATCAGATTTTTCCAGTCAATATCAGGGACTTGGATACCAATTCCAATCATTGCCAGAGCAGTACCATAACATACGCGCCACGGTCCGCGTGCGTGGCGCTTTCTTCTTCCTTGTCCTTTCGTCACCACTTGCTTACGAACTCACATGTGCTATACTACGAAACATGTCAGGAGACCACTCGGAAACTTTTTTATTTAATAGGTAATTATATCACATTTATATATAATTTCAATTCTTTTAACTATGTGGCTAGGCTGAAGGCCTTTAAGCCAATACAATACCTACATCCTACCGCATTCTAACCTTTCGAATTCTGGCATTCACCCCCAATTGTCTGTCTCTTCATCGCATCAAAGCCGCGGAAAGGAGACCATAACGTACGGCTGAGGAAAAAACCCCTGAAGGGGGAAAACCTGCCGTCAGAAGACGAGTACATGCTAAACTACCAGATTTTTTTAAACTATTTATTTATTTCCTGGCGTGGTCATCCAGTATCCATTCAGTCTTTGGGTTCCTTAGTCCTTGAAATAAAACTACTCCACAGAAGAAAAATTCGACGACTAAATCTGGAATCGAACCCACGACCTACACCCTGCCGAGCAGTCATAATTCCCCGCACTCATTTAGCCTCTCAACTCGGAAACTTGAAGCTTTCGCTTTTAGGGCGGTGTCCCGATAGGGAGATATCTCTGAACAGGGAAATCCCCCAACTCGATTTTTTATGTTGATGCCGGATCTCGCCATCCAGTGGAGGATGAACACAGCCATCGCCCGTGATAAACCGTGTACTACATGCGCAACTTTTCTTGAGCGATGGATTGAAGAAATGCGGGTGGAGTGCGGGTATTAGTTTCGAAATAGGCCACAAGATTTGATGACGCAATGCTAATTTCTGGAGAATCAGTCATGTCTTCGCCACTTTCTCAATAATTTGCGTTCTTTCTCAGAAGTTCGAGGTACCTCCTATGATGGATCTTCACTTGCGTCGGTTATTTCTTCATAGATTTTTTGGAGCAAATCACGGACAGAAGTTCTCGTCTTCAACAGAAAATAGGATCTATTTCGTTCCAGTGACGATGTGTTTCGAATGTTGTCATCAATGCTCTCTGCGAGCTTTTGCCTTCAACTGTTTATTGTGCCAGAGAGGGGGAAGCAAGATCATCGTTCAAGAAAAGTTGCGCGATTCATACTACACATATGGGACTATTGTCCACGGCAGTTGACACTCCTAGAAATACGAATTAGTCGGTCAATCCAATGTGAAACTGCAGGTTTGCAAGTACCAAAGGTATAAAAAACTAACTGTCTACCATTATCACTTATTGCCAATTATTGGAATCACTTGGAATTTAGGTTAAGATATTCCCTTTTCTTCAAGGTAAAAAATCTCGATTTCGTCCAAAATGCCAGGAAACATTATTTACACTCGAACGTCTAAATTGTCACATACGTATGTTTTACATTCTCCTTACAGCTTTCCGCTTTGGTAGACTTAGCTCAATATCATAGCCCATATTTTCCGACTCTTTCAAGCGGCTTCAACGGCGCACTCCCCGAGGACATCCATGTGAGTTACCCCAACCGAAAGACGTTACACACAGTTAGCAGATCTTTGGAAGTTGACAGGAGAAGACAGCACCTGGTCAACCCCTCTTCTTCCGAACGTTATCGAGTAATCGCCAGCCAGCCTGCCGGGCAACAGCCGGCCAACCCCTCGCTGCACCCTCGACGTTAGGCGAGAGACGTGTGGCGAGGGTAAGACGAGGTGGTGTCGTGGCGGAGCGGGGAGTGCAAAGTTGACGTCTGCGAGAGGCCCTCGGAAGACGCGGGGGAGTGAAGTGCGTGAGGGCTATGATTGGCTTAACGGACGGCGAGGGGGGGAGAGGGGGCGCAAGATGTCCGAGAGCGTGACGAGCAGTGAGAGAGAGCTCTTCGGAGGGGGAGGGGCCCGCAGGTGAAGACGCAAACGGTTGTCGAGGGAGGAAAAGAAGACGGGGGATGATCTGGAGAGCGAAGTCAATATTGCGTTATGAATTATTGGAGGAGACGCTGCGGGCAGCTGGGAGGACGTAAGTGCGGTGTAAATCGAGGAAGAGACGGAACGGAATTTTATCAATTGAATTATTTCGACTCGTTTAAACTTGATTCTAAAGTCACTGAAGTTTTTGTGTGTAAATGTTTGAAGAGAGTTACAGTGCAATTTTGGAGATTCAATAAATAATTGAGGACACAATCTTCGCATGCAAGAATGCTGATATGCATGGTTCAACTTCCTCTATGAGTCCAAAACGTAGGTATGTGTTCCATTAAAAGTATTATTTCATGGTTTCTTGAATTCACTGAACCATCCATGTTTTGTTTTGATTTATAAATAAGTTTCACTACATTGGTGACTCGTGGCTGTGAAGTTAGGTAAAGAGCTTGAGGGCAATTATAAATTTGCTCATAGTTGTATTAATAATCTTCCTTATCTTAGACTTTTCAATGGAAAAACTGCGTTTCTAATAAAATACTCACTATGTTATACACAGGCTTTGCATTTGAAACACCTCAGCACTATTAAAGAAGCGTGATAAATAATTTCATATTCATATCGTATTTCGTATCGTATCGTACTTCATGAGCACAAAAGCAGCGGAGTGGATGGTGCTACACTCATCAGATGCCTTCCTGAGTTTTAAATGTCCAGTAGTGTTCTGCGCGCATGCCATTTAAAAATTCATTACTAAAACCAACATACTTGTAGTGCATGATAAAGAAAATACACTTAAAATATAATTCTTATATTTCACTTATTCCACGTGGATCATCTATGACATGTACTATTATTTACATAGAATGGATGCGCTTTACGGTACTCACACCCAACCAGTCTTAACAAATGAGGTGTCCGAATAACGATAATTTTACAGAAGGGTAAAGAAATGCACGTTTGCGTAATAAATAATGAGGATTTTGGTTGGTAATCAGTCCAAATCATGGAGGTGCGAATGCAATTTGGAACAGTGGTATGTTTTTCCCCCTTCCTTTTCGCGATTTTTCCTTCCCCTTCCTTCTCCTTTCCTCACTCCTTTATTTACACATATTTTCATGCGCTACTACACATGTAGGAAGACCAGTTGAGCTTATCCCAGCTTATCTCAGATAAGATGGTGCTCGGCTGGTTGGAGATATCTTAATGGGGAGAACAGCTAACCAGCTGGATCGGCGCTGGATTTCATTATCTGCTATCTACCAAGGGAAGAATGTCGCCCCCTCCCGTGGAAAAAACACGCACTACACTTAAGGGAATAGCGACTGTGGCAGCCGGTTATAGTCAACTCGGATATAATGAACTCCCCGGTTATAGTGAACTTAGTCACTGGTCCCGTTTCACTTACATCACAAATATGCATATGAAAATCCGGTTATAGTGAACCTAAACCTCGGCTATAGTGTACGTAGGAAATAAGTCCTGGAAATTAATTGGATCCCGTATGTAATTAGGCTATTGAAAGAGCCTTTGGAGAGTGCGATGGTATTCCAAGAGTGCAAGAGGTATTGAAAGGTGCCAAGACTGCATTATATACTTAGAGACAGAGGACATTGCAGAATCAAGTGTGGAGATATCTCAAACTCTGGAGAAAGATCTAATGAAAATGTACGAAGCAAACAATTGAAAATGTTTTATCTTTTACATAGAAATAAAGATATGGACATTTTCAGTTCTTGCTGTTAATAAAATTTTGCTTTATATTAATGAAATCAATTATTATGGATAAATAATTTTGACATCGGATATAATGAACCTCCGATATAGTGAATCAAACATGTCAGTCCCCAGAAGTTCACTATAACCCGAGTCGACTGTAATTGACGTCTGGACGTCAGTTACTTCGGTTTATTACAAGACGTATGGCCACTCATTCTCCAAGGACCGCCCGGAATTTAAACCCCGGAGTCCGCGGTGGAATGCGAGCGTTCTGGCCGCTCCTCCATGTCTCGCCTCTCATCTCGCGTGCTCCCGCCGACGCGACGCGGTTTTTCAATCACGCGACGCGGACTTATTCAATTTCATTGGGGTTCAATTGATTTGCTGCCGCCGGTTAGACTGAAGCAGCTGGTCTAAGGCCTATCTTAAATACACTAACTATTATTTATCTTAAAATTATTTACAATTGTCTTTGGGCTTTGTTTTAATTTGTTAAATATTTGTTGCGTTTGTCAAGTTCATAATAATGTTCTGTCTTCTTGCTTTTCTTTTTGTCGTTCACTCTATCATTCATTCTTATTTATTCTATGTATACAACTTATTCACTCACTCATTTACTCACACATTCATACACACTTCACTACATACACACGTATGTACACTTTTTGCTCGCCACGACACCGGCTTCACTCACTCATTCATTCACACATTCATACACACTTCACTACATACACACGTATGTACACTTTTTTCTCGCCACGGCGCCGGCTTCACTCACTCATTCATTCACACATTCATACACACTTCACTACATACACACGTATGTACACTTTTTTCTCGCCAAGACGCGCCGTGGCGCTCGCCGGCTTCGCTCGAGAACGCGACGCGGCGCGAGGGGCGGGCGAGACGTCGCGCCCTCCGCCCACCAATCAGCTCGAGGGTGTTTTCGCTGCGGGCGGCCGCTGTTTGCCTCGCCCCGCCCCGCGCCGCCCCCGGCCAAGTGGCCAAGTGGCCAGCGCCTCCTTGGCCGTCTTGACCGCAGCCCCTGGCTAAGGCCCCCCCCCCCCCCCGCTGGCTGCCGACGCCCACGAACCGTCTTCGGAGGGGTAGCGGCTTCTGGCTTGGCGATTTGGCCACTGCCTCGATTTGAGAACAGTGTTCACTTAATGTACTTAGAAATATCAATTTACCTTACAATCAGCGATAGGATCATTGTTTTCGTTGTTCGTATTCTTCACTGCGACCATCCATTCACATAATACGAGTCGTAATAACGATTCGTAAATGAATATTTAACACACATAATGTGAATATGAAGTCTTTTTGCGCTTTATCTCTTTATTTTGCCAAATGAGTACCCTAACAAACGAGCCACGGACCGCGCGCGATCTTTTCTACCTTTCTTCGTTTTATCCTATCCCTTTACTCGCACACACTTACACTTGCATGCAGTACACTACAACACATGTCGAGAAACTGGTCGGGAGCTTAGAGCTTGTCCCGACAGGGGTGGTGCTCCGCTGGTGGGAGATACCTGGTTGTGGGAAACCCCATTAGCCGACGGTAGGTCGGCCCCGAATCTCACCATCCTGCGGGGGAAGATCTCTGTCACCTCCCGAGATAAAACATGCTCTACACTTAAGGGACTAATGACCTCGGCGGTTGAGGCGCCCAAGGGCGAATACGATGCAAACTTTCGTCTGCAATTCCTGTTTCTTACGATTCCTCCAAATATCAGTAATGTTTTATATCCATAGAAATTGATCGTGCCACTTTGGATTGTGACACAGGAAATGGATATTATCGCGACAATTTTTTTAATACGTCAAAATGACTCAAGTATTTTTCAGATAATAGCATTGCAATCAAGCGATCAATCCGTTAGATAATTTAGGGACCCTACGCGGCAGAGTACTTGCGAGATCGTGATGAGATGGAGATGTCACTGAATGATGTCGGATGACGGCGTCACCCGATATTGTTGTGCTCCCCCGGCGCACTGGACAATTGAAGGGGGTAACTAGGTACATGTTTTTCTTAATATGTATGGTGATCAGTTGATTTCACGAAGTATGTATTGTATGAGAATAAACTCCTGTTCTTGTTAAATGTTATTACGATATACATCCTTCACTGATACTAAATAACAGACCGCATCTGACGCTTCATACCGCCAGCGTTTCGCTCTACGCCAGCATTCCTCTTGTATCTGCAGCGTCTTTGACTAGGAGGTCTTAGGTTCAATTCCTGGCGAATTTTCGAAGATAGCTGCGTAACGTTGCATAGGGTGGGTGGAAGATTGATTGATAGTGATTCCGAGCGTGTCAACTTCTTAGGTCATTAGTCCTCAGTGTAGGGCACGTTTTTTATCGGGAGGTGGCGGTGATATTCCCCCGCTGGATGGAGATCCGGTGCCGACCTACCGTCGACTAGCGGGGTTTCCCCAACCAGGTATCTCCCATCAGCGGGGCACCGCCCCAGCCGGGACAAGCTCTCAGTGCCCGGCGGGTCTCCCGGCATGTGTGGTAGTGTAGTGCATGTTAGTGTAAGTGTGTGTGTGTAAGAGGAGAGGATAGGACAAGGAAGAGGAAGGAAAGATCGCGCGCGATCCCTGGCCCATTTTTTAGGGGACTGCTCCGGCATTCACCTGGTGTTGATCGGAGAAACCACGGAAAACTACCGATCAGAGCAGCCGGCCGCTAGAATTATCCTCGAGCCATCGGCTGCATTTATCCTGTGTAGTTAATGTCGAAAATCATGCTACCGCTGAGAATCGATTCCTAGGACCTCCCGGTCAGAGGTACTACAGTGACATCGATACCATGAGCCTCCTCGCCCGGCTTGGGTGGAGAATAATTCTAGTGGCCGGCTGCTGTGATCGTTAGTTTTCCTTAGTTTCTGCGATCAATACTAGACGAAGTCCGGAGCAGTACCCTTACAAACGGACCACAAAACACACGCACCCTTTTTTCCTTCCTCTCCTTTGTCCTATCCTCTCCCTTACTCCAACTCACTTGCACATATACCACATTAAGTATTTTTGAATTAACAGTTCTAATTAAACTCAACGTTAAATGTATTAAAATTATACAATATGATTAAATATTTTATCATTTTTATTAAAATTAAAATAATTTTTTAAAATATTGAAACACATTTACAGGAATTTTATTTATTCTTTAAGGGTGCATGGAGCTTGGAGCACCCATTGATCCTAGTTCGTCGAGGCCAAAGGTCTTGACCGGAGCGCATTTTCGGCACAATCTGTGTAAGTAGCGGAGTCGGATTAAGTTTAATAAATTTAAGATGAAGTGTAATTATTCATTCAATGTTATACCGTTGCTTTGAAATTCATTTAATACAGCTAACTGAATGTGAATGAAAAAATAATTCGTCATGAAACTAATGAAATGAAAATATTAATTGAATGTGATTTTATAATTACTGGGACAAATTAATTCAGTGGATGTTTCAGTGAATATCTATGCGTTTTTATTAGCTTAAATTTTTTAGGATCTGTTAGTTGCACCAAATTTCCGTGGATTAAATAGTTTATTCATTTTTTACCTTCTTCCTTCGGAGTAGAGAGAAAGTGTGTAATGCTGCGCGAAGAAAGGCGAATATTCGGCAGATAAACTCTTATGACAAGGGCCCTTGTAATGAAAAAGAGGATAATGCTAAATTTAGAAAAATCTCTATCACGTGGTGTAGCCAGAATTCATGTTTTGTGGGTCCTTTATACCAAAAAATAGTGACGGCAAAACGTCCGTCCGTCTGTGAACAACGCTAGCGGCTAAATCGTTCAGCGGATTTTCATCGTTCAGCGTATCAATATCAATATTGATATTCTCCAATCGATCGGCTGATGTCACGGTTCTTAGAATTTGAAACCTGTATTTTAATTTTGAGGTGTACTTTATATGAAGCCCCTGGAACACTTTCCAAATTTTCAAAAACAAAAAGGCTCCATCGTTTTTTATTAACTTTTTTTGTTGCATTGTGCAAAGAACGTTAAAGAGAATGGGCGGGTCTCATATTCGTTGAAGACACTGATGTTTTCGAAAAGTGCAAAACTTAAAATTTTTCATATTTTTTTCTGCGTCTTCCTACAACTAAAATACTAAAGATAGAGATTTTCCTCTGAATAAAATATGTTCTTTAATGATAGATTTTGAAATAAGGTAATGTAAATTTTTCAAAAGTTTCGATACTTTTCGCCTAAATTTGCATGAGAGTACGGGCGAGTAAGTACGTGCTGTTTCACCACCACTAGTTTTATATTCCGTTCAGTGAATGGATTATTTTACGATTCACATTTTATTTACTTATTTCCCAAAAAAGAGATATATTAATATTGAAAAAATGTTAATTGACATTTGTAATATTCAAACTCTATAGCCAATTTAAAATTTTATTTGCAAAGGAAGAAGAAAGCAGAACTCAATGATCAGGTGATTAAGAGATTAATGTGCGATTTGTGATACTTCAAAATTACAGACATTTTTAATAAGTCAAGAAATGAATCCACCAAGTAATCTTAGAATATTGCTTCTCGAAACGATTTCTCATAAAGCTTTTCTCTTTATATTTTATGCTTTTTTTGTCTATCCAATTTATTACATGACTGTAAAAGAAATAAAAACTTGATGTAGGAGTCTGTCATCTATTTCTTATACATCCGATATTTTCATGCCTTATGTCTGTTCAGAAAACGCAAATACCAGCAATAATATACTTTTTTTACATTTCTTGAACTTCATCACTAAACGTCACTGCAAAAACTAGTGAACTGTAGATAAAAGAGTATGTTTCAATTTCCAAAAAATAATCTTTTTCGTTATCACAAGGGAAATTGTATTCGGAAATCATATGAGGAAATTTTGATTATATTCGAGTGTAGATAATTTATAAAATACATGTTGCTCCTATTTTCTTTATCTATCTGCACGTCTAGTCTCCCCGGAAAGTGGAACCATTCTTGTTTACACACACATTTCAAAAACTATTCATGCACTTTATAGCTACAAGAGCACCGATATGAATCTCGAGTAAATGCGATATATTGACCGCTTATTCTACTTGAAGCAACCTTTCGTAGTTTAATACTGTACGTACGATATGCAGTTTCTTCCACAACCTGCCCTCAATCGCGTTGCGGTTGGCTTCATTTCGTTTTGCAGTTTTGTCTCATTTAGAGGATATCCATTCCTAATATACTGGGCCGGAACAGGGCTTCATTTCGCCCCAAGGACTTAGATTCCCCGTTCCCGGGACGCGTGGCCGGGTATTTCTGGCGGGAGAGCGCTTCGACGTTGCTGAGCTCAGCAGCGCTCCATCGCGGCGAGACGAGGCGCGGCGGGGCGGGGCGGGGTGGCGCGGGGACCGCCGAACGTGTTGCAATTGTTTGGACCGGGACTGCAGTCTCGCGCCACACCGGCTCGAGGGCTTTTGCCAATACGTGGGCAGAGCGAGGGGGAGAGCTGCCGACTGGATGACGGCGGGCGTGCTGGCTGCCCCGAGAGGCGAAGCTTGCGGAGACCACCCGTGGCGACGGGGTTATGGTGGTTGAGATGGTTGAGATGGTCGTGGCGGTTGTGGTGATTGTGGAGATTGAGGTGGTTGTGAGACTGTGATGGTTGTGAGACTGTGGTAGTTGTGGTGATTGTGGAGGTTATGGTGGTTGTAGTATTTGCGGAGTTTGAGATGTGCTGTGGTAATGATGGTGGTTGTGGTGATTGCCGTTGTTATAAATAATTTTTAACTAAACCATAAAAATTACATAATTCTAACAATAAAATTTTGGAACTACTAAAACTAAGAAAACTATTATTATATAAAATTGTTAAGTAAATGATTAAAATTATATAATTTCAACTATAAAATAATTTAATTGGTGGCACCCTAGAATGGTGGCACCCGGAGCGCGCCGCCCCCCCCTTGCCAACTCCTAGCTACGTCACTGGTGGTGGTGGCGCTGGTGGTGCTGGTGGTGGTGGTGGTGAAGGGGGCGACGGCGATGGGTCGACTCCACGGGCCGTGGCGGTAGAGTGGAGAAGAGCGGCAGTGGTGGCGGTCGGGGGGGAGGGAGGTTGGCAGCAGTGGAGCTCCGCGGTCGCGGTCTGCTCCGATATGAGTTGGCGAACCTCCCCCTCCCCCCCCACTCGACCGGTCGTCTGCTCTTCCATAAACTTTGCTGACTCTTCCAACCGGACCTTCGCTTCCCTCCGTCAACTTCGCCCGATGGCCTCCGCCGCCGCCGTCGCTCCGCCGCCCTTCATTGCTCTCCACTCGATTCTGCCTGCCTCCGTCGCGTATATATCTGATAAATACGATTTTCTATTTCTGACCTATGCGTAGACTTACTGCATTACTATCATATACCGATAAATTTCTCTGACATTCTCGGCTTTCGTCATTACCTTAGGTTACCTTAAATCATCTTCTTATATACTCCCTACCCGTCAGCGATGATCAATTAGTTATGTACATTAATTTTATTTCGCCTGCCTATTTATTTTTACCTCGCCTGTCCTGTATCTACTTCTCTCATCTATGTATTCTCTCAGTTTCGTTCATCACGTTCGAACATTGCTCTCTTGAAGCCGTTAACCAAGAGGAGGGATCTTAGAGGTCTACCAATGATGTCTTTCAGTCTTAATTTTTTAGTAAGCTAAAATCATTGGTATTGTTTGTTTGTTATTCAAAATCTGATACAATTTGACGCAATATTTGTTATAATTTAATAGTCACAGCATTCTTGGTGGATAAAAATTGTTCGGAACTATTCACTCAAAATTGAAATAACAGAATATGTTTTGGAAATATTTGTATAATTTAAGTATTTGCAAAATGTATTTTAATACATTAATACGTTATGAAGATTCTTCGGCATTTGACATAAAACTGTAATAGTTTTTGTTGTTAAAATGTTAATGCGGTATATTGATGCGAAAAAATGAATATTATTTTCATTTATAGAATCAGAAATTGAGTAAGGATTTTTGTTTAAAGGAATGCTCATGAATATTAAGAGTTAAATCAATTTATTAAATATAATAAAATTTACAAAAACGTTAATAATATCAAAATGTTTGGACCTTCTTCCCTTTATTTCTTTTATATTTAATGTATTTCTTCTCGTTAGACATACTTGTCTTTTGAGGAGGTTAATTATGCAGTACATAGGTTTCTGGCTTTTTGCGAATGGCCATCCATAAGCAGTGGTTTATATTCCTCGGAAGAACAAACATTGTGCTCAAGTAAATGAAGTGAGGTTGAAGACTGTTTCAGTTTTTGATCAGTTGACAGTTATGGGGGATTACGGTGAACCTCCTTCCCTTGGTAATGCACTAAACCATTTACACCATGATATTGCTAAGGTTACTGTTCAGTTTATCACCAGCCCTGTATACTTAGTCATTACCTAACATGTTTGTCCATTAACATTTCATGCACGTCACCACCCATTCCCTTACTTCAGTGTTGTCAAGGTCGATGCCACGAGCGGGAGTCCGTGGCACGAGTGCCACGACGAAATCGTCGCTCCACGCAGTCCATTAACCCGTCACCAGAGAAAACGCCATCCCTACGGCGGGGTTACTACTAGATCCCTTTCCCGGCGCTAGTTGCGCAGAGAAGCTCGTGGCATGCTACGGCGCCACGACGCGTGCCACCGTCACCAGTAGAAGACCTTGACACCACTGCCAACCACATTTTTTTTTTATTTTCTCTCTCCCTTCATTCATTCTGCCCATCGTATTCGGCGGCCGCGCGTCCGTCTGTTCGGCTGACACGCCTTCTTTCGGGTACTTCGCGGGCCTTACGTGGCGCCTCGATTTCCCGCGCCGGCGCCAGCGCCGTGCCCAGAGGCCCCTAATCCGCCTTCGCGATGGCCCGCGCCTCCGGGAAACAATTCCTGGTAATCGGCCGCGGAGCTCACGGAATGAATTCGTAACGCCAAGTGGGCTCAGACCCTCTCCCCTTTACCCTGCCCTCCCCTCCCCCCGCGTCATCCCCTCCCTTTCAACGGACCAGCGCAATGGTCCGAAACAAGGCGACGGACACTCGCCGAGATAGTAATATTTTAATAATAAGAATAATAATAAAAATAATAAGAGTAATAATAATAATAATAATAATAATAATAATAATAATAATAATAATAATAATAATACCAAACGAAGTGGCATAATTTCAAATTCAAGACTTACCAAGAAACACAGCCGAAAAGCTGATACTCATAATTTCACACGTCTCTTTCTAGAATAGAATATGTCTGGGCCTTAGAATGTGTAGCGTGTCAGAAATGGACAAAAGTATTAATAATAATAATAATAATAACAATAATAATAATAATAATAATAATAATAAGTTGCTGTACCTTGCGATCAAAACGTCGTTACCAAGGAGGCAGAGAAACGTCTTAAATACAAGAGTTTGGAAATCGAGATCAGCCGAATGTGGGGCGTAAAAGCACAGGTCGTCCCGATAGTTATCGGAGCTCTGGGATTTGTTCCGCAAAATTTGAGTAAGAACTTGTCTAAACTCCCAGGTAATTCAAAAGACTGGGAAGTGCAAGAAATTGCTTTATTTGGAACAGCCCACATTTTGCGTAAAGTATTGTAGAGGCACTGATATTCACCGAATCTGCTCCTTAGGTAGCTGGTTGCAACCTGGAGTAGATTTTAAATTCAGCCGACTCATAAGATCTTTAGTCGTGATGTAATGGAATAATAATAATAATAATAATAATAATAATAATAATAATAATAATAATAATACCAAGCGAAGTGGCATAATTTCAAATTCAAGACTTACCAAGGGACACACCCGAAAAGCTGATACCCATAATTACACACGTCTCTTTCCAGGATAGAATAATTTATGTCTGGATCTGAGAATGTGTAGCGTGGTGAGAAATAGCCGATAATAATAGAAATATAAAATAATAATAATAATATAAAATAATACTAATATAAAATAATACTAATATAAAATAATACTAATATAAAATAATACTAATATAAAATAATAATAATATAAAATAATAATAATAATAATAATAATAATAATAATAATTATAGTAATAATAATAAATATAATTCGGCCTCTGCAAGTTGACTATGTTGGCAAGTCACAATATTACGGTTTAATAACGTTTTGTACAATACACAATTTACACAATTTTTCACAATACAAATTTAAATCCTAAATCTAACAAAAACTGTATAATTCATGAATACATTTATGGCACAGTTGTACGGTAACATTACTATTCAATTTTATGGGTACTGACGACACATACAAGAAATATTACTAATGTTAGTAATTACTTAAAAAATTATTAGAATATTATTATTAAAATTATTTAAACAATAACTGTTCTATGATTTTAAAATTATTTTTCAACCCATTTATTGATGTAATATTTTGAAACAGTGCTACAGTTAAGATTATCAAACACTTGTGCTGTTGTGTGCACTGCATGTCCCATTTTTTAGTACCATTTGCACGGACGACACTCGGCATTTTTCTTGCATCATTTACAATAAAGCACTAAATATAACGATTTTGATGTCTCTTCTAATCGGCACCCAGAACGGTTTTAAACAAGTGAGATACCAAAAAAAAATTAGGAGTGGAGGTCTCTATATATTGAGTAGACCGCAGCTTTCCTTTATAAATAGAAACGGCAAAATTTGCGTTTTTTGGAAAGCGAGGCTAGAATGGAAACTGGAAGATGGCGTCTTGTGTAACTTTAGAAGTTCGCGGGAAATGAAGAAGCAGTTGGTTTCGCTTAGGGAACATCGTGTTGGGTTGTCGTTAAAACAATTGTTTGTGACTGTTGGTTTTAAGTATTCAGTGTCCTCTCTGATATATAATTCTTGTGATATCTACGGAGAAGATCAAAGAGGTGAGGGAGTTATTATTATTTGGAAATTGTATTTCATACATTTGTTTTTAATGTCAGTGATGACATTAAAAAAAATCAGTCATTACATTAAGGTAAGGTTGATAGCAGGATTTGCTGTTATGAACTAAAACAATGTCCATGTATACAGGTGTAAAGATCTCGATAAATATAAAACATTTGCATATTTATGAAAATGCAGTGTTTTCTGTGTAAGCTGTCATCTATACATTACGTAACGCTAAAAGGGGAGGGAGGGGGTCTGAGGCAGCGTTACATAGATATAGGGAAGTGCGTTACATGGGGGAGGGGAGTATTGAAAATACTCGAAATTTGCGTTACGTAATTTATGGACGGCCCCTAACTAATTTACATCTCTTCCTTCTTTACGATGTAATCGCACGGGTTCAACTAGTACTCGAATTATTGCAATTGGCATAAAGTTTAACGCTTAGTTATTTACTCTTCGTATTTGCAATAAGACATCTTTAGTACGTCCGATATTGGAATATGGCTCGATATGTTGGGACCCATATCGTCTAGGGCAAATAAAATCTCTCGAAAAAGTGCAAAAATATGCCGCAAAATTTGTTAGAAGGGGACGTTTAAATTCTGAATTTATATCGTGGGAACCCTTGGAAAAACGCAGAGAGAAATCGCGTCTTTGTGCGTTATTCAAAGCAATAAGGGGTGATCGGCCGTGGGGTGAAGTTCGGGCAAGACTATCAAAACCAACATACGTCGCGCGGAAAGATCATGGCTTCAAAATTCGGCAAAGAAAACAGAGAACAGATGTAGGTAAATTCTCATTTATTAATAGAACCATACAAAATTGGAACAAATTACCTGCAGCAGTGCTGGAGACTTTCCCTCAGAATGTCAAAAATTTTTAAATTAGATTAAATAAGTTGTAAGTTTTTTTAGAATATGTTAACAATAAAATTTTTATTTTTTGTATTATTCTTGTTATTTTATATTAAAGTTAGCTTTAGCATAGGGTTAATATATTAATTTTATGAAATTGTATTCAGTAATGTTGTTTGGTGTTCATTTTGTATATTTGTTGTATATATGTAGTGGTTTGATGTTTGTTTTATGTAAATTAATTGATTGGAAAACGCTACCACCGGAATTATTTCATGTATCCTAAGTAGCGAAATAAATATTTTATTCTATTCTATTTATATAAATAGCGTCAGCTTTTGGTGTCCGTTGAGCCCACTGCGAAGCGCCGCTCGCTCGTTGAAGAGTCTTTGCGAATCTTTGAATTGGAAGTTTGTTTATTCTCGGAGCGACGGAGGGATATCTCCACCGGGGGTCGCCCGGGCGGGGAGCCCTTTCTCGTCCATGACTCCGTCCGTTACGAGCATCGTCGCATTGTGTGCGGATATTCGTCAGTGGAGAAGTCTGAGGTGAGCTTTCCGTAAGAGACGCTCCAAGCCTTTTTGTCGGTTAGCTCAACTACGGAAGTGGTTTCGTTGAAGTGGTTATTATAAAAGTTGATGTGACTATAAAAATTTTGGTATCAAACGAGCAAAAAATGAATGTGAACACTACGGAATGTTGGATGTTTAAATCAAACAAGACACATATTTACTTGCAGCATATCATATACGCAGAGATATCTATAGTCTATACTTGAGACATTTCTTGATGTAATACATGTTGTATAGAGATTAGTACAGATACTTGTGTGAATACTTAAATCTTGAAAATGAAATGAAAACGCAAATTGATATTATAATAGTGTACGTGTTCTTTCATGGGTAGGAATACATTTGTAAAATTTTGATTTCCTGGAAATATTGGAATGATACTGGAATCAATGTTTGTTGTTAATGTTTGACATGATTTATTTTAAATTTGTTGTATTGTCTTCATGTGTTCGTACACCGCTGCAATCATTTTCTTTTTTTGGCAGAAATGCAGGTGTCATATTTCTTTTGCAGCACGGCGTCATCTCCAATGGCGTGAAGATAAACGAGTGTAATTATTTATACGAATATTTGACCTTCGAGACTACTCGTTCATTTCAACCACAAACCCAGCTCTGTGTCTTAGAGAAGCCCGAGCAGAAATATAAAAAGGGAATGATGTGTTAATGATAGGAATAATTTAATTTGAATTTTTATCACAATAATTTTTTCTTGAAATTCACAAAATAAGGAAGAAATATCACTTACGTTTATGCTGCTTTAAATGAAATTGAATATAGTTTAAATATTAACCAAGGTTATAAATAATGTCAGCTATATAGATGATAACCAGAAAATGTGTTTATATTCTAGTATTTGTGAGCGTGTACATACAACACACATAACTACAGAATAAAATTCGGAGAAAGTAAACTGAGTATCGATAAAATTAGTATTCAAACATGTTTTTGTAAGTAAATGAATGAGATAAACTGTCACATTTAATTGAACCACTATTTAGAAGTAAATACATTTAGTTAGTGCAACAATTGATGACGAGAATGTGATAATTACGAATGTACGGCACGTCGCTCAATATGCGAAAAAGTTTCGTTACGCAGTGACCCCATCAACACTGATAAAATGTTACTTCACCTCCACCACAAATAACGCGAAAATCACACATCGACAGCTCCGCCAGAACCGCCCGGCCGTCTAGAATTGCGCTGCCCCATCCCCCCAGCAATAAAACAATCATCGCCACCAGATTCCACCACCGAAGGGCTCTGGTGGCGACATCGGAGACCCGGCTCCCCGCACCCTCCGCCTAACACCCGGCGCTGTGTGGGCGGTCCGTGACTAACGCCGGTGGACACTCCGTGGGTCGCGTTACACGGCTCGAGCCCGCCGGCGCGTCCCCTCAGGGGCGGCCCGGCCGCGTGGGCGTAACTTCGTAACCCTACGTCACGCTGGAAATCCCACGCATATTTATTGTAACGCCCACGGCTTTTACATACACCGCCATGCCCCCCGCCTCCCGCCGACGCCGCTTTTGATTCGATAAATAATAGCATCATAGGCTTACATAAACATTTATAATGGCAACATTGAGTAACAGCCAGATAGCGGTATAATGTATTCTGTGAATCGTTGCCGCGCGGGGCAGGACGGGCGTTCGCAGGGGTGGGGGGCGATGAAATGCACAGCGAGAAAGTACATTTTATGCGTTTATGAATCTCATCAAACCATTGGTTTGTTAATGGATAAGGTGGCTTTTGATGTATGCCTGTGCGGGACCCGCTATTTCCTACGCTCCACTCGCAACGGGTAGCCGAAAATGGGGTTTGCTCTGGAAATAGTTTAGAAGAGCCCATAAATGCGGTTTGTTCACGCTTTAAATATGATGCAGTGGCGGGATCGAATAAATGGTGCGTTTTGATACGGCAGAGATTGCATTATGCTTCGGCAGACGAAAAGGATGAATTAAGTTCCCCGCAAAATGGGGGCGGATGTGTTAACGTTCTGTTTAGCAGTTGTAGCGGGAAGTGATAAAGTAGTTTGAGTAGAAAATACAATAAAATTTACGGCTTACTTTTTATAAAATGGATTTGTCAACACCACTTTTAAAACATGTACGAGATTTGGAATGTATTATAAAAAATGCCGTTAAATAAATAAATATCAAATTGTTGTATAGTTCAAAATTGGGAATATTTTGACCTAGAGGTTAAGCAGATATCAATGCGCGTATGTGTGAAGACTCATATACTAATTTTGGGGAATATCTTTAATAACATTTCTTTGATCATACTGAATTCTCCCTCTTCTTTCGAAAGTATATAGAAATGTCTTTTCGTTCGTGTAGAAAACAATTACTTTGTTTCTCAATCCCAAGTAGAATGTGCTGAACCATTTCTTCAGTTACAATTTCGTCCATTGTGCATATTAGATCACTGCTGTGACAACACACTTATAGTTCTATTTTTCTCCCACTTGAGTTGCAAAAGCCATTTGCGGTCTAGCGTTCCACCCCATTCTCTCATTCCTCGTAAGAATGTTTCATCAAGCCATTGTTAAAAGCCATGCATTTCTCTTCTCTATAGGGCCAGGACCGTTCTGCGCGATCCGATATGCGGTCAATACGGCACGCCCGAACAAAACGAGGCCCACACACACTTTATATCCAGAAATTTCCTGTAAACCCTATCGTTTCCTCCATTATATTCTACACGAAACGGTCCTCCCTTCTTTTTTTTTCGCTGCCGCGCGGCCGGGCAGAAACAAACGAAGCGGGAAGCGTTATCGATGCATCGAAATCGAATAGATCCCACGACGCGGCGTGGAGACAGTTCAAAACAAGAGACGGCCGACCGGGGCGGCGCGCGGCGGTTGGGGGGAGGGGGAGGGGGATGGAAAAGGGCCATGCGGAAGCAGGCGAGTCCTTGAGGGCTCGTATTTCACGGGCGTAATCTGGTGCAGACACGCGCTCTCTCGCGGTCGCCGCACAATTGCCGGGGAAATTACGACTTTTGTCCGCGGGCGGGGGGGGGGGGCGAGCGCGCCATCTTCCATATCTATATCGCCATTGTGCAGCCCCGCGACGCGCCGCACCGCCGTCCAGACAGTGTGCTGGGTTCGGAGCCGCCATGTGAAGAGGTCTGTGTTGCCCCAGCAATATGGTTTGCTGACGACATGTTTGCGTAATTATGGGAAATTTCAGGCTATATCGTAGTGTGATGCAAAGTTAGTGCGAATACCATTGTGAAAATACGCCCGTTTTTCAATTTGCTAAGTTCGCGGGTAGGCGTACATCTGTTGCGCAGTTTTAGGAAAAAGTATCTCTAGATGCCAGGGAAGCTGTAGATGATGGTTACATACAGATGTTAGAAGGAACGCAGAGGCATCAAGTAGATGACATCGGGTCCAGCCCAGCCGAGTGAAGACTGGAAAACGACGCGGAAGCCCAGGTTGGTTTCTTCGGGGCAACATCCAGACGACCAACAAGAGAGCTCAGGGGTATTTTATTTGCTAAAGATCGATCAAATTCAATTTAAAGGTCATGACCCCAAATAATAATGTTATTGTTACATTGATAAATAGGAATTTCGAAACGAAATCAAATACTTGAATAAATAATGTTTTATTTTTCAAACTGATTAAAAGGATTATTATTGTGCAACATAGCACGTTATTAGTGCTATGCCCACACTACATTTTTTTTGGCATTTTCTTAATTTTCCTGTTTCCTATTTGAAGAAGAGAAATATTATTTTAAGAATATTAAAGAACAGTAAAATCTCGTCCTAAAGGGCAATTTTCGTTGAAAAATTTGGAGCTGTTCTTAAGAAAATGGCGTTTAAGCGCTACTGAAAATGCGAAATTTGAAGCTCTTTCCTACAGGAATCTTTTGTGATTTCCAAAAAAATGCATTAGAAGTCATTTGACGCACTTACACACACAAAAACAATAGAGTTTTCAAATTGCTGGTAATGTGTATTTCAACGCTGTGAGAAATCTTTCAAAAAAATTACATTTGTGTAATTTGTGAAAAACAAAAAATTTCCCAAAATGAACTTTACGTGCTACTAAAGAGTGCAATTAGCTCTACCCGTTCGAAACATTTGAAGAAAGAATTGGATCCGTTTATGAGAAACTGTTGTTTGAGCGTTTCCGAAAATGCGGAATTTTGAGCTAGTTTAGACAGAAACTTTATATGACATTATTTAAAGCATATGTACTCATAAATACAATAATGTGAACAAATTTCTGCAAACGTAAATACTAACAACGTTAGAGAGATGTCAAAAAAATACCATAAAGGAATAACTAAATACGAGAACAAATTTATTTGAAGGAAAATTCTCTAACTTCCATTTTGTAGTTGTAATAAGGCGCCGAAAAGATTCAAACTCTCCAAAGTTAAGAGGGGAAAATTGGACCTATTCCACCTTTATAAGTGTATTTTGTTCTATTGTTGAAGGAAATTTAGAGAAAAAATTTGAAGCCGGTTTTTTTTAGAAAAATTTGGAAGTGTCCGGGGGGCTTCATGTAATGTATTCACAAATTGTGAAGAAAGTTTATCAAAACCACTGCGCTTTGAGTCGAGCCGGATTGACTGAGGAATATTCATTTTGGAAAAAAATCCTACGTATTGTTTCGGCGGTAGTCGTTTTCACAGACGGACAGACGGATGGACGATTCGAGAAAAGAAAAACAAACAGACTTTTTCGGTATCAGGGGGACCCAAAACGTGTATTTCCCTTGAAATCTCGAAATCAATTTTCCGCACCATTACAAAACTTTCCCTAGATAGTACGAATATTAATTCGTATACACGTATGTATACGGGAAAGTAAAAAATGATATTATTTGCATATTCTAGGATTTAAGGACATCAGTCCCTATGAAGGTGCGACACAATTCCATCAAAGTTCTTAATATTTACGAATAGCGAGAGACTTCCTTCGGATAGTGTGTTACCCTGTTACTCCCCCAAGCCCTTCAAATAAATTCTTATTTTTATAAAATGTATTATTCAAAAATTCACAACATTGTATTGCCTAAAAACTAATTTGGGAGACAATAAAGTTTCTAAATAATTGGAAAATTAATGTAAAAGGCAACATCTTTGACTGTTGTGTAAGTGTAGAGAAAACTTTATTTTTTTGGAAGCTTCCCCTACACAGTTTTAGCAAATATTCATGTGGTATTCACAATTTATACTCTGGATGGGGTACTTATTCGAACAAATAAATAACTCTGTTAGAAAGCCTGTACATATTCCAGAACGTGAATAACAAACATAGCTCTTTTTAATGAAAAGGTTAATGCACTGTAACTAAAGAGGAACGTATGATTTTGAATAATAATGAGATTTGAAAACCAATGTTATCACGACAGCTTTTTAACCTCAAATTATTTTATTTCAATAGCTCATCTCCTCGATTCACTGAACCACATGTTTTTGGCTGCAAATATATAATAGCGTACCTGATATGGAATTTAATACGTTATTTTTGTCGATGTCAAAAACGCACAAATTATACGTTTAAAAAAATGCCCATACATGCAGTGAAAATATTTGAGGCAATAATAATTTAATTTTGTAATCTAAAAACTACATTTAAACAGTGCTCATCTCTATTAGAAACGTTATTCCTCATATTAAGAAAACTATTTTAAAATAGGATTGAGAAAAATGTTTTAAAGTAGGCTACGTTTGAGGCCAGGAAAATATCTTCGTAGAAATACTTTTTTATCCACCACTTTTAATACATCACCGGCATTCAAGGCATGCCCCACAAATATCAAAAGTGCACGTCCTGTTATAATATAAAAACAATGTATAAATACTCTAAGATTGTTGAAGTTTCAATTGATTTTATAAAACGCTATGCAGGAAACGTCGACTTTATTTTAATCAAATGTTAAGATAACAATTTAATTGTTACACAACACAATTGATAAAGAAATTACTACTAATTACTTAAATATTCATAAATAAATGAAATTAAAAAATATGGAAACAATGAGAAACGAAATTTACGAAAATAATTCTGAAGTCTCGTCAAAAATGCAAATACCATTCAGACAACGATAGTGCAAGTAATCTTGCAAAATTATGTTTCTTCACGCAGGACTGAATTGCAAAAAACATAGTTCGGGCTTACATCTTTACGAATTGCATTGCCTCTATACCTGTTGTCTGTTACCAAAACGTTCATGCAGGATGTGGAACTAGTATTCTCGCCCACCATGAGTGCACAACTCTCTCGTGATCGCCATTTCTCGTGTCTAGAAACTTCCACATAGCACTTTCACAATACTCAAATACCACTTCTCTTCCATCTCGCACCTATGCCTCGAACTCAGTTGTTACTGCCCGTCTCTCCCTCGCTGCTTTTCTGTTTCCTCTCGGTGATGCGCCATCTTGATTTCCTTGACACCTGCGGCTCGTCACCTGCACTCAGTTCCTGTAGATGGTAACAATGTGTTATATTTTTTTAGGAAGTTAGTGTACATTTTGAATACATACGAATTCTCTCGAATTATCAAAATTTTCTCATTTCATTTTATACTATACACATCTAAAACTAAGAGAAATGAAGAATTGAAATTTCAAATTTCTGAAAATTATTAATGAAATCTTCAGGAATAAAAGAGAAAACTGACAAATTAGAGAGCATTTTATCTTTTCCATCCTTTCAAAAATTAAGTAATTTGTTTTAATTTACTGAAAAATAAAAGGGTCCCCTAATATAGTACTTTTATTTCGTGATTAATAATAATAATGTCCCAAAAACTGAAACAATATTACAAAACCAAAATTAAAATTATGAGAAGATCAATGTTGAAGAAATAAAAAGTTTGGATGCCTGCAGTGAAAATAATATAAAATGATTAAAAAGAGAATTATTAATACATTCTTCACATAGTTTTTCACTTCTGGAAACAGTATGATGGAGAAAGATCACTTCTGCAATGGAGGAAGGACGGCAAGGAAGAACAAATTTTGAAGATAACGTGGATGTGTGTGTGCCCGTATGAGAGAGAGAGAGAGAGAGAGAGAGAATGAAAAAGAGAGAAAGAAAGAGAATGAAAAAGAGGGAAGAGAAAAATATAGAGGGGTTAGAGGGAAATAACAGGAAGAGGCATGTGGAGAAAGAGAGCTAGAGGTTGGTAAAGAGACGTGGCGAAACAGCTTGAGAATATGAGACCTAACGAGAGGAGAAATATCAGTTAGCGAGAGAGACAAAGGTATTTCCAGGTAGAGAAAGAGGAAGGGAGAATTGACGGAGAGTGATAAATCAACAAAGTTATCGACAAAGAGATAACGACAGAGAAAGAGACAAATGTAGACAGAAGAAGATACAACTTAAGACAGAGGAAGAGAAATCTTTAGACAGAGGAACAGACAACTTTAGACAGAGGAAGAGACAACTTTAGACAGGGGAAGATACAACTTTAGACAGAGAAAGAGACAACTTTAGACAGAGGGAGAGACAACTTAAGACAGAGGAAGAGACATCTTTAGACAGAGTAAGAGACATTCTTAGACAGAGTACGAGACAACTTTAGACAGAGGAAGAGACAACTGTAGACAGGGGAAGAGCCAACTTAAGACAGAGAGAGGCGGAGCAAGGAGAAGTGCCTGCGCTTGCTGAGGGTGCGGCGGTGGAACTCGTCGAAGGCGACGCTCTTCTCCAGGCGGTCCTCGGCGATGCGCTCGATGCGCATGGCCAGGTCGGGGTAGGGCGCCACCACGCGCTTGAAGTCGTGGCGGTCCAGCCGCTGCAGCTCGCAGCTCTCCACCGCCACCACGCTCGTCACCCGGATCGACTCCTCGATCACCAGCGCCACCTCGCCCAGGTGCGCCCCGTCCTCCAGGTGGCAGATCTGGCAAACAAACAAACACCCTCCGCTCGGCGTCTCGGCAAAAACCAAAAACACACATGTTGGAATCGAATGCTGCTGATTTTTTTTTTTAAATTCTGGGCCTCAAGAAAATGTGCGCAGATAATCTCTTTCCCCACACGTCATACACAGTTTTTACTGTTTTTTTTGACGAAATAAATAAGTGAAGAATCTGGCGTAGAAAAACGGTGGCTCAGTGTTAAGGTTTCTCCTTCTCGTCATGATGCAAACACAGATTGGTACTTCACTAATTAATGTATTAATCACAAATTACCCTAAACCGGAGAGGAAGCGTCCAACATCCGCAACCTTCCCGTTACAAGTCTTTCGTAAGAATGCTCTCCTCCACACCACCTCGCTTCCCGATGTGGTGAAGCGACGCCGCCTTGGACGCTTCCGCTTTCACTTCGCCCGGGTCGAGCCGGCATGGCTACCAGATGTGCGGGCTGACCGCCCGTCCCCCGCCTCCCTGTGAGTGACCCGAACGAGGGCAATGCCACCCCCGCTGCCGCAGGAATGGACTGACCCGGCAGTATATAAAGGCGACGTACGGCCGCCGAGATGTCGCTTGTTTACCGCTCCTCGTGAGCATGGTACTGATCGCCGGCGTCCCGACTCCACGGTTGCCTTCGGGTTGACCAAGTCGGGAATCGACGCAAGGCTGAGCCAAGCGACCCACCGCCAGCCTATCTGCCTTTGTTACCGCCTTTCCCGCCGCTGCCGCTGCCTAACACCTCTCCCCCATCCTCATGGCAACGACCGACTGACTGCTGGACTGCGTAGCTTCTGTTAGGATGTGACTATGTACGTGAAACCAGGGCTTATAATAAACCGCTGTTAATAGCCAACCAAGAGTTCGTCTTTCTCCCGCCACATACTCCCTCCCATCCATGTCATCACGACACCACTACTCTCCCCCTCCACTGGCTTCCAAAACAAATGACATTCCAAGAAACCGCCCCTCGGCCGTCCCCGGAATGCGTACAGCCTGCCAAATGTCAAACCGTGCGGGCGCCCCTGTCCGGAGCGCCAGCCCCTTCGCGGGAACGCCTCCCCCCCCCCAACCACTCGTTCCCGAGAATGGTCACTACACTCAGGTCACACAGAAAAGTGTGCGCGTTCAAAGTGCACTTTAGCACCAGGAGCTTTATTCGAATTGTGGGTGTAGTGCATGTTTTAACGCCGAAGGTGGCAGAGATCTTCACTGCTGGATGACGTGATCGGGCGGCGACCGAAATGTGGGCTTCCTTGATTTTCCCCAATCAGATATTTTCCATCAGTGAAGCATCTGCCTATACTTCGGTTTTTCTTTCTTGGCGCACGGGCGGGGGCTGTCAATAAAATTGAATATCTCACGGTATTTCGCGTCGTTCTCAGTTGGGTTTGCTAGGAGTCGCTTGATCGCGACTGTATCGAGCGATGCTGGCGACCATGCGATGCCTGGCGGCATAAGGAAGAATGACGCAAAATACCGTGAGATATTTCATTTTATTGACACACCCCCGTGCGCCAAGAAAGAAAAACCGAAGTATAGATGAGTCAATTTCTACGTTCTCGTCATATGTAGCAGTGCAGTGCATGCAAGTGTGTGTGTTTTGTGTGAGAGTAAGGGGTCAGGACTAGATAGGAACGGAAAGGAAAGATCACGCGCAGTTCGGGACCCATTTGAATTGAATTGATGCCTTATTTTACGTGGCGAGACTCAGGCCATGAGGCCTGCTCTTCCGTCTGACCACGCAAATTTCGCTACGCTCCTTTCACCAACTAGGAGAGAAAGAAGGTATTTCTTGGGCGGTGAAACAGGCAATTTGAATCAGCTTCATTTAGGCTTGAGGATCTTTTACATGCAGTAATTTGTTAGGGTAATGCCCCGGTATCCGTCTGGTGCTAGTCGGAGGAACCAGGGAAACCTCCGGAACAGAGATTATTCTGACCGTTAGAATTCTGCCCGAGGCAGCGGCTGTATTCCACCTTAGCTGTACACCTTGAGTCGAAAACCGTGCCATCATCGCAGCGCAATCACTAGGATCTCCCGGTTCACAAGAAAATATGGAGACCGAAAGGTACTCGAATTAAGATGTCATCCCCCCATAGGCACGCTCTACTTCTCTGGCAAATCTGAGAACCAAACGTTCGCATGTGCCATGGCTTCGCAATTCTCAGATCGAGAACAAAACGAATATGTATGTTTTTAACATCTCTCAATCTATTAATATTTACAATTAGGTCGTCTCTCGTTGCCTATTGCATGTATAACTAGAATACGAGACCATGTGAATGTATTTTCTTTGTGTCCGGTGGAATTTTTTGCAACTTCAATAAAGAGCATCTTTAAAGGGAGTACTAGGAGTCGATTTTTGTTTTGGTTGATTTAAGACTTCTTCCGTTTGTTTGCTTTGTTTTTTCCGGCTTGTTTACTATTGTTGTGCATCTATACCTCTATTTACTGTCACAAGATTTGTTCGTGGTATGCTTCTTTCTATTAAGGAATTTTTTTAACTTTAAAGAGTCTTAAAACGCAGTAAAGCGTCGTTATCCAAAAGAAACGGGCCGCAAGCGATCTTTCCTTCCTTTTCCTTGTGCTATCCTCATCCCTTAAGGCCGGTATACACGGTATAGTTTTTCGTGTAGATTCTTCATGTAGTCCAGACTACATGAGAAAATTATGAACATGTTCGTAATTTTTTTCGTGTGGAAAAGCATGTAGTTTGACTCCAGCGCCTCTAGCGGCAGAATTGTTCACTAATGGATTTGTGTACCCAACGCGACGATTTTGTGGTTAGGTGTGATAGAGCGAAGTGAAATTGTGTGTACCAGCGTGGCGTTTTTGTTTTCGGTTATTCAGGTAAGTTTATTTGACTTATCCGCGCACGTTTTCTTGAGCCCTCCTTCCCTAGGTGCGAAACGAGTGGGAATTTGTAGTAGTACCCCGACGGCGCAATTCAGTTGTTTCTCGGTAGACCCCCTTGCGGCGGCTTGTGGAGGCTCATGCAGAAAGCGTGAAGTCTGGTCTACACCGTGTATGCGCGACTCTGCGTTCAGTTTGAGATTTTGACGTTTCTATGTAGAAACTGTATGAGAATCTACACGAAAACTATACCGTGTATACCGGCCTTTACGCACAACTTACATGCACTACATTACCACACTTGTCGGGAACTTATAGCTTGCGCCCGCTGGGGGTGGTGCCCTTTTCGTGGGAGACACCCGGAGGGTGGAAAACCCGTTAGCCGACGATAGGTCGGCGCTGGACCTCACTGTCCAGCGGGGGAAGATCACAGCCACCTTCCAAGGAAGAACATGCACTACACATACGTAACTAATGACCTTAGCAGTTGACGCATCCGAAATCACCAATCAATCAATCAATCAAACGAAATACATACGATTGATTGTCTAAATTAACTATTTCCTAAACGTTACCACCGGGAGAGACGGCTCAGCGCATCAACCTGATGTCACTGCAGTCCCTCTGACCGGGAGGTCCTAGGACTCCACTCCCCACGGCGGCAGGATTTTCGACATTAGTTTGTCAGCTAGGTCGAATTCAGTCGCTGTATGGAGGAGAATTCTTGCGGCCGGCTGCTCTGATCGGTAGTTTTCCGTGGTTTCTCCGATCAACGCCAGGCGAATGTCCGGAGCAGTACCCTAAAAAAACGGGCAACGGACCGCGTGCGATCTTTCCTTCCTCTTCCTTGTCCTATCCTCCCCTCTTACAAACACACACTTACACTAACATGCACTACACTACCATACATGTCGGGAGCTTACAGCTTGTACCGGCTGGGGTATTGCCCCGCTGGTGGGAGATACCTGCTTGAGGGGTAAACCCCGCTAATCGACGGTAGGTCGGCGCCAGATCTCGCCATCCAGCGGGAAAAAGAACATCGCCACCTCCTGAGATAAAACACGCACTACACTAACGGGAATAATGACTTAAGTAGTTGACTCGCCCGGAAACACGAATCAATCAATCAATCTAAACGTTACCCTGTTTGTCTGTACCTCTTTGCCCGACGAACTGTATATGGCGACTGTGCCGGACGTGATGAAGTACATGCAGTTTCCGTGCGTGCCGGCCTTGATGATGACGTCGTTGACGAGGAAGATCTCGGGCCGCAGGCAAACCACCACGCGCACCAGCATGGACGCGGGGATGCCGTGGAAGAAGCTCACGTTCTGCACCATGCGGCGGCAGCTGTGCATCAGGATGTCCTCTTTCAGGGAAGCGGACAGCAAGGGCAGGATTGAAGCTTCCTGTACAAATTAGACAAAAATAAACCTTTCTGTACAAATAGACGTTTTCAATGAGTTAGTTTTTTGTGTTTTCTCGTGCATAATTGAGTCAGCTGGGTATCGCTATGTTTCTTTGTCTCACTGTGTCCCTTCTACAATTCTACCTTCTACCCCTTGTATGTCTCTTTCAGGGAAGCAGAGAGCAAGGGCAGGATTGAAGCTTAATTATTTAGTTCCATAAAATAAACATTTGTTCTGGAAAATAATGTTTTCCTAATTCTAAAGGCCCTGTACCCTCCCATTCCCATCAACCATTTTTGGGGCGCGCCTCCTACTCGATATGAGTAGATATATTGTAAGTAGATATTGTAGAGTAAATATAGAACAAAGTCATATAAAACAAACAAAAACAAAAAGGAAAACATATATTAAGTTGGCTGTCCGGGTGACGCCGCGTCCATGGCAAAGGTGCCGACGTTTCGGTCGCCATTCTGCGACCTTCCTCAGGGCGTAATGCCGGCACCTTTGCCATGGACGCGGCGTCACCCGGACAGCCAACTTAATATTGACTCCGGCCGCGGAAGCCTACGCTCTCAAAGGAAAACATGTCAGCATGAAATTACAAAAAAATAGAAAGTTGAGAATGAATGGGATATTAAAAATATCAAAAACTAGATTTTCTTGGAAACGACTCCAATTTTTTTCACTTAACTTTTTTTAGTAGAGATAGTGTTAAATGCACTCACTAAGATGTCATAAACGTAATTTTGCTGTTCTTTTGATTTTTTCAAAATTCTCACAAATCTAATTTTTTATAATATCTCTCATGCTATTAATGCACCATTACCAGCAATTTGTAAACACTATTGCATTTGTGAGTGAAAGTGCTTGAAATGTTTTCTAATAAATATTTTCGAAAACTCAAAAAATTTCTATGAAAAAAAACCTTCAAATTTAGCATTGACACTAGAGCCTAAACGCCATTTTCTTAAGAACGGCTTCAAATTTTTGAATGCAAACTGCAATTTAGGACGAGGTTTTACTCTTCTTTAATATTCTTAAAGTAATATTTCGGTTCTACTATTAGGAAAATGAAAAATTGCGAAATTTTTAAAAAAAATTACTTTGGGCAGCGATAGATGGTAGCACGCAAGAGTATAAGTCCGATAGGTACCCCAGAACAAAAAAAAAATAGAAAACTAGTACGAAAAAGTCTAAGCCATTCTGTAGCACCACTAGTTTACCTATTAGATTAAATGATCACATGTGTCATCATGGCCAACATTGTTATTTATTTCAACAAGAGCAGCTTTCGATGGCTTAGCCATCATTATCAGTTTCTAGTACAAGAAAATGGCAAACAATTAATTAAACAATTAAAACGAGAGATTAAAACAAAACATTAGGATTGGCTGATTACTAATAATAAACAAAGAAAACAAAATTAAAATTTTGTGGAATGAAACAAGAGTAAAAGAAAATAGGGGGTGTTAAAGCATTTTTATATTACAGTAATTTTGAATCTACGCAAGAAAGTGGATGACATTGAATAGAACTTGTGAAAAACATTTTGTAACAGAAACATGAAATGTAAGTTGAGCCGTTCCTTACCTGCTGTCTGGAAGCCACAAAACGACTACGTGGGTTTGGATGGGCCAAGCGGCTTAAGTACCGGGCTGTGGGGTGGTGAAGGAGGAGGGCTAATGGCCTGGGTGGGGTGTCCTGCCTATTGCGCCGTCCCGGAGGGGTGCGGTGTGAGGGTGGTGTCTAATAATAATAATAATTTCAGGAGAGGGGAGGGGTTATGGTTTATATTTTCATTCAGAAGGTTGTCATTGAAATGGATGTGGGGGTTTTCCAAAGTTAATCTGGCGTGATATTGATTTTCAATTTCCAGTATGTGAATATCTGTACGTATTTGGATTGAATGTGTGGCCTGTCTGAAGGAGGTGATTGGCAAAATGAGATTTACAGGAATTGTGTTTCCAAGCGTGTATGTGTTTTTTTATTCTTGTTTTAAAAGTTCTGCCTGTTTGGTCAATGTATTTGGCTTCGCAGTCGTGACAATGTAGTGAGTAGACGCCGCTTTTTTCTAAAAGATCTGTGTGTGTTTTAGGGGATAGCATTTTTATGAGGGAATTTTGTGATTTGAAAGAAACTTTGATACCGGCTTTGTGTATTGTGTGCGACTTTTTTAAAGGTTGCCAAAATAAGGTAAACAAGTGTACTTATCTGGTGTTTGTGCTACTGTAGAGAGTGAAGAGTACATTTTCAGTTTCTGTTTGTGTGTTTTGCGGCGTAGTATTGTTAATGAGTTCTGTGTTGTAACCATTTCACCTAGCAATGTGTTGTATAGTGTTAAGTTCTTCCAGAAAATGAGAATTTGTCAGAGGTAGGCTTAGTAATTTGTGTATCATGTAGTGGAATGCAGCATGTTTGTGTTGAAAAGGATGTTGTGAAAAGTTGTGGATGACAGTGTCTGTGTACGTTGATTTTCTGAAAATATCGAAAGTATGTTTGTTTCCAGATATGTTGATATTCAGGTCTAAGAAATTGATTGATTTGTCTTTGTTCTGTAGTTCTGTGGTGAACTGTATAGTGGAATGTAGTTTGTTGAAGTAGGCAGTAAACAGATCAATTTGTCTAGTTGTACCGGAACAAGGATGTCATCTACGTAACGGTGCAATATGTAATATTTCTGAGAGGTGGATGGTCTGAAAGGAAGATGGTTTGTTCAGAAGAGTCCATACAAATGTCTGTAAGAAGAGAAGAGAGAGATGAGCCCATAGGAAGTCCTGAAGTTTGTCTGTAAAATTTGTTGTCAAAAGTAAAGTAATTTTGGTGCATGCATAGGTTGAAGAGATTTTGAAATTCGTCACGAACGGGTATGGGACATGCCGATTTGTCTAGTAAATTGCGTAGAAGTAATTTGCATTCCAAAGTCGGGGTATTAGGAAAAATATTCTTTATATCAAATGAAACCTATTTTGCATAGGGTGGAATGGGAATCTGTTGAATTTTTTGCACAAGATCTATACAGTTTTTTACAGTGTGAGAAGGTTTGAACTGAATATGTTTGTGAAAGAGGCTATTTAATTTCTGGGCGAGTTTGTGTGTTAAAGTATTTGTGTAGGAGACTACGGGACCGATGAGTGTATTTTCTTTATGCAATTTAGGAAGGCCGTAGAGTCTTGGAGGAGAAGGGTTAGATGGTATGTATTGCCTGGGATATGGAAACAGAGCTTATGAATTATTAAGTTCTTGTCTAACAATAAGATGGCTTTAGATATTTCTTGGTGAGATCATTGGGAAGTTGTTCGACCTAGTTGTCGTTCAGAAAGTCATATATTTTGTTGTCGTAGTCTTTTTTGTCAAGAATCACTACAGTTTTACCTTTGTTTGCTTTAGATATGATTAAGTCTTCTGTTAGTTTTTAGGCAAGTTGTGGGGCGTGGTGAAAATCAGAATTTTCTTGGATTCTGTCTCCTGTGATAGATTCTGTGCGGTTTGCAATGCTGTGAGCTATGTTGTATTTAGTCTCGACAGAAATATTGATATTAGAGTCTGCTTTGACACATAAATGTTTTTATGAAAGCTATTAAGGGGTGTGGGAGAGCAGTATTTGTGGTCCTTATTTAGAAGAGAACGTCCTGATTGGATAGAGGAGCAGGAGGAAAGATTACAGACACGAAGGTGAAACTGGTGAGACATGATTTGAATTTGGGTTGCATTATCATTACTCATTTAATACATTACGTATTAAATCCTGTTCTGGAATGAATATTTGGAGAAAATCATACTTTCAAGAATAATTGAGAACAATACAACTTCTAATACATTAATCTCTTTAGTTCTATCACGTGCCTGGAAGTACGTTTTTTGGAAACGGAATTCATAGTAATCTTTTATTCTCTCTTGCAAAAAATACGGTAATTTTCTGTAATGCATGAAAGCTCTCAGTTGCGTTTCCAGTTCTTCATATTTTTTTGCTGCAGCAAAGCTAATATGAGCCCATTGAATACATTTTGCTATTGTTGCGGCGAACCACAGACTTCCAGCAAAACCCACGACTACGGCAAACATCTGTAAAAGAAACTTATGTACTTACAAGATTTTGAGAAACATTCTTCAAAATATATTGGTACTTTACTTGAAGCCCCCCCCCTGACATTTTCAAAATTTTCGCAAAAACAGATCCAAATTTTTTCTTTGAATTTCTTGAATAGAGTAAAATACACTTATTAAGATGGCATATGTCCGATTTTTACGGATAACTCGGCATTTTCGAAAATTGTGAAAGTTTGAATCTTTTTCCGCGTCTTTCTCCAACTACAAAATTGAAGATAGAGATATTTCTTTCAAATGAAATGTTTTTCAAAATTATTTCTTTGTTTAAAGTCAAGTACATTGATTTGAAAATTGTAGTAGTTTTTGCGCAATATCGTGTGCAATATGTGCAATTTTAAAAAATTACAAAAACAAGATTTTCTCAAAACGGAATTATTTTCTTTAAACTTTCGGTAGAGATAGTGCTAAATGTACTCTATGAGATGACAGAAACACAATATTGCTGTATTCTTTTGTTTTTTCAAAATTGCAAAATATATTTTTTGACTTCTCTCACGTCGTTAATATTTACATTAGCCGCGATTTGTGGACATTATTATATTAATGAATACATGTGCTTTAAATAATGTCAGGCTTCTTGAAAACCGAATCGATTTCTGTGAAAACTAGCTCAAATTTCAGCATTTTCAGAAACGCTCAAATGCCATTTTCTCGTAAATGGCTAAAAAAAAAATTCTTCAAACGTTTTGATCGGACAGTGCTAATTGCACTTTTTAATACGACATGAAGTTTATTTTGAGTTTTTTTTTCAAAAATTACAAAAATGTAATTTTTTTTGAAAGATCTCGCTCATCTTTAATATGCACATTACCAGAAATTTGTAATCATTATTATATTTGTGAGTGTATGTGCTTCAAATGACGTTTTTTGAAAACTCAAACATTTTCTGTGAAAAAGAGATTCAAAGTTAGCATTTTAACGTCATTTTCTTTAAAACGGCACAAACGTTTTAAAAGAAAAGTGCCATATAAGACGAGGTTTTTGTGTTCTTTAATATTCTAAAATTAATAATTCCGTTCTACGATTAGGAATCCGAAAAATCAAGAAAATGTCAAAAAATGTAATTTGGGCCGCAATAGATGGCAACTGGCAAGAGTGTGTGGCAATTTCGAATACCTAGCGCAGACCCAAGGAAATAGAAATCTAATAGGGGAAAGTCTGTGTCATTCTGTAGCACCTCTAGTTTTGACTTGTCTCTCACGTCGCTAATATTTACATTAGTGGGGATTTGTTCACATTATTGTATATACCAGAACATACGCTTTAAATAATGTCAAGTTAAGTTTCTCGGGAACTCAATCGTCTTCTGTGAAAACTGGCTCAAAATTCCGCCTTTTCAAAAACACTAAAACACGATTTCTCATAAATGACTAAATTTTTACTTCAAACTTTTCGAACGGATAGTGCTAATTACACTCTTTAATATGACATAATATTCAATTTGGTGTATTTTTTGTTTTTTCAAAAATTCCATCAATGTAATTTTTTTTCAAGATCTCTCCTATCTTTATTATGCACATTACCAGCAATTTGTAAACACTTTTGTATTTGTGAGAGTAAGTGCTTCAAATGACTTCATATAAAGTTTTTTGAAATCACAAAAGATTTTTGTGAAAAAGAGCTTCAAATTTCGTATTTACAGTAGCCCTTATACGCCATTTTCTTGAAAACGGCTCCACATTTTTCAAAGAAAATTGCCAGTTAGGATAAGGTTTTAATGTTCTTTAATAATCTTAAAATAATATTTCCGTTCTACCATTAGGAAAACGAAAAATTGAGAAAATATCAAAAAAATGTTCTTTGGGCGGCGATAGATGGTAGTTGGCACGAGTATGTGGCAATTAGGAATACCTAGGTCAGACCTAAGGAAATACAAAACTAAAACCGGCAAGCCTGTACCATTCTGTGGCACTACTTGTTATGTTTTAAGAGAATTATAATAGGAAATTTCCGCAAAACTTGACGGTAAAAAGTCAATCTTCAAATATTCAACTTAATCCTGTCAGTATTTAATGGCTTCCTAAGGAAGGTTATATTCTGTCACCTCCTCTAATCTCTCTGATGATACATTTTACATTTCCAAAATGCATAAAATGGACTGTGTTGGTGTTTTTTAATATCATGTATCAAATGCGTTTTCTTATTAAAATTGAACAATATGGAATATTAGACATAAGCACGTCAGTGGCACACTGTGTTGGCCGAACTGTTAATTAAGTGAAATTAATAATAGAAAATAAATATACCTGCTCTATTCTTGACCGCGTTGATTGAAACATGTAGTCCAAATTTAATAACGCATACGTTGCAATAGCTGCATTTAAATAATATATGTACTCTTTAGGTGCCATATATATTTTCTTCTCAATTATCCATGGTAAATCGTTCATACCAGTTGCTAGTGACATCATTGACAGCCAGTTGTGAAGACAGCCACATAAATGAATGAAAGTTACAAAAGAGAATATCCCAAAACATACCTGAAAAGAGTTTCAAAGTTGTAAAACAATGAAAAATAAGAAAATGTGTAACAATGCTTTTATAGTCACAAGTTATGTCATAAATGTCAATAAATATTTCGAATTTGACTCTCATCCTGTATGAATGATGTTGATAAAATATTATCTACTTGATTATTAAAAACTCAGATTTAATTAATTTAATAAAGTGTTTTAGAACTTTAAGAAATTGAAAGTTTAAAAATGCTCCTTACAGAAAAAGAAAAGGTAAGATTTTTTCATAGTGTTTCCTTGCTATCTGAGACTGTGATTTGGGATTTTATGATTTGTGGGATAAAATTGGTCAATGGCTAATAGTTTCATATTTGAAGAAATTCAGAAATATTTTTGGCCATTTACAAACACGCATTGTATAATATACATTGTTTATCATATTGTGTTTGACGTACCTGTCCCGCTACGTATTGCCATCCCTTTCGTTCAGCGATTTGGTAAACAGATTTTCGAAATGTAGTACAGAAACGCACATACTTCAACATTCGAAGTTCTGGCAAAAAGTGTAGAGGATAAATGTTCGCATTAACAGAACATGAAATATGATCCAATGGCAAAGAAGTTAACAAATCAATGAAAAAATAACCGGTCAAATAATTCACAAAAATTTTTTTGGGACTCAGCACAATATGATTTTTACGATCTGTGGATTGTACATACCCCATGAAAAAATTTAGAACAATATCAATTAAAAAAATTACGCACAACAAAAAATCATGGATAATATGCTTCAAGTAATTTCGTTTTCTTGGAGAAATATGAATGAAAGATGCGTAATAGGGTATATGCCAGAATGCATTTAAGTACATGAGCAACATGAAATAGTCCCATCGTTGTTTGAAAATGCTATACGGATGAATGACGTAAAAATGGGATTTTAGATGTCTGTTACGCTCACGGTCAATTGCCCGATAACTTTTGAAGTAACGCACAGCCAGCCAGTTCTGGCTTGAAATCGTCAAACACCGACGGAAGCGTCTGCGACATTCAGCCCAACGACTCTTCCCTGGGAAGATGGTGTACAATATGTCACGTTCTTCCGGTAAAGAACATACGTGAACTATTCCTGAAAATTTCCGCATTCTCTTGACTCTTTCCTTTCGATCTGTAGATACTTATTTTTGTTATGTTTTTGTCTTGTTAACAAATGTACAACGTTTTATTTTTGTTTGAATTTAATCTATTCATGGAGGCCTTGGCCTATAGAAAGAGTATAAGTAAGAGACTGCACTCAAAGTTAAAACGAGAAAACTTGGTTGCCCAGATTCTGGTGGAGTCACATTTTTCGGTATTGAATTCTACTGGGCTTGGTGTCAGCGAAACGTCTGGAAATATAACAAGGAAATTTGAACCTGACGTGGTAATTTCGAAATTCTCTATATTCATGTTTTCTTTTTTATGCAGTAATCCTTTTTCATTTACTTAAATGTTTTCATCATTTTACTTCCCTTTTTACATCACAATCATTTTATATTTTTATTACAAATCTTAGAAGGAATGATTGCAATGGATTTCGTAGAAAGAAACACGTAAATTTTGTCGCAAACATTTTTTATTCAATGTTTACCATTAATTTTTGGTTTCTCGTAGATACATATATGCGGAATAATATAGTAGTATATTTACTTTTAATTAGTGCAGGTATTATTTTTGTTACAATTCCTGATTTTTGGAAAATTTCAAAGTTCCGTTTTTTAGCGTCTTCCCCACTATTGCAGATTGACATTTTTGTTAAAGAAATCTGTTCTTGAAATTAAGTCATGTACAATTTTTCGAGACTTTGAGTAGTTTCAGCTTAATTTTGCGTGAAATATATGCATTTTTAATTTCTTAATTATTTTTTTCTCTAGAACAGTTACAATTTATTTTATGGTTTATTAGTTCATTGCTTGTTTACGGACCTGAAACAAAACATTAAGTAATGGTATACTTAATACCCTTGCGGGCCTTTCTGATTCTTAATGCCCTCGGGCCTTTTGAATACTTTATGGTCCGCTGTTATACTAACACAACAACAACACTAATTCACTAATTTGTTTAAATATATTTATTAAACTTCAAAAACAAGGAAACTACAATATACGCATCTAAGAAAAATGAACTTCATAATAGAAACATTATTTGGATGAATGAAAATTAAAATTACAATTCTGAAATGTTCCAGTGAATTTTATGTTTTCATTAGTCACTCCTACATCACTGTCTCGTATAATATTCCCTTCCACAGACACAGATGCTTGCGTAGGAGTAGTAGTAGACGTCGATGTAGAAGGCACACCTGCTAACATTCTGGAAATGTAATTTTTGGATGTGAGTGAATCTTCCAAATAGATTTCTGCAATCGACGCACTCTTCCATCCGCCATGCCGTTTCAACAAGGTCATATTCGCCCCTGCGTCTGCCAGAAGGGTAGCAGAAGATCGCCGTAAGCAATGGCCTGTATACTTCTCCGCATCCGCTATGCCCAAATATTTTGCAATAAAAAATGGAATTTTTCCCAATGTGTTTTTACTTACAGGTTGAATAGTACAACGACCATTTCTATAATTTAAAAAGAATCTTCCAGAATTGTTGTTTGGTCGTAATGACGCATAATCTCTGATCCATTTCGTACTGTTCATTTCTTTTTCATCTACAATGGTGAAAACACGCTTCTTCTCAGTCTTCGTTTCAGCAATCGTAAAAATAATTACTGAGCCCTTGTCCACCACATGCTCAACTAAAAGAGACACCAACTCACTTCGGCGACAGCCACCGAATATTCAAAACAAAAGAGCAACTTTCAACATTAAATATGTTTCGTTTGGAGATTTATTGATAAATTTTAATACCTCCTCTCTGGTCAAAACTTTAGAGATTTTTGCTTCGTAACCTTTCAACCGCTGCTTTAAAAATTCTACTAACTTACAGTATTCGCCAATATTAACATTTTTATTTATTAATAAATTCTTCTTAAGCATTGAATACTTTGACCATAGAGAGTTGGGAAAAAAGGATTTTGATAGATGGACGAAGTATCCCAACAATACCTTTTCATTGACGAATTTCACACCAGAATTTTTCATCCATGTGTCGAATACTCGATACTCCCTTTCATAAACTTCTCTAGATTTTACTGGCATTAAGCTATCCACAGCCTCGTTGGCTTTTTCCAGAATATCCTCAGGAACATCAAAATGTTCATCCATCTTGAACAAAGAAATCTACCCAACTACAAATATTCAATTGTAGTTAGATACACACACTGTTTTGTTTATCTAACGTCATGCTGACAAATGACGGTTACAATGCGTCTTTTCACTTTATGCGCAAAAAAATTATAAAATGTTTCGAATTCTCGATTGATTCAGCAACGAACTAGTAAACCATAAAGTTTAGTATGCACCACGGGCGTTACTAGATGATTTTGCCCCTCAGGCGACTTCCAACCCCTCGGGACAGAGGCCTTCGGTGTTGGATGTCGCCCTCGGGGCAAAAACATCTACTTAACGCCCTTGATACATAAATAACTATTTTTAAATGGTTTACTAGTGCATTGCAGTGTGTTTACCGACCTAAAAAAACAAGTAATGGTATACTTAATACTTCTGTGAGCCTTTCTGATTCTTTATGCCCTAGGGCCTTTCGAATACTTTATGGCCCGCCAACATCAACACAATCTAACACATCTAACTTCAACACAACACACACAACATGATGTTTGGAGGTCGGTCAACGCACAGAACATCGGGTTTTAAGTCGCCCTGGGGGAAAACATTTACTTAACGCCTTTCATACATAAATAACTGTTATGTCCTCTTACACTGTCCATTTAGCATCATCCGTACAAAAAAATTAAAGAAAAAAATTGAGAAAATAGTGTTGTGAATTCGATTTTTAAAGTTAAGATGCGAGAAAATACAAAAAATAAATTACATAATGCTCCAATAAGTAAAATAATTCGTTATAAACCTTATTTTGATTAATTGATATGAAAATTGCAATTGTGGAATGTTTCCGTGAAATTATAATTGCCATCAGTCAATCACATTTCACTATTACGTATCACCTTTTTTAAGGACCTAATTTTATTCTTCTTGAGTATCAGTATCAGTAGTAGTAGTAGTAAGATATTTAAGGCACATCGACTAACATCCTCAAAATGTTATTTTTTGGTGTTATGAATATTCTAAAGAACGTTTGACAATAGACGCTAATAACCTAAAAATACAGTTTCATCAGCGCAATTTACACTGTTATTCACACTGGTAAGTCTCAAATACACCATAAACAGTTTTATATATTTCTCATGATTTTAATGGAAACAACTGTCCGTAGCTTTGTTAGATTTCGCGAGAATTTACGTAGGAACTTCACAATGTTCTTTCATTTTGTACGAAAAAATCAGTCCAATAACGATTCTGCAATAGTAATTAGATATACACTCTGTTTTGTTTATCAGACGTCATATTGACAAATGACTATTACAATACGTCTTTTCACTTTAGACGCAAGGAATATATAGTAAAACTAGCTGAAGAACCTCGCATTTCCGGGGTATTTATCATAATTTTGTATTAAACAGAAGAGGAATTCCATCTATTCACGCCCTATGGCAGAGCCTACTCCTATCTATTCTACTGTATATCCCCTCCGGGCTATCACGGCTCTCTCTGCCTTGCTCCAATCTAAAAAACCTGTTTTTCCGTACACACTAAAATCTTCTCACTAAACAATATTTAAATTTTAATCCTATTGGGATTCTTGCCCCCAAACTCCTTTCTCTTTATAACTGAAAATAATAAATAAAATTTCAACTGAAACAAAATGCATGGACTTACGTATATTCTGTTAGTGGAATTTTACGTATTATACTAATACTTTCAATCAATTGCCACATTATAAATCTTACTCTTTTTCATATTTTTTTCTTCTCGCGTATTTATAAAGAAAAGTTTCAAATGGATCATGTCGCATCAGTCGACGTTTAGAAATAATGAAAGTAATTTTAATTGAATTCTAGTACTTGTTTTAGGACTTTTGATAAATTGTGGCTGACCGAAAGGAGCCATTAACCACTTATGCGATTATAATATCTCAAAAAATCCGAGATAATAGTGGATCCCGGCTTGACAACACTTATTCTATTATTTAAAATAACAACCTTCAAAACCAGCGTTGTCACACATTAAATTCCTCCAAATATCCATTTACCAATTCTATTTTACTTTAATTACATATTATACATACGCGTGTGCAAGACTATTTTTTTATAGTTCAAAGTCATACGACGAACTAATCAGTTTCATCAATTACGTGCTATGGAATTTAACATTTCTCAAGTGAACTGCTGTGTGTATGAGCATCGAACTCCCTCTTTAGTGTTTTGTAATCCATGTTCTTGCACTGCCATTAGCAACAGGAAACTTGTACAGTTATACCGTGCCTAAACTTTTCTACGCAACACAGAAATTTATATTCATGTGTTGTGCAATAGTGCCATACTCGTGCCTCGGCAGTACCTTTTGATGTGCTTACGTTTGACAAATTAACTGTGTATAATGTAGGGATAATAAGGCGCGACCCTTCTACTGTAGCATTCTCGCCTTGTACATTTAATTGAACATCTAATTCCCGGTGTGGCAACATTGCTACAGCATAGTAAGTGGTCTGTGCATAACAGCAAAATGCTCATTTGTTCTGTCATTATACTGCGATTTTTCTAAGAGCGACTCTCAAGCAAACTCAAATCCCATCTTCGCGATGGAATATGTCACGGCATCTTTCTCAGTTGTTCCGCTAGATTTCGCACGATGGCGACCGTATGAAGCAGTGCTTGCGATCACGCGACTTCTACCGGCAAGACCGAGAAAAGACGCGAAATGCCGTGACATATTCCATCGCGAAGATGGGATTTGAGTTTCCTTGAGAGTCGCTCTTAGAAAAATCGCAGTATAGTCTTCCGTATGCAAGATACGTCATCTTCTGTGCCACGCGTGACGGTTCTGCCGAGTGTCGCCCAGCACTCCCCACCATTTCAGTCTATCTAGCGTACTCTTCTATTTCCGCCAGCACAAACAGCTGATCCGGTTACAGCGAAGCATAAGCGTTTGTAATCACCAGTATAATAATTATCTGTAACACAACAGCCTCACTGTTTGCCTAAACTCAGATTCTTAATCGTGTCTGTGCCAAGAATTGTAATTGACAATATCAGTAAATTAATTCAACTCATAATAATTTCATGTTTATGTTTAAGAAGTGAAGTGTTTTTCAATTCCTTGCAAGGTATTAATTTTATTGGTGTAGCTTCTTGTAAGACAGTCTTTGATGCAATTATATGAATTAATTCTATATGCTCCTAAATTTATTTGTGGTGATGACAGCACCTGAAAGAACATTTTCAGGTACGCGAGACTGGGGACTCACCCATCAACAATCAAGCCATCAACAGTCCATGTAAGTAGCAATCATGTAAGTCCATTCGTGTCCATCCATGTAAGTACTTACATGCCCATCCATGTAAGTAGCAACCAGAGGATGTAAGTGACAGCGTAATTTGGCCTCGCCTTAATTTTATGTGCAGTCTGCTAACCGCAACACGCTACAACTTACAACCAGATTGGGGAATTTTGTCCTCCAAATGGGGAACTTTTTCGTTGTGCTAAAAAATGGGAAACATAAATCGAAGGGCAAAAAGTTCGGAAAATTTTTTGGGAAATTATTTTCATCCGGTGTCGAGGTAGAAATGTTATTCTCTCAATTATGAACAAACAAGGAACGCAAGACATTATTCTCTGTCATCCGGTAGGTTATTCCCATCCCTATTCGCGCGGCGAAGCAACCGAATGTATAGCCGGTAGGATACGTCCCCGTCTCCATTCGCGAGACGGAGCAAGCAAATGTGCAGAGGACGCGTGTCGATAAGGGCAATCGATAGGCAGCGATCGGGGCGCCCCGCCGGTTGCTCCGCTGAGTCACGGGCGCGGGCGAGGACGCGGGCGCGTGCGCCAGTGACACAGAGACGGGCGCGCCCCGTGCCATTAGCATGTGAATACCCGCGCGGGGCGCGTCGGCCCCGTAATTAGATGGCATTGTTCGCCCGCGCGGACCCAAAAATGGTCATTAAGCAGGACGTCATCGTCTGCGTGACGGCGGAGACTCTTTTTGATATATCGCCCCCTCCCTCTCCCTCCACCGCGCCTAGCCCCGCCCCGCCCCCTCCGCCCGTAACAGCTGCGCTCGCCAGTGTTTGGAAGAGGGTAGCGTTTGGGAAAAGGGTGCTCAGCGCTGAGTTGGAAGAACTGAGATTCTCTCGTGGTTTTTGAACCAACTCTAACAGCTCAGCGGCACCGTAGTTACCACTGTGGCATCGTTGATCCGGAGGTCACAGGGTTTGGGTCCCGAGTAACTGTGTGTTGACAAGTTAAGGCTTATAGCCTCGGCGGATAGTCTATGCAATACAGGAGAGAAAAGGCATACGTCAGGCAAAAGTGTACTGTTGAAAAGGCGAAGCTTACAAAATACGACCTAAATCTTTAAACCCTACAAAGGAAAAGGTTCATTTCGAGTTTTCTTCTGTGTATGTGTTTCCGTTCCTTATCCGCTGCATTGCATAGCTTGAAGAGAAACGTTCTTATAATCTGCTCTTAACTTAACTTAATCTCTATATTAAGTGCCTAAAACGTCACATTTCATGCTCAATAGTGCCTAATTTCATAATTTTGTTGCATATTTTAGGTCCCTAAGTCGTCACTTTTTTGTGCATAAAATCCCGAAGTCTATGGCATACAACGGGAGACCATCTGTGCGTTTAGAGCTCAACCCGGCTGGGGTGGTTTTCCGCTTGTGGGAGAAACGTGGATAGGAAAAGCTGCACAAGCCGATCTCACATTCCAGCGCCACCTTCCATGATATGTCATGCAATACATTTACGGGGTTAAGGATATAAGTAGTTTATACACCTGAAAAATTCAGTCAATGTTTTTAACATTATTTTACTCTTAATATACTCACCATGAAGACCTGTGATATCTGTATTGTCTGGGCTATCCGCGACATGCCACATCTCTGTTGAAGTGGCTGACGTTTCGGCCAACATGTTGTGGCCTTCTCGGAGCGTATTGCTGAGATAGATTACAAGTACACTCTGAAGAAGGTCACAACATTTTGGTCGAAACAGACCGGCCATCAGACCGGCGCGGCGTGAGGCCAGGTTAGTCTGAAGCGAGACCCGCGGCGTGGACCTAGGTTGGTGCGAGGCGAGGTCAGACCTAGAAGGGACAGACCGGCGCGGCGTGAGGCCAGGTTAGTCGGAGGCGAGACCCGCGGCGTGGACCTAGGTTGGTGCGAGGCGAGGTCAGACCTAGAAGGGACAGACCGGCGCGGCATGAGGCCAGGTTAGTCTGAGGCGAGACCCGCGGCGTGGACCTAGGTTGGTGCGAGGCGAGGTCAGACCTAGAAGGGACAGACCGGCGCGGCGTGAGGCCAGGTTAGTCGGAGGCGAGACCCGCGGCGTGGACCTAGGTTGGTGCGAGGCGAGGTCAGACCTAGAAGGGACAGACCGGCGCGGCGTGAGGCCAGGTTAGTCGGAGGCGAGACCCGCGGCGTGGACCTAGGTTGGTGCGAGGCGAGGTCAGACCTAGAAGGGACAGACCGGCGCGGCATGAGGCCAGGTTAGTCTGAGGCGAGACCCGCGGCGTGGACCTAGGTTGGTGCGAGGCGAGATCAGACCTAGAAGGGACAGACCGGCGCGGCATGAGGCCAGGTTAGTCGGAGGCGAGACCCGCGGCGTGGACCTAGGTTGGTGCGAGGCGAGATCAGACCTAGAAGGGACAGACCGGCGCGGCGTGAGGCCAGGTTAGTCGGAGGCGAGACCCGCGGCGTGGACCTAGGTTGGTGCGAGGCGAGGTCAGACCTAGAAGGGACAGACCGGCGCGGCATGAGGCCAGGTTAGTCTGAGGCGAGACCCGCGGCGTGGACCTAGGTTGGTGCGAGGCGAGATCAGACCTAGAAGGGACAGACCGGCGCGGCATGAGGCCAGGTTAGTCGGAGGCGAGACCCGCGGCGTGGACCTAGGTTGGTGCGAGGCGAGATCAGACCTAGAAGGGACAGACCGGCGCGGCGTGAGGCCAGGTTAGTCGGAGGCGAGACCCGCGGCGTGGACCTAGGTTGGTGCGAGGCGAGGTCAGACCTAGAAGGGACAGACCGGCGCGGCATGAGGCCAGGTTAGTCTGAGGCGAGACCCGCGGCGTGGACCTAGGTTGGTGCGAGGCGAGGTCAGACCTAGAAGGGACAGACCGGCGCGGCGTGAGGCCAGGTTAGTCGGAGGCGAGACCCGCGGCGTGGACCTAGGTTGGTGCGAGGCGAGGTCAGACCTAGAAGGGACAGACCGGCGCGGCATGAGGCCAGGTTAGTCGGAGGCGAGACCCGCAGCGTGGACCTAGGTTGGTGCGAGGCGAGGTCAGACCTAGAAGGGACAGACCGGCGCGGCATGAGGCCAGGTTAGTCGGAGGCGAGACCCGCGGCGTGGACCTAGGTTGGTGCGAGGCGAGGTCAGACCTAGAAGGGACAGACCGGCGCGGCGTGAGGCCAGGTCGGTCTGAGGCGAGACCCGCGGCATGGACCAGACCTAGAAGGGACAGACCGGCGAGGCGTGAGACCAGATTGGTCTGAGGTGAGACCAGCTCGGGAACGGACAGGTCGTGAGCATTCCCCCGTCGCGGCGCCGGGCAGGGGCGTGCGGCGCGGTGGGGCGGCCGCGAGGGTGGGCGGGATGGGTCGCAGGGGGCGGCGGCGTGCCATCGCGGCGGCCGCGAGAAGCCTCACGGCTGGGTACACGCGGCGGCGCGGCAAAGCAAACACACGCGTGCGCGGGCCCACGCTCCCCGCGCCCTCGGCCGCCACGTGCGCGCGCCCCCACGGCGCCGGTGGCGCGCCCCGCGGCCCCGCTGCGCAAACACGACACGCCGCGCCCCGCCACGCCACGCCGCGCACCGCACCGGAAGTCGCACGCTGCCACCTCCACACAATGGCTGCCGCAACAAGACGTCTCTATTAATCGTTTTGTTCAGACTTTCCGTCTCTTAACATGCACCGGAAGTCCCAGCAACTATGGACCATCTCCATAACTTTTAAACGGCTAAATGGAAATAGCTTTTGTTCAGCAAATCGGAATCATGGAGCAAGTGATGTGACGTAGAATTATTATTTGAAATACTAAGAAAACCCAGCAGACGTTGTCTGCCCTTCATCTCCTCCTTTTCCCTCCCATCGCCGTTTCTCACTGCCTCTCCCTCCCTCACCCTGTCTGTCTTTGTGTGTCACTGTCTCTGCCGCTCTCTGTCTCTCTCATTCATATTTACTTACAGATTCTGCATGTCTCTGAGCAGGTGAGGTAATATCGGGAAGCGCCGGACCACAAAAATGTAATAGAATGTTCAGGAAGTGTTCATTCTGTAGATTACGGTGTAAGAAACGTTTCTAACAAACAATTGCTGAAGAACTGAGAAAGTGCCACTAAAACAATTCACAATTAGCATCCAAAAGAGAAGAAATAAAACAATATTTGAAACTAATTTCAAATTTGAAAGTGATTGAATATAGTATTTGATTATTTTTTTATTCATCACCCTCCTCTTCGTTCTAATATCCAAACATGGAAAAGTCGCTGCTTCTATTTCTCTCTTAAATTCCGAAATTATTCCCATGTTCGCATGACATGCGAATGCCCTTTCCACCAGCGCTTGTTGAAATTTGAGAACGACAATAACAGCTTTGACATTGAAATTGGTCCAGGACAGCAGTTTCGTTTTTGTTACTTCATTATGTTCAAAGTTTTCTTTGCTGATGATTTCCCGAAGCTGCTCTTCAGTGAGGTCATTACGAGTATAATGAGAGTTGCACAGATCCTGAATGGTTGTCTGTTCATGTGGCCAAAACCTTTACCTCCAATTTCACTCAACTGAATTGAAATATTTTACAATTGTATTATTCTATTATTGTGAATTGACATTCCAACTTTGATATTTTTGCAGAATATAATACCTTGAGCTCCAGTGTCTGCCGAGTTCGTTTCCCAGATAACGCTGATAAATGAAATAAAATGTGCTCGCTTTCAAAAAGGACATTTCTCTCATCACGAAAGTTTGGAACTCGCGAATAGCGAATTCGCGGATGTCGAGGGATTACTGTACTAGATTTTTATCCGTGCTTATGGATGCAACTAGTAACTAATATTCACCAACCGTATTTCCGTTCGGCTTAAAAAAGTTCAGTATAGTAGCCTTACGAGAGGAATCACATGTTTTTTTTTTTCAGTAAGTGCTAAAAATAATGATTCCTATTAAAATGATGATAATAAGTAAACACGTATACATAGAAGTCGAGTTTACCTTAATATTAATTGATATTAATATCTTCCCATTAATCTTATATTCTCTTCGTCATTTATTCAAGCTTTACATGAATTGGCATCTGCAGAGAAATACCAATAATACCAATTTCTTTCGTTTTTTTTCACAGTTTATGCAATTCAAAAGCAGACGGCGGCATTTTTTCTTTCCTAAACACGCATTCACCCTATTATCCCTAAAAGAACTCCTTTCCATCTCTAGCAAAAGAATACACTGAATCGGAATGATGCAGTGGCGTGTGATGGGCTTAGTTTGTGCAAGCAATAAAATATACAGCGTCCCACCAATGGACCACCTCCTAACTTCTACAGGGTTTATGATATCGAAATGCAGTTTTCGTTCAAAGATGTGGGATCATGGGGCAAGTAGTATGCCGCAGAGAAATCGTCTGTAATAGGTTTAGTTTTAGAGAAATTTAATCAACTTTGATTTTTTAAATGGAACTATATATATTTCTCGTCAGCAATGGATAGATCATAAAAAGAGGAATACAATGATGTATCATATGTTAGTATTTTGAGAGTAATTTGAGTAAAAAATGAGACTTTCTGACATGTGATTTTAAGTTAAACGAGCAATATTTCCTGTAGCAGTCCCCGTTGCCTTGGGGTAGGTGACCTTCCTTTCGCAGCGCAGGCAAGCAGGCAAGCACTCTGTGTAACGTCGTGCGCAGAAGAACGAAATTTCGTTAGAAATCGCGTCGATTTTCTACTTGCGATGCTCCTTATACTCAGTTCAGTTGGCTATTAGCGGCGTCGTGGGTCTGATACTGAATTGCGATACTGAACCGAGCAGTATGTCCAGCGACAGCGGTGAGTTCTGTGCAATAACAATTCCATTTGATTTGCAATTATTATTAATCAATTATTATTCAAATGAATGATAATATTAATTATTGATATTATTACTTATTTAAATTATCCATCTCATGAGGAAAAATTTAATTAAGCTTGGTTAAAACTGAACGATTTTTCATCTGTTATAATCTCTGTATTCTTCAATGGTAGAAGCAACTTTTTAATTTTTTTTATTTATATTTCTTCGAGAAACGGTGATAAATTTGTTTGCTGTTACAAGTTGCTTGTTACGTAATTACAGAGGTTTTATAACTTTCTGGTTCTTTTGTGATTTTCAAAAAAAAACTCTATTTCAAATTTCCGTGCTATTTTACTAACGGAACATAAATAATATTCAAAAATGGAATTCTTCACATTTGCGGAAGTATTTGTTTCGAATTAAATTATAACAATAAAAAACATTTTTAAAATAATAACACCCCCAACATAAGTGCACCCATTCCAGAGCTAACTTAAACCTTTTTAAAAAGGAATTATATCTTCTGGTATGCCAGTAGAAATTTGCATAAGTAAATCGCTTAATAAACATGAACCTTTGTATTCGTCTTCCTAATCACTAGTACATAATCATACGATTTTATTTTACTTTCAAAGCAAATTACTATTTGTATGATTATAAATATGTTTCGAATAAATAAATATATTTAACATTAATTCATTTTAATGTAAGTACTGTAAGATACAACAGTAATCATGGTACGAGATATACATTTTCGTGTTTTAAAATGACAAGAAAGTTTGATCCAAGATACGCCATAAGATATTGTCATTGTACTTTAACTCATTTGCCTAGCTTCAGTTGGTGTTACCTGGGGCAAAGCTAATGATGTCACCCCCCCATAAATTAAGTATAAAAATATCTATTGCTGCATAGATTGCTGCATTATATTTAATAAAATAATATAAATCTTTGTTAATATTTTGAACAATTAATGTACAATGCATTTGTTAAATTTATTGCGTTTTAATTTTCATTATTTCTTCGCTTTGATTTCTTAGTTTTTATGATTTAAATGTACATTTATTAAATTAATATAGATAATTTTTGACTAAGCCATAAAAATATAATTCCAACTATAAGATTTTCAAACTTCTAAAACTAAGAAAACTAACTATTAATCTATAAAATTTGTAAGTAAATGATTTAAATTATTTAATTCCAACTATAAAATATTTTAATTGGTATCACCCCTACCATGGTGTCACCCGGGGCGCGCCGCCCCCCTGCCCCCCCCCCCAACTACGCCACTGCTCTAACTTTTGGTTTATCTTCACGTGTTCGTAGTGTTAACAGTGAGTGGCGTACTTCTGCTTGTAAGACGTCGCTCTCCGGAGCGGCTCAAAGCCAGGCTTCGCTTTGCCGCCGCATTTCCTCCATTCTTTTGCCCCCGAACGACAGGTGGCGACCTTTAAGAAATTAATAAAGTGGCTCATTGCTCTATGCTGAGGATGATTCTTAAATATCAGAATTCCAGCATGGCGAGTGTTCTTGGTTAGCTAGGATTGGATAACAATTGCTGGCAGTATCGAGATTCTACGGCTGCTACTGACAAGGGACCTTTCAACAGATTCAGGTGGAAATCTGTCCTGAGATTTTTTTTCTTCTGAAAGATATTTACTACTTAAAAAGAGCTGTGAAAAAATTAGCTGCTTTTTGCACTGGAAGTTACAGAAAAAACAACAACGAAATTTCCACACTTTTTCACTACGAAAATGGTCGTTCGCGTGGGAGGTTGTGCAGCCCTGCCTACTGTTTGAGAAACTTCGCCGAGCAAACAAGCGCTCCTATACTGCGATTTTCGTAACTTTGCCTCTGACAGGAATCAGCTGTTGACGGTTTCGTCCAATCGGAAGCTTGAACTTCACCATAGTGACGTCACTGTAGCGAAATATAAGCTTCTGATTGGATGGCAGGGAATCAGCTGATTTTTTTATTTTTATCTTGGAATATCCTGGAATAAACAAAATACTGTCTGTATTTTGTTTATTCCAGGATTTGTCCCATTTTTAAAGACAGAAATTTTAGTTATTATAAACAATGCATTAGTTGAAATGCATTTTATTGGCAAACTTGTTTACAACGTTTCGACAACTGTGAAGATGACAACCAACAGTTGTCAAAACGTAAACAAGTTTGACAATAAAATTGTTTTTTATAACAAAAATTTCTGTCTTTAAAAATGGGACAAATCCTGGAAGAAACAGCTGTTTCCTGTCAGGGGCAAAGTTACAAAAATCGGAGTATACGGGTCAGATGGGTCCCTATTCAAGGACGCGAAACACATTGCTCGCGCCCTTGACAAGCGCGCAATGCCGCGCGGCAAGGCGTCGCTTCTTTTGGGCATTAGTTCTTCGACACTGAGAAACTGAAACCTCATGCAACGCCAACGTGTGCCCGCGGCATGCAAGTAGAGATAACATTGTTCACCAATCTTCGATTACTTTTGACATACACACATCAATGCACGACAGTTCAATAGGATGCGATTGTTTCCCCTTTCAGTTAATCTGTGACTGAATTCAACATCGGGCGGCATTAGATTAACACAATGAAATTTGGTCGTAGGAAAGAGAGCAAATCCTGTAAACTTTCACCTTAAGCAGGATGAGAAATGAAATTTACGCTTCAAAAAATTTAGAACAAGTCACTGTAGTACAATATAATTCTGTAAATTCTGTAGTAGCAGCAGAGTTCTTGTGGTCCTCCATGATAAAAATTTCAGGATAACAGAGGTCTCAACCACAATCAGTAGGCTATATAAATTTACTTTGCAGAAAATTCTGCCATACACGTGTTTCGGGAATTGTTTCCCATCAGTGGCTATACAATATTAAAAATTGAGTTAACAAATTAGCACATGAATAACTAAGGAAGTAAATAAACTGGTTGAGCATTAAAATTATTTAAATAGAGTACTTACCCAAGTAACATTAACGTTAAACACAACATTAAGTATAGTACATAGTGATCAGTCCTAGGATGCCGCCATTTTGTGAATTGTACGAGGTACGGAGACACACTGAGGGAAGGTGAGGGAGGAAATAAAATTTGGGGAAGTTAGTCAATAAATAAATTTATGACGGGGCTGGATTTTAATTGTGATTGTTCATTAAGATATATTAGGTTAGGGTTTTTGTATAATTTTAAAATTTCTAATTTTTTCAAAATGTTCAATTTGTTCCCTAAATTTTCGAAATGCAGAATTTTGAAGTTGTTATCCGGGTGGAAAGAGTGATTGTTTTGAAATAGGTATTGGTAAATGTGAAGTATTCTTGTTTCAGTCTCCATGATCAAATATATTAATTTAGTTTAATTTAATTTATCCTAATTAATTTAATTTAGGAAAACTTCCGACGTGTTTGTCCTGCATAAACAGAATTACAGTTGTTTCATTTTAATAAGTAAACTCCACTTTTTTCCATTAATGTTACAGGGAATTTATTGCTGGGAAAAAGTGTTTACTAGAAATATCCCTGACTGTTTTGATGAAATTTTCAATCTGATCGCAGAAGACGTAAGAAATTTTTATACTTATCACGAAGCTATCTCACCTTAAGAACGACTTGCTATTGCACTAAGTTTAATGTTATTTAAAATTAATTAAATTACTGAACAAATTAAAAGTATTTTTCTGACCGTTCAGTCGTGTGGGATTCACTCGCGAGCCGAAAATATTCGACATCTGATGAGTATTTGCCATGTATATCCACAGTGAAACTCGAGCCCAGTGATCTCAACTTTACAACTGCATGTCCAACTGCCATGCTTTGGAGGGCTAAAAATCGTGACGATCGTTTTTCGTTAGGTTGGCTGCGGTGAACGTCTACCTACAGACTTTCATGCGAGTGAAATGTGTGTTGTTAGTGATGCTTACAATTGTCTCTGTCAAAGAAAATGCCAAAAGCAATCGGTTGTAAAGAACGCCAACAAATTGTAAACTAGATGAAAAATTTTATTAGATGAGATTTTTAGCCATTACTTTTATAACATTTTTTTATGTTTTCGACGACTATTATTTGCCGATCTAACAAAATTAACGATATTAAGTCGACCTAACAAAATTAATTAAGATACGCAAACCAAGAACACTCCCTTCCGTTAATGTTTAAAAAGTTTCCAAGAAATGAAAAATTGAATTTTATTTAAGTATTGTAGGTAAATTGAAATTTTAAAGTATTAAATATTGATTACTTTTAACTTTTTAAGTTCTAGTGAACATGAAAGAGAAAAATGTTTAAAATTGGAATGAGACCCTATTTCCTGCTATTTGGTTCTGGGGTAACTAGGACAGAACAGATGTTCACCATCATGGTGGTCCGTCACGATTTCTGAGCACAGAGTGTTGTCTCCAGCCTACTCTAGAGCTCACTGGATCGTCCTTACTTGGCGCGTCTGCGCTGCGGACATTCTGTGTAGGCTGTGGATATTTAGCGCCGTGAATCTTTGTTACGCAACTACAGACGTGGAGTCAAACGCACTCCGCATGCTTCCGCCTTGATTTTTGTCTTTATTAATTTACTTTCTCAAATATTTTTTGTGTACATTGTGTACAAATTACGTTAATAATAATGGAAAATTGTTTGAAAAGATTTTGAAATAATAATTATTAATTTCTTACTTATTAATTGCATCTCAGTAACCCGTAATTGCGGACGTGATTTTTTTTAAAATTTTATTTAAGGTCGCATCAACTACTAGGTCATTAGCGACCACTATTGGATTTAACGTTATGATATGAGGATGAAACGATATGGTGATGATAGGGGGTGAAAGGAAGAACACATACAACCATGCCCGAGGCGGGACTCGAACCCGCGACCCCTCGGTCCAGGCTCACTACGGCATTATCGATTTAGCGATCTCGGCAGACATGTATCTTTGTTACGCAACGACAGACGTGGAGTCAAACTGACTCCGCATGCTTCAGCCATGATTTATGTCTTATTCATTTACTTTCTCAAATATTTTTGTGTACGTTATGTACAAGTTACGTTAATAATAAAGGAAAATTGTTTTAAAAGATTTTGAAATAATAATAATAATAGTAATTAATGACTTGCTTTTTAATTGCATCTCAGTAGTAGACCTATTCAGATTAATGGAAAATATTCATCTTGATGGCGCCAACACGTGAAGTTGTTGATGGTTGGAATGACTGAGCGCGTCTCTTTAGCATTCAACGGGAATTGGGCAAGTTGTCGGCGGCGCGTTGGGGCGGTGGCATGATCCCTCGGTGCCGGAACGGCCGCTTTTCTCGAGCCCTCGTTGACGAATTTCCCTCGAAGCAGCCTCCATAAAGTCTCTGGCTAACGGCCGCCCGCTCTCCCGGTGCGCCCACACACTGCCCGTCCCCACCCTTCAACCCCTCGACGTTACCGGCCCCCACGACCCTCCCGCCGCCCTGTCATCCCAGTCACTGTTTCCACGACATCGTCGCCGCCCCGCAGCTGTCGTTCGCGTTGCTCCCCACCCACCAACCGCCTCAACCCCACCGCCCTCTACCCCCAGTCCCTTCCTCGTCCTCCCCCCACTCCCACCGCCCCTCATTCCAGCCACCCACTCGCCCCCATCTCTCCAACACCCATGCCACTCCCGACGCTCCCATCAACCCGTCACCCAAGTCGCTATTTGCCTCCGCATCACCCACTCACCTCCGCAGTTCTCCCATCATCCCCGCCACCTCCTACTGCCACCATCGCCACCACCGCCGCCACCACCGCCGCCACCATCACCATCGCCGCCAACACCACCACCGCCGCCATCATCGCCGCCACCGTCACCACCTCCGCCGCTACCACCACCACCACGGTCACCACCGCCACCGCCACTGCCGTCACCGCCGCCGCCATTACCGCCACCCCCGCCATCACCCCCGCCACCCCCGCCACCACAGCCACCACAGCCACCCCCGCCACCCCCGCCCACCCCCGCCACCCCCGCCACCCCCGCCACCACAGCCACCACAGCCACCACCGTCATAACCGCCAACGCATGACATATACCCACCGCTCCAATCGCCCCACCGTAACCGCCCACCTTGCCACCTCCGCACTTTCTCCGCTTCCGGTATCCCCGCCGTTTTGCCGCTACTGGCCACCCCGCAATCCTCGTCACTCTTACTACCTCCTCCCCCTCGTCTTTCCCACTGCCTCTGCCTCCCCGCCCAACCCCCTACCACCACACCACTCCACCCATCGACACTCTGCCGTCCCACCACACAGCATCCTCCCTCGCCCCTGAAACCCGCCCCCTGAAACCGCCCCTGAAACCGCCCCTGAAACCGCCCCTTAAACCCGCCCCTGAAACCCGCCCTGCCACCCTCGCAGCCTCTGCCCTGCGACCCCCGCCGCCGCCCCAACCCGCCCCATCTCCCGCTCCACCGACGCCGTTCCGGGAGGGCTGCGTATAATCAAGGAAACGCGTTTAGCCTCTCGAAGCGGAGTACGCGCGGCCTAGTTGCGCCGCATTTTTTCCCCCTTCCACCGCGGGGGGGAGGGGAGGGGGAGGGCCAAGAAAATTATACGGTTAATTCCGCGAGCCGTCCCGCGGCGCCGCGCGACGCGAGCGCCAAACTTTTAAAGTCGCCGTGTTTATCGGCGTCGCGTCCGTCGCCGCCGTGTGGGACGCAGAATGGGACGGAGATAGAACAAACGCTGGAGAGGGACGAGGACGGCGCGGCGGCGCGGCGGGCGCGGGTGCGCGGGTCAGCCCTGTTAACGCTAAGTGCGCGCAGGCGAGAGGGGCGCCCCTCGCGGCGCCGCGCTCAACTTGCGGTGGGGAATCCCCGAGGGTGCACCTTGCTTATATATGCTTCATTTGGCGAGAACGGCCGCGGCGGTGGCGGCGGCGGCGGCGGCGGCCGCTGGCAGTGTGGTGTGTAGGAGTAGGGGGAGGAAGGGGTGGAGGCGAAAGGGTCAGAGTAGTTTGTGGCAGGATGAGAACTAGAGGATTTGCGGACGTTGGTAGCGGTGGCGTAGCGTGACTCGCGCGTTTGGGGATGCTCAACAATAACGCGAACTCGAGACATCATTCCTTTTCATATTCTATGAATTATTATTATTATTATTATTATTATTATTATTATTATAGTGGTTTAGAATCTATATTATTGAAACAAATGATACAATAGTTCAACAGATTTATGTCAGGAGACTTATTGACGGCAAATTATGAAATAGCTCAGCTTTAGCTCTCATACGCGATTAGCAATGAGATCACTTGTGAATTTTTGTACGAGTATTTCAAACCAAAATAAAATATAATATATTTATGTAAGAATTCAACTTCTGTTAAGAATTAGTATACAAGTATTTTTCTATGTAGTAGGATATAAAGATATCCTACTTCATAGAAAGTGATGTAGTGTGGGATAAACCACATTTGTTTGAAGTGTCGTTCAGATGAGGAACCATGTTTGTGTTTTACAGGTTCAGTATAAGGATACGGTTGAACAGATTGTATACAGGATGATAACGTGCACATGCACATTAAAACTTTACCAGATCAGATCGGGTTGCTCGAGTATAGTTAACTGAGATCAATGTCTGGAAGAGAAAGTAATTGTCAAAACGTACGCGCATCAGGTGTGGCCGCAAGAAAAAGGTCCCATCTTACTTCGAATGGCGGTGCTCTTCAAAGGAACCGTAGGTCGAATACACCGGGGCGAAGCAGCGGCCAAAATTTTACAAGCAGCGGAAATTTTACAAAAGTTGGTAAAACGTTGTACGATGTTAGTATCATCACATCTTATTACAAATCTCGATTAGTTATCCAGTTCGGTATGTCGACCTCATTTGATAATTCTCAACTTTCTTATTGTGATAAGTTGTTTTACGTTGTTTTTACTGTAATGGTTTATTGACTTTCATAAATTGTTTATATCAATTTATTTTTTGTTTCACATCATTGATGTTTCGACCCTATTTTGGATCTTTTTCAAAAAAGTCTAAAAGTATAATGATGGTTCTGATCAAATTATAGAGAATTAACAAAAAATTGTAATACATATCTCATAAAGCGATGCAATATTTTAGATTTGCTTGAAAAAGGGTCGAATAGGGTCGAAACGTCATTAATGTATAACAATAAATTGTTATAAACAATTACCGAGTCTGTTTATTAAGGTCAATAAACCATTACACTAAATAAGCAATACAACAGACATTTATATTCATTATAATTTTACGTGTTTTACTTCGTAACTAACTATTTTTACATGTCGTCTGCCTTTGGTGGTATTGCGTCACCCAAATATTAGCCGACCGCTCGAGTAACTAACTCCATGTGTTCGCTGCCCGCAGTCACCGCGGGTGAAGCCTTTTCTCTATGCACCATCTGCCGTTTCGGATAACTGCACGCGCCCAATGGTGATATTGGAGAGGTGTGGCTCCTCATGGGACGCCAGTGGGGGAAAAGAGGGTGCGGCTCTGACTGCAAGGGCGATTGAACGTGTGTGCTGTGGTTGGGCCTTAATAGTTAGGAGGAGCTTGAAATACCGTGTTCAAAATGACCAGCCACCAAATGTCCACTCATAAAAATGTGCGAAAGACGTAAATGTTAACTGAAATAAATATTGAGCCGACTAAACGTAAACTATATTCAGTCCATTTTGTACTCGTGAATTTTATTTAATAAAAGTTCAAAGTAGAAAAATGTCAGCTATAAGTTTTAATCAAGTAAGCACATGAATAGTATCTGACAGATGTCACCGTTATACAGGGGTGGTTTCATTGCAAAATCACAGTCGCAAGGAAAAAATGTTTGACTAGTTAAACATTTCTGATGAATTTGGGCGATATATTTTGGTTTCAAGTGAAGATGAAACATAGCAATTATACGCCAATTATTATTTTATCCGACTCGGCGATCAGACCATAAAATCAATCTTCACCCTATTTTCTGCCTCAAACACTAGTACTTTTCCCGCAATATGCACTCTTATATTTTCCTTACTTGATCTGTGACATGAAAACTATTCTTGTGGATTCCTCGTTTACCTTCTTTTAAAAAATTATTTTCAGATTTCAATTAATAGTTGAAGTCTTCGCGGTGTCACTTTCAATGTATCACCCAATGTTCTTTTTCATCAACGTGTTCCCCCATCGCTGTTTCCTTCCTCTTCCTATTATCACCCCTTACTTACATACACTCTAACATGCACTACACTACCACACACACCGAGAGATCTGTCGGGAGCTTAGAGCTTTTCTCGCCAGGAGCGATGGGTTTCTAGTGGGAGATACCGGTTGGGAAAAACATCGCTAGCCGATGTATAGGTGGCGCCGGATTTTGCCATCCAGCGGGGAAGATGGCCGCCACTTCTCGCTACAAAACATAGTCACGAACGTACAAAAATATGTCTGATACCGTCAACATTTGCTTTATCTCGAAATAACTTTCATAAGCTATTATCAACATTTCTGAAGCATTATCTATCAACAATGGAGGATACGTACGGTAGAAACTTTATATGAAATATTTAATACGAATAAATTATATTTATAATGTTATTGAAAATAACTTATAAAATCTGTACTTACATGAAAACAATTATTTACGCTCAATATATTGCCGTACACATTCCGGTTTACCACTTCCAATTGTCAGTAAAGCTTGGGGTCCAAAAAGACCTCAGGTATGCTACTTGATTATAAATTGCAGATATGGTACAAGGGTTAAATATATAGATTATTATTATTATTGTTATTATTATGTTGTTATTTGCACTAGTGTGTTCGTCAGCTTCTGACAGCGATGCCACCTTGAATCAGCCTCGGCGCTATGGACAGTCGATGTCTTCTTCGTTCTCGAGGGACCCCACTCCTCCTCAGCCGCCGTCGTCACCGTCGTCATCGTCGTCACCGTCGCTGCCGCCGTCGCCGCCACCGTCGCCGTCGCCGTCGTCATCGTCGTCGTTGTCGTCATCGTCGTCGTCAGCGGCCATAGATGGGTGAGCTATATCAAGATGTGTATTTTGTCTTAGCTGCCGAACGTGCGGGTGATACGTTAAAATAAACAGTTGGGAGAGTTATTTTTTCGGTTTTATTAGCAATTTGAAAGGAAGAAGTGATTCATGAAATGCGTCTGCTACATTGGCAATTTTCAAATTTATCGCTTGAGTGAAAGGTGGAGGAGAAACTGGCATTTGTGTGTTAAATGACTATGTAGTGAATTTATAGGAATTGAGTTTGTTTTGGAAATCGGGACAGGTTTGTTAGTATTCAAACCTGACAAAATAGTTGCAAAAAAATCTGCATAATTCAGAATTAAAGTTAAGAAGAATTTTACAAGTGAAGTGCCTAGATTCGTCATTGACTTCATGATTTCGTCATGAACCTCAATATTGAAATTCCCTTCAGTCGCAAAAATTCAAAGATTTGTTTTTCGTAGGCGATGAATGACAAATACGCCAATCCTACTGATCTCATCGTGACAAATACTTAGCCTCATGTTACAGAATGATCTTTTCGAACAAACTTAATTATTTCATCATTTATTTATAGTTTCAATACGTTATTGAATCATACTTCAAATAAATATCATGTTTCTCTTCGGGACAGCTGAATATATATCTTTCGTGATATCCTTCCTGATGAAACGTGATGAATCGTTGACTACAGTCGGAATGCAACTGCAACTGAACTAAACTAAATAAAGCATTCTAACAACTTCGCATTTGATATAGAACAGTAATATAATTATATGCTTTCTTAAAATTCACATTTTTAATTTGCTTAATAGAAAGCAGTTAACTTTCGTACATAAATGAATAGAAAATTTGGATTCCGACTGTAGTCAACGATTCATAACGTATCCTCAGGAAGGATATCACGAAAGATACATCTGCTCGTTTTGCCACTAACCAAGATTTTAATAATCCCCCATCATCAGCAAAAATATTAAGTCCTGTGTGTTTATACTTATTGAAACATTTAAAATTGTTAATTGCGATATAAAAACTACTGGAATCGTTCATTCCACTTCTAATCTATAAATCCTCAAACTTTTTATCGTTGGAAGATTTTTTTAAAATTTATAATTCTGGAGAACTTTTTTAGTTTTATTCTCCCTCAGTGTACAATCTTATAGAATTGTGGAATTCAATTAATTCAGTTGCTTCTAAATTAAAAGACTGAACGAGTAGTTAACCATTAATAACTTGGAAAATTTACGATTCTGTTAGTGGATATTCGTGTTTTTCATTCCGAGATCTCAATCTTTTCCTTTCCACGCAGACTCAATCGGTATGGAAGACCCGCCGGAGCACGTATAAAGAACTCCATAAAATCGCTCTAGGACTGCAGCTACAGCGGCAGTCTCGAACCCAATACAACCTTATTTTTGTGCGCGCAAAAAAATAAAAAAGGAAGCAAAAAAGTTGTCCTCGTAATGAGAAAACACCTGGCTGCCTGCCACGGCACGCCGTCGCAGCTCAAGAGCGGCTCCCTCGGTCGTTGCATTACACTCCAGAGGCCGTCGTCCTCTGCTCGCGCGCTCCGAAACCAATATGCAGATGCTGCAGTCGGCGATGAGACGGGACACGACGGGACGGGGCTGGGTCGATGGCTTATCGCATCCGGACGACGAGATGCGAGTTGCTTTTTTTTTTTTTTTTGCAGTCGACTTGCCTCGTAACCGGATGATTCTCGGTTTTCCGTGTTGGCTGAAACGATATTTGGTGAAGCATGGTGAAACTGGAGGAAGAAGTGTTTACATGAATCGTTACATGTTACTTATTTTTACAATGAATATGTTACAATCGTTACATATTCATTTACATGAATCGTTACTTGTTTCATCAGATTGACGATAATTAAACCTAATTTTGTAATGAAACCAAATTATTTTAAATATTATTTTGATTTGAAAGTTTTCATGTAACTTCCGGTGCTAAGTTTAAATTCATTTTCATTCTAAACTTTTGAAGCAAATATAAACATTTTTAACATGACAATACTTGCTAGAGGAGACACCTGAACTAGTGTTTCATACTACGAAAATATGCATAAAAAACCTGATTATCCATTGGAAGTGTAAAATTACAAAATATCCTCAAAGTACTCGAATCACGGTTTGGGCACCTTCTAAAAAATATTGGGTAAGTAAGTACGTGTTTACACCCGCAATATTTTTTGCACAAAAAATTTGTACAGTATTTTTTTTTCATCTCTGTGGTGACACATTTATAAAACAGCTGATGCCAATGGAATGTTGCCATGTTTCCAATCACCTAAAGAACTACTCATTCCGCATTTATACGGAACGTTTATGACTTACGGGATCCTTATTGATAAATTGTTCTAAGCAATCGCTTATTTTTTAAGAATTCTCGTATTTCTCGTGTCTGCTATGAATTCGATCCTTATTTTATCTATTTCCTTACATAAAATTCATGGAAATGATTTTATCCTAGGCTATCTAGAAAAAGACACATACATACACAGTATTCGAAAATGAAAGTTCAACGTTTTTTGACTCCAAACTGGACACATTTTGAAAGTTCTGTCTGTACAAGTATTGAAAATATCACTATTAGAAAACAAAATCCGTATGAACTCCCGATCAAAAATTTACGTAACATGGTTTTCTGTTTGTCTATTTAATCGCTCTGTGAAAAAAGTCGTGGAGAGCTCTACATTTTGTAATACATATTTTGAAGAAGGCCAATAGCAATGTTAAAACTCTATCATACACCCTCCTTGTGCGTTCTGTCTTAGAATATGGAGCCGTATCCCTTCAGACTAGACCAAGATCACGAGCTAGGCAAAATTCAGAAAAGAGTTGCTAAATTCACTGGTAATCGACTCGCTCAGAAAGAATTACGACGGCTCTCAAATCGCAGAAGGTGGCTAGCTTTAGCGCTTTATATAAGACGTATGTAGTTTTCCCTGCGTGGAAGTGAATTCGGAACAGGCTACTGAAACCGACGCAGCAACAGTCATAATGTCAAACTTCGTACACGAATGCAGTTATCTGATACCTGGAAATTACTCTTTGTAAATAGAACAATAAATAAATGGAACAACTTATCAGTAGAAGAATTTGGGACTGGCCATAAAAGTGTAAATACTTACATTTAGAAAAAAAAGTGATACAGTAAAATATTTATGTAATTCTTTGCATTGCGTTCTTTGCGTGATTTTGGTTTGTTTTATTTTCTTTATGTCACTGTGTCTTAATGTAACCATATTATTTTAACCTGCATTGTAATACTTCTTAGAAATTGACCACCGGGTGTTAAGCCTTAAGTAGAGCAAATATATTCTCTATATATCTGTTAAATTTATATATCACACGAACAAGTTTTCATTAAATTGAGGCCTCGAAAGAAAATATTGGACAACACAAAGCAAAAGTGACATTCCTTAAGAAGACGCGATTTCTAGATTTGGCCTGTTGGTCTTGTCCAGGAACTCTCCTGTCTAGTCACGGAAACATCCATTTCTTGCCTCGCAATGTGAATTACTATTACGGTTTAAATACGCCGCAGAACGACTGGCTTTAATTTTGAAGGTCAATGATTAATCCATATGTATGACCCCCTCCTAACACGTGGGAGCGCTTGCATTCCTTAGGCTAAAGCGTTATGCACGCCACACGTCGGCTGCAGAAAAAACAAAAACAGAAGTGCTCTGGTGAGTTGTCGTGTTCGTTTCTTTTCGAGTTCGCGGCGTTGGGTGAGTGACCCTAGAGGCGACGACCCGGCCGCGGGAACCGGGTTTGCATTGTCCCAGACTCACTTCCCCCCCCCCTTCTCCCCCCTCCACCTCACAGACGTTCTCGAGCTGGCGGAAACAAGTAGGCGCCGCTCCAGCGGTGAAACTGGGAAGGGGAGAGCAACAACGCCCTGATCGTATGAAAAATGTATGCAAATGTTTAAAAGAAATAAAGAAAAACACTTGGAGACGTTTTTGAGAAAATTTTGAATATGTCGTAGGGGCTCTTCATGTCAAGTACTCCCAAAAAATTGATGAATGTTTTCCTCAAAATCGCAGAGCTTTGAGTGAGGACAGATCGACAGGGGTTTATTCAGTTTTGAAAAAATTCTACCTATAGTTTAGGCGCTAGTGTTATTCACATACACGAGACGGACAGACGTTTAAAAAAAACACTTTCGGCATCTGCGGACCTCAAAACCAGTATTTCCGTTGAAATCTCGAAATCGATTAATTGAGAAAATGTGCACCTGTATGTAGAAAGTAGCACAGATTCACATACGGTTTAGAGAAAGTTTTTCAAACCAAATGAGATGTTCAGTGTTAGGCAAAGCATCTTCTGTAACAAAAAGGGTTTCTCAATAATTAGTTTTAGAATAAAGTGTTTCGCACACATACGTTTTTTAAGTTTTACAAAAATTGCTTTCTTAGTTGTAATTCTGTCTAGGATGGGTACAATAGCAATTGTATTTGCTGCAATAATTCAATGGAAACCGTAATCAAGGACTATTGATTCCGAGGTGAGGTCGTCGGTTGTTGACTTCATGATCGGGAACTTCAACTGAATAAATTGGAATCGTTTCGCTGATGAGTTTTTCTTGTGTTATTATGGTGGAATAAGTTCACACGTTGAGCGAAAGAGAACGCAATGACAATTGTTCGTAAATAACATATGTTCATGGTCTTTTGTATTTTCTTTACAATACCTATGTATAATGGTGAATATTTTGATCCTGTACTTTCAATAGCAGCCGATAAACTAAATACAGTAATCCTCAAAATTCGCGAGAGTTACATTCCCAAAAAGCATCGCGAATGTCAAATCCGCGAATGTCGAGTCTATCTTGTAATGAAGTAAGGTGGGTTAGGTTCCTTGATATCGAAAAACTGTTTAAAAAAGAAAGAAAATATATCCGAACTGCTATCGCTGGATGCATGGAGTTCCACTTACTTACTGTACTGCTTTTTTAAGTTGCTGAGAACATTATCGGAGTGCTTATGCGCGATCAATATTAAGGACATTTTTGTCGAACCGGTAGGAGGTCGAACTTTTTTTTTTCTGGGATCATATAAAGAAATAAATTCTTCTATTACAAAATATTCTTTCATCTCTTTACTTCGTTGTTATCGAAACAATGCACAATCTCTGTTCACCATCTTAGTGCAAAAAAGTCTTCTGAGAGAAATGTTTTTTATGGCGACCTCGCGCTTTTAGATGACTTAAGAAAATACCTAAATTCAAGCATGCATAGGGGTACGTAAAACCCCCAATTTTTATACAATCGAAGAAAAATATTATTTTACATTCAACAGTATTAGTTTACCTTATACATTTGCTGAAACTGCTTCCTTGAACTTTTACTTCTCTTGTACTTGGTTACCCTTTCCACTAGTTACAAAAACTTGGGCCACATTACTGCTCTACTCGACTCGTGGATTGCAATGGAGAGAGAAGCCATCTGCCCGTTTTCACGGCGCACGCCCCAAGGTCCGCTCCCGAAGGTCTCGTGAGAAGGTGCGCGGTGGCGAGATTCGGGTCTCCGAAATGGGCGGCGCGGATGCCATCGAGATGGCAGAGGAAGAAGGTGAGTTCGCGGGAGGTAGAAGGGTCTTACGTGCGGAGCTTGACCCAGAACTCGAGGTCTGGGTTTACTGCTCGGGATAAAGATGGGAATTCATCCGACGGTTCCCTGGCTCGGGGCTTCCGAGTTGGGAGTTCCGAGTCGCGTGCTTTCGGTCCAATGAGAACGGAATTCATTACCTGGGAGTGAAAGAGGTGTGCGGTGCGAGTTTGCATGAATATTTGATTACTGGTTTGTACAGCACGTGTGGAAGTCGTGAGATTTTCTGTACGTGAATGATGGTTTGATTGCACGTAAAGAGCTTGATCAGGGCTTGTGGGGAGTACTCTATCTTCGATAAGACCGGAAACGGAAGTATGTAAAAAGTGCAGTATTCTGGAAGGAAAGTTTCACTGGAAATTTCTCCATTTTTCTTACTTTGGAATACATATTTACGTGAAGTTTACGTGAAGTTGTAGAATGTTAAATTGTTTTTAAATTTTGCATTATAAAATATGAAATATGCATTTTCTCTCAATGAATCAATTTGATAACTGATGATAGGGTGTAAACGATCTCGGGTGTCCGGAGATATTTTAGAACATATCATTTCCCATTGAGTGACACTGGGTAAAGAATATGTATATCATTTTGCCGCAAACAAAAGTGATACATTGAGTAAAGTAGCGCTTAGCATGTACCATATTATTACTCTTTTTAGAGTAGGTTTATTAGTTTCAACTTCATTTTAAATATATTATATCTTTGTGAAATAAAAATAAGCATTATTGTGGATTACTGTGAACCACTTTAGGAGTCATTCCTAACAAGTTTTATCACTAACTACTAATACATACTTCATAAGATTTTGCCCTAGATTTTAATATTTTCGTAAAGAATACAGTGAAACGATATAGTATATCATTATAGGGGAAGAGGGTGGGATGGGAACATAAGCCACGTGATTGTCAGAAAATAATTAAGGTTTTATATAAAAACGTGTATTCAAAATTCTTCATACATCATAAAATGGACAGAACATTAATTTGTACCAGGTACAAGATCACAAATACGCCCTTCATTCTAATTTCTGTAGCAAAACACAACTGGAGCTTGCAATGCATGTTCAGAAAAATTGTGGAAATATTTGTTTGCTGTAAAAAATACATTGCAATTAGATACATTCACATCAGGTAAATGCAAATAGTTTTAATGTTGTCAGACGTGATCTGACTTTTGCACCCGGAGTATGTAAGCACTCTTGAACGGAAAAATGATATCGAAATTTAACTTGTAATATCGACTCACTGAAAAATGTTTCGACTCAGATTGCATGTCTTTAAAGACAGAAATTGTATGTCATTAATACGACATTTTGCTGTGACTTAAAATTTGTTTGTGAGCAATTGTCACATCTCTTTCTTGAAAACATTTATAATTAGAATGAATCAGAGGATATTTTAAAGAATTAAACGTAACAATCTCATTACGAACAATGAAATAATGAAAAGTTACAATCACATTACTACAATGAAAAATCACATTACGGAGGAACAAATCCTTTGAAATATGTCATATAAATACTTTTGGTCATGTTATATATCACTTTCATGTAATAAGGCAATTAAAAAAATAACATCGATTCCATAATGTAAAATTGTGTTATTATCTCTGTGTTTAGAACGTTTCTGGTCGTAAATTAACCAAACGATAAAGCCATACCAAAAATGTCAGTTTATGTCCTCTTCTGTCAGTCAATTATTCTGCATTAAAAGAAATCACTTGCTGCACTAGCATTCCGGACATCCCTTCACCACAAATCTAATTCAACAGGAACACAAACACAAGTTTACGCAAAAAAGAAAGTTTTCATATCATCGTCAGAACACAAACACCAAAAAAGTGACACATCTCTAAAATCACGTTTGATTAAAGTGATGTAAGAAAATATATTTAGAAAATTGTGAATTTCAGTACTAAAAATGTCGCAATAATCATTCAAAAGACACCCAATCGATTCAAAAGATACACGATAGATCTTTGGCTTTGATGTGTAAGCTGATAAGTGAACTTTCTGCCATAAATAAGATCAGTGTACTAATCATTCGCTTGTGGGTGCATAATCAATTGAATTTCTTCTAGTTGGTTATTAAGTGATTATTGTGTGTTACGAACATAGAATAAATTTCAGAAAATCATAAACCGTAACAAGACAAAGCGAGTTGTCTGACTATTCACACCAAAACAATGATATCGGATTAATTATTAACATCAAATAAGTTGTTTGATATGTTTATTCACCCTAGAAGATACGTTCAATTTGTTTCTAGATAGCAAAAACTGTTGCTTTTCTGTTAAAATTAGTTAAATACCAGTAAATAAAATAGTTATGCACATGAGACGAAGATATAAAGTATCCAACTGTGTATTTGGCTGTGAAGTAAACGGCACCGCCGAGATACAATCGGTTCTCCTGCAAAACGTCACTTTTTGAGATGTGTCACTTTTCCTGCGCACGAGGGCCTCTCAACTCCCATATAACGTGGTGGAGACCATTACAATGGGGCGCTATTCTGCATCACCTTCTTACAGGAACTAAAATATGAACAGCTGCCAACGATTCTTAAAACGTGCGTGGCTGTCGCGTAGATTCGCGAGACGCAAGCAGGCGCGTAACGTTACAAAACGTAGTGTCGATGTTCGCGCTTTCTTCAGCGGTTTCTTATACGTGTATATTATGAATAATTCAACATTTAGAAGACACTTTTCGTATTTCTCACTAAATAGCCAATTTTTACGTTCGGAAGTTGGCGAGCCTAACCTGCAGCTGTCCCCGGCAATATTAGCGCTTCCTATAGTATTACCCACGCACGTTTTCTTGAGCTCTCGCTTTGCTAATTGCGAGAGGAGTGGGGAGTTCGGTTATTTTGACGAAAGGAATTTTATATCAAATTTGTAGTTCGTTTCGACGCAAAACAGTTCCTACCACACGGGAGCGAACATTTCTGGATGTCAGATTTTGTCTACAACACTCGTTTATTCTTAATTCAACTCATGTTGGCAAAGGGTTGGGGGTAGTATTATGGAATGATTCTTGAGAGTAGATCATTGAAAACTTGCCAACGTTTCGATGCTGAGATGCAAAAAAATATGCCCTGATGAAGGCTGAATAAAAGCCGAAACGTTGGCAGGTTGAAAATGGTTTTGCCAATGACCTACTCTCAAGAATTATTCCATAATATTATTAATAGAGGTCAAGAAATCAAGCACGTGTTTGGGGGAAGGTATTCGGAAGCTCAAGAAAACGTGCGAGTGTAAGAGCGCCGTCAAGCGTTGTCTCCGGTTTTGATGGAGAGTCGCAAGGCCCCGCTGCGCACCGCCGACTCGCTCATTTCCATCCAGTCGGGTGGCGCCGGCAGAGGTCGGTGACCGGCGCGGCGCGGCGCGGCTGGTCGGCTAGGGCCGCGGCACGGGCGCTCTCCTGGCGGGCGGCGGCTGCTGCGGGGCGGTCCGCGCGCCGCCCACCGCCACCGTGTCGCAGTACCTGGCCGGCAGCGGCGGGCGCTTGCCGCACACGCACTGGCCCTCGCCGAAGACGTTGTGCGTGAGGCGGAAGCCCTTGACCTTGGGGCAGTTGGCGGCCGCCTCCTTGGCGGAGTAGCAGTTGCCGTCGAAGCCCATGAGCACGTAGCCCTTGGGGCAGAGCGCGGCGGGCGCGCACGTGGTGCGCACGTAGCCCGTGGCGTAGAAGCGCGCCTTGTCCACCACCAGCCACTCGAACTTGTCGCAGGGGCCCTGCGTCCACAGGCCCGTGCAGCGCGGCTCGTCCCCCGACGCCACGCCGTCCGCGCCGCCCCCGTACACGTACCTGCGGGCATCAGGACGACATTACTATGGTCACGTGGTCACGGGGTAAATGTTCTTACGTCAACTTTTGGCAAAATTCGGTTAAGTACTGAAACTACAAGTTAAGTATCTATATTTTATTTTAGTAACACGACCAAATTCAAATGTTGCTTACTTAACACGAGAGAGGTGGCGCAGGGTCTGTTGTGACCCCACGTATCTTTCCTTAGCTGCAGTTGCCTAAGTTTGTGAGTCACAAGCTTTACATTCCACAAAACTTTCACAACATTCTTTAGTTTTTGTATGAAAGATTTTCATAATTTTATATGTAATAATTAATTTATAAATATTTGTGAAACCAATACAAACATTAAATTTCGTACTTTTTCTAAGTTGTGTTGATTGGCAATAAAGTATTTTCAATAAATTGTTTGTTTTATGTGAGACAATGTTAGAAAATGAAACTTACTCAATTTTCTGATATCTTTGCCGTTGAAATATTCAAGAAAATGTAAATGGAGTCACTACATATAATGAAATATAAATGATTATTTTGCCTTTTTATTTGTTTCAATTCTTCATATATATGTTTGTTTATAATAGTGCATTAAGTTAATACGACCTTATAAATGATTGATTATTATTAAAATAACTAATTACGCACTTATTTCCTTCAAAATGTAATTTTATAAAGAAATAACTCAAAGGGGTCATAAATGACCCCACGCCACCTCTAATGTAACTCCGGCAACCGCCACCTCTCCAGGGTTAACGACAAAAAAGCGATAGAAAATAGCGTTGAGCATAGGAAGAAGCGTTGGCTCAATAATATTGTACCCTTGTTTTCTCCAAACTAAGAATGTTGACTTAAGAACTTGTACGCTGTGATCACAGAATAAACCAAATAGCTCATGTATCACGCAATTTCACCGAAACCTAACAGACATAACCAGCAGCATCCTATTTCGAACTAGCGAGAAACCCAACCCACACCCGAATAAAATCAGATTTCCGTTCGAAGCCTTTTTCAAAATCTTAGCAAACCACGATGTATAATCCCGAGGTTCTCCCCTAGAGTATCCTCTTCAATGTGTAGATTAAGTTAGCTTAGATTTTTAACTAGCGTAAGTCTGAAAAAATACGTCTGTAAAGTAAATACTGAACGATGTAATCCATCTGCAAATATATCAAATATATAAACGTACCTCAACTACCCAGTCGAACTTATACTTCGATTTAAACATAGCTGCATTTCAAAGCCACGATTTGGAAGGACAGGAGAGCATTATTTTCCAATCAGCAGCTTCAATACCAAAAATTTAAGTCCTAACGAAGATCCTGATTGGTTAACTCTCTTTTCAGCTTGTGACTTTGAAGTGCAGCTAGTGACGAGCAAAGCCTTGGTGCTCTGCTTTCGACGTTATCTCCACATCAGATATATGGGCAGAAACACCGATGTTTAAAAATAATTCTTGTGATATAAATAATATTTCCTGCATATTTGTAGATTGCTTCCGATAGCCATTGACAATTGTCACTACTGTCGATCCACCGGCGGCACGAAACCTGCTATTCCCATCCTTTCTCCAGTGCTATTCCCATCATTTCTCCAGTGTTGTTACCATTTTTTGATTTGAACGTGGTAACATCGTTAAACTGCAATTTGACCCTTGACTACATTGACTAAAAAATTAAGATGACAGTCAAATTTCAGGCAGATGTACTTAAAACTAATATTGACGTTATATCACATTAGGAGCCGACCATCAATTACGTAACGCAAATTTCGAGTGTTTGCAATATCCCCTTCCCCCTTGTAACGCACTTCCCTATCTCTATGCAACGCAGCGTAACGCTACCTCAGACCCCCTCCCTCCCCCTTTAGCGTTACGTAATTTATGGATGACATCTTACAACCCGAACAATTTGCTTCGAAATGTTTCATCATTTTCAAAACACCGATGATTTCGACGATGTTTTCTCTGACATGGAAAACCTTTGTGTGATGTATCGATGTTTGGCCTTGGCCGCACGTACCTGCCCTCGCGGAAGCACGTGAGGTCGGCGATGTTGCACTTGATGAGGCGGATGGGGAAGGCGGAGAGGCGGCGGTCCGTGGTGCACGTGGTCGTCTCGTTGGCGGCGGCGGCGGCGGCGTCGGGGGCGTCGGCCGGGGCGGCGCCGGTGGTCGGGAGGCACGCCAGTGCGGCCACGGCGAGCAGGCGAGGGAGCGCGGAGGCTGCGGCCATGGCGACGACCTGCGAGCGACTGCCGGCGGAGCCCCGCCGCGCTCACGCGTTATATAATGCGGCCGGTAGCCCCGGCGGTGGCGGAGGTGGAGGCGGAGGCGGAGGCGGGAGGAGGAGGAGGAGGAGGAGGAGGAGGAGGAGGAGGAGGAGGAGGAGGAGGAGGAGGAGGAGGAGGAGAAGGAGAAGGAGAAGGAGAAGGAGAAGATGAATTGCGCGGTGCCGGTGACGGAAGAGGCACAGGTGACTGCGGAGGCGGCGACGGCGGATGTAGCGTCGGAGGTGGTGTTGGAGTTAGTGTTGGAGGGGCGATGGAGGTATTGGTGGAGGGGCGATGGAGGTTTGCTGGAGGTTGAAGGAAGTACTGAAGGGAGCGACCGAGGTACCATGAGATGGAAGAGGTGAGGGAGGTAGTTTTGGAGGGACGACGGATGTACTGTTAAAGCGCGATGGAGGTACTGGAGGGAGCGACCGAGGTACCATTAGAGGCGGCGACGGAGGTAGCTTTGGAGGTGCTGCCGGAAGTAGAGGTGGAGGAGGTGAGGGAGGTAGTGTTGGAGGAGGTCAGGGAGACAGTGTTGGAGGAGGAGACGGAGGTAGCGTTGGAGATGGTGCCGGAAGTAGTATTAAAAGCAGTGACATAGGTGGCGTTGGAGGCAGCGGCGAACCAGCCTCAGAGGCTGTGACGGAGGTAGCATTAGATGAAGATAGAGATGATGTTGCTCTGGCATTCACCTGGTATTGATCGAAAAAAACGGAAAACGACACATTGGAGATGGCGTCTCGTAAACTTCTCCTCCAGACAGTGATTGAATCCGACATAGCTCTCTAGAGAACCGGCGGTGGCGGGAGGTCGCGTCGGCATCGCTGCGTAGGTGACACAGGAGGCGGTAAGGCCTTGCTTTGCTGGCGGCGAGAATCGCGGTAATGAGCCGATGCCATCGCCATTGTGCAGTTGTACTAGGCGGGCACACAATCACTATAATTTTAGGGTGTTATTCTTGAATTGCCCAGGCCCGGATTATTATCTTCGGTTTGTCCAGATTGTGAAGGCCCATATAAAATATTGGACAGACGTAATGAAACTGAATATTAAAATCAACTATTATGTTCGACATTTAAATATGTATTACTAACATATTATTTTTACATATGAACTATTGTTTTGTATACAGAATGTGAATGTATTGGGACTTCTATCCATCGGGAGCCCTAAGAACGTCCTTACAATTCTTGCGTATTTATTATTTCCTGCTAATTCCTACAAAGCAAAGAAAGTGAAGGTGAGACAGATTTACCTGGGCAGGCGTTGGATGGCGTTTGCAAAGTGCACGCAAAAGACGGCGGACGTGATTTTCCTACTGATTTCAGTGATAGTATAATTGGCGATGAAATAACGAGGTATAAAGGAAGGGGGAGATGCATCATTCAAGGACGTTAACATTTTGAAGACTCTGGCAGTATGGTTGGTATTAGAATTGATTGGACACCTGTGTTGACGATGGCGACCGTGGTGTTGGCGGCAGTGAGGGTATTAGCGGGGACTTGGGAGGTATGGTCCGATTAAAATAAGTTGGTGATTGACAGTTGTGCTTCTGAAGCTGTTGCTGCCTACAATCTGAGTATATGATTTGGATACTTTTACAAGCATTTATTTCAAGTGTTTATTTTCGTGTCCCTGGAACACATGCTCAGTGGGACGCAACCTGTCCACGACGCGTCGCTCCTTTCCACCCGCAACTTTCAATCACCAACTTCTTTTAATCGGAGTATAAACGCGACTTATCCTCTCTCAGGCAGATGGAGCTAAGCGACCGTGACCTTCAAAGATCCCTGCGTCTCGCTGGGTTTGGTGCGGGACGTGTGGTGTGGGCATAAGATGCAGAAACTCGTTTCGGATGTTAGATTAAAATCTTTTTTTTTGTGTGTGTGTAAGGTTAAGACGAAGAATTATTATTGACTTGGAGAATAGCTTTTGTGTTTTATTTGTCATAGTTTATACTTTTGTGTTGTAGGTAGTATGTTTTATTACAGCTAATGTCAGAATGTGTATTTTGGCATGAAGTTGTATTGGATGGAGAAGTGTGTTGGACTTCATATTACTGAGTTCATGTCATACGAATTTTTGCGTTAACTCTGTAATGCACACGTGATTATTATTACTATTCATTATTCAAATTTAAATGTAATTTTATAGAAATTACGTTGTTTCATTTATATACAAGCTACTTCTACTAATACACGAACTCGTGTACCTAACCTATTGATTGAAAACTATATACTAATCTAGAGATATGTGTCTGATAAGTGTGACATCCTGTCATGCTCGACTGTCCTCTTTTAATATCTCTGCAATGAACCACTACCAAGAAAAAAGACAGGGTCAATTTTGTTGCACAAGACTTCTTCCTATGCGCTTCCATGTTAGGACAAGATGCGTAGTTACCAATGCCAGGGCCGTTGGGGTCGTTAAGTGTGTAGGTATGCTTGATCATCCCGATTGGAGCCAGCTGGAAGATGTTGCGGAGACGTGAAATGATCTACCGCGCCACTATGACCTTCTCGGGAAAACATGTTTAGCAGCTTCGGCAACAAAGTGGTTTTAAAAGTAAAGTGTTGATTTGTGGAAGTATTTATTGATGAAATGAAAATTAAATGTTTCTGTTAAATTTATTCGTTATCCTGTCATGGTGTGGAAAATCTCTTAACAAGGCTGTTCATCACCACGTATTTTAGGAATCACTTTTGGAGGAAGATATTTATGGACTTCTGGAAGTGTTTTACGTGCCATAAGTTAATTTCTAACTGCCTTTACTTTTCTTCCTAAACGTCTAAAAACATGCCAATAAGAAATTAAATTCGGTTCTAATTATTTTCTTATATTTTTTTATGATTTTTCTCCTGTATTCACATTGGCTTCAACGAAGCAAATTTAGTTGACATTCTACCCACCGAACTGGGTATATTCGCAATCTTTAAGCAATCTTACCTCATTTACTTTTTTCGGCGCTTGAAAAATAAAATATCTAATGAAAGAGTGAAGTAGATGCGATAAACAAACACTGCGGAATTCGCTCAATCGAGAAAGAAGAAGAGGGAGAACGAGAATTAGAATTTCGTGAATGTGGAAGAGTTTTATCACCTTTTCGTGTTTACCATCTTAGCCCATAAATAACGTTACACAAATTTTGAGTATTTTCAATACCCCCTCCCCCCTTGTGATGCACTGCACTATCTCTATGTAACGCAGCGTAACGCTGCCTCAGACCCCCTCCCTTCCCCTTTAGCGTTACGTAATTTAGGGATGACCCCTTATACGCGAGAAATAGACGAGTGGCCCGTTTTGCAGCCTTATGTACTGCCTTCGTGCCGTGAACGTCGCAGTTCTCGCTATGTCTCCGTCCGCCCGGGGAAAAGTTCTCTTTGCTCCTTGTCAGGCATTCCTATTGGCCTAATTTAGAAGGTGCTATCCACAATTTAATATTAACCGAATGTAGATCTTGCTGAGATTTGCATTTAGAACATAAGGACCACAGTTTTGAGCGTGCTATTGAAAAACACAACACTTCAAATAAAAATATTGTGGATATTTCGTTTTAATTAGAACAATGAAAATGTTAAATTGTGTGAAATTAGGAAAAAATCTTGTATTCTAGAGAGAAGGTTAATTAAGTGTTACAATTTCTTATTATTTTCCTCGGGGTGATAGTCCGCGAACTTTCATAATAATTTCATGCATTTCTATAGCAAGTTGGCAAATTTTATCAAGAAAACACTCGGAAGGAAGTACAATATCTTTATTGAAAGCTTAATTATTTTACATTTAATCTCGTGGGCTCTCGTTTCCGGCACACACATTCTATATGTTTACCTCACTAGGTATTTCCTAGGAACATTGGTGCACCTAAAGAACAAACATCTCTTGTCATTTGACGCTTACTAATGTAATCGTGTTAATAATCTTAACAATAAAGCTTATTTTAAGCTATTTTAAGTTATTTATAAGAATTAAGAAAAACAGCTCTTTGCAGGTACAAAATCATGAAGTTCAAAGTAAATAAATAAATATGAAATGTCTTAGAACTACGTGTATACTGCTGTCTTTCGTTAATGCAAAATAAATATTCGTTAATTTTGAAACATGTTAATATTTGAATATTTACCGAAGAGTAATGAACCAAACGCGATTCATAAGACATGTGTGCACACCTTTATAAATAATCAGCAAAATAATGAACAGAAGCGCGCACTCGAGGACCAGCAACAGGTACATGAGCCAGGCGTGCCACAAGGTCCTATTCTCGGTCCGGGTTGTCCTCAGCTGCGGCGGCGAGCGCAGGGCGGAGGGCGGCGAGGGCGGGGGGCGGCGTCCTCACGCGACGCGCCTTCCCGCCCGCGCCCTCGCCCGCGCCCTTGCCGCCCCCGCCCCCGCGTGGGTCTTGGCCGCCGCGTCGGCCATGGCGGCGCGCCACGCCGCCTCGAGCCCCGCGTGGGCGGAGGCGCGGTAGAAGGAGGGCGGGAAGGCGCAGCGGCCCTCGCCGAAGGTGTTGGTGGGCAGCTGCGGGTGCGGGCAGTTGTCGCACTTGCACTCGCCCTCGCCGAACACGTTGTAGCTCAGCTGCAGGCCCTCGTGCTTGGGGCAGATCTCGCGGATGATCTGCGCGAACGGGTGGCACCGCCGGTCGCTCGCCATGAACACCTGCTTGAGGGAAGGGAGCGGTTAGATGTCGAGAATCAATTGCAAGTCTCAGCGTTTTAAAATATCCTCATATTTTCAAAATTGTTTTCTAACGTTTCTCACGTTTAGTCACAATTGGTTTACAATACAGAAAATTAACAAAGTTTATACCAAACTTAAGACTGAAGACGTATCTTTAGTTTGGTGTAAATTTTCATCAGTTCTCTGAATATGCTAGTGTAACTGGACGAAATAGTAGCGAAGAATTTTGATGAAACAAAAATATTTAAAACGTTGGGACTCTAATTGAAACACAAGGTTACAGTTATAACTTAATCATCATTGTATCAATGATAGAAATCTTAAAAATGTACTTGAGTGTTTTCAGAAATTTGGATTTACAATGTTTTCATACTAGAAGTTTCCTGTACGCGAGTTGAGAATTAGACAGCAGAAAATAGCATTGATTTTACGATGTTTTCTTTTTATAATCTTAATCTCCTATATAATATTGTTAAAGTCTCTTATATAATATATCAAAGTTCTTTTTCGCTATCTCTATCAAAGTTCGTTTTCGCTACATTCTTGTATTGAGAAAAATAATGGAGATTTCACTATGAGAAAGTTAAGAGAACTGCTGTGAATGTTATTTGTTTCCTGCACGAAAGATAAAATTATTACTTCTGATCGTTTTTTCTGTATCGTTTTTACTCTACCAAATTTCTTTTTCGCTATCTCTATCAAAGTTCTTTTTTATTCTATCAAAGTTTTATTGTTATTAATTTTATAAGTATTGACAAACTGACACGCACATTACAAAATAATATAGGGCCTACATGACAAATCCAACGTGTATTTTACATACCTGACTTGATAACATAAAATAGACTTTTCAAGCATTTATTTCATAGTTCAAGCATCGTTTTTCAATGTTTCAGAAAATAAAATAAATGAATTGTAAAGTTACCGCCAAGAATTCAGTTATTTAGTTTACGCAACTACATTTTTGAGTCGATTTGCAGCTAAATAATGCACATTTTAGAAATATGAATATTTCTCATTAACTAATTTTTGAATACAATACATTTAAAACACTTTTTAAGGCAACATAATTGGAATGCGATTTTATATTATAACGCAAAATAGTGAATTTTTCACACACACACACACACACACACACACACACACACACATAGACACATATCCGTACTTCTTAATTTCGTTGTAATATTTTCAGTAAAGTTTCTTGAGAGAGAAAATTAATTTAATTTGAATAATAAATCACTTTCAAATGAACTCTTGGGATTTTTTTATAATACACAAAATTATAAATATATATGTAGTTTTTCTTTATAATACACAAAATTATAATTTAGTAATCTTTTCTTTATAATACACAAAATTATAAATATAAATTTTATTAAGATATCTCGAAATATGTTTATTAGCATTAATTGAGTTTGCATACGATCATAAATAAATGTCATATGTGGAATACATACCTCTCGTTCAGGGCATCGCGACATATTGGCGCACACGGCCCGGAAGTGTCCGCTGCCGTTGAGGGCCTCCACCTTGTCGATGACGAGCCACTGGCCGCGCTCGCAGGGGCCCGCGCGCCACAGTTGGTAGCACTTGCGGTCGCCCTCGTACAGCACGCGGTCCTCCTCGAGGCAGCTCTTCTCCTGCGAGGAGCACGGGAACGTCCACTCGAAGAGCGGGTTCTCCGCGATGAAGTCGGGGCGGTCGGAAGGAGCGGGCGTCGGCCGGACGTGCGGGCGCGCCGCGTGGTTCTTGCGCGTCAGGTAGAATTCTGGAGGCACCTGGAGGCGAGGGGGATCGTCTACAGTGGCCGCACCTCCGGATTTTGTGTTGCTCTGTGGGGAGTCGGGAAGTGCATCCTGCGGTTTGTCGACTGGTTCCATCTCGGCCGGTTTTTTATCTTCTTCTGGGTTCTTCTTTTGGCTGTTTTCTTCGTTCTTCATGTCTGGCTTTTCGGGAGACGGTTGGTCGTCCTTTACGTTTTGCGGGGATGATTTTTCGGGTTCCGGTTCCTCCGTTTTCTTGGCGTCGTCTTGTTTGGTTGAATCTTTGCTCGGTGGAGCGTCGCCCGATGGAGTTGCCGAACTCGATTCGTCTTTCGCTGGGGTTGGTTTTTGTCCAGGAGAAGCGTCTGATTGTTCGGGGGCTTTTGAGTTGTCCTGAGTGTCTTCGTCTCTCAGCGGCTCTTCGTTTGCAGGTGGTTGAAATCCCGGTTCATCCCAAGCGGGAGGTAGAACTACCAATGTGTCTGGTAGCTTTTGTCTGGTGCCGTCGTCTTTGCCGTTTTCTTCTTCTCTCATCCCTTCTTTGTCTTCAGAAGGGCGATCACCTACATTTTCGTCTCCTGGAGGCAGCTGAACCGTCGTATTCGTTTCCTTGTTTCTGGTGTCTTCGCCCTCTTTGTTGCCTTCGTCTCGAACCGCATCGCTTTCAGGAGGTCTAAATCCCGGCTCGTCCCAACTGGGAGGTAGCACCACCAATGTGTCTGGCAGATTCTGCTTGGTCTCGTCCGCTTCCTTTTCCCCCTCCTCTTCTTCTCCAGGAGGCCGCAATCCGGGCTCGCCGTCCACCGGCGGCAGCTGTACGGTTGTGCCAGGCCTCTTGTTCACCGAGTCACCGGCGGCTTCGCTTCCTTCGCCTCGCACCGCATCGTCGTTGACAGGGGGCTTGAATCCCGGTTCGTCCCACGCAGGTGGCAGCACGACATGTGTGTCAGGGAGTTGCTGCCTGGTGTCGTCGGCATCTCCAGGTTGATCCGCCGTCTCCTTTTTTTCTTCTGTAGGTTTCTCCTCTCCATCCGTAGGTTCCTCATCCGCTTTTGCACCGTCTCCATTTTTATCCGACGTCTCCTTTTCATCTTGTGTAGGTTTCTGCTCTCCATCCATAGGTTTCTCATCCGCTTGTGAACCGTCTCCAGCCTTATCCGACGTCTCCTTTTCCTCTTCTGCAGGTTTCTCCTCTCCATCCACAGGTTTCCCGTCCGCCTCCGTCCCGTCTCGTTGAGCTTGAACGCCGTCGTTGCCGTTGGCCGGCCCCAAGGAGTCATCCAACCCAGGCGGCAGCTCCACCTTGATGTCCGGGTGCGAGCTCCACGTACCGATTTTGCTGCCCGGCGCTTGGCCCTTGACGGGGCGCGTCCTGTCGCCGAACTGGCCCTCGGGCTGCGGGGCCGACGCGGCGGCGAGGCTGTCCGCCGCCACGCGCACCCCCTGTCCGCTGGCGTGCCCGCTGGTGTGCCCGGTGGTGTGGGTGGTGTGGGCGCTGGTGTGCGTGATATGCGAGGAGCCGTCGGGCCTTCGGACGGCGCGCAGTCTCAACCCAAAGCTGCCGGCTTCGGGCTCCAGCATCGCGTCGGGGCGGGCGGGCAGCGCATGCGCCACGCCCAGGGCCGCGCAGAGCACCCACAGCAGCGGCGGCGCGCGGCGGCGGCGCGGGCGGGACGCGGCCATGGCGGGAGGGCGGGTGCGGACTATCTGCGCGCCGCGCGCGGCGTCTCCGCGCTTTTATACGCGCGCGCGCGATCTAGTTTACGCGCCAACCGGTTATTTAATAATAAATGCGGCGGAGGAGGAGGTGCGCGGGTGGGGGGAGGGGGTGGGCGGAAACGCGGCGGTGCGCGCGCGCGGCCGGCCGGTCGCGTCCTCCGGGAAAATGAGCGCCGGTTCGCGTACTGCTAATGGGCAGGACGCACAGTGGGGAGAAGCTCGGGTCTGCTCGGGGAAATGATGTCTAAACCGGTTTGAATGGCTTCGGGTTATCATTGTCATTTACTCTGCAACACTCTGTAATGGCAGACTCTAGGGTTAGTTCCAACGGTGAGAATATCGACCCTAGATGTAGCTAGGTCAATATCAACTAAGCATGGAGTAGAATTCTATTGAACGACTGCTGTGGTCTATAGTTTCGTTTTGTTTCCTCGATAAACATCCAGGGAATGGCGGTGCGGTACCTTAATAATCCGACCACGGGCTGTACGCGATCTTTTCTTAGTCTTTGACCTCCTCTTATATATACAAGCGCGCGCGCGAATACTTGCACTACTCTACCACGTATGTCGGGGGGCTGGTCGAGAGCTTAGAACTCGATTCGGCTATGGAGGTTATCCTTGTAGGGGAGATACGTGGAGATGTGAATAGCACAAATAAACGTGTAGGTCGGCACCGGATCTTCCGATTCTTCGGGGGGGGGGGGAATACCGGTACCTCTCAGGGCATAACATGCGCCACAATTCAGGGACCAATACCCTAAATAACTCTCGCCCCCGGAAGCATTAAATAATCAATTAATTCACTGCAGGGAAACAGCGCTTTGCTTTTAAGCTTGGTGCTAAATAAGCTGGCTTTGGTTTCGTTGCTAAAGATACCTAAAAGAGTTCGGAGACGAGTCGAGTGGCACCAGCCCAAGCAAATGTGTATGGTGACCGTAGACGACTATATTAACAGTTTTTCTGAGTTATTCTCGTTGCTTTCTTTTCATTATTGAGAAATGTTTCTCGGGAAAATAGATGTTGCTTCTATTGAAACCACATTAATATCTGCTCTGCTTAATTTTCATACAAAAATCAATACAATATCGTTGTGTGGGTCAAGAGTGTAAAAACATGAGTAATGTGATGCTTTTATTGTTGTTATACAGTGAATTTCTACATATTTGGAGCATAGGATATCGTAATAAAGTAATGAACTGATACTGAAATATTCCGATATAGTTTCTGAAAAGAAATATTGTTTATAACTGAAAGGCGGAATGACTGCTCACTGTGATCCACCAGAAAACTGTATAAGTTTAATAAAAGTTTCAGTATTGCCATACACGTAAAAAAATATCACTGAAATATGGTCACAGTTATTTTAAGTTGAATTTTCTTGTTTTTTCATGTGAATGGCTATTTCTTTACCTTCAACAATTGACAATCATCTTCCTTGCAACACAATCCTTCTTGATAAACCAAGTAGTCTGTGTTGGAAGTTGAGCGTCTTAAAAAAGTCTGTCAATCCAAAACCTTTCGATCGTTTTCGAACCATTAGCAAGCAGAGAGGGCGGAGAGAGTGGAGAGGGTGGAGAGGGTGGAGAGGGCGGAGAGGGTGGAGAGAGTGGAGAGGGCGGAGAGGGCGGAGAGGGTGGAGAGTGTGGAGAGTGTGGAGAGGGTGGAGAGTGTGGAGAGAGTGGAGAGGTTGGAGAGGGTGGAGAAGGCGGAGAGGGCGGAGAGGGCAGAGAGGGCGGAGAGGATGGAGAGGGCGAGAGGGTGGAGAGGGTGGAGAGGACGGTGAGGGTGGAGAGGGTGGAGAGGCGGAAAGGGTGAAGAGGGCGGAGAGGACGGAGAGGGCGGAGAGGGTAGAGAGGGTGGCTTGCTGGCCAGGAGCATCATCCTTGGAGTGAAGCGCGCAGGAGCCACTGTGCGCCGCTGGAGACGCGTGCAGCGGTACAACCCGTTCCCGCGCGAGCTAGGTCACGGGCTGCCTGCGCCTGCTGCGTGCGTGTCCCCTCCCCTCCCCTTCCCTTTCCCCTCCCCCCACCCAACTCCTCTCCGCGGCGACGACCTCGCGGTGCCACTCCACGCGCCGCGTCTTGTCGTGTCGCGCCGCGCCGCCACCTCCGAGTCGCCTCCCGCCTTCGGCTGTCTCCAGGCCCCCTGGCGCTCCCCATTAGCACTTCCTCGTTCCCAATCATTGTTCGCGTTCGGGCTCTTTTAGTTGTTTTTTTCTCCTCGTTATTTGGCTGTTGTTTTTGTAATTAGCACAATTCTTTCGGCTGTATGTTAGCAGGTTGGGAAAATACAGAATGCTGGTAATGATTTGCAAACTAACTCTTGGCAATTGCGTCATTTCCGTTGTTTCCAACTCTTTGTTTGTGGACGCCTTTGAATTTTCTATTTGTCAGGATAAATATAGTAAGGTCAAGGTAAATATTCATGTTGAGATGATTCTATTGCGTATTTCGTTTCTATCCAAAACGTCATGTCATTTATTGGTGTTTTTGTACTAAATGTGTGCTATGAACATCACTAAAAATGGTTTGGGAAGATGCACGAGAGCAAGACGAATGTTTGCATAACGAAAAGGTTAAACACAGACTTTCGGCTTGCTCTGAGACGGAGTTTATTTGAATAATATTAATAAAAATGCAATGCATTTTGGCATAATTCATTTGTAATACCAAATGCACGTTCTAAATTATTTCCAAATTCCGTGTTGAAATCTTAATTATTTTAATGGAATTACTTAAATTTGATATCGTAATTGGAAGATTACAATAGAAGTTATGATACACAAGAAAATATAATTCGTTTTTGTTGTTGTTTTTCTACGCACCATTTTCATGGCATTCTTTTATAGACAGCGGTAACAAAGTCACACAGATAACATGTGATACAGAAAAGTAAAAATTATCCACTAAACACAGAGATTCGAAAAATTATTTGAATGAAATCTCTTAAATGTTTTAAAAGTTTTGTTGACTTCACTAATTTGACTGACTCATTGTTAGAAGGCAAAAAATTGCCATTGTATAAATGTACACGATACTTATCGGAAAATCTTGGCAGCAGTATTAAGACCAGCTTTCTGTACTAAATAAAAGAAGTGAAATTACGTAGTTAAGGATAGAACATTTTAAAAAACAGTTCTGGATACGTACTTGCCCGTCAGCTTTTTGTGACTCTCTCACTTCATTTAATGCCTCCCTAATTACAACCACTCCCGATTTTCTCGGCCTCTAGACTTGACTGACTTTGTTATCATCGTACCGCGTTCGTTCCCCTGTGTTCCCAATGCTACAAGGTTTTAAGTACTTCTTATTTTGCAGCTCGGGTGCATCCTGCTTTCAGGTTTCAGATTTCAGATTGCAGGGTTATATATACACTGAATCCGGCCTCCCGTCTTAGAAACAGGTTCGTACCAACACCAATTTGTTGGATGCCGAGACAAGTTGGCAGTAACTACTTCTTATGTACAGAGCTTGTTCGTTTACAGGATGCCTAAATCTCCCCCCTCTATATGGTTCTTCTTTCTTCTCCTTCTATGTTGTGCACGTGTATTTCTCTTCTCTGCTGTTTATCTCATTTTCATTTTTTCTCTTTTTCTTCTATTCGCACCCTTTATTTTTACTTTTTTCGTTCCTCGTTTTCATCTTTGATGTCGTTTTCTTACTCGTCCTGTGAGATTTTGTTTCAACAGGCAACAATAATTTATATGACGTAAATATTCCAACTAATTATTGGTCAAGAACTGCAAACAGAAGTAGACTATAACACTCCCTAAAGGTAGAGCTTTCACACATTACTTTTTATACAAGAATTAATCAGTAAATGTATTCTTTCTAAGAGTTCTAAAATAATACTTCTGTCTTTTTGATAATGCATTGTACTACAGAAGTGGTTTTCAAAATGTATTTTGCATCTTTGGAAATACATTACAATTCGCTCTCATAATATTTATTTTAGAAAATAGGAATACTAGTCTAAGTATAAGCCTGGAGTATCGGCAATTACAGTTCCCAGAAGACCCATTTTGTAATTAAAATCATTTTTCTGACCATTCCTAGCTTTATAAATGTGTGTCAATTTGGTGTCAGTCCCCCTGCATCATCCCATCCCACCACATCCAAAAGCCCACCCCATCAATATCCAAGTCCACAGTTCTTTTCTTTGCCACCGCTCTGTTATCTCCAACATTTAGCAAACAGTTTCCTTATGTTGTACAACGTCATAAATTTGCATGTCTTCTCCGAATTTGGAAGAAGAAACAGAAGCCAGCGTGAGTGCGTTCATTACTCTGGGGTTCCGAGACATCCGTTACTTGTCACCTCAAATGAAGTCGGGTTGTTCGTTCCTCTGACCCCCTCCCGGGTGCGCCGCCGTCAGTTGCAGAGATTGATGATGAGTTTGTTGCAGCAGGGCAACTGCGCGCCTCCAATGCGCATGACCGTTACAGCGTGTCTTTATGAATGCACCTTCGTGCCCGTGTCATACTTTGCCTGTGATTGAGGTGGCAGATGACCTCCTACTGCCGTCGTGCCACTGCACTCTATAATCCAGTGATTCCATTACCTGATATTTTATGGATAAGATGTTTTTACTGCAATTGAGTGCAACTCCCAGAAATTTTCAAAACAAAACCCACCATAATAATAAAAACAATAATAATAATAATAATAATAATAATAATAATAATAATAATCCAAACACATGCCCCAAGTGGTACGAACACTCACCAAAACCGGTGACGTCTGTTGGATTGTGTACAATATTGTACGACCAACAAATTCAAACGGTTCGCATGATAGCAGCAAACAAACCGGATATTGTTATCCGGGATTTTGAGGAAAAATCGTGTCTACTTGTACTTGGATGTTGCTGTGTCTTGCGATCAAAATGTCGTAACCAAGGAGGCAGAGAAACGTCTTAAATACAAGAGTTTGGAAATTGAGATCAGCCGAATGTAGGGCGTAAAAGCACAGGTCGTACCGATAGTTATCGGAGCTCTGGGATTTGTTCCGCAAAATTTGTGTAAGAACTTGGCTAAGCTTCCAGGTCATTCAAAGGACTGGAAAGTGCAAGAAATTGCTTTATTTGGCACAGTTCACATTTTGCGCAAAGTATTATAGAGGCACCGACAGTCTCTAGATCTGCTCCTTAGGTAGCTGGTTGCAATCTGGAGTAGATTTTATACTCAGCCGACTCATAATATCTGTAGTCGTGATATGAAGCAATAATAATAATAATAATAATAATAATAATAATAATAATAATAATAATATACTCCCAGAGCATTCCAAAGACTGGAAAAATGCAAGACATTGCTTTATTGGGAACACCCACATTTTGCGCAAAGTATAGTGGAGACACCAATAGTCCCTAGATCTGCTCCTGAGTCTGTTTTTAAATATTTTTCGAGCCTAGGGGTAAGAGAGATGATGTGGACATGACGTATTCCCTTCATCATATCTATCATAACTGGCCTGCCTGAACTCTTTCAAAGCTCAAGCTAAGTACGTGTAACTATACTTCGATTTTTCTGACGTGGCCGCTGACATAAGATCATTTTTACCCCCGCTGTATAAAATGGATATTTTTAATTAATTCGCGAACGTTCTTCTCAACGGGGCTCGTGACCTCAGAAATGTGCTCACCACTGTTAAAAATACTCCTTTTATAAGGCAAGAGGTGTAACAATGACCTACCGTCATCGGCCACTATAGAAAAATCGATGTACAGGTCGAATTCAGTCACTTGCTGGAGGAAAATTCTAGCCGCCGGCTGCTCTTACAGTGTTTTTCCATGGTTTTTCCAATTAATATCAAGCGAATGATGAGCAGCACCCTTACAAACGGACTAGAACCACGCGCAGTATTTACTCGTCAATATCGCCGCTTGGAATGCTATCTTCTCGGCCAGGATATCGCCGCCTCCTGCCTTGTGACACGCAATTCCACTTATGTGACTAATGGCCATAACAGTTGGCACGCCCGAAAACAGAGAATAATCAATAAATTAATCTCGTATTCACGAATTTCGTCTCGACGAATTTCTTTCTTTTCCTGTTCTCAATTTTTGAACTTATACCGTCATTCTAGATCACTGTTTGCTTCAGCTTTGATGAGTTATATTAAACTTCGTGCTACACTCAGCTACACATGACAGAACACGTAGAAGACATTTAAGCTTATTTTTCGTGAAAAATGTTGTTGTACTAGAGAATTGAAAATGATTTACGGGTTTTTCAGCACAGCTATTTATGAAAAACATCGAAATACAATTGTATATCAAACTACTATTTTTCGCAGAGTAAATGAGTTTAAAATTGGTGGCGAGAGAGAATGGGACGGGAGGAGAGGGAACCGAAGCGGCGAGAGGGAACCGGAAGGAGGGTGGCAACGGACGGTATCGGACGGCAGCGAACGGGTCGAGTGGAGAGCGGACGGGACTGAGAGAGAACGAAGAGGAGAGGAAGAGACCGCGATGAGAGCGAACGGGACTCGTGGAGTGCGAACGGGACGGGTTTAGAACGAACGGGACGGGTAGTTTCAGACTCGGAGGAGATGAACGTGGCGAGGAGCAATCCACAGCCGTGACGGGCCGAGGCGGAGCGACTTGAAGCGGGGCGAGCACGACAGAACGCGGCGAGCCGTGGGCTGGATGGACGGGCGGGGCGGGGTGAGGTGGAGCGGGTGGGGGGGGCGGGGCGGCCCGGCGGAGCGACGCGACAGGGCCCGGTGACAGGCGCATGTAGCCCCGGAGCGCCGCTGAATGTTGCAGGGCGGTGGCGTCGCGACGCGACGCGGCGCGGGGGCGCGCCGCCGCTGACCGCCAACGCAGCCGAGCGAGCGGGCGAGCGGCCGGCCGCCGCCTGCGCCCCGCTCGGAAACCACCACCGCCGCCTGCATTGATTCAGGGTCCGCTAAAGCAGATGCATCGCTCGCCATCGCTTCCCCTACGCCACGCCACGCCACGCCACGTCATGTGGCGCCACGTCACGCCCGCGCCACGCTACGCCACGACCGCGCCACGCCACGACCGCGCCACGCCACGGCCGCGCCACAACACGCACCCGCCACGCCACTCGGTGTCACGCCACGCGGCGCCACGCCACGCACGCGCCACACCGCGCGGCGTCACGCGACACAACTCCACGCCACGGCACGCCACGCAATTCCACGCCACGGTACGCCACGCAACTCCACGCCAGGTTTGCGCCGCCACGCCACAACACACAGTTCCACGCCACGCCACGACACCGTTCCGCGTCACAACACAACACGCCACGCCACGGCACGACATGCGGCGCCACGCCACGTTACGACACGACACGCGGTGCCACGCCACTCCACTCCACTCCACTCCACGCCACGCGACGCGACCCCACACCACGCCTCGCCTGGTATCAACTCCATCACCACACTTGTTTTCTTCAGTTCTGGAAAAAATATTTCGCCATTTTCAAGATGTACTAGCAAGATAACGTTTCACTATTTTTAACCGCAATTTAACTTTGTGGGCTTCGTTGATGAAGTATCCAGGCTGGGCAGACTGTCATTATTGATCAGAAGCAATTCTCTCAAGGTTCCCTCAAACTTCCTTCGCTCTTTTTATGCACTATCAATGATACCAAGAACAACGCATGCGACTCACTACCTTTGCGAACTTTCTATCTACGCAAACCCTTTGTTATTTTTGAATTCGTGGCGCTGTGTGTACTTTTTTTCTGAAAGTTGTATTTACTACGTTCACTAGAACTAGTATTCGGAACACAATAAGCTCAATATAATCGAACTTTCTGGTGCTTATTTGTTATGTAAGCGGATGTACAACAGAGGCTTCACGTGATTATAACCTAAAATTTGTTGTATTAGAGTTCGCTAAACCCGGAGTCAACTGAATATGTATAATATAATATCTGTTTCGTTTGTGTAATTATTCTGGTGGGTCATGATCACATTGTTCCTTTTTTTTCGTATAAACTTCAAAGCAGATACGAGTCAACGACGCTCGTGTGAGTTGTTGGCCCGGTGGTTAACTCTAGAGATGTTACACAGACCAGTGGCGGCGAATGTGGGTTGCGAATTACGAGGGGCGGCATGTATGTCCGAACTATCAAATATATTTTACCTCTTCAAAATATTTCTTAAACGAGGAAAACTATGGCATGTCGCGTACAACCGATTTGCACGTATCGGGATTTTAATCCTTGTCTAACACAACATTTACGTTAATAACGGACGATACGTTTGTGCTCACACGAAAATAACAGATTGTTTAAAAACATTTGCAGCAAAGAAAACAGTAATTTACGAAATTAGATGAAAGGGTCGAAATTCTTAGCTTAGTTAATAGCCGGGTACTCTGCCGAATAAAACCCTAATAGAAGCACGCTGCCCCCACCCAACTCCCAATACCCCCACTCTTCCTCAAGATTACATTTCTTCGCATGCACCACTACGGACCAACTCCCGATTGTCCACGATGCTACCCATTCCAAAAACATTTATCTTTGGTACAATCGCGCACTTAAAACTAAATTAGTCGTCAAAAATTACGTAAATTAAACGAGTCGATTTATTGCAAGTTTAATACTTTCTGCAACTTTTCCTGGGAAGGGCGCCGCTCTAGAGCCCTTAACAGTTAACTGGTGACGTGCCTTAAACTCTTACCGGTGACGTGCGGTCTGTGAGACCTCAACGATTTTTTTTCGGTGTTCCATTTCATGTTGACTTGACAATTTTTTAACGTTAACAATGTTATAATAAACAAGAAAATAAAAAAGATTTGTTGTTAATATTTAAAATAAAAAAATATAATTAATTACTCGCCGAGTAAATTTGTGGCTATAATTTCTTCCATAGCGTCTTCCCTATTAATTATCTTAAAAACTTGTAGAAAGGTTTGAAATATTATTCACTACATTTAAAAACCTTCATTTAAATACGATAGTGCATTATTTCATGAAAATTAACCATTAATAAAAAAAATGTTCAATGCACATTCACTGTGTGAAGAAAAGTGCCACTACTGGTGATGTGAGGTCTGCGAGACCGCTCCGAAACTTCAACTGGCGCTCAAAGGCGAACGGCTGTCACTGGAGCCGCTGCTCGTGTGAGAGTGTAGTTTAGAAAGAGATAGGAAGGTATTGTAAAGAAAAACTTATTGCGACGTACCAGAAAGGAGGGCTACGCGTTTATTTTTCCTCAGCGGTCTCAGAAACCGCACGTCACCAGTTAAGGGTTAATGTGCAGCAGCTACTCTCACACGCCACAATAAGAAAGCACCGAGTGATGTCAAAGAAGGAATGCAGCGGCTCAGAAGGGCGTGTAGATAGCTTCATGATGTTGGTCTACATCAGTGGTGTCAAGGTCTCCTACTGGTGGCAGTGGCACGCCTCGCGGCACCGTGCCATGCCACGAGCTTCTCTGCGCCACTAGCGTCGGGAGAGGAAACTATTAGTAATCCCGCCGTTTTACAACAGTAATGGCGTTGTCTCTTGAAGCAGGGTTATGAACTGCGTGGAGAGGCGAGTTCTTCGTGGTACGGATTCCCACTCGTGGCATGGACCTTGACAACATTGATCTACATTTTAAAGGTCTTGAGAGGGAAAGCAGGCCGTTATACTGAACACGTGAATGACTTTCATATCGTTTTCGCGCACGCGGCACGCTACACGCGACACTGAATGCGAGGCGTATGGCTCTCAGACAAGAAATGCTTCTTTGTGATTGTGTATGGGTGTGTGTATTTAGCGTGCGTGTTTTTCTCTATTTATGCGTGTTCAATGTGTGTGAGCATGTGTTTTTGCGTGCATGCTTTTGGGAAAGTGTTTTTTCAACGGTGGGAAGGTGGGTTTTTACTATCAAAATATTCAACCTGCAATAATACTATAGTGCGATTTTTCTAATTATGCCTCTCAAGGCCTGTCTTCACGAAGGATCTGTATTTCGCGTCTTTCTCAGTTGTACTGCTAGATATCGCATGTTCGCGACCGTATCAAGCAAAGCCTGCGATAATATGACATCTAGCGGCAGGATCGAGAAAGACGCGAAATGCCGTGTTATATTCCATCGTGGCCGTAGGGGCTTGAGAGGCAGAGTTAGAAAAATCGCACTATACTTACTTTATTTAACAAGTATTTCTCAACAGTTTTCAATATATAAAATGCAGTTCGATCGTGGTTAAATGTTTTAGATAAACAATATTTTTCAGCGTACATAAATTATATAAAAGTTACAGGAGTGTTTGTGTGCGTGTAGGCTATTAGTGGAAGGAAGATCCCGAATCGTTGCTCATAAACGGGAGTGGATAAGTGATTGCGAATGGAATGAAATTGAAAACAATGCGGGAAGCTAGGGAGTGCGCTGTGAAGGGAACAGTAGGACTGAAGAAGAAGAAGAAGAAGAAGAAGAAGAAGAAGAATGGAGCAGTTCGATGCGGGACGAATGGGACGCGATGCAGCGTGGCCAGCGAACAGACGAGTGTTTGCGTAGGGCTTCGGAGCGATTGGGACGGGGATGGCCGATGGCTGAGAACTGTCTGGGAGGGCGAACTGGAGCGAGCGAGTGAGTGAAGTGAGCCCGAGCACTTGGCTGGGGTCCGCGGGCGAGCTAGTGCCCGATTCCAAACTGGGCAGCTCGAAGCGAAAAAATACACCACCTGGCCAATCGTAGCGAAACGGTCGTCGGGCAAACAGGCGCAGCAACGTTATCCATTACTGCCGGGCAGGAGCGAGGCGGGGGCGAAGCGGGGGCGAGGCGGGGGCGAAGCGGGGGCGAGGCGGGGGCGAAGCGGGGGCGAGGCGGGGGCGAAGCGGGGGCGAGGCGGGGGCGAGGCGGGGGCGAGGCGGGGGCGAGGCGGGGACAGGCCAAGCATTGAAGCTATCAATGTGCAGCGGGTAGCGATGGCGTGGGACGGGGGTTCCCAAGGCATGGAACGATTTGCAAAGGAGAGATCGTAAGAGGAGAAGTAGATTATACAACCGTTGTGTATCGAGCAGTCCTGTTCCGAAGCCTTTCGATTCAAGCTGATGGCTGAGAGATTTGAATGCAAGATACCCCTTCAGTACAAATACGTTTTCCGTTTAACTGTAAGTGTTAGATGTAGTTTGAGTACAGACCAGATCATGATGGGAGAGAGAAGTGACTTAGCTAGTTTCACTTTACGAGACTCCATAGGAAGTCAAAGGCAATTGTGAAAATCTCTCGCAGAAAAGGAGCAATAATAGTATGTTAAATTTCAAAACATTCCCAAAATTTAGAATTGGGTTTTGTCGTTTTTGAAAAGAGGACTATTCCTCTATATTTTCAAAACAAACTACAGACTTTAATAACTTCAGTTACACAGAATATCTCATACGACGTTTCGTATAATGATTATTTTTATATACTTCTTAACGAGAAGTCTCTTTTCAATTGAAGTAGTTTCATTTTTGCCGGATACACTAATTCTGTTAATGAAGTGTGAGAATTGTAAATGTTGAACTCGCGAAATACGCTTCACAGTGAGTCGTATGCGGGCGTAAGGCGTTTTTGCCCGTTAATTTATCCTCTGCGGTGGCGTTAACGACCTCTTTCTCAGAGCGCCTGCAAGCATTAGAATCAGAACCGCACTTCTGCTCCAAAATAATCCAATTATATTCTCTCCTCTGCTAGATATTCAGAACATCAGATGTCAATCAAGACGAGTTAGATATGCAGTACACGCTTTGTAAATGGAGTAAATGTGTAACTCTGCAGAGAATTAGATGAAATGAGGGATGTTCTTGATGATGGAGATAAATTAAAGATATCATGCTTTGGGATCAGTCCATTTAACACTTTTCAGTTCATATAAAACTTACAAAATAATGGCGAGCTTTTGGTACTCACAACTCATTCAATACTGATGTTTTATTGCCAATTTTCCAAAAATATTTATGAAGATATTTTTTAATTTGGAACTCTTGTCGAGATCTTTTCCAATTATTGCTCAAAATCTATGATCTGGGTATGGTAATGGTTTCGTCAATACATCATGCAACGTGATGCTAAATAATTTGACTTTAATTTGACTTTAAATTGGTGTAGGATGAAAACTTCAGAAATTAAGAAACTATATTCTCGATGTCGCGCTCGCTTTGAATATATATTTTGTATTATTATGTGCATTTATAACGCAGAATGTACGATCTCAGAAACATCTAAATATTAACATATCAAATCTTCATTTCATTGGTAGTGAAAGGTTTAAGTTCAGACCTCTAATATTTGCCAACGAGAGAGTGAGTTTAACTATTACAGAAAGAGCTGTGAAGTATGGAGTGAGAACTATAAATTTAAAAGTCGTCTCTAGAGTTAAGAAATTTGCAGGTTGTTCAGAAAACATAACCAATTTGAATGTTACTTTTTCCTAAAGTTGTATGTGAGTACGTGTGACTCCCCAGAAAACATTTTTTTCTGTTGCGGGTGTTGGAAAACAGATCGAATCTAATTGACAGAGATTCTTTCGGAAACCCCCCTCACGGTCATAACTAGTCTTTAACCCCCGAGCAGACTGCCTGCACACTCGCGGCGCAGCCATGCTCACCATCTCGATATGGCCCTGGGCCAACCCTGCGCCACAATGGTCCGAAATCGGCCCAGAGGCGCACGTAACAAAACCATCGACGAGGAATTTGGTGATTGGAAATGCGCTAACATTGTGAAATATGAGTGCGGAACCGAATGATTAACGTGTAGCAGCGCTTCATTTTCAGTTGAAAATATAGTTTAGTTTTAGCTGTAGTAACGTACAGTTTTAGCTGTAGTACTACGTTTACATATCTTATTCATGAATCCTTACGAGAGACCACACTTCAAAAAGAGAATGTTTGTGATTTTCTCATGAATGTAAATGCTTAATATTTCTAACATTACATTTGACCTTCAGTCAAATATGAACAAAAATAAATGATAAAATCAAAGTAACTGGAAAACATTTAATGAAAAAAATAAGTTTTTCTTTCACTGTTGGCACATGGGCCCCAATAAATGACTCAAATTTGGCGCTGTTCCGGGAAATCAATTATTAATAACAACCTTTGGCATTAATTACCAGCTCAGGAATTACATTTTAAACCTCCCGCGTTAGAATATTTTTTCCCAAATCCGCGCGCTAATTCCAAAGAAAGGCGCAAACACTTCTTTTCAGAGTGCTTTGAGGGTGGGGGGACAAGCTCTTCGGCGCCAGAAAATGATGGAAGACTTCTGGAGCCCGTTGAGTTAAAGAGAACTACGCGGTGATTTTCTTGCTGTTATTTATGGTGATCATCAGGACTCGGATTCTGATGATTTCCGGGGATAAATTCTGATGCATTCTAGACGAAACTAATTTGTAAATGAATGTTTATCACGACATATAGGTAATAGAAATGAATGGTTATTGGGTCATTTGCGTCTTTTTGGTCAATTTTGTCATTGTTACGCATTTTGTTTCCTTTTCCTCTGTTTTGTTAATGAATTTTTTCTGAATTAACAATGACACGCTAAAACACAGTTTTTATTGTATCGTCAGTTAATGACGAAATTAACTACTGTAGTGGACCCTGTTTTTCAAACTCTCAAATTACATGAACCTTCGGTAACTTCCTCGACGTTTCAAATCTGACGGTTGAAAGATCTGAACTAAGGATAACATTTCCTCCTAAAATAAAAGACTTTAAATTAAATATAATTTTATATAAATTAATTTTATTCAAAATTGAAAATATTTATTCAATGAATTTTACATACAAATTTCTTAATACTTTTAAAAAAGTTAGTTCATTTCCTCTTATTTTGAAGTCACTTTAAAGGTCATTTCCCCTTATTTTTAAGTCATTTTAGGTCATTTTCTAAGAATGTCTAGGTCATCAGAATCCGAGCGATGGTGATAATTGTGTCTCGTGCCATACTCTGTTCCCACTTTGGCGAGGGAGCAGGCTTACGGTTGGTTGCTTGTTACTGATTCCGGGCGCGTCAACTGCTAAGGTAATTAGTCCCGTAAGTGTAGGGCATGTTTTCTCTCGGGAGGTTGCAGTGGTCTTCCCCCACTGGATGGCGAGATCCAGCGCCGATTCACCGTCGCGCCTATTGGGGTTTTCCCCTTAACCAGGCATCTCCCACCGGCCCAGCCCGCCGGCACCGCCCCAGCCGGGACAAGCTGTAAGCTCCCGACCGGTCTCCCGACATGTGTGGTAGTGCAGAGAATGTTAGTGTAAGTGTGTGTGTGTATGTAAGGGGTGAGGAAAGGACAAGAAAGAGGAAGGAAAGTTTGCGCGCGGTTACGTTTTTTGACATCCTCTTTCCTGGACACATCACAATGATTGTTTGCGTGTTCCTTCCACTGGGTGAATGATAGTAGTTTTGATCTTGAGAGCTAATTATGAGATGTGAATGATTAAGGAAGTTCAGCCTTTTCAGATGTGATACGCGATGTTGTAAGAATCCAACCGTGACATAATCACTTGGTGGAAACCCCCAAAACTTCCAGGGAAATCGAACATGCAGCCTTCGGCTTCGTCTATTTGGCCTTTGCTCTAACCAAGCCCCTACAACATCGTGAGAGGGGTGGTAATATTAAACATTAAACAATATTTAGAGCAAATGAGTTCTGTTGTAGATTATTTGCGTCAAAATGATAATTCGACTAATATATTCGCCATATCGATTATTACATTACATTGTATGTACGCATTATGTTGCTGCTGTATTATGATTATTTTCTTTATCTTATCTAATCTTTAACCGTGGTCCATTTGAAACATTTCTTTTGTTATTCCTAAGACTGGACGCAACGAAGAATTTGACATTTTTGAACCAAATCCTTCAAATGTATACTTAGTTGGAATTGATGAATTCGTGCAAACATAAGAAAAGTAATCTGAACAATTTTGCTAGGGGAAACAGTGTCTTTGAAATATGTTATTGAGTTAGGACGTTATGTCTCGTAAGAGGCCGTAAGAAGCCATAAATGACGTAACGCAAATTCCGAGTATTTTCAATATCCCCTCCCCCTTCTGTAACGCATTTCCCTATCTCTATGTAACGCAGCGTAATGCTGTCTCAGACCCCCTACCTCCCCCTTTAGCGTTACGTAATTTATGAATGACCCCTAAGTGTAATGTTTTTAACACGATTACATGTCTTCAATGTGAAAGGAATATAAAAAATGCATGGATTGAAGAGTTGTGCGAATATATGAGTTTGTTTTACGGAGAGCGAAGAGCCGAGTGTGTAGAACGCAGCTTTGGCCTCGCTTTGCAGGGCGTTCGACCCACTGTCCGTGGTGGAGGGGAGGGGGAGGCAGTGCGCACAGAGGGCGCGCGACGAAATACGACAGTCGCCGCGACGCGACGCGTAAACTGGACGCGCGCTGACTTAGAGGCTGCGGGTGCGGACAGCGCAGCTATCGCGCCCGCATCGCCGCCCAGGCCCTGGCGCTCCCCTGCGCTTCCTTCCCCACCCATCCCACCCCTTCCAACGACTTTCCTCTCCTCTTCTCCTTCCTCTCCTCTTCTCCTTCCTCTCCTCTTCTCCTTCCTCTCCTCTTCTCCTTCCTCTCCTCTTCTCCTTCCTCTTCTCTTCTCTTTTCGTCTCCTCTCCTTTCATTTCCTTCTCTTATTTATCGCCTCCTCTTCTCCCCCTCCTCTTCCAACCCTCTTCTCCTCTCTTCTTCTCTTCTCCTCTCTTCTTCTCTTCTCCTATCTTCTCCTCTCCTCTCTTCTCCTCTCTTCTCTTCTCCTCTCCTCTCTTCTCCTCTCTTCTCTTCTCCTCTCCTCTCCTCTCTTCTCTCCTCTCCTCTCCTCTCTTCTCCTCTCTCCTCTCTCCTCTCTTCTCTCCTCTCTCCTCTCTCCTCTCTCCTCTCCTCTCTCCTCTCCTCTCATCTCCTCTCATCTCCTCTCTTCTTCTCCTCTGCTCGTCCCTTCTTGTCTCCTCACCTCTCCTTCTCGCCCCTTGTACTCGTACCATCTCCTCTTATCCTTTCTTTGTCTCTTCTTTCTTTCCCATCTCTCCGCCTCCTCCCCTCCCGTCTTCTTCCAACCCCTTCTCCTCTCCCCATCTCCTTTTTCCACCCGTCTCCTTCTCTTTCCCTCCCCCTCTTCTTCCCTCGCCTTCACCTCAATCCTCCTCCCCTCCCCTCCCCTCCCCTCCTCCCTTTCTCCGCTCGCCGCCTTTGGCACGAGAACGCAAGGGCTGCGATGTACGGCACAGGGAGGGACGGGAAGCGGAAGTTATGGGGGCCCACAGGCCAGGACCTACGGCTGGCGAGAAGCTGGTTGCTTCTGTGAGGGATAATGTTGGGTGGGGGAAGGTCGAGGGACAGTTGGAGGGGTTGGGAGAAAGTGCGTGAAGCCTTATGTCAAGAAAAGAGGCACTGTAGGTATTATTTCTTTCGGTATAGTTTTGATATCGAGAGGGTTGCGTTCTATATTATTGACATTATTTGCCTTAACGCTGAGAAAAATAGTTCCTCAAAAGAGTTTCATGCAATGTAACATTTCGGATACTGTATTTAAGGAAATAAAAATTATCTTTAGAATAGAGTTGTTACTCATTGCATCTGTAAATGTTCGGAACATATTTGTTCTCGGCAGGTGATGCCGAATGACGCACAAGATATGTACCTCGTAATTAAAATATTGTTTATTTTCAATAAGAGTTTATTTTTTAAATTAATCTATTGATTTTATAAAAAAAATCTGTGGTGTTAGATATAGCTTATTAACGTTTCTCATTAAATACGACTATATCCTTCTCCAAGTACTATATCAAATATATTATTTTATTCGACACTATCATTTTATTTTCTGTCACTCATTTCCTTGAAGATACTTTTGCTAACCCTTCCTTCTCCGGGTTTCACGTTTCTCTTCCCCAATTCTAGCAATATGCTTCTTTAACGGCGGATATGTTAAGACCCATTGACATATTAGGGTCACTTGGACAGCAGCAAGATCAAATTCCAGAGTTGCAGCTCTCCAAACGCGGGCGACCTCGAAACGTCAAGGAGACTCATCGGATCTTCACGCAAGCCACGCAGAGAACGCCATGGAGAGTGCAAATGCTCCCGACTTTCCCCTGCTGAAACTGCCACGGAGCGATTAGCTCACTGTCAGAAATTACTTTGAATTAATGTAGTTTAATGCACTATTTTAAATTAAATGTAATGTACCGTGTACATTAAAACGGTATTAATGTACATGTACATTAAATTAATATTTAAATTAAAATCAATGTAGATTTCACGCACACGTTCAGTAAATTTAATGTAAAAGGTACATTAAAGTAACTATCATATACGTAAATTAAATTTAATGTACACGCGTACATTAAATGCAGAAATTTCTGACCGTGCTCATTATCTCCTGTAATGCAGCTGCATGTACCGAAAGCTTTAGACTCCCCATTCCGATTCTCCTGCCCTCACTTTCCTTTTATCAACTGCTACACCCCAACGGGTAACATGTGGCTACCACTCTACCCCATGCATATCTCACATTGCCCTTGTGGCAAAGCTGGATTTAGAACTCCGAACATGCCGTAAGCTAACCCTTTCCATCATCCCTCGGAAACGTTTTTTCTTTAATTTTTAGGAACGAATTCATTCATTGTTTCGACTCCCTGCTCACGAATATCAAGGAGGTTTTCTACAAAACTAGGAGAAACATAAACATCCTGTTTTACGTTACTGCAGTACATATATACTACTTAATTTATTAACCATTGAACTGAGTCTTCACTAGTGTGCGTGCAATGTCCAGTTACACATAACAGATACACGTGGAAGAAAGCTATTTTATTCTGGCAGACCCAACCATTTTGATAATTCATTATAATGGATACTAAAACACAACGAAATTTGTTCAGTATTAAATTTAAGATGGTTTCCATTTCGAAATTTCTTTTTTTTAAAATCAGTAATAGGTTCACATATTAATGTACGCGTTTCTCTAGGGGAATCGCGAAGCTATTTTACGGAGATCCTGATGAGGCCACCAGGTGAAAGTTGGGGCTATTTGCGAATGCTGCCACTGGCAGTCATATCCCATGAAGGAATTAAATTTAGTTCCTCGACTATTTGTTATATTCGTAGAGGCACATTGCTTTCTCAAAATCCAACTGTGAGTCTATTGAAGATTAGATCCGCAGTGTTCCAAGAAATAGCGCGTACGTCGCGTTTCTCATCACACCTCCTCCACCACCAGAGTTACACACGCACTACACTTACGGAACTAATTATCATAGCAGTTGACAAGCTCGGAAACATCAGTTAATGAAATTGGGAAAGCTGTTTAGAATTGAACGAAAGGTCACAGAATTGTGTCAGAATTCTGTGAATTTACTTGTGGATGTTTTACAATATTTTGTACAATATTACAAAAAACTGTTTTCTTGCCTCATTTTGAGTTATCTGCTAGTACTTTTATATCTTCACCGTCCTTCGAGAAACTGGAACGAAAGCGTCTATCCCGAGCCGTGTCTTTATCGGCGAATAATCTGCCGATATAAATAGCCGCGTTCCACGCCCCGCAAGATCCAATTACGCCTTCCTCTTATCGACCGCGCGTCTTTTCCGGCGCACCTGCCCGCCACCCCACCCCCACCCTCTCGCCACCCCACCCGACCCTCTCGCCACCCCCCGCCCCTTCACCCAGCTCAAGCGCTCAGGCGACCCCGCGTGCACCCAGCGATGCTTCGAGCCCTTCTCTCGCTTCCTCGCTTTTGTTTCTTTGACTTCTTTCTACAGTTTTTATTTTTCGCCTTACTTTAATTTTGTTCTTTTCGTTTTCTGTCTTCCCTTCATCTCATTTTTCTTATCCTCATATAATATTACATTCGCCACTTCCTCGTCCTTAATCTCATCCTCCTACGCCTTGTGTTCTTCATTCTCCTCCACGTTCTGTTCCTCGTCCTTCTCCTCTACCTGTTCTGTTTCTTCTTCAGTTTGTTTTGTTCCTCCCCCTCCTTCTTCCTTCTTTCCATCTTTCTCTTACTCCTCATTCTCCATCTTCTTTCTCCTCATCCTCATTATTTTTTCCTCCTCAAACTCTTCTTTCTCATTCTCTATCTTTCTCTTTCTTCTTTCTGTTCATTATCTTTCTTCTTTCTCTTCATTCTCATTATTCTTTCTCTTCATTCTCTTTCTTCTTTCTCATCATTCTCATTATTTTTTCTCTTCATTTTCATTATTCTTTCTCTTCATTATCATTTTCTTTCTCTTCATTATCATTATTCTTTCTCTTCATTTTCATTTTTCTTTCTCTTCATTATCATTTTTCTTTCTCTTCATTATACTTATTCTTTCTTCTCATTCTCATTTTTCTCTCTATTCATTCTCATTTTACTTTCTCCTCTTTCTCATTATCCTTTCTTAACTTCCTGCTTCTTTCTAGTGTTATTTCTCCTCTTTCATCTCCTATATAATTCTTTGTTAAATTTGTCGTTCTCATGTCGTCTGTTTAATATTTCCTTGTTCCTTGCCTAATCTTTCTCTGCATTTTTTCTCTAATTTCAATTCGTCCTTTCGATTCTTAATTTATTTCTCTTCTATCTGTTCAACTTTCAATTCTGTTCAACACTATATTATTATATTCACCTGGTATTATTTAAAGTATTGAATAAAATATCAATAATATTTTGTGTTGATCCGAAAGATTACATAATTTCGAATATTAGTATATAACCGAAAATTACACTTTCTCGCTAAGATTTATTTTTAAAATTTGAAAATTACAGAATATTTCTGAAGGTCTTGACATTGTTAGGCAATGAAATCTTTGACCGCCCAAAATAAAAAGAAATTAAGTGTATTAATCATTAATTTCTTTCTTAACACATCGTAAGAAACATTCTTATTTGTTACAAATTTTATTTTTCATAAGATGTATCATAATTTTGAATATTTTAGTCTTTGATGACTGGATAGCAGAACAAGGGATATCGAGTTTCACACCTATATTCATAATGGTATACACAAACACATATTACATTTTACATCTATGGACAGAAAGTGCCAGCCAGCATTACATCATTGTGTTACTAGTACGGATAAACCTCTTATTCGTGTGCCTGAATATTGCAATAGAATACTAAAACAAGCCACGGAATATTATCAAAAGCATATAGCGACCTATGGCTTTATTCTCTGCATAATGGAGAGATTAATTCATTAATTAATTAATTTGAAAGTGAATATCAGATAGAAATATTTCTAGTTTAAATCATCATTAACATTATTACAATGCAGATTCCAGATTGAAAGTTAATTAAATTTGCGAAGAGAATATATGAATTGAAATGCTCCATAGTCATTTTTCAGAATTCAGACAAGTTCCTAGATATGGCAAAATATGTATTGTATTATTACAATAAATAGTTTCATTTCTGGTTCATCTTTGTAGAAAAAAAAAACAGAAATGTATTAAGTACGATCGTCCTGTTCACAAAAAAAGCATCCTTCTACGTGTCCTCTCCGGCGCATACAATCAATTTCTGACTTTATGGAAATCGATGTCGACCTTGCATCGTGCGCATCGCGTCAACTGGCACTGGACACAAGGCGCGGGTCGGAGGGCGGGGCCGGGGCCGGGGCGGGGCGGGGCGGGGGCGAGGGCCTCTATCGGACTGCGAGCGCATCGGTCGATGCCCGTGGCGACTCGCCCGATCGCTCTCCGCCCTCCTCCGCTTTCCCACCCTCGCCCTTGCCCTCGCCCTCGCTCTCGTACTCGTCATCGCCCCGCCCCCGCCCCCCCGTCTCACCACGCCACGCCCTGCTCCGCCCCGTCCCATCTCCGAACCCGCCCCCCGTCCCCGCCCCTCGCCCACGGCCCCTAGCCCCCGGCGCAGACGTCACCGTCGCCGTCGCCCTAGCCGTCGCCCTCGCCCTCGTCCATGACTCGCCCCCACCCCGTCCCCACCCGTTTCCTTGGTCCCCGCCCCATCCACCACCCCAGTCACCCGCCCCGCTCCCGCGTCCGACCCCCACCTCCACCCAGCCCCCGCCCTCGCCCCTGCACCTGCTCCTACCTCAGCCACTGCCCCTGCCCCCGCCCTCGCAACCCTCGCCCTCATCTCGACCACCGCTCTTCTGGCAGCTGCGGCGGGGAGAGCGGAGGGGACGGCGCAGCGGCGGGTATGAATGAACGGCCCACCACGCAGTAATAGGATTCGGCTCATAATTTAAGGGAAGCTGCGAGTCCTAGATACCCGGTGGCGCCAGCGGCACTCCCTGCCACGCCCCCCGCCGCCTCCCCGCCGCCCCCCGCCGCCCCCGCAGTCTCGCCGCGCCCCCTCAACGCCATTGGGTACGGCAACGCACGACCGTAATCCGCTCAAAACACCGTGCATTAAACCGTGATAATAATACTGCCTCCACGGCGGGCGGCGGCAGCGCCAGGGGTGGTGGATGCGGCGGCGGCGGCGGCGGCGGCGGCGGCGGAGCCGGTAGCGAGCGGACGCGCGCGCGCCCGGCGCTGCTCCATTGTTCGACGATTACTCGCCGCCGCCGCGTAATTGCTGCGATTCCGACAGAGCGCGCGGCGAGCGCCGCGAGCGCGCCTGGCGGCGGACGGGCGAAAGAGCGAGCCGGACCGGACCGGACTGGACAGAACGGACGGAAGGGGAAGAGAGGGTGGGTGGATGTGGCGGGTGGTGAGGGAGGGGAGGAAGGAAAGATAGCGGCGAGCGGACGACGAGTCGGGCGGGGCAGACCCGGAGGAGCGCGCGGGGCAGAGTGGTTGCGCGGACGGGCGCCAGGGCGCGGTGGAAGCGGCGCTGAAACGGGAGGACCCTGACGCTGTCTCGTAAATGGATTCTCAACGAAATTGTGTCAGAGAGATAAGGAAATATTTCTCGAGGACGAAATAAAACAGAGTTTAAAGAATGTACTTGTTGTAAATTTGTATTTTAATTGATTTAATCATTTCAGTGGTTTAACGTCGTCATCTGCATTGTTAAAAAAATATGCTTATCATATCTCATCACGTATTTCCCCGACGTTTTGTTATTACCGTACTTCTTGTCGAAGCGCTGCAACGGGTAACATAACGCAACGCAGCATAAGGTTATTAAGACAGTATAATGTTCTGATTGCGATCTGTGTGTAATTAATTAAACTACTTCTTGTAACTCTTGCATAAACAGATATTAATTGTTTCAAATTTAGTTTTTTTATATTCCTAACGAAACAACAACCGAAATGCTTGTTGCTATCTATTGTTACAAAATCTCACCTTTTATGAACCGTAATTTTAAACCTTAATACTTGTTTAATATTGTGACTCTCGTTTAGATTTCATCGTCTTCAATTCATTCACGATTGGAAAAATTGTTTTTCCAATGAAGATACAGAATCATATATTCACAAATTGGACGATACATATTTTATTAAAACATGTCATATAATACACATCATTTCGACCAATGTGATAATGTATGACCCAACGTTTCCCGATTAATCGAAGGAACTTGGAATTTACGAGTTATTCGTCACGCTTCGAGCACTAGAGTTAAAATTCAAATTTATGATGCACTAGTAAACTCGCAAAATGTTCGTGCAGATCAAGATCGTAGATAAACATGACATACTGTTTCGGAGGTGGTAATTTAGCAACTAACCAATATCAAAGTACTTTTATGAAAAGTTATGACCCTACATGACAAAGTGCAATTGCAGATAGATCCAAGAACATCTATGGATCGCGTCTGCCAGAGTCTACTCGTATAGTTAATAGAGGAACTACCGCACCCTCTCTCTGGATTTGCATCTGTTTATAAAAATGACCATTACTTTTCCATTGACGTTATCTGAACCCATATATTGCCGACATAATCTGGGTAATGCCTTCTCCCAGAGGGGCTTAGCGAAGCTGTGGGTTCTCGCAAATCCTTTGATGGGGACCTCAGCCACCGAAGGGTGACTATGCTCCGGCCAACGGCACGTAAAGAGAAGGTTCAATAGTGCCATTCAATAGTCTTACAAAAAATTCGGGAGCAAAAACATTATCACTTCATGAAATCCATTTCTTTCGTTACATTACTGAATAAATCTTTCCTCTGACTTGTTAAAATTATTTAATGCTTGATTATTCTCTCAAAGTATTTTGAAGGAATAAATCACTCTTCAGGGAGAATCTGTTTACTATTTTAATACTCCTAGTCACGCATCTACCACAGAGAAAATTTAAGGCATATATTACACGTATATTATCGACCTGAAAAGAAAATAATTCTGCTTTATAGTATGAAATATTTTTGAATATCGTGTGTATGAGAGAAAACTTAAGGTCAATGCAATTGGTAATGAATGTAAAAATAGTGGACAAAAATTGCAAATACGGAATCTTATTTTGAAAACAAAAGAATATCAGAGTGATTTCTGTTACAAGTATCGGCAAGTATTCAAATATTTTGAACATAGATTATACAAACCAACACGAAATTAATGAAGAGGTTTGTAGTGTAGTTTCTGCCCTAATACTATAATTCCTATATTATGAAGTAGTATTTAATTAATAGTCATTAATATGGTATAATACGTATAATATAGTATTTTGCCGACCGAGATCGTTAAGGCAGTAGTGTCACAGCGATCTCGTACCCACAGATCGCGGGTTCGAGTCCCGCCTCGGGCATCGTTGTTCTTGTGTTCGCCCTTTCACCCCCTGTCATCACCATATCATGTCATCACCAAATCATTACATAACGTTAAACCAATAGTGGTTGCCGACGAGCTTGATGTTAATGTGACCGAAAATTTAAAAAAATATACTATTCTATACAAAGATTATAATTCCACCATCAACGAAAGCACAGTCGCTCTTTAGTGTCTAGAAGAATGATGATGGATTCAAAAAGATGTATTTTATGTAACGATTGTACAAGTGCAATATATATAGCAAAAGTGAATGGTCGTTTAGCAGGCGGTGTCGTTGTAAGGTGGCCTCTTTCCTCTCGTCATGCCTTGTATCGCGCAGCCATCACACTCGTAGTTACCCATGCAGTTTCGAATTTTAAGCCCCTCGTTAGCCGCTAATGATGTTTAAGTAAGGGATTTAAAGAGTACTGACGAGCTTACGTCGAATGTTTGAGAGATATCCGATCTGGCGCCGCTGTAACTCTGACAGGGCTTCACATTTCCGTCTCCTCCTTCACTCTTGTTTCTCTTTGATCGTAGCGATACTCACTTCCATGGTCGGTTGGAAGTAATGTTGTGAATTAAACAGACAGTGTTGTTCGAAATGGAAATAAAATTTAATATTTGTATTCTTTCTTTATTGTACAATGATGTTTTGTACATTGGTGAAATCAAATATTTATTCAAAATGTTAGTAAAACTATAAAGCAATGATGGATATTAATACAGATATATGAAGGGAAGTTACGATACGAGCTAGTATCGTGAACTTTATACGAGAATTAATACCCAAATTATCGAGTTTCTTACCGCACTTTTTGCACGACTAATGACAACTTTTATATCTTCAAATTTATATTCATCGGTTATGTGGCAGTCGGATTCACCTAATACATATATCATTATTCTATAAAATTGTGATTTTATTATTTTTGTACGTATGCGCATCGCTGTTAGGGAGCAACTTAACTGCAAAAATGACATAAATTCGTAATATGTCACTTAACACTCTTACAATTACAGGTAAATATTTGTTACTGTTATCCTTGCCTTGTTTTTGTTAGCAAAATGATTAAACACGCCTGAATACTATGTGATGACAAATCATGAAACCAAGTGCACTACCTGTATATTTATCTTGTATTGGTATTGTATATTTATAACCCTGAAGCAGGCCAAGTAAATGGCCGAAACATTGACATTGTAATAATAACAGAATTTCATTGACCTACCCCTACAAGTATCCTCACAGAATATTTACGACACGCGCGACGAAGGAGCGAGTGGCTTTAAAATTGATGTTTTAAAATTACTAAATGGGCGACTTAACCTTACCGAACTGCTACAGAACACTGTTCTGTGACCCCAACACTACCAACTCGCATACTGTTTCTCTCATACTCTCTCGCATACCTCTCTTACGACAGTTACGACCTGTCGCGGCAGAACACGCAGTCTCTGTAGATGTCTCTACACGACTGAGGGTTCTCGCAATGAACTAAGAAAAATGTGATTGGTCGACAGCCGTGAGTGAATATTATTGTGGAACTGTCATTGTTTCTGCTTCCGATAACTACAGAAATACATACATTCTGGAGTACTCGTAGAGAAAGAGAATTATACAATGGCAGTAGAAAAAACTATTATTATATTGTAAAATCACTCTTTTTATTTTATATTATTGAATGTACTAATTTACGACAAATTTGCTTCTTTTCTCTCTTGAATGACACCTAATTATTCATTCTATTAATGTCTGAGGGACTAGATATGAAACAAATGAAGTATTTGTATGTGTCATAAAGTTATTCCACGCAATTATAATGCAATCCCTTATCAGCTTACATTAGTGTATTCCGAATGTGTTTTATTCACCAAATAAACCAGTTTTGCGAACCACCGTACATTTATTTCGAGATATTCAGTTACTATTCCACTCATATATTTCAATGATGTTTACTACTCATTTTTATCCAAATTATTGTCTGCATATTAATTTATATTGCATATCAGCGATACTTGGAAACGCTGATGAAAAAACAACAATAAAACGATCATAAGAAAAATCAATAATCAGACGAGAAAGAGAATATAAATATAAGCGTTTAAATATAATGAATGTCAATTTGTTTTGTCATGATGTGTATGCTTTTTCACGTCGTGTTTTTACCAAAAAATCAAGAGAACTGTATTAAGCTGCACAAGCCATCTTGAGATGTCGTTGAAAATCTAATTTGTAGTTCACAAAGGTGCAAATGAGAAGAGACACAGAATTTCTGATTATCGTAAGCGTTGAATGTAAGCGGATTTTCGGGGGCTAACTTCGCGCAGCTGATCAGGGAACATTCGACAGTCTCCCTCTCGCCGGGAGGTCCAGCGGTGGCTTCCTCGTTGGCGGAGGCAGCAGCAGCCATTTTGGGGAAACGCCCTGGCGATCCCGCGGCGCCGGCGTCCGAACGCCGCCATGTGCTAATGAAAAGTAAACAGGTTTTGTAATTACGTACATGGGCCAAGAGCGCGCTCGTGTTGGCGGCGATGGTCGCGCGGGGGCGCTGTGACAACGGGCGTGGAGGAGGCGGAGGAGGTGGTGGTGGTGGTGGCGATGACAATGGGGGTGGGCGGAGTAGGTTGGCGTTGGCGGAGATGGAGGTGGTGGTTGTGAAGGTGGAGATGGTGGCGATGGCGGAGACGGCGATAAGGGAATGGAGTCGGTGTTGGTGGAGGAGGAGGCGATGGCGGAGATGGTGGCGGAATGGAAGTGACGGAATGGAGGTGGTGGGGGCGGGGGCGGAGGCGGGGGAGGGGCCGGGGCGGAGACGGAGGCAGAGGCGGTGGCGGAGGTGGAGATGGAGGTCAAGGTGGAGGCGATGGCGGACTCGATGGCAGAAGCAATGGTGGACTCGATGGCGGACTAGATGGCGGAGGCAATGCCGGAGGCTGTGGTGGAGGCGATGGAGAAGGCGATGGCGGAAGCGATGGCGGAGGTGATGGCGGAGGCGATGGTGGAGGCGATGTCGGAGGTGATGGCGGACCCGATGGACTCGATGGTGGAGGCGATGGAATAGGCGATGGCGGAGGCTATGGAGATGGCGATGGTGAAGGCGTTGATGGGGGCGGGTTTGGGAGGTAGTAATAAGCGGTGGCGATGGCAGAGCGGATGGCGGAGGGGGATGGCGGGGCGATAGTGGAGGACGCGATGAAAGTGGCTAGAAAGGCAACTGGTCAGGCGGTGGTTGAAGATGAGAACACGTTTGCTGAAGTGGTCTGTATCATAGAAGTACATTTACATGGATTTACGAGCAACTGTGTAGAAGCTTCTCAGAATCCGTAACGAGAATTGACGCATGTGACAACGCAATGCCACTGGAGTGGGCGGCAGGACTGTCGCCATCTCTCCCATAATTACGTAGTGAATTTTGCTAAAATTATATGATTAATATCGAAGTTAGGGCAACTATGTAACAATAGAAACTTGAAATCGATCAGAAATGTTTGAGGACTTGCTGGAAAACAGGTGACGTTGTGTAATGGCATTCGTGCAATGAAAGTTGGTACTCGTAAGGCCGGTTACTTTTTCGTCGTTTTTTGGCGGAGTGAAAGCAGGAATGTCAAATTACCTCACTTCCTGCAATGTCTAGTTCATCTTTTTAGTGTTATACTCGAGTGGTGCATTATGAATTGAACCGAAGAGCTGTTGACCATTCCAAGTTGTGAATTTGCAATTTTCAGTTGCGGTTCACATTGAAAGTTCTAGAGAATGGATGAGAATTCTACAAATTGAATACAACAAATACTAACTTCATTTAAGCAGCACAGCCTAAATAAACCTTAAAAATGCTCTTAAGAAATATTTCTCTTCCAATTTTTCTGATTTTAACATTTCAAAATAGGGTTTTTAAACGAGGCATATGTATGTTAATGAAAGGAGATACGAATTAATCACTGAGGCACATTAATATAATTTTCCAGTAGGGGACCAATTAGTAGTTACATCTTCAGTGTCCCTCTTTGGATTCGCAACTTGACTTTACATTGGTGTTCAAGAAAATGGAATCCGTGGTCTTGGCGAGCGGGAGTTAGTAGTCCGAGTGGCTCGACGAAATCGCTCCTCCACACATTTCATCACCCCGCCACCAGACAACGCCATCCATATTCCAAAACGGCGGGGTTACTAATAGTTTCTTTTCCCGACGCTAGTCGCGCAGAGAAGCTCGTGGCATACTACGGTGCCACGACGTCTGCCGCAGCCACCAGTAGAAGACCTTGACACCTCTATAGAAGGTGCCTGACAGGCACAGTTAGAAAGATCGCAGTGTACCTGGGCAGCTGAGAGCGGACGAAACGGCGCTCGGGGCCTTTTAAATCCCATATAACGTGATGGAGGCCATTACAGTGGCGCCCTCTCCTGCAGCACCACCTTACAGAACTAAAACACGAACTGTTGCCAACGATACTTAAAACGTGCGTGGCTGCTGCGTTGGTTCGCGAGACGCAAGCAGGCGCGTAATGTTATACAAAAGCTAGCATCGATGTTCGCGCTTTCTTCAGCGGTTTCTTATACGTGTATATTACGAATAATAGATCATTTAGAAGGCACTTTTCGCATTTATCAGATATCAGCCAATTTTTATGTTGGGGAGCCTAACCTGTAGCTGTACCCAGTGCCTCTGGTAGTAACACCGTCCACCTTTGTCTCCGGCAGTGAGATCTAGAGTAGACTGGACACAACACTCTGTGCTCAAAAATCGTGACGGACCACCATGACGGTGAACGTCTGTTCTGTCCTAGTTAGCTCAGAACCAAATAGCAGGAAAAGTGTCTCATTCCAATTTTAAACATTTATTCTCTTTCATGTTCACTAGAACTTAAAAAAAGTTGAAAGTAATCAATATTTAATACTTTGAAATTTCAATTTACCTTTCATACTTAAACCAATCCAATCTTTCATTTCTTGGAAACTTTTTTAACAATAACGGAGCGGAGTGTTCTTGGTTTGCATATCTTTAATAATTTTGTTAGATCGACTTATAGAAAATAATAATAGTCGAAAACAAAAAATGTTATAAAAGTAATGGCTAAATATCTCATCTAATAACATTCACATTTACTTCACAGTTTGTTAGCGTTGTTTACAACCGATTGCTTTTGGCATTTTCTTTGACAGAGACGATTGTAAGCATCGCTAACAACACACAAGACACATTTCACTCGTAAGAAAGTCTGTTGGAAGACGTTCACCGCAGCCACCCTAACGAAAAACGACCGTCACGATTTGAGCACTTCAAAGCATTGCAGTTGTGCATCCAGTTATTATGTTGAGATCACTGGTTCCTGGTTTTGACCGTCCAGTGGCGTAGCTTCAGTTGGTGTCACCTGGGGCGAAGCTAATGGTGTCACACCCTCTAAATTAAGTATAAAAATATCTATTCTTACATTGATTGTACATTATTTTATTAAAAATACAAACATATTTGCACATGATAGTTATTTATACTACATTTAAAAATTCTAATTAAGAATAATTGCAATGTAATCTAATCTATGCTTATGATTTAAATGTATACTTATTAAATTAAGATAACTAAATTTTAACTAAACCATAAAAACTATATACTTCCAACAATAAAATATTCGAAATACTAAAACTAAGAAAACTAACCATTAATATATAAAATTTTTAAGTAAATGCTTTAAATTATATAATTCCAATTATAAAGTAATTTAATTGGTGACACCCCTAGAATTGTGTCACCCGGGATGTGCCCCCCCCCTGTGCCCCATAGCTACGCCACTGGCACCGTCCTGCTTTGTCCCCGGTTTTGATGGAGAATTGCAAGGTCGTGGCGGCGCTCACGGGCATCGGCAGGCGGGCCTGGGCGCGGGCCGAGGAGAGGGGGCTGGGGCGGGCGTGGGGGCAGGGATCGCGGGGGCGGCTTGGCTGCGGTATTAACCTGTCGAGCGCCGTGGGGGGGGCGGCGGCGGGCAGACAGCGCGTGCGGCCGTCCTCAATAAACAGTAAATCGCTCGCGCGCCGACAGCGCGTCGGACGTCACCTGTCGTCGCCCTGACGCACTGCCCCCGGCGGCGCCCGCGCCATGCCCACCTCCACGCCCACACGCCCGCGCCACCGGTGACAGCGGCCGGCCGCCCGCGCTCTGCGGTCGACGCCACGACGACGGTGGACCAGCTCCCGACTCGGGCGGTGTTGTTTAGTCTGTAGTGCGTGTAGGTCTTCATACCTTCAGAATATTTAAACTGTACCAGCTGAGGTGGCTCAGGGTATTAATTGATAGGACCGGGAGGTTCTTGGGTTTGAATTCTGGCGGAAAAAGGATTTTCATAACTGGCTATACAATTAGATTGAATTCATTCGCTGTCTGAAGGAGAATTCTAGCGGCTGGTTGCTCTTGTAGGTAGTTTTCCGTGGTTTCTCCGATCAACACCAGGTGAATGCTGGACAAAAGGGTCATGGATGGTACGCCATATTTCCTTCCTCTTGCTGGGGAGGTATTACTCGTTCACTTTACATTTGCAGACGGCAGAATTAGAAACTCTGCAGGCAGAACAAGCGCTAAGGACACAGCTGACGAATTCTGCCTTTCTGACAATAAGCTGGAGGCATGCCCTTAAATCATTAAGGTAATATACAATAAAACAGATCACACCACACGATATTCACAACATTCACGTACAATATTTTTATTTCTTCTTTGCACTTATCTACTGCTTAATGGTTATGTTCTTGCCCCGCCGGAGTTCTGTGTGCTGCTCACCGCCATCTATATCATATTAAATGGTCAGTATCCACTGCAGACGCGCGTTTCTCATTCAGTCGGCGGTGACCTCATGTAAACAGATCGCAACAATCTGTCTGCAAATGTAAAGTGAAGGAGTAATACCTGGATGAGGAAAATCTCACAATCCGACGTGTTGGTCGGCGCGGGAATTTGCCACTCAGCTTGAAAATAACACTGCCAACTCCCCTGACAATACCGTGCATTACATCTTTGGAACTAATGAGCTTAGCCGTGCCCCGAGTTCAACTGAACATTGATGCATGATTTCTGCGGTGTTTTTATTTTGTTTTATGTATACATGTTAAATAAGAAACAGGAAAAAATTCCCTCCTCCCCCAATTCATTAACTGAATTCAGTTCTCCATGCATCGGATGTAACATATGGCGTTAAGTTTGGATTAGACATGAACACTTTTTTTTTATTTCTAGTGAGTGAACAACATTTCGGGGCCCCAATTGAGTGAGGGCCTGCCCCCCTTTCTGGTCGCCCGTGCCTGCTTCGAACACACGACCCCCCTCCCAGACTGCGGTAGTATGTTTGAGCCGTAAAGAATTGCTTTTTTGCTAGTTCTTTATGTGTTGCCTTTGTTTCGCCGTTACTGCTGCTGATAAAACTAATCCAAACAATAATCGAATTAAAGATCGCCTTCCACAACTAAAATTCCGCCTACTGTACAAAGAAAAATAAAAATTAAACAGAATAGAATATATTATTACTTCCAGACAATTCCCTAAAAAAAGCAATAATTTATGTTAATAAGAAATTCTACTTAAAATGTTTCAGTTTTGTCCAAACGTGTAAAATCGAGTGGTTGTAGGAAAAGAACATCGATAAAATTTATTAAATTGTAGAAAATTAGTGTTAGCTTTAAAAACCTTTGAAGCTATAGCGTCGATCAAGAAGAATGAAGATGGAAAATAATTATTTGGGCTATAAATATTAGCAGTTCTCATTAAGATAGAAAAAGTAGTTACGGACTGTGTGCCACTGTACTTGAAATATAGTTTGGAAGGCAAATAATTTATTTTGCTGCAAAACATTAAAGATCTTAGACTCCAAAAATTAGAAAAAATAGTGAGAATTCTAATATTTCGAAGACTTAATGTTAATTATATACCTCTCCTGACAATATATTTTAATTCACTAGCAATAGTGCTATCATTTCATCCAAATCCTGGTACACAAGTACTACATTGTTATTTTAAACATTTTATTTTGTAATAGAGAATGACCAGAAAAAGTTTCATCTTCACTATTTACAACTAAAGTTCATCTGTGATGTTTCGTTCGGTGCAAATATTCTTCGAAATAAAAAATAGATCAGAGCACATTTCTTCAAAATGTTTATTTCCCATTCTAGTATTACGTTACTAACACTCATTTTCTGTAATTATTATATTTGAAAATGAACTTGTTATAGGTTATAGTGAATCAGCGTTGAGAGATTAAAGTTTATTATATTGAGGTAAAAATGGATGAAATGTTTTTAGGTAATTGTAATATTTAATTTTTATAATAACCCTTTTGTTCGAATATATATATATATATATATATATAATGTATATATATATACATATATATATAATGTATATATATACATATATTATGTATATATATATATATATGTATACATATATTTTATATATATATATATATATATATATATATATATATATATTACTTAATGGAAAATGTTTTGGCTGCATCGATTTACAACGAAAAGAATAAAAAGTAGCGATATAGCGTGGCTTGATATGGAACGTCGAAATTCTGTTGACAAATTGTGAGGTTTTGACAGAGCATTAATAGAACATAGTCAATACATCACATCTATCACGGAGAAACGCATTTAACGTTTTTCCTGATTCATTGGTGCCACGACGTGACAGTTGGCAAAATAACGCACTTACAAATTTCATCTATAATTTGGACATATTTCGAGTCAGTGAGAGTATTTCATGGCGGAGGTTTGCTTTCATTCGTGATATGACTAGTGGAGGAGGATTTCCTCGCTTAATTTATAAATCATTTGCTCCAAATAATATTGACAGAAAATGAATTCAGCTCAGAGGATGCCCGATCAGAGGCAAAATGAACCTCTCAAGCGGTGAATTCTTGAAGAATTTTTATTGTCTTTGTTGACTTCCTATAAGCAGTGAGTGCTTTGATTCGCCGTGAAAGCTGCCCGCAGCGCGCTGTGGGGAGCGAGGACCACTGGGGGGTACATCTCCCGGGTCCCGTCCCGTCCCATCCCATCCCGTCTCGTCCCGTCTCGTCTCGTCTGGTACCGTCCCGTCCCGTCCCATCCCATCCCATCACGTCTCGTCCCGTCTGGTACCGTCCCGTCCCGTTCCGTCCCGTGCTGATCCCGTTCCGTTCCGTTCCGTCCCGTCCCGTCCCGTCCTGTCCCGTCTCGTCTCGTCTCGTCCCGTCCCGTCCCGTTCCGTCTCGTTCTGTCCCTTCCCGTCCCGTTCCGTGCCGTGCCGTCCCGTCCCGTCCCGTCCCGTTCCGTTCCGGACCGTTCCGTCTCGTCTCGTCTCGTCTCGTCCCGTCCCGTCCCGTTCCGTTCCGTGCCGTCCCGTCTCGTTCCGTTCCGTTCCGGACCGTTCCGTCTGGTCTCGTCTCGTCCTGTCCCGTCCCGTTCCGTTCCGTCTCGTTCTGTCCCGTCCCGTCCCATCCCGTCCCGTCCCGTCCCTTCATGTCGTGCCTCCCACGGCGGCACCTCGCGTCGGGAACCGTTGTATATTGCCATGAATGACACATTGACACTTTATACGTGATACTTTTGCTCCGCGCCGGTATTATTTGTGCAATGGCCTCGTCCGAGCGTGTAGGGGAGGTAAAAAACCGAAGAGCGGGAGATCCCGAACAGTAATGCCAACGCTACAGTACAAAGTACGGGTGGAGGGCGTATGTTTAAATCCAGGGGCCAACATTTCACTGCGGACCTGACAGTGAAAGCCGGACGATGTTATCTAACGGCCCGAATTCAGGGGAGCGGCGGTGCTTTTGATGTCAATATTGCACGAGTCGGGCCGGAGCAGTTTTCCGCGGGCCGAGCCGGTCGGGGGCTGAAGCATTCACGGCGCATGCGCGCTGGCGCCGCGCCGGGCAGCGCCGCCCTCGCGGAGTTCATTAATTAATTGCGGCCCTATCATCGGGGCCCGCGCAGTCGCCAACGGGTTATTTCCAGGGCGGCGATTAGTACCTGGCTGTGGAGGCGGGGCGGTGCCAGGCGTGGTTCCAGGCGGGGCGAGGTGAGGAAGGGTAGCTAGGCGGTTAGGCGTGCGGGATTGGGGCGAGGCGGGATGTGGGACGCGGGGCGTCGCGAGGCGGGGTTGGTCGTGGCGGGTGCATGCCTACTTGGCAGCGGGTTATTTCCAGGGCGGCGATTAGTAGCTGGGTGTGGAGGCGGGGTGAGCAGCGGCGGGACAGTGCCAGGCGTGGTTCCAGGGGAGACGAGTCGCCATGGCGGGGATGGGGGAAAGACGAGCAGTTGGACGGGGCGGGGACGAGGTACCGGGCGGGGAGAAGCGTCGGGTTTGGATAGCGTGCGCAATTTTGCGGACAAGGAGCGTGGAGGAGGGTGAGGACTGGGTGGGTCGCAGAGTGGCGCGCGGGGCGGGGTGGTCGCGGGACGGGGGCCGGGCGGAGAGGGGCGGGGCAGTGCGGGGCGTGGTTCCAGGCGGGACGAGGTGAATCGACGCAGGAAGGGTGGGTAGATGGTTAGGCGTGCGGGATGAGGGCGAGGCGGGGTGTGAGACTGGTTAGTGTGCGGGGCTGGGCGAAGGTGGCCCGGCGCGGGGCAGAGCATATGGCGGGGTGGGGTGAAGGATTGCCGAGCCGGACGTGGGGTGGACCACAGGGCAGGCGCGTGGCGGGGAGCGGTCGCAGGGCGGGATGGGGGCCCGGAAATGGTGTGAAACCGGTGGCGGGGCGCCCATCAGGGTGGGTCGGAGGGGTCGAGGCGGGGAGTGGGAATGAAGAAGGAGCGGGGTTGGGCGTGGCAGGCGCCCGCGCACTCGGCAGCAGAGTTATTTGCAGGACGGCGAATCGTGGTTCCAGGTGGGACGAGACGTCCTGGCGGGGATTGGGGAAGGACGAGCAGCTGAAAGGGGCGGGTCGAGATATCGGGCGGAGAGGTTCGTGGGAATGGTTAGTGTGCGGAATTGGACGGACACGGAGCCTGGCGCGGGGCTAGGCTGGGACTAGGATAGGCTAGTATGGTAGGGTAGGTTGTGACTAGGATTAGGCGGGTCACAGAGTCGGTGGAGGGGCGGGGTGATGCCCGGGACTTGGCGCGGGTGGGGAGGGGCGAGGCGGTGAGGGGAGAGGCGGAGCAAGGGGTGGTTTGGAGGTCGGGACGTGGGGCAGGGCAGAGAGCGGGGGAGGGGAACAGGGTAACACGCGGGGCGTGGTGCGGGGCAGGGTGGTTTGCGGACCGCAGGATGAAGTATCGGGGAGCTGGAAAAAAATAGGGGGTTGGGCGTGGCGGGGACCGGATCCCGCGTTGCGCGTGGCTGGGGCATGGCGCTGGGTTTGGTAGAGCGTAGGGTTGGGCATGACGTAAGGTTGGACGTGGTACGGTGTTGGGTGGGGAGTGAGGTTGGGCGGTACGCGGGGTGGGCAGGGCGCGAGTTTGATCAAGGCGCGGGATTGGATGGGAGGGCGGGGCATGTGTCGGTGGGATGTGGGGTTGGGCGGAGCGCAAGTTTGGGCGGAGCGCGGAGTTGGGTGGTTGGTGCGTGTGTGGGGAGAACAGGTTGGTTTGACAAGGTGCGGGGAAGATCCGAGTCTGAAACGAAGTGGGATGAGGCAGTTTTGGGGGCGACCACATGCCGCGCGGGGTAATCCCAGGTCACGTGACGGCGTCCGCGGGCAGCGCCGCCGGCAATCGCGCGGTGGCTGCGAGACGAATGGGCGGTGGGCGCGAGGGCGGGCGAGTGGATGAGCGGTGAGGACTGAGGACAGAGGGGCGTTTGGGGATCGAGGGAGAAGCGCCACTACAGCATGACAGACACGCGGAAAGCACGTGGTGGTTTAGGGGATGTTTGGGAATGTGCTCCTGTAATGAGAGATGGTCTTTCAAATCCCTCGTTGGGAAACTAATGATCATATCGTTGCTCAAATGTATCATACGAGAAATGTTATTTTAATTTAATTATTTTCTCTTCTTAAAAATCATCGGCATCAAATTTTATATAAGATGATTCTCCGACCTGTATTTAATGATCAAGTAATGATGATTGTTGAGGAGTAAATGTTAAGTCTTTTTTGCATACGTAACTATTTCTATTCGCATTGTTCGTAAAAAAATGGTTCATTAATTTCAGAAACATATCGCAATTTATTTCGTTTCCAACTGATAAAACAGTTCCCCAATCGATGACAGCCACAAATTTGTTTTCGTTTTGACCGTATGAGGTCAATTAGCGGTTATTTATATATTACCACATGCAATGATACTAATGATATGAGAAGAAAGTTGTTTTTAATTGGCAAAACATTAAATTAACGGAACCACACTGAAATAACTTCCACAAAATTTAATAGCACCGCAAATCGCAAATGTGATGAAGGGCTACATGTGCACTGAGTGACCACAGAGGTAAACGATGCGAGGGAAGGATCTGCATTCGCCAAAAGGGGGGAGAGGCCGTCTGCCCTGGTGCGATTATTGTGTTGCCATAAGTAATGTAACGAGTGCAGGGTGAATTATTTCCCTGCCCGTGTAATATTTACTGTGAGTACTTTCCGAATAAATACATTAATAAAATCAAATAAAACAAGTCAAACAGAAAACATGCCAAAAAACAATAGATATTTTAATATTTGTATCCTAGTTCTTTATGAAACGTTGTAATATCACTGCCCCCTAAAATTATTTCGTGTAAGATATCGAAGTTACTGAGAAAATAATCTGAATATATTGTTAGTTTATATAATAGTTTCAACTTAGCTATTACAAGAAACATGTCAAAATAATATACAAAATTAAAAGACTCATAACCACATTAACTATTTACATCAACAATTATTGAAAACATCTTTGTTGTTATTGGAACTCATGGATTCTACTACACTTTGAATTTTTAACTCTTCGATATTTTCAAATAGGATTTAAGCTTTCATGTTTGTAAAATAGTGACTTCATACTTTACTATACTTCTTAGGAAAATTATGATAAAAATATTGCTAGTGTAAAGTGAGTAGAAAACTAGTGTACCTTTCACAATATTTGCAAGTAAATAATAGAAAATTATTGAAAATTATAGTATTACGTTGCTTTTTCTAGAAACACCCACTTTCTTATATTTGTATATTTTTCTAATCAGTCGATCTTTTTTTCTCTTCGCCACGCACAAGATACAAACATCCAGAAAAGTACTTCCCGCCCTCATCAATTCACCCGCAATAAATCCCCCAGAGGAAACATACGCCAGCCGGAAGGAAACTTCCCCGCGGCATCTGTTGGACAAAGTTGGCAGCGCTGGAGTCAGCGGCAGGGCGGGGTGGGAAATCTCGCACTGCAAGAACTTACGATCTCGGCCGGATATTGAAGAACGGGTTCGCGACGAGGTGCAAAGAATTTAAAATTCGGGAAGCCGCCGCCGCCGCGGCGCCGCGGCGGCGGCGGGGTCGCTGGCGGCGGCGTGTGCGCTCCTGGCGGCCGCTGGCTCAAGCTGTTAATAAATCATGCGCTATCTCCAGTCGCTGCCGCCGCCTCCCCCGCGTTGCGACGCTACTCTGATGAGACCGACGTCCCCGGGGAAGGATCCCAGGGCCTCTCCTGCACGCACCTTGCCCATAAATCCCCAACTCGTTTTCCCCCTCCTTTTTCCTTCTTGGTTTCCCCCCCTCCCCAACTATCCTCTCTCAGGGAAGAAGAAAAAAAGGGCAGAAGAGAGACTCTTTCGCTGCCTCCGAGCGTTCTTTTGTCCCTGTGGAGAGAAAGAGAGCGGCGAGCTCGCGCCGGAAACCGGGGGGGGGGGGCTGCTAGCGCTAAATTCGACACGCATTTTCAATCTACAGACGCACAACACGCGCACAATCGTCTTGACTCTTCGAAGGAAAAGGAGAAACTTTCTTCTTCTTTTTTTTTGGAAGCGAAAGAGCGAGCGCACAACTCCGGCACAAATTACGAAATGTCTATCTACAAACACGCGCCACTTTCTTTTGAGTCATTTCAAACAAAAGACGCCCGGAGCTCCCCCTCTTTCCAAGCTGTGTTCCTCCGTGGGGGTACTAGTGCTGCAAAGGGTGTGTGTCAATGTTTACCAACTTAATGGTGATCTTCAAAGTGGAAAGATTAGTTTGAGAATTTTCAAAAATAGAATGTTTTGTCCCCGGGCGGGCTGGCGGACGGGAGGGCCGGTGGATGTATGAGGGGTTCCTCGAGAATTCGTCTTCATTACGTTTATGGCTTGTTCCGCTTAGGAACGGTCGCAAATTTAGGAGGCAGTCAACTCCTGCCCTGGAGTTCCTTAGGGAGGACAAAATGGGGAATGTGGGTTGTCGGCAAAATAGGTGTTGTCGTTAGCTTAATGGTGTTTCACACCTGTCTACTTTTCTTGCTGTTGATGAGATGCATCAGAAACAAAACAGCTTATCTGCCTTCAGATGCATGCTAGCTAATTGAAGAGAGAGAAACACATCCTATGTCATCAAAAAACATAATATTTTCTCTCTTTTAATAGAAATGATGTGCATGTGTAACTTTTTTCTTGTGTTGGAGTTGCAAACGAGAAAATACGTAAGCTACAGTTTTGCATAGAGAACGGGCGAACGATTTTCATATTTTTGAAAGAGTAACGCTCGCGAACCCGCAAGTAAGTTTCAAGAGAGTGATCAACAATAGAACTCCAATATTTACACAGTTCATTTGTGTAGTTTCTATTAAATATTCAAACGAAACAAATTGAAAAAGTGGGCATCTTATTTTCTAGCATACTTGTATAACATGGAAGGTTCACCACTGTGAAGTTCATGCTCAAAATAAAAGCATCGCTATTCGACGACTGAGGAAGAATTGGTGCGGCGATTAAGTGAGAAACTTACTTCCTATATCGTCAAACACATAATATTTTCTCTCATATAATAGGAATAATATGCGTGTATAAATATTTCTTGTGCTGGAGTTGCAATGAGAAAATACGTAGCTACCGTTTGCATAAAGAACGGATGAGGTAAGCTTATGCCGTATTATGTAATTTAGAACAAGAAATGAGAGAACGCTACACTTAAATTTGTGACATTACATACCAGATATAGTGAGGTGGTTCATCATAAAACGATAAAGAAATTTCGTCGTATCCCTGGTATTTAAGATAACTTATGATAAATTTATTTAAACTGCAATTGGGTATAACCCGGTGGTGGAGGTATTCGCCAGACAAGATTGCTCGGCAATTACTGACGTCTGTAACTTGGAGGATAGGTAACTCTTGCCGCAGACACAATTTGATGCACTTTAATTTCAAAATTCTTATATACTCTATACTCAATATATTAATTAATACTCAATATACTCAATATATTAAATAATACTAATGTAACAAAATGAGCCTTAGAATTGTTTTCAGAGTATCCAAATCATTTTCACTCACTCACCTTCTCCTTCTTCTTCGTCTCTTCTTTTCGCTCCTTTCCCCTCCTTTCTCATCCTTCTCCCCGTCTCTCTATTATCCTTCTCTTTCCTTCCCTGTTCTCTCTCTTTTCCTCTTCTACTTTCCCCTTCTTTCTTCTTTCCCCTTCTCTCCTTTATCTCCTTCTCTATTCCTCCCTCTCCCTTATTTCCCTTCTCCTTTCTTTCCTCTTGTCTCTTTTCAAAATGTCCTCCTATTTCAGTTCTCTCTCTTTTCCTGTCCCTATCTCTTATTTTCTCCCATTTCTCTTCTTTCTTTTCTCTTCTTGTGTCCTTTTGCTGTTTTTTTTCTCAATCCCTGTCTATTCCCATTTTCTCTCCCTTTCCCTGAGTTATGTATATAATTGTTTTATTCTTTCTCTTTCTTATTGTATACCATTCTTCCTCCGCTCCGCTTTTCCTGACTTCTTTTCCCTGTAACCTCTCTCTTGTGCAGTCCCTGTGGCGTGGCCCATTCCGTCGTAATGCCGGAGAGGGAGCTCCGTAAAGTTACAATCGCAAAGTTGTCAAAAAAATTTGAAATTAATCTCCAATTTGTCGCTTTTTTGTTGCTAATTTGTTACGCAAAACAAAATTTGTCGCTCTTCATTTGACACTGCTATAACAAATGCTGCTAACTTGATATCAAGTTAGCATCGCAAAATCAAGAAAACCAAGAAACTACACAGATAAATTAAAAATTAATTACATGGGAATTTGTCGCTTTTTTGTCGCTCAAAACTTACCATAAAACAAATTTTGTTACTCTTCAAACAAAGCCAGAAATGTAATTTCCCAAAAACGCTATTTTTCAACGCATGTCAGGAAAACCAAGAAATAACAATAATAAGTAAAAAATATGTACATGGGAATTTGTCGCTAATTTGTCGCTCGAAACCTACCGTAAAAGAAATTCTTTTACTCTTTAAACAATATGCTAGAAATGGAAGTTTTCCAAAACGCGATGCTATGTTGATATCAACTTACAATCGCAATTTCAAGAAAACCAAGAAATAACAATAATAAGTAAAAAATAGTTACATGAGAATTTGTCGCTTTTTTGTCGCTCGAAACTTACCGTAAAAGAAATTTTGTTACTCTTTAAACAATATGCCAGAAATAGAATTTTTCGCAAAACGGGATCTGATGTGTCGTCAAGTTAGAATCGCAATGTCAAGAAAACCGAGAAATAATCTAAATACACAAAAACTTTTTACATCGGAATTTGTCGCTAATTTGTCGCTCGAAACCTACCGTAAAAGAAGTTTTGTTACTCTTTAAACAATATGCTAGAAATTGAATTTTTCGCTAACGCGGGTCCAGTATGTGGTCAAGTTAGATTCACAATCTCCAGAAAACCGAGAAATAACAATAATATGCAAAAAAATAATTACATGAGAATTTGTCGCTTTTTTGTCGCTTTTTGTCGCTCGAAACCTACTGTAAAAGAAATTCTTTTACTCTTTAAACAACATGTTAGAAACGGGATTTTTCCCAAACGCGATGCTAAGTTGATATCAACTTACAATCGCAATTTCAAGAAAACCAAGAAATAACAATAATAAGTAAAAAATAATTACATGGGAATTTGTCGCTTTTTTGTCGCTCAAAACTTACCATAAAACAAATTTTGTTACTCATCAAACAAAGCCAGAAATGTAATTTCCCAAAATGCTGTTTTCCAACGCAATGTCAGGAAAACTAAGAAATAACAATAATAAATAAAAAATATTTACATGAGAAATTTGTCGCTTTTTGTCGCTCGAAACCTACCGTAAAAGAAATTCTTTTACTCTTTAAACAATATGCTAGAAAATGGAATTTTTCCCAACGCGATGCTAAGTTGATATCAACCTACAATCGCAATTTCAAGAAAACCAAGAAATAACAATAATAAGTAAAAAATAGTTACATGAGAATTTGTCGCTTTTTTGTCGCTCGAAACTTACCGTAAAAGAAATTTTGTTACTCTTTAAACAATATGCCAGAAATAGAATTTTTCGCAAAACGGGATCTGATGTGTCGTCAAGTTAGAATCGCAATGTCAAGAAAACCGAGAAATATCTAAATACACAAAAACTTTTTACATCGGAATTTGTCGCTAATTTGTCGCTCGAAACCAACCGTAAAAGAAATTTTGTTACTCTTTAAACAACATGCTAGAAATTGAATTTTTCGCTAGCGCGGGTCCAATATGTGGTCAAGTTAGGCGAGCCCCCCTCTCCCTTATAGCGTCCGGCTGTAAACAGTCTTGCTGGTTTTTCCAAAGCCTGCCCGAGGGTTAAATACCCGGCGGGTCTTGGCTATTTTTGCCTGGGACAGGTATTACCAAAGCTTTGCAAATGGAATTATACTCGTAGATACTTCGCCAATGGTTTTGGTATAACTAAAATTATTTATGGTCGTTGATGTTTAGTTACTGGTCTAAAATGTCCAATAATTGCAAATCGAGACTGCCATTGGAAACATTAAATAAAATTTGAAATTTCCAGATATCTCGAAGATTCTGGCATGCGATGAAGGATTCATTCGTTGGTTTTGTTTTGTTCTCCTTACGAAGTTCATTGTAAGAAGAGAAAGTTATGCAATCGTGCACCGGAAAACGTAGAATTTTCCGCAGAAACACTCTTATTTATAAAAGTTTATTAATTTCAAACATTACGTTGTGTACGTTGGATTTCCACATTTCCTGAATCATCCTGACGGTAAAGTATTGTATGAAGAAAGACAGGTATTAACCTTAATAAAAGAAGAAGAAGACGTTGTGTACAATGATGAAACGGAGATCCTGTAACTGGAAATCTGATACATCTACCGAGTATTATTTTCTGTGCGTACTTCACGAAGAGAACTTACCAAGTAAACTATCCAATTTAAAATGCGTAATATAAAGAAAGTTATGTAATTCCGTCACAAAAAACGGGAATTTTCGACACAAAAACTCGTTTTGTGTCCCTGATTCGGAAAAAGTGAACAAATCCTATTACAATATGTAGTAATTTACTTTCTCTAACATATCTTATACTGAGATTTCACGAGTTGCGGCCCTTAATACGTTTTTCACTTTCTTGAATACGTATGTATGTGTATACGGAGTATTATACGTAGAATACAGAAAATGATGCTGCGGAATATCAATTTCGAGATCTAAACGGAAATACAGGTTTTGGAGCTTCCTGATACCGAAAAGTGTTTTTTTTTAATACGCCCGTCCATCTATCTGTAAATTAGAAGAATAATATTAATAATAATAGTAATAATAACAACAACAAACATTTGTTCTATTAATCTGGAATTATTAATTTATTAATATATATTTACAACAGCAAGAAAAACTGTGTACATTTCTGGAGCATATTTGTTGTGATACTAAAACAAGGAAAGTGTATTATAAAATCTATCTGAATGTATACTTCATTTGGCAAGCTTATTTCACTTTTAAACAATTTACGAAGAATTCACTGTTCTTGTCAATACAATTTTCTTTCGACGCCAAACACGCAGGCGCGTGCCTTTCTCTGTAAACTCGTGGTCTCGACGGTCACAAGAGTTTTTGGGTTGGAAAATCGCCGATTTACACTGCCCCATCACAATAATTTGTCTTTACTAAGTACGTATTAATGCGAGAAAATAAAAATATCCGATATGTGTAACGCAGATATTTTGTTTTCATGTGCAACGTAGTCTTCAATTAGCTTTTGACTTCATTTCTGTAAAGCGATTTTTTAAAATTATACTTCGAATTTCTTGTTGTACTTTCTCAATTATGTAATGTGCTGAGGAATTGAATATTCCTGTCTTCTTTTTCTGAAGCAATCCTTTACAGGTCCATTGGAGCGTCTTAGAAATATTAGTGTATGAATGAATGCCGTAAAGGCACTTAGTGCCTGATCCGCTCCTTCCGTTTCGGCTAGAGGGAGGGTCATAGAATTCACCACCAGGTATACAGCTTGCCTCCCTCCGCCGGGAAAATCCCACTCCTTGTTGTTTAAAGAGTAAAAGAATTTCTTTTACAGTAGGTTTCGAGCGACAAAAAAGCGACAAATTCTCATGTAATTATTTTTTGCATATTATTGTTATTTCTCGGTTTTCTGGAGATTGTGAATCTAACTTGACCACATACTGGACCCGCGTTAGCGAAAAATTCAATTTCTAGCATATTGTTTAAAGAGTAACAAAACTTCTTTTACGGTAGGTTTCGAGCGACAAATTAGCGACAAATTCCGATGTAAAATGTTTTTGTGTATTTAGATTATTTCTCGGTTTTCTTGACATTGCGATTCTAACTTGAAGACACATCAGATCCCGTTTTGCGAAAAATTCTATTTCTGGCATATTGTTTAAAGAGTAACAAAATTTCTTTTACGTTATGTTTCGAGCGACAAAAAAGCGACAAATTCTCATGTAACTATTTTTTACTTATTATTGTTATTTCTTGGTTTTCTTGAAATTGCGATTGTAAGTTGATATCAACTTAGCATCGCGTTTTGGAAAACTTCCATTTCTAGCATATTGTTTAAAGAGTAAAAGAATTTCTTTTACGGTAGGTTTCGAGCGACAAATTAGCGACAAATTCCCATGTACATATTTTTTACTTATTATTGTTATTTCTTGGTCTTCCTGACATTGCGTTGAAAAACAGCGTTTTTGGGAAATTACATTTCTGGCTTTGTTTGAAGAGTAACAAAATTTGTTTTATGGTAAGTTTTGAGCGACAAAAAAGCGACAAATTCCCATGTAATTAATTTTTAATTTATCTGTGTAGTTTCTTGGTTTTCTTGTTTTTGCGATGCTAACTTGATATCAAGTTAGCAGCATTTGTTATAGCAGTGTCAAATGAAGAGCGACAAATTTTTGTTTGCGTAACAAATTAGCAACAAAAAAGCGACAAATTTGGAGATTAATTTCAAATTTTTTTGACAACTTTGCGATTGTAACTTTACGGAGCTCGGAGAGGGCTAAAGGAGGAAAGGCGGCGTTGGCCGCGCCGTGCAGTGCTTGCCTGGCCGCGCCACGGAGTGCAGTCGTACGATATAACAGGCGGCGGCGGCGGCGCGAGCGCGACGCACACGATGGCGCCGACGAGACCTGCACTGTGGCGCTTCTGTCGCTCTTTGATAATGCCCGGATTAACAATGGCGGCGGGGCGGTGAAGGCGGAGGGAAGGCGAGGGGAAGGGCGTGGATGGGTACGGCAATAGAGAGCGGAACGGAAAGGAGCGAAGTAGGGGGGGGGCAGGCGGTGAGGGACGGAGAATGGGAAGGATGGGGTAGAGACCCTGGATAAAGAGAGTAGCGCATTCCATTGTTACACCGATCCCGACATTTTATGTCCACTTGGCAGGAGAATTGGAAATGTATGTGGAGAACCATGACTCTATTCCAAATCAACGTTAATAATCTTGAACATCACCAATAGTTATCATTTCTATTCAACTTCTGAATTCTGCTTGATACCACTATCGGGTGATAGGATATTAAATGGCGGTGGTTGCGCTACTCTCTGTATCTAGGAACTGTAGGATGGGGAGGAACGGGGCGCGGCCTGTCGGGAAGGGGCGGGACACGGTGATACGTGGCGTGGCATGGCATGGCGTAGCATAGTGTGGCAGAGGAAGGAGAGGCGTGGTATAGAGTGGCATGCGTGGCGTGGCTTGGCGGGTTAAGGAGGGACGTGTTGTCGCGAAGGAGTGGCGTGATGTGGCGTGGTCTACATATTGTGGCGGGGCACGATTATGCGTGGCGAGGTGTGGTATGGTGTGGTGTGGTGTGTCGGGGGAAACAGGGGGCGGAGAGTGGCGTGGCGTGGCGTGGCGTGGTGGGGGGAGGAGTGGCGTAGCGTGGCGTGACGTGGCTTGATGGGGGAAAGGAGGGGCGTGGTGTGGCGGGGCGTGGCGTGGCGTGGCGAGACGGGCAGGGTGCTGTGGGGCGAGGAATGGCGGGGCGGCGCCGGACTGCGGTGCCCTCCCTTCGCATCCCGTGCAGTGCCTCCACCTTCCCCGATGACCTTTCCGCCCGTCCATCCGCCCGCCCTTCCGCCCACCCTTCCGCCCGCCCTTCCGCCCGCCCTTCTACCCGTCGAGCGTTTTCCTCCTTCTCGGGCGCCTCTTTGTGTAGGCGACCTAGCTTCACGCTCCGGTGCGTGTACGCTCTTGTCAGCTCCTTGCTCCATTATACTTTAGCTCTGCCATGGATCCGCGAAATAGGAAAGCGATGTTTCACCCTGATATTCTTTTCGAGAGGCAAACTGAAACGGCGATATAAAGATTCCAAATAGCTGTATATGAGGGTGATAATGATTTAACAGAAGTTAATGACAAAGGGAATGATAATTTACGATATTTAAGGATCACAGAAAGGATTATACTAATGCCAAATTTCTAATCGTAGATTAAACGTGAATTTTAATGTTCGTTTATAATGAAGAAATGAAACTACTGCTTTTATAAAACGAAACTGTTACCTAGCTCATTTTTGTAAACGAATTTTTAAATATCTTTATAAACAAATTGTCTGTTTTTAATTTTTCTCTCTATATACTGCAAGAGGGAAATAAGTGGTGCTAAAACAGCACGTTCTTTCTCGCCCGTACAATCAGCGAAATTTACGCGAAAAGTACTTAATTTTTTGAAAAATTGTACATGGACTTATTTCAGAATCTTTAAGGAATAGATTTCATTAAGGGAAATCTATCTATCTTTAATGTTTTAATAGTAGGAAGTACTTTTGCAATTTTCAAAGAATTAGGTTTTTCAACGAAAATGAGAACTACACCGTTCTGTTAAACGTCTTTCACACTATTCAACAACAAAATTTAATTGACAACTAAATTTTTGCTTGAAAAGTTGGAAAATGTCCGAGGGGCTTCGTGTTCAGTACCCCTCAAAATTAAAATATCGGTTTCAAATTTAAGGGGCCGTAACATCAGCAAGATCGATTTGAGAATATCAGTTTTGGTGAAAATTGGCTGAACGCTGTAGCCGCTAGCGTTGTTCACAGACTGATAGGCAGGCGGAGGGACAGACAGACGTTTTGTTGTCAATTGGGTTTTCGCTATCATGGACCTACAAAACATGAATTCTGCTTTCACTACGTGTTAGAGGATGTTTTTTCAAACTTGAGCAACTGGATTTATCCACTTTTTCGTTACCAGGGCCCAGCAATATGAGTTTTTCGCCGTTTGTTCGTGCAGCATTACGTAACTTTTTCTCTGCTCCGTTGCAAGAAAGTAAAAATGCATTGGAATCACCTCAACGGTACGATCTCGAATATTCGCCCGTAAAATCTACGTCGGCACGTCAGAGATGCCACGAGAATAATGGCTACTAGCTCGTATCAGTATGTAATGTGACCCCACCTACAATTCGTGGGGCATGTCTCAGATACCTACGTATTTTCCTGTTATGTAAAATAAAGTTTTCATTGTTGAATCGATCCGGACTACTATTCTATTTTAAAACAATGTTGACACAATAATGTGAAAACGAGGTGGAAAGAGGGAATGGCGAGGATCGGCTTCGAGCTGTGCAGCGTTTTTCCATTGTCATGTTAGACATGCCTTACGAGTTGTGGGTCCTCGCAGTGCTCAGAAACCTCCGACCGCAGAGAGCAATCATGGCTGGCATGTCACACAAGCCCTACGAGTGCCAAAAAACAATAAGGTACATAGCATATTCAAATTGCATCATTTAATTTCAAATCTGTTGTGACTTAAGAATAAACTAATAGTTTCCATTCTGTCCCCTCTTGCCTCTACATAACACAGGTAATTTAACTAGTTCGCTTCCTTTCGTATGAATTTGTCTCCACCAAGTGTACCTTTTTGAATCCTCCCATCAGGCTTTCACAAAGCTGCGTCGCCACACATCCCATCCCATTCCCCGACCAGCCTCCTGCCGCTCGTCATTTGTCGGGCGGCGGGCGCTCGTGTGCCGCTCAATAGAGGGCACCATTGTCGACGCGCGCGCTCCGCGCGGCGGGTAGAGGAACGACGTCTGGCGTGCGCGCGCGCGGGGTCGGTCGCTGCTGATTTGTAACCTCGACGGCGGCGGCGGCAGAGGCGGAGGCGTATTCGTGTTAATACGCTTAACGAACGGCTGCGTATCTGCGACTTTCCGAGCCAGTGGGCGCTTTGTAGGCGGCGGCGACGAGCGCGCTCTTGGGGCCAGGGGGCTTGTTTATTTCGAGGCCGCCCCCGCGAAATGGCAGGCGGGCGGAGAGGGTTTCCAAAGGAGCGATTAGAGGGCGAGGCCGGCACGTGTGTCGGCGCGCCGGCCCCGCCCCCCCCCCCGGCCCTGGCCGTTGTCCGTGGCTGCGGGTTCGAGTGGTGTCCCGAGATAATATTGTTCTCGTATTGGCGCCGCATAATGCCCGGTGCGGGCGCGGGGTGGGGGTGGGGGTGGGGGCGGAGGTCGGCGGAGCGCGATCGCGGAAATAAACGGTTTACGAGAAGCCCCGCGCGGGCGCGTGGGCGTCGTGACCGGGGGGGAGGAGGTGAGGGCTGACCCAGGGCCTTTTAACTCCCACACACCGGTGTGGACACCGTTACAGTGGCGCGCTGTCCTGCACCACCTTCTTACAGGAACAAACATATGAACTGCTGCCAATGATACTTGAAACGTTCGTGGCTGCTGCGTCGATTTGCGGGACGTAGTACGTAGGCGTGTATGCTTATAAAATTGGCTGAACGGTTTAGGCGCTAGCGCTGACCACAGACGGACAGACAGACAGACAGACAGACAGACAAACAGACGGACAGACGGACGGGCGTTTTGCCGTCAGTCGATTTTACAGTATCAAGAAGCAAAAATACATAGATTTTGACTACCTCGGTAGAGAATTTCCCCCCTAAATTTAGCAACAGGTTTTATCGAATTTTTTCTCACCAGACTCCAGCTATAAGATTTTCTGATCAAAATTAGCCGTTTTCCGGCGCACAATTACATAACTTTCTCTTTTTTCGAAGTATTCGTAGAGCGATAAAGTAAAAAGATACCGTCGATGTTCGTGCTTTTTTCTGCGGTTTCTTATATGTACATATACACTTATATATACATATACACGACGAAATCGCCCCTCCACGCAGTTCATCACCCCGCCACCAGAGACAACGCCATCCCTATTGTAAAACGACAGGGTTACTAACAGTTCCCTTTCCCGGCGCTAGTTGCGTAGAAGCGAGTGGCATGCTACGGTGCCAAGACGCGTGCCACAGCCACCAGTAGAAGCCACCGCCTTGACACCACAGAGCCACAACGTTCGCAAGGTTACTCCGCTTAGAGCTCGTTCACAACGACGACGTACAGAGTTCACATCAAGGTTACCTTCTGGTGTCGGTTTAACCCCTGCGCCCCTGCGTCATGCGTGGAAGGCGGATTTTGATGACCTACAATATCGCCAAAAATAATCAATAAAATGCTCTTAACATGTTTTAAAAATGACCTAAAATCGAAGAAAAAAACGTAAAAATGTGTTCAAAATCAGGATGAACAACTCAAGACGTTGGGTACGTTACTCATATAATCGAGGTTTCTTGTATTCGTTCAAGTGAATTCAGCTTTCAGACTTTTGGTTTGGATTGTCCTTTACCTGAAAATATAATAATAAATATTTAGTGATTTCGAAATCAGCTGAACCGACAATGGCGTTGATAGGCGTCACGGAACCTTAGATTAAATTCTCACAACGGTTGACATTACAATTTCTGAGCGAAGAAATTGAATAGGCTATTCAAGAGCTCTGTGGAAAACATTTGTTGCTTCTCGTAAGTATTATTTGCAGCAGGTACCATTACAATGGTATTAAAATTGATTAAATAAGCGAAAAATGCATTAAAAATGACGGAAAAGGTAACAAAATTACTTATTAGTCGAAAAAAGTGCAAAAAAATGCCATACAAAAATGGGTCATTTCCTTTTGTCATAACATAAAATTAATTTCTAACCTTAACGGCATTGTTCTAAAGAGAAAAGAAAAAATATTTCATTAAAATTTGCCTCCTAGTCATTAATTGATCAATACGATAACAATCCAATAAGGATAGCGTATGCAAGGTAACCCCGTTCACAGCTCCTTCACAACGAAGACGTAGAGACGGGGTGATACCCCCTGATGGCTGATAGCAATAGCAAGCCCCGTGCAACCGTGGCACACCATGAACTAATCAAAGCAACTGGTGTCGTGTAAAGAAAACGATCAGCATTTTTAACCCTTCGCACTCGTAGGGCATGTGTGACATGCCACCCATGAATGCACTCTGCGGTCGGAGGTTTCTAAGCACTGCGAGGTCCTACAACTCGTGAGGCATGTCTGAGATGACAATGGAAAATGTCGGCAAAGCTCGAAGCCCGGCATTCCCTCGTTTCAGGTTGTTCTCACATTGTTGCGTGAACATTGTTTAACAATAGCATAGTAGCCCGGATCTATTCAATGATAAAATCTTTATTTTACACACCAGGAAAATATGTGGGCATCGGTGACATGTCCTACAAGTTAATTAGGTATTTTGGTGTGCCATCTGAGACATGCCCAACGAGTTGTAGGACGTGTCACATTACATACTGATACGGGCTAGTAGCCATTATTCTCGTGGCATCTCTGACATGCCATACGAGCTGTAGGAGGTGTATTATGCTCGTTGCTGGCGAGTGCGAAGGGTAAAGTTTTCTATATTGTTAGAACACGCGAGGCCACGCACGGGTTAGAGCACGTTCGTATTGATGACGTAGGCAGGTGATATCAAGGTTACCTACTGATGACAGTAGTGTAGTGTGGTCAAGGTCGATGCCACGAGCGGGAGTCCGTGCCACAAGTGCCACAATGAAACCGCCTCTCCACGCCGTTCATAAACCTGCCGCAAGAGACAATGCCATCACTATTTTAAAACGGCGGGGTTACGAATAGTTTCCTCTCCCGACGCTAGTGTCGCAGAGAAGATCGTGGCATGGCACAGTACCGCGAGGCGTGCCACTGCCACCAATAGCAGGTCTTGACACCACTGCAGTAGGGTGTCTCGTATTACTCTGTCACGACACAAGCTTATCAGCACAACTAGTGTAGTGAAAATAAAGTCGTTTTCGCGTTCCATTTTCCTGGGCGATGGTGATCAGGATAGATTTCGACCCAAACCAGTTGAAAGGTCCCTTGTAAGTACTACGGATATATAATGAGAGGCTGTAGTGAGTCTCTTAAGCACTCAAAACTACATTCATTTCGATTACTTAAAAAATGTCCAAAACTAGTAGAGAATGCAGTTACTTGGCTGTGGTTTTTAAATAAAACACATTCAAATACTAGGTGAACATTTTTACTCTACTGGTTCAGTCACGGAGATGAGCTGGTGAAGTGTGGAAAAAATCCTTGTCCAATCTATTTCAAGAAACTATTGTTTAGAAATACATAATTTGAAAGACTATTAGTGTGCATGTTTGTATTGGGCATTTTGGGGTCGAATTAATCCAACTTTTATCTGCTAGCGATGTTCTTAGGCCTGGTCCCTGTTTTTATTTATTATCCACTATACCTAGCGTTCTTGGACTGCCCGAGCATTTTCTTTCATCGCTTAGAGACTGAGATGTTTGAATTAGAAAGATACATCTTAATGTTTGCCCCGGCCGGGAATCGAACCAGGAACTGCCACGCAGGAAGGACGCTGTTCATGATAACCCGAGAGACAAAACTAAAGTATTATTATTATTGCACTAAAAGTATTATTGTTTTGCTTTAAAAAAACTTGAATATAATAATGTGTGGTATAATTTTCTAAATCAGAAGAAGTTCCTGATTCCTCTACCAAATCAGAAGAAGTAGTTTTGATAATGACGCTCCTTTACTTCAAACAAGAAAAGAAGAAACTACTCTCGCAAAACTTCTCAAAGGACACAGACAGGTTACTCACACCTTTTCCAGAAAGAATCTCCATCACTTTGTACATCATGTAACATTCCAACATATCGTAAAAGATTGCGCAGTGTATTCAGAGGTACGTACGGCATATTCAATTCCAAATTGTTTTTCCAAATTACTAATGGAAACATCTCACATTTATGTCTTCAAATTTGTAATGGATATAAAATTATTTGATGAATTATAAAGTATTGTATAAATGGTCGGTAATGACTTTGAAGTTTATAGGACCAAACAAAAGAAAGCTTATTAAAGTGTGATATGCATTAAATATTTGTTCTTATTGTATTAATTCGGGAATAAAATTTATGTCCTGTTTGTGCGCAAGTACGCAGGTTTGGCTCTGCTTTACCGGATCGCTGATTTAGTACGAATTATTTTTTCGACGCGTTCGGAACATACGAGCGTTGCGGTAGCGCTCGTGTCGTATAAACTTTGGCCTTTGAACACCGGCCAACGCATTAGTATCGAGAAGAGAAATTGACCAAACTATTTAAGTGAAAGCTCGACACACAAATACCCGGCAAAGCGCATCAGCTGCATAGTAAATTAGGCAGGACATTCCGAAAGTAAAGTTCTTGCGCTGATATAGGCCGTGCGAGAAATGAAACAGTGCGAGCTGGACTGGCGCCATATTTCGGCGCGCGGGCACACACACTCACACACAGACAACGCATCGATGCTGCGCCTAAAATTACAGCGCACGGCAATACCCACGAAGCACGTACTTCGAAAATTAGCTACCCCCCCAATAATTCCGAAGCGAATAAATACTCGGCAGCGGTTCGCAGCAGCAAACCCCCAGAGTAAATCTTCCACTATCGAATGGCACTGCAGTACGTAACGGCGATAAAAATTGACAGGTTTATAACGGCGGCAGCTCCTACTCCATATAATCGAGTCAGCCGCCGCGGTACGAGCTACCCGCACGCTATCTGCCGCAGCGCAGCGCAGCGCGGTGAGTCGGCCGGGGTTTGAACCCGGGACGTGACGGTGGAGGAGAGGGAGCGGAGCGGAAACAGCGTGGAGAGGGGCGGGGGAATCCCCGGAGACGCGTTAGTCCTCCGGTGCGGGATTAGCGGGGCGGAGGGGGTGGAGCGAACGGGGACGCGGGGGGGGGTGAGGGAGGGAGGACGGTTGTGTGCGGTGAATGCGGACGAGGATCGAGAGGGCGGGGTGGGTTGCGGATGGGGACGGGGGTGGAGAAGGGGAGAGTGGAGGCGGGCGGACGGGCAGGTGGAGATGGAGCCGGTGTTGACATCGGTGGCGATGACAGTGGCAGTAGCAGTAGCAGTGTTGGCTGTGTTTTAGCAGTGGCAGTGGCAGTGGCAGTAGCACTGTGTTGGCTGTCTTAGCAGTGGCAGTGGCACTGACATTGACAGTGACAGTGGCAGTGGCAGAGTGTTGGCTGTCTTAGCTGTGGCAGTGGCAGTGGCAGTGGCTGTCTTAGCTGTGGCAGTGACAGTGGCAGTGGCTGTGTCTTAGCTGTGTCAGTGGCAATGCCGATGGCAAGGGCGGTGGCAGTTGCAGGTACAGTGGAAGCTGCAATGGGAGTAGCCAAAGCAGTGGCAGTGGCAGAGTGTTGGCTGTGTCTTAGCTGTGTCAGTGCTAGTGGCGGTGGCGGTGGCTGTGGCAGTTGCAGATGCAGTGGGAGTTGCAATGGTATTAGCTGTAGCAATGGCAGTGGGAGTGGCAATGGCGGTGTGTTGGCTGAGATGGTGGCAGTGGCGGGGTCAGTGACGCTGCCAGCGGCGGTGACTGAATGGGGGTGGCGTTGGCAGTGCCAGAGAGCAGGAGCTGAGCGGGGAGTGGTGTTGCGGTGGCAGTGTCAGACTCGGACAACGGCGGAGGCAGGGGATTAGGACGGGGTGCGACGCAAGTGAAGATCGAGGTGGCGACGGCGTTGGTGGCGGGGGCGGCAGGGCGGGACTGGCACGCAGTCGGGCCTCGTCCAAGGCCGCAAGTTTGTTCGTTTGGCGCCGGGCGGGGGCGGGGGCGGGTGGACGAGATGAGGGGCCCGGCTGTACTCACGTCCTCGGCCCCGCCTAATGGCCCTTGTTCTCCGACGTGCCTTGCACACGCGGCGCCCGCCCGGAGCGCCCCGGAGGCGCCCGGAGCGCTCCGCGTCTCGAACCGGCGGCCTCCGGTCGTCCCACGACGCCCCGCTCCCGGGGCTGGATGGGGCGGCGCAGGCAGCGCGCGGGGACGAGATCTGGGACACAGGAAACGGAAATCGAACTAGAACCAGACCGACTGGTGAATATCCATTTTGGAAGAAATCGTACGTATGGTTTAGGCGCTAGCAGTGTTCACAGACGGACGGACGGACGGACGGACAGACGGACGTTTTCCTTTCAATCGGTTTTTCGGTATCAAGGACCCAAAAATCTAGGTTTCTGGCTACAACACGTGTTAGGGGATTTTTTTTCTTAATTTAGCAACTGGTTTTATCCACTTTTTCGCTATCACCGCCCGACAACGAATTTTATCTGGCGAAAATTGGCCATTTTTTCGCGCAGCATTACATAACTTTCCCTATACTACGTATATCACTCTGTGTTTACGTATGTATACGGGAAAGTACGAATAGACTCGGGCGACGGAATTGAATATCTAGTGGTGCTAAAACAAACACGTACAATCTTCCCCGTAGTTTGACGCAAAATTACGCGAAAAGTACTTGGATTTACAAAAAATTCTACATGACCTTATTTCAAAATCTATCTTTAAGGAATAGATTTTATTAAGAAAAAATCTCTATCGTCATTAGTAGTTGTAAGAAGATGGCAATAAAATTTTGAATTTTCACCATTTTCGTAAAATCAGTTTTCAAAGAAAATGAATCCTGCGAGAATCTTTCAAACTTCCTTCACATTATGCAACAACAAAATTTAATCAAACACGATGGAGACTTTTTGAAAATTTTGAAAATGTCGTAGGGGCTTCATGTGAAATACCCTACAGAATTAAAATATCGGCTTTAAATTCAAGGGGCCGTGACTTCAAGCAGATCGATTGAGGAATATCAATTTTGGAGAAAATCGCCTGAACTATTTGGCCGCTAGCGTTGTTCACAGACGGACCGAGGGCCAAAATGACAAACGTTTTGCGGTAATTCAATTTTTCCGTATCAAGAACCCATTAAACATAAATTCTGGATGTATCACATGTTAGATTTTTTTTCTAATTTTATCCACTGGATTTATCCACTTTTTCGTTACCAGTACCCTGAAATAAGTCTTTTTTGCCGAAAATTCTCGGTTTTTTGGTGCAACGTTGCATAACTTTCTAGTCCGTTGCGAGAATGGTATACCATCAATACCATCATTAAAAATATACCATCAATGCCACAAGAATTACTGCTCCCGAAAACAATAACTATAATTTCTAAAAATTTAGATGTTAGCAATTGTGAATGATTATGTTTTAAATAATAGGAGTATTTGTTTGTGAAGCACTTAGGCAGATATTGTCTTCGAAACATGTACAAACGCCTATGTACTCGGGCTGCTCTCAATTGAAATCGTTAAAAACCTGCCACCGTCGGGAATGGAACCCTAGGATCTCTCGGTCAGGGGCCTTGTAGTCACATCAGTCGATGCCCTGAGCTACCCCGCCAGACGTGTTCGAGTGGGCGGGCGAGCGTGCGTATGGATGGGCGGGCTGGCTAACATGTACATTCTTAGAAATTTTAGTTATTGTTTTCGGGAGCAGAAATTCTTCTGGCAATTATTTTACTTTCTCGCTACGGAGTAGAAAGCGTTCTCACGCTTAAGAAGAAACTTTTTAAGAAGAGAAAGTTATGTAATGCTGCGCGAAAAACCTATTTCGGTACAGAGGCCTTGTATCACATCAGTCGATGCCCTGAGCTACCGCGCCAGACGTGTTCGAGTGGGCGGGCAGGCGCGCGGGCGGGCGTGCGACTAACAACGCCCCCGGGAGCGGGCACCCGCCACCCGCCATCTGTCTCGCAGGGGCTGCGAGCGCGCGCGGGCAAGAGGAGGTGGGGGGCGCGGGGGGCGGGTGGGTTCGTGGGAGGGGCGCGGGGGAGGGGCGCGCGGCGAGGGCGCAGGGCACGGGCGCAAGGCCGTGGCGCGGGGGGGAGGGGCGGGGCGGGGGCGCGGGTCTGGGGCGGGTGCGCGGGCGGGGGCGCGAGGGGCGGGGCGGGTGCGCGGGGCGGGGGCATGGCAGGCGTCGTCGTAGGCGTCGCAGGCGCTCAGCCCCGATTTGAGGCGTAATCGCGTTTCGCGCCTCGGTCTGCGCCGCCCGTCGCGCCGCGCCGCACCGTGCCTCGTAGACGCATGACACGCGCCGGCACACGGCGCTTCTAATTGAAGGCAACTGCTGAACTGCTCTGGCTGTTATGATTATGAGAAGAGATGGTGACTGTTTAGGAGACGGTTCATTTGCTACTACTACATCGTGTGAATTAATAACAAAAATGTTCAATATTATTATTATTATTAATATTATTACAGCTATAACACCCCTATCCAGGGCAAAAGCCTCCCACTCTCTGGTGGGGTAGCTCACAAATAAGAACTTACCAGGTGAGCTAAAACCTAGCGAAGTTGAGTCGTTTTTCCTATAAATCATGTACAATTTTGTTATGTAGATATATAGTCCACTGGTTCTTAACAAAACCTGTGATTGTTCTATAGCACTATTTTCACAGCTAAACAATAGTTTTGTTAGACATATCACGTTTTACACTCACTTATCTTAAAATGTATTATTCACACTTCTATTTACAAACTTGTACTTTCTATAACTTCTTTAGTCAGTTCTTTCCACTTTTTCCTGTCTCTAGCTCTGCGGTCCCATTAATTACCTATTTCGCTAACACATTCGTCTTGCCACCTCTTTCTTTGTCTTCAGTCCCCATCCTACTCTTGGGTCCCACTAAGTGACTGCTTGTGTCCATCTTTCCGGGTCGGCTAAATATGTCCTCCCCATTTCCATTTTAATCTTTGTGCCTCTTGTGCTGCATCTTTTAATTTTCTACTTTCTGCCTTCGTAATGATCGTGTTCACACAGGGCAATCTCACCAGATAAGCCTTCTGGACTTCCCCGAGCGCCCCCGCTGCCTGCAGATGTTCAATATACATCTTCAAAAATTCGCTGCAATAGTATTTAAACTTGCTCATAAATAACGTTAGTGTGTATACAAATTAAGTATGCTTTAATAGCACAATATTTTTATGAAGACGTATTTGATATATCTTCTTGAATACTCGTGTTCATTGCGTATTTCTATCAAAAGAAAATTGTTTTAAAATATTTTTAATCTGTGTAATAAAATCGTCTTTTTATCATTCAATGAGTGTATTATTGAATCAAGAATTTTTAATATACAGGAGTTAAATTAAAATATTAATGTTTGTTACACTAACTTCTGCGTTTGAAAAACTACTGTATTAATTGGTTTTGAATGTCTTGTAAGAAAAATCCTACTTAAAATTTCGTTGATGAATGAAAATCTCTTGATGAATGTAAATAGCAGACATTATTTCTGATAAATTTCTACTGTACTATGTATTCCTGATTTAGGTCCTTCCACCTTTTAGTACATGCGCTCTTCTTTGACTACGACTATTCTCTCCAGATGCTAGCATCATAATACTGATTTCCCATCCAGTGCGTCGATGTGGTTCGTGTGCTCACAGCGCTTGGTGAATTGAATTAAGTCAGCTTGGCTACATAAAGGTTCTCTTTACTATTATAGAACGTGAAATTAGAGGTACAGGAACATGACAGAGTGAATTATAATGTTTTAATTCTGTAGACAGTCAATATTTATTGAAAATCATTTAGATGTTAATGTTTTTATATCACAATTTATTTGGTGAACTATTGCTCCCCTGAATATGATTATGTGTATGAATTTCTCTTCGGTATATTTACCGGTAATTTCTGCATTCAATTAGAAGATCAAAACACGAAGAAGTAACATTGATAAAAATGTTCATTCATAATTGATGATATAAATGTAAATGAAATCTGAAGTTTGGCTCTATCTTACCGTTTTAAGAACACTGTAGCTGAAAATCAAAAGCCGGAATTCTTCATTAACTTCTTTCTCCAAAAATACGTCAAGAGTTAGTCAGATTTCATTACTATATTTAGGCGGACACTGATTTTAATTAATTCCCATTCATGTTATCTCTCCATTTTTCCTTCGCATTATCTTTGACGCGGATTAATGCTAACTAATACGAGACCGAATGGGAGTAATGAATCGTGGAATCTTCGCCCAGAAAAATGTCTCCGTTCTCCTCCTCGGGGACTCCGTTCATTAACCGCCTTTATCTGCCGATATGCGGAAAGACCCTCTCACACCCCCAACCTCTCGTCCACAGGCCCTTAAACCGCTCCCGTCGGTTATCGTCGCGTTAGAGGGCCTTTTAATACCCTTGCGACAAGGGTTATATTTTAAAATATCTCCGTATTGGTCCCGCTGACAAGATCCCGCTTGTCTGGAGTTCGTCCTGATCGGCGCGGGCTCTCTCCGCAACCGCGCCGCGTGTTTTTAAAAGGGTTTGGAAGTTCCGTGCTGATGAACATAATGAGTGGCATTTGTCTCCGCGGCGACGACCGTGGCGCCCTCCCCTCCCCACATGTTCTCCTCGCCCTTGGGCTCGCGTGTGAGGGCCTGCGGGTGGCGGGGAGGGGCGGGGTCTCCGCACGCGATCCTGGGGCCCGCGGCGCAGGTGGTGATGGTTGGAGGGGGATATGACGCCCACGGGTGATGGAGGACGGGCGATGATGGCCGTTATTCGTCCTGTAGTTGTGACGACGGTGGGTGAGGGCAGTGTGGCGGAGACGGTGCGGTGGAAGGGCAGTGTGGAAGTAAAGGGTGCCGGTGACAATTGAGATATATTTGGGTTTTTATTTCTTGGCGCGTGGGGGCGTGTCTTCACGATGGAATGTCTCGCGGGGTTTCGCGTCGTTCTCAGTCGTGCCGCTGGGAGTAGCATTATCGCGACTGTATCGAACAGTCCGGACGATCATACGGCTCCTAGCGGCACGACCGAGGACGACGCAAAATACCGTGAGATATTCCATCCTAAAGGCAAGTCTCCACGTGCAAAGAAATAAAAACCCAAATATAACTTAAGTTGTAGTGGAGGTGCCGACTGTGCTGATGGAAGTAAATGTAAAATCATTAGAGATGAGCTGAGCTTTAAGGAGAAGAAAGCGAAGGAATGCCAGTTATTTGTGCCACGTGCAGAACAACGGTCGGAGAATATAGGCGATTGCCAAACTATTATAGAGAAAATGCTAGTAGATAACTCTGACATTTCGTCTAGTAGTGTGCTTTCTCAAGTACTCGTATATTCTATACCAAAGTATTGCCAAAGACTTGAATGACAGTGATGTTGGAGATGTCTTTTATCTATTTATCTGTTTTAATAGAATATTGTAGCATTTACAAAAAGAGGCGGACTGCTGAGATAATGATCACCAAAAGACAGCGTTCGCGGAAAGTTTGGGTCGCAGAGGCAGTTGCGGGCGACATCGGCCCAGCGGGGCGCTTTCTGGTGGTGGGTGGCCCAGCGGCGACAGCGACGGCAGCGGCGAGGCGGCGACGTCGGCGTTTTTGTAGCCGCTGGGGGCGGAGGGCGGGCGCTGGCCGGTGCCCGTTATGATCGCTCTCATTACTCAAGCAGATTGCGGCCCGCGCCCCCCGCTTTGCATAATCAATAGCCGTAATTAGAGGAGGCCGTCGGCCCCGCGAACAGCCCGCTAAGTGGTCGAGGCGGCGTAGTCTCGCCGCCCGCCCCCGCCCGTGCCCGCCCACCCGCCCGCCCGCCCGCCCGCCCGCCCGCCCGCCCGCCCGCGCGTCCCCGTCCACCCCCGCCCAGCCCCGGCCCGCTCCCACCTTAACGCCCGCCCGCCCCCGCCCCCGCCCGCCCGCCCGCCCGACCACCCATCCGCCCGCCCGCCCGCCCAAACGCCCAACCGCCCAAGCGCCCGACCGCCTATCCGCCCGACCACCCATCTGCCCGACCGCCCATTCGCCCGACCGCCCAAACGCCCGACCGCCCATCCGCCCGACCGCCATGTCTCTGGGTGCCAACCCGGACGCCAACATCTTCTTTGCCCACCCACCCCATCGTTGAGACGCCAGTCGCCTAGTAGAACTCTCGCCAAGTCGCCGCCATGCCTGATTGTCCACTCTGTTGTATTTTTATTCGCCCATCCTTCTCGCCTATTCACCCACCACCGCCCGCCCACCTGCCAATCCCCCCTCCCCCGCTTATCCACCCCGTCTTCCCCTCGCCAGCTCGCACCCTTTCCCAATCTCCTTTGCATCACCCCAAACACTCACTCATTCTCTCTTCCCCACCAACCCATTTCTTCGTCCATCGTCCCACTCCGTCTCTTCCTCCCACTTTACTCACCCGCCGTTCCCTCTTCCACTCAAACCCCATACCCCTACACCCAATTTCGCACTCATTCATTCACTCGCCCATTCTCCTCCCGGCTATTCCACCACAATCACTCGCTCGCGGCTCACTGCCCTTATCAAAGCAACCGGGAATTTCATCTCGAGCCGCAGTCGCTTTATCGCGGCCTTCGTTTAACCTTTCCATTGTTGTAATTGCTTAATAGAAAAGAATGGCAATGCGTGCTGCCGCCCCGGCGCCGCGCCCCGCCGTCGCGCCTGCCCTCTGGCGGCTTCCGTGGCGCGAGCAATTTAACTACTGTCTTGAACGCGCCGCGTGGCGACAAATTTATTTCCAGTCCTCCACCTTTTACGCCGCTTGTAATTGATACGGCGGGTGGCTGTTTTCAAAGCGGACTTATCTTGTACCGCAGTACCAACGATACTAGGCGACGCAGTGCTTCGTGTTTTGATATCGCCGGTTGATTCGCGAAATAAAATATGGGCCTGGAACTCTGCATACGCGTGCGTGCGAGTTGCAGCGCTGTTTATAGATTAAAAGCCGTGTGTTCGGGTAAAAACTCTGTTAGCAGTGATGATGGCGCTTCTGATGAAAGCGGGCAGTAATTCTTATTCGCGTGTCTGTAGGCGGTTGGAATGACGTCGTCGAAGAGAAAGAAAAAGCGCCCCTTTTTTCCCTCAAAGCCGAGGTGAAATGCGTTGATTCCTAACCACTACGAGTGCTAAGTGGAAGTAGATATTTCCATTACAACCCTCCCTTGCTTGTGTCGATTGTGTTAGATTCGATTTACCAATCTGTCACCGGGCGGCGCGCCTGGCGGCATTTAAAAGCCCCGGGAAATAGACAAAACACGTCAAAGAAACAGCGGGTATCGCTTTTCATTTCCGTCGACGGCTGTGGAAATGGATATGCGAGCAAACAATTGCCGCCGCTGTCGATGCCGTGGCGTGGGGCGCGGGGGCGGCGACAGAGTGGTGCGAGGGCGGTGGACGGTGGGGCGAGGGGGTGGCAGGAGGCGGCGCAAGGAGCGGCATGAGGGATGACGCAGGGTTGGCGCGAGGGGTGGAAGCGAGGGTCCCGGGAGGTGGTGAGGAGCCCAGGAGGATCGCACAGGGGTGGAAATGGTAGCCGCGGGAGGAGCTGTCATATGGAAACGGTAGCGTGCAGAGGGGCAGTGCGGGGGGCGGTCTGGAGGCGGCGCGGTGGCGGCGGGGGTGCGGGGAGGGAGGGATCGGCGCGGGGACGGCGCGGGGGACGACAGTGGGTGACGCGGGGGCGGCGCGGGAGCGGCGCGGGGGCGGCGTTGGGGCGGTGCGGGGGTGGCGCGGGGGCGGCGTGGGGGCGGCGCGGGGTGGCGCGGAGGCGACGCGGTGGCGGCGCGGGGGCGGCGCGGGGGCGGCGCGGGGGCGGCGCGGGGGCGGCGCGGGGGCGGCGCGGGGGCGGCGCGGGGGCGGTTCGACGGCGGTGTGGGGGAGGGTTGCGGAGAGTTGCGCTGGCAGGCAGCACGAAGCGGGACGGTTGCAACGCCGGGCGCGAGTCGGCGAGACAAGCATCTCCTACTAGCGGTATTCTCAGCTCTGTTTTTCCCGACCCTTTCCTTTCCCCTTGTCTCGTGGGCCCCCACCCTTTTTTTGTCTTTTTCAGTCAACCCCCCTCCCTCACCCCCGCCCCCACCGACTCGCGGAAACACCGCAAAGCACTCTGGGACGGCGGCCCGGGAGGCTGGGCGCGAACGCGCCGCTTGTCAAGTTACCGTAACGTTTTGTTTTAAACGTCGCGACGCCCTCCGCGCCGCCGCCGCCGCCGCCGCCGCCGCGGGTTCGCGACATATCCGGCGCCCCCCGGCGCGGCGCCGCCTTCCCCATTCTGCGGGCGACAGTGACGCACTTGATGGCATCAATTAGAACACCGCCCCTCGCACCGACCTCCCCTCCTCCAAGTGCCCCCCTTCTGCCTCGCTCGGAGCTGCGGAAGACTTTCCTAGCTCGCTCTGAACTATGTTCGCCCACTGTGGCTCTGTCGCGTGACTGGAGTTTCCCAGAGTCCTGGTTGGAAAGTCAAAATAACCGTATCCCGTTTTTTTTGTGCTGTTTGAGCAGACTTTTGAAGTACAGAATTCTTCGTAAACAAAATACATATTGAAATTTCTGAAGATGCGAATCTTTTGAAAAAATCCCAAAGGTCGCCATTGCTTTTCCGAGATTTTAGTCTAGAGAAATACAGAAATTCAATTTGAGCACCAGCACATTGAGAATAAACGTTTTATTAACTTCGCGGTGTAATCTTAACCCTTTCGCTAGTGCATATAAAAATTTTACTGTTTAAAGTTTTTGGTATTCTTGTCAAGGCATACACAGCTCAAGTTACAAAATTCTAGGAGATATTACGTGTTCTCTTTTATGAACTTTTTTTAATGTGTTAGTCTTCCTTGATGTTCTTCACTTAAGTATCGAGTATGACAAGCACTCTTAAAAAGACTTTGAAGCTGTTGTTTATAACAGATTTATTTAAGATTAGTTACAATACATTTCTTCATATCGAATGAGATATAACAAATGTTTTGTCTCTTTCGCATTGATTAAAATCTGTCCCTCTTCTCTCCGGATTAGCTATCTAAAACATGCTCTAATTTCAACAAAAAAGTATTTGAGTTATCATTTATCCTTTCATTTGTTGTGATCCCTGCAATTTATATACTTTTCTGTAGAAAAGAAATGTTTTTCTTATTACAATAACCTAATTTCCCATTTAATACCCGCATAAACGGTTTATCTGCACATGGTATTTTGATATAAGCTATTTATTTTTAAAAATGAAGACCGCAAATTCAGCTTTATTTGTTAATACCTTAATACATCTCCGTATTTGAAACGCTAAGGATTTTCCTTTAGAAAGAAATTTGAACTTTCTATTCAACCAAATGCGATGTTTGCTTTAAACAAAATGTAGTGAGTACCAGACGTATTATAACTTGCTATTATTAACCTGTTGAATACAACAATAAGTCAGTTTTAATAATATCTTAAAATTAATAGAATGAACGCCTCCCTGCCGCAAGTCATTTTCAAGACCAACTACATGTATTTGTTCTTTGTCGTTTCGTTGTGTCGGATGCAATCTATTTGCCAATTGCAGTCGTCACGTGATTGAACGCTTATTTAATTATCATAGAGAAGATAGCAATTTTTTTAAAGTTCGAAAATTGAGTGTTTTAAATGCAAATGTTAGTGAGTTCATGTAAAAGCAATGCCCAACAATCATCTGGTATATTGTGTATCTTACCAAAAATGTCCAGTGATTACAATTACGTTTTTGAGTTACGGTGGATTGAAGGATTTCCTGCTATGATCCACCACAAGCATAAATGTATTAGATCGTGTATAAAAAATGTCGACTACATTTTCATAAACGTATTTACCCCTGTTTTAACAGTGAATAGTGATAGTATTGTTCTAGTCTTGGAGAAGAGGTACAGACAACATGAAACAATATTTTTAGGTTTTCGATTCTCGATGAAGCTTACATTTATTTTTTTCTGTTGTTACATTTCTAATCTTACTTTTGTGTGTTGTAGTCGCTAGAGTTCAGCAAATTATTTTAAATTCATGACACCCTCGCAAATTCTTGCCCATACATGACTATTTCACGCATTCTCTGCTTTCTCCAAACCCCACCACCTCTTAACTATTGTTTCTCCGGGCTCCAACACACGGTCCCCTCCTTCTCGCAATGTATATCCGCCCTTAAATCTCTGTCTGGGCTATAATACCAGATACTCAGCGCACTATTCGTTCACATGCCGCCCTCAACCGCGCTGCTAGTCCCCGCCGTTGCCGCCTTTTCTCGTCGGGTGGTCCCCAAGATCAGAGTCGACCGCCGCCCCCCCCCCTCTGACGTAGCCACTGCCTCTCGCTTTTCAGTCGCCAGCCCAGATTAATGTGGAGGTTAACCATTGTAAGTCACCCTCGGAGCACTTTATTCAATATCTGTGGGTGTGACTGCGCGCTGTGGGGCGGGGGGTACAGTAAATACAAGGGGGTTGCGGCGACATCATTTTTAACCCTTTCCCGGAAACGGTTTTTGTACTTTGCCGCGGGAAAGTTTTGTGAGGTTGAAGGAATATTTTAGGGTAAAAAGTGGTGGCTTGTCGTGCTTGCCCTCCGTTCGGTCCATTACAAGAGGGGGTTTGGGCGTGGGCGGTAATTTATTCGACAGACTTAGAATAAAGCGCTAAGTCCTACCATTCTTTGGAAGCTCCCTTGGCAATGCAGAAACCACATCGTCACGGCCAGATCTTTTCGCGACCCTTCGTTATGGAATCAGCCCTTGCTAAGTATCTTTTTTTTCTCCTGTTTTTATTTTATCGAGTAAAATGCATTTTCCATATCTTCTATATTACAGTAATTTTTTCATTCAATAATAATTAATAATTTGTGGGTTCTTCCGCGTATCCTCGTTTCAGGTAAGATCGTATCTCGTTGAAACTGTAGGAATTCGCAGCCTAAAACAACAAGGGCATTTCTCTCCATTTCTACATTTCTGGGCAGATTTTTCAATTGATTTTTTAAAAAATATTTTCAAGTGATATATTTTACTAGAGAATAAATAAACTATATTACAAAAGGAATTAAATAATGAATTATTGTGAATAATATTGTAATCAATTAATCTTTCTTTCTTTCTTATAATTTTTGGAATGTTGTTACTTATGTATACAATTCTAGTGGTCGCTAATTTCCTTGACTCGAAAGGAACCTAAAATAAATAAAAGTTAAAGTAGCCTTAATTGTCAATTTTAAAAGGGTGCAATAAGGAATTAAAAAGATTTACGGAAATAAAATGTTTTATCTCGTATGGCTAAGGGGGCTCTGAAAATATTCAGGTGGCTCACCGCCGCACTCCCTCGTCTGCATACGCCTTCGGTTCAAACAATTTTCTTCACTCTCTGACATGATTCCATTATAGATCGTAGCCCTTTGGATATTATCCAAAGTGTCCATAACATAGATATTGCATTATGTTGGACTATTCTGCAAATTATTCGAAATTTAGATTTCTCCTGCATGGCATTGTAATAATGAACCTCATGTCATATATCATTGAACATTGTTGTGTGTGATAGGTGAAACAACAAAACGTAGTTTCTGTATTACCATTTTTTCGACATCGTTAAGTATTTAGTAAGATATAAGTTAATCATCCAGCTGGCCGAATAGACGAATTCCCAACGAAAGAACGATCAAGCTAATGGACGTCGTCTGAACCACGTTAAAGTCCGGCGACTTTTCAACCGGCCGCATCCTGCTTGGATTGCTACTAAGGACATTTCGCCTTTCCTTTCTCCAATTCTCTCCTTCCAACTCTTTCTACACCGCGCCCCCCCTCCCACCCCTTCCACTCTCTCCCCCAACCCTTCGCCGCACGTCACCTCTCCCTTCTTATATCATCAAGACTCTGCTGAATTCGAACTTTGTCATTAACGAAAAGTTCCCATCAGCCAGTCCTCCTGCTCGCTTCTGCCTCAACTACCGTCAACTGTCCCCGTCGTCAGGCCGAAGTTCGGCGATGCGCCGCTCGCCGCGCTGCCGAGGCAGTTGGGTCGCGAGGAGCGGCCGGGCTCGCGGAGTGGGCGCTGTTCTCATCAAGAGTAAAGGGTTATTATATTAATTAGTTCTCATTTGGGGCTCATTCGCTAAAGGCGTTTGGGGCTCTCGTTAGCGCAGCTTAGGTGAGTGAAAGCAGCGAGGTCGCAGCCTTTTCGGTCTCGGCCCTTTCGGGAATTGAAAGACCGCGACTGGCTGCCAATTTCTCTCGTGAATCGAACCTCGGATGTGACGTGCTCTTGGCAAACCATACACTTATATACGGTAAATTCCAAGATTCAAAAGCATCGTATTCCTTTAAATTTAGCATTTAACGTTGTATGGATCCTGAGAGTATACAAATATGTTAAATTGTGTTAAAAATCGCATTTGAAAGACTATGTTGCTGTATAGAAGACATCTGAATGTGAAACTGAATGTCGTTTATAGTACCTTATACATCCACAAAATCTTAATTGAATTCAGTATTTGATCTGAATGAAAATAATATGAGGTGGGTTTATAATGAATCACTTAAACGATAATTTGAAATGAGCAAAGAATTTCGACAGGGCGGGCTTTGAAATCCGCTTTATATATATAAACAGTATGTTGGTATGTATATAAGAGCAAAACTCCAACACCGTTGGACCGATCTCCATGAAAGTTGGCACTTCTACGTATTTTTTCACCGAGAAGGTTTATGTGTTTTTAATTCTGTTGTAACTCCACTACATGGCGCTACATATTCACTATATATCCACTACATATTCACGTCAAATGCAACCTGGAACACGCTCGGCAGCATTTTAAATCTATATCGTTAAATAACTCCTAAACGAGGTGTTCTAGGGCCTTAAAAACTAAAACAAATTTTTTAAATTTTAAGGCCGTTTAAGAAACGTTTCTCACACCGTAATCTACAGAATGAACTCTTCCTGAACATTATATTACATTTTTTTCTGGTCCGGCCCTTCCCGATATTACCTCACCTGCTCAGAGACGTGCAGAATCTGCATGTGGCGTCATAAAAGTCGCCTTATAGGAAATTAGGCGTGCATTTCAGTGTGTCGAAATGCACATAGGAAATAGTTGCGGGCGCGTGCTGACGGGACGCGTCGCAAGACAAGGCTATATTTGGGAGACGTGGAAACAGCCGGACGTGCGCTGCCATGGGGGCAAGTTGGTGAACCCCGTGCGCTGCCATGGAGGCAAGTTTGGGAACCCCGTGGAGATTCTGGCCGGCAGGCTGGACGAAGGTATAAAAGACGACTCGGACGGAAACACTTTCTTCTTCTGTTCTGGGGCTCGTCCGTAGGATCATCTGGGAAGTGCGGTTCAAGGCACGCCGATGTGCTGGCTACGGAGGCAAGGGGAGGAAGCCGGCGCGCATGCGTCGTGAGGTTAGGCAAGCGGTCGTGGTGACCAGTAAAAAGTTTCCTTCTAGTAACGGTCGGTAAGAAAACCATTGTAAATTTGTAAATAGCAATTTCAGGTGTCTGTGCACATTAAGAATAAATATTCAAATTTTACAACCGTTCACGTCTGTGTTTTTCTGTTATGGCCCCGGCCATGATGCCACACAAGTAAATGTGAATGAGAGGGACAGAGAGCCACAGAGAGAGACAGACAGGAACAGGGTGAGGGAGGGAGAGACCGAGAAACGGAGATGGTAGGGGAAAGGGAGATGAAGGGCAGAACAACGTCTGCCGGGTTTTCCTAGTTTAAAATAAAGAGTAAAATAACTTTTAGAAACTAGTGTCAATAATGCAGAAGGATGGGCATTATATTTGGGGATGTAATTGTTGCGGGTGATAATGTCATGTATTTTTCAGAGAAAATATTATCGGATATTTGACGTTTTGGATGATTGACGTCCCACTGTCAATCGAATCAAACATTTTTATTCATTCTATGAGCAACTGTTGACAGCGTAGTTATCATTACTAAATCTTATTCGATTGTAGTTCAATTTCTGGCTCCCAGGCAGCAAAACTGATGACTGTGGTCATCTACGTGGAAAATAATTGAAACGTCACTAACTTTGAAAGTTTGCTAGATTAAATTATTCTAGAGAATTTCTTGGCGATTTTTGGTATAAGCAAATTCTGAAATAAAAATCTGAGAGTAACAATCTGAGAGAAAAACTGATGATATAAACATACACTCAGTTATGTAAAAAGTATATAGTTTTGAAAAAAAAAGAAGTGAGTTGTATAATTCTTTTGTAATACAGTTTCCATTCGTAATTTTGTTTATAAAACAATTTTCGTTCGTTAAAAAGTGATTTTTTTATCTTCCCAGCATAAGGTACGCAATTATGAACTCGTCCCTGCCCATATCCCTCAATTGTGGGTGCGATGTTAAGCTTCGCATTGTTCTGATAATGGACGCACATGTAACATATTATGACTCATAAGAAAGGCCCTCCGCTGCTTCATTATTTGCTCATTTTCCTGGTGGAGAAATTCGCTGGGGCTTGCCGCCAATTTTGCTGAAACCGGTGGAAAGCACTTTTCCTCGCTTCGATCCCTTAATCCGCACGTGGCCGCGAGGAGATCGGATTGCCCGAATGGGCCGCGCGCTGGATTCAATCTGGAGGCGCTGGCGCCATCTGGAGGATTTGCTGCGTCATCGTGCGTTTCGCGTTCGCCGGGCGGGGCGGGGACGGGAGGGGCGGGGCGGGGTGGAGGCCGTAGGTTCACGCGGGAACGCTAACAAGGGCGCTCCTGGTGGGCGGAGTGCGTGTTTGCGTGCGTAAATGGGCATATTACGTGTTTGAGGTGTGTGGGGATGAGGGTTGTGGAGATATGAGAGTATGGAGTGGGGATGTGGGAGTGTGGGGTGGGGATGTGGGAGTTTGGGGTGGGAATGTGGGGTGGGGATGTGGGGTGTAGAGTGGGGATGTGGGGTGTGGGGTGGGGATGTGGGAGTGTGGGTTGGGGATGTGGGAATGTGGGTGGGGATGTGGGAGTGTGGGGTTGGGATGCGGGGTGTGGGGTTTAGATGCGGGGGTGTGAGGTTAAGATGTGGGTGTGTGAGGTTGAGATGAGGATGTGTGGGGATGAGTGCGTGTATGGATGAGGTATGTGTGGATGGGGTACGAAGGGATGACGTATGTGAGGATGGTAATTGGGGATGGGATTGTGGGGATGAGAGTGTGTCGGGGATGAGGGTATGTGGGGACGTGGGCGTAAGGGAGTGAGGGTGTATGTGGATGAGAGTGTGTGTGCTTGAGACTTCTGGGAACATGAGTGAGTAGTGAGGAGGGCGTGTGATATGTGGCAGACTAAGAATGTGAAATGGTGGGGATGTGGATGCGTGGTGATGTGCGCTTGTTTGGATACGTGTGGGGATGTGGGAGGCTGACATGTGAACGTGTGGTGGTGCGGATGAGAGGGAATGTGAAGAGATTTGAGATGAAGAAATGAGTGTGCAGATTTGGACGAGAGGGCTTGAAACGATGTGAGTGAGTGGGGATGCGAGAATATGAAGTTGTAAGCGTTTGTACGTGTACATGCATGAGTGTACGTGTTTGTGCGTGTCTAGATATGCCCTTTGTGATTGGGCTAGCTACAATGGGCAAACGTTATTGCTTTGTTATACGTTGTCCGCTCTCCTTTGTACTCGTGTAATAGGAGCGGAATAGAGAACGTGTTACAGCCATTTTCTCATTATAGTTAGGTTGATTAGAGACCGGTGAGGATGGTGATGATGCTTGTTTGAAAAGCGAAAGGAATGAATCAAAGGAATCTCCCCCAGTTACCACATTTTATGTTTCTTACAAAATATTTGTGATCTCTTAGTATCTTTCCAATAATTTAAAAAAAGTCTTTTTAGGCATTATTGGCACAAATAAGAATAAATTGGGATAGCACAGGCTATTTTAAGTTACTAATATTCTTGCAAAATGTTGATATTGTTGAAAATTAAACGAAAGATACAACTAGTTTGCAGGTTCATAAATGAAGAGGCATTTACTTTTTCAATATTTGACATTAAGTGTGGCAGGATACAAGCATATCATTCTCCTAAGTCAATTAAGGATAATTAAGAACGGAGAAGAGAAACCAATTATTCGTTGGTGGTCTCTCCTTGATGAGTTTGTCCATTGCTTGGCAGCTCGTCAAGACATTGTATGCTGCTACTGGAGAACCAGGAATCCATTTGATTGACAATTTTCGTGTATCAGTGTCGTCTGGTTGATGTAAAGAGCAACACAGGTTGTAAAATACATCTTTTAAGTTGTTGGTAAACGGTTTGAAAATTGTGGTTGAACCTATAATTAAACATCGTAGTCATTAGGGCAAGTTAAATCGTGCTTGTTTTTGCACGATTTTGTCTTCGGAATTTTTCAACAGGATGTGTCTCTGACTGCTGCAAAAAGCACCGTCTTGTCGTGGATCAAGCTCTGTCGTGGACCTCCTGTTTTCCTTCGCACCGGTATCCAGAAGTGTGTGTTGAAACAAACGCCGGTTTCGGTGCCCTCAAAAGACTACACTGGGCACATTCTGAAGAAGGGACAACAGGACGTTGGGGATAAAGGACTGGGGTCGGCGAGGAAACGATTGTCTATTTTCAAAACAAAGACCCAGCTGGATTTATTTCCCCTAACTAAATAACATGTCTAGTATGACCACCGAACGGGAAGAGATGGCTCAGTGCATCAACTGATGTTACTGCAGTCCCTCTGACCGGGAGGTCCTAGGTTCGAGTCCCGACGGCGGCAGGTTTTCGGTGGTTTCTCCGATCAACACCAGGCAATCAACCCTAACAAACGGGCCACGGACTGTGCGCTATCATTCCTTCCTCTTCGTTGTCCTATCCTCACCGCACACACACATACACTAACATGCACTACACTATGCTGGCACACATGCCAGGAGACCGGTCGGGAGCTTAGAGCTTGTCCCGGCTGGGGCGGTGCCCCGCTGTTGGGAGATACCTGGTTGGGGAAACCCCGCTAGTCGACGGTAGATCGGCGTCGGATCTCGCCTTCAGAGATCACCGCCACATCTCGAGGGGAAAATACGCACTACACTTACGGGACTAATGACGTAATTAGTTGACGCGCACGAAAATTAGGAACAATCAATCATGACCACCGTTCTAAAACCGTGGATTAACATACTTTATCAAAAATAATAGATGAATAAATGACATTTGTAGATTCCATTTCCGGAAAAAATGCTATTTGGAAATGTATACTTACTGAATTAATATAAATATCTTTTTAACTAAACCATAAAAATTATATACTTCCAACAATAAAATTTTCAAACTACTAAAACTTAGAAAACTAACTATTAATACTCGTGTATAAAACTTTTAAATTAATGATTTAAATTACATAATTCCAACCATAAAATAATTTAACTGGTGTCACTCCGGGAATGGTGTTACCCGGGGCGTGCCGCCCCCTCTGCCTCCACCCCTAGCTACGCCACTGGGGCTACGTTTCAACTTTGCCCCGGGTCGAAAGTCGCCTCGCTCCGGCACTGCCACCGGCGCCCGTGTGTTTGGGAGTGGATGGAGGAGCAGCGAGACCATTCCGAGATCATCTCCTCCCAGCGCGTATCGCGAGACCCCCGGCCGGGGCCTCGCGTGTTTTGCGCGTCACCGTCTCGGCGACAGACGGGGCCTCCTCGGCGGCGCTGATTTATCGCGCCGTCCCGGAGACGCAGTCGGCGCCCCATCCGTCACCATGTGTCACCGAATTACTCGGCGACTTACGGCGAACAACGGCGCCAACGAATTTATCACGTTCCGAGTGCCGGCCGACAACTTCTGGGGCGGCAGCGGCGAGTGCTAGAACGGGGGGGCGGTTGCGGAAGCTGGGTGGTGGCGGGGATGGTGTCGGGGGTGGCGTCGGGGGCGGCGGGGGCAGGGGTGGCGGCGGGGGTGGCGGTGGAGGCGGCGGGGGTGGCGGCGGAGGTGGCGGCGGGGGCGGGGGTGGCGGCAGGGGTGGCGGTGGAGGTGGCGGCGGGGGTGGCGGCGGGGGTGGCGGCGGGGGTGGCGGCGGGGGTTGCGGCGGGGGTGGCGGCGGGGGCGTCGGCGGGGGCGTCGGCGGAGGCAGCGAAAGCTAGAACGGCGGAGGCAGCGAAAGCTAGAACGGCGGGGGCAGAGACTTGGCGGGGGCGGGGCGGGGAAACGCGTGGCTGCGGGTGGCTACGCTTTCTAAATTTTATTGCCAAGAGCTTCTGCCCTCCCTCCCCTTCCCTGTTCTTGCTGCCCAACTCCACGCCGCCGCTGCGGGAAGAGAAAAATGAAGAAAATATCTTTAAGTGGGACCCCCCGCGAGTCGCGCCGCTGGCGGGCGGGTGGCGCCACAGAGGAAGAGGCCTCCCTTTCTTGTGGCTCTTGGCGAAATTGTGACCCGCCCCCTCCCCGCGCCGCCCTCTGCAGTTGGAGTGTGGTTTGGCTTTTGGTGGTAGTGTAATTGTTACTTTTTCGCCTTATTTTGTCAGAAGAGAAAGCATTGTAATCGTTTGCCGAAAATCGGCGATATGTTGACAGAAAAGCTGTTATTGCTGATCTGTGGTAATGAAAAATTGGATAATTCTTGTTCCTACACGTAGTAAATTACTTCCTCTAACACGTTGTGTAATCACAATCCATACTTTGTGTGTTTTTGATACCGAAAAAATCGATTGATGGAAAAAAGTTTGTCTGTCCGTCTCTACCTCCAGCCGTCCGTTCGTTTGTCTCCTTATCTGCCTGTGGACAAAACTACTGCTTAAACTGTTTAGTCCATTGTCACCACAATTAATACTCCTCGAATGATCTGAACAAACTACAGGTCCTGCGGGCTTAAAACGATTTTTTTGGGGGGGTATACTTCACATGAAACCTTAACATTTTCAACATTTTCTCAAAAATGTCCCCAAAATTTTGTATTTAACTTTGTCCATGGAGTAACGTAAATAACTCTTAAAGTTGGCGTGGATCTCATTTTCGTTGATATCTCTGATTTTTTGAAAATTGCAAAAGTTAGAAAAATGCGAGAAAGTATGTACTATTGCAGCGCCACTAGTTAAAGAGATCATTGTAAGGATTTATGTAAAGGGATGAAAAATGAGAATATGGTAGGAAGTATCTATTGTGTGGAGCTCAAACGTTTAAGTGTAAGAAACATAAAGACAAAAAAAATGACGGAGAAATTCTGAAATTAAAAACATGTGGTACGTCAAGCTGTAAAGATACGTCAGTATGTTAGGAATTTCCAAGAACAAAGGAGAAATATTCAATATGAAAAGTGAAAGAGGAAGATTTAAGGAGTGCAACATTTAAAAATTTAGGAGAACGTGATAAATTGATTACGTATTGTCAAAGAATATTATTCTACAAGAAAATTTAATATTCGTGTTAAGAGAAATATCTAATCATAGCGTTTGAAGTCATGTTGCAAGCCCGAATTACGAAATATATTGAACATAAATATAAAGCAGCGAAATACTTGATGCACAATTTTTTTAATAAATATTATATCTTTGGTGCTCTACTAACGAGAATTTCTTTCACGAGAAGATGTGTAGAAGGATGAAAGAGATCGCTTCTGGGAAACAAGGAGATTGAAGATACGATAACAAAAAAATCATCTAAAGAGATTCAGTATGTCGGTGGTATTCTATTGAAGTAAAATTACTGGGAAATATTTATGAAAATATGGATAATGCCCTAGTTTTTGTGAAATTAAAACCGCCGCGGCGCGCCGTTTGAAATTGGAAAGAGAAAATATTTAAAGTATGTTGTCGGAAACACTCGTAGTACGAATCACGTTAGTAAAATCTCAAATAGATACAAAAAGTAGGTAAGAAGTGTTAAAATTAAACACTAAATGCTTGACTGTACGATTCCACTTTGCTAAAACTCGAGTGGTTGCAAATAATAAACAAATGTTTTGAAAGAAAGAGAGAGGGGCGCGAAATGATATGAGGGTAAATGGGGTTTTGAGGCATAATCTGGCATTTGACGAATATAAGGTTATAAGATATATTAGGGTCATTCCATATTAAATCAACACAGTCATTTTACATCACCATCTCAGATTCAAATGAAATTTGACACATAGGTAGTATGCATGGAGAATAAGAAAACTACCAATTTTGAGTAAAATATTTCCACCCGTTTCTGAAATACAGCCATGTAAAATTTTGCAAAATTGGCTTCCCGAAAATTTTTAAATTGATGTAGAACCTCACCAAATTAAGATAGAGAGCTGGAACAGGTGTCATTTCGCAGCTTTCTTAATGGCCTTTTATATGATATACAACTCAATAGGGGTTGCGTTCAAAACATTTTTCAAATTTGAATTTAAAATTTTGATTTTGAGTTTTTTCAAAATGCTCATCTTCAAAAAAATTGAAAAAATCCTATAATAATCCTTGTATATATCCAAACAGATGGTGCAAGTTTAAAAATGGGACTGCAATGGGTTCATATGGTAATCTTTATTTAAAATGCACAATATTTACTTACTCTAGCCTTTACTGATTTAAAATGCATTTTATTTCAAATTATAAGACCTAATATATACAAATTATTATTTAGTATTTTTGTTGGTCAGTGTGTTGTGCTTTATTGTTATTGTTGTTGTTGTTATTATTATTATTATTATTATTATTATCATTATTATTTTTATTAGACAGCGGAACTTCATGCAATTGCGAATGTTTTGACTGTGCATATCAAAAGGAAATGTATATAACTTTATCTATCACCAAAAATAAAACAAATCTACCCTATTTTTATTTTGTATGTGTGCAATTTTTTAGTTTAAATGCGTATTTTAATGTATGCGGTATATTTTAGTGCATGTATTCCAGGTTTTTGTGGAGAAGAGGATCGAGGTCAGATATTTTCGGGTATTTCTCTTTCAACTTAGAAGGCTTTCTTCTGACAACGCGGCTAGGGAAATTGAACTACCTTAGTACCCTTCGCACGGTTTCTGGATTTAGTTTCTTGCCATTTCCAATTTATAACTGTGGAGTAACTTTTGGTGCATTAATACGAGGGTCCTTCTTTATTATTTTCACAACAAGATTCTCTTCTGGATCAGAAAGTCTTCGGACGTTCTCCTCCGGGTTGCAGTTCAATCGCCAGTTCATTGATGGACCATGAGATTGTCACTCACTGTGCATTTTTCATTAATGGCATTTTGCCAAATTTTGGACATCATTAACCCTTTGCATGATGGTAAATAACCAGCTGAAACTGCTCAAAGTTGGTGTTCATTCCTCAACGATTCATTTCGCTTAAATGTTTAGGTTCCCACGTATCTGGTTCATCAACTAAAAGGTGACCATTGTTTGTTTTATTTTTGGTGATAGGTTAAGTTATATACATTTCTTTTCGATAGGCACAGTCAGTAAAAATATGCAATTGCATGACATTCCGCGTTATAATAATAATAATAATAATAATAACAACAACAACAATAACAATAAAGCACAACACACTGACCAACAAAAATAATTAGACCATGATAAAATAATAAAAATCGTTAGACCATGATGAAGTGTATAAGTATCTTGGTCTAGAGCAGTCTCGAACAATAGCCCACTCGGAAGTGAAGAAACGTATAACCGCAGAATTCAAGGACCGACTCACAAAGGTTCTCAAAACATCTTTGAATTCGCGAAATCTTGCCACTGCAATAAATATATACGCTATTCCTGTGATCGTCTACTCAATGGGCTTAATAAAATGGAGTCAGACAGATCTTGAAGCAATGGATAGATATGTAAGAACCCAAATGACTCAATATCGATATCATCATTCTAAATCTGCTGTTGAGAGGATCAATCTACCTCGTGAAAAAGGAGGTCGAGGCATTACAAATATAACTAACAGTAATGCCAATCAAATCTCTCTTATGAGAAAGTACTTTCTTGAGAGGGCAGAAACATCGGCACTGCATAAGGCTATCGTAGAGGCTGATTTCAGTTTCACCCCCTTAAATCTTGTAAGTACTCAGTTTCAACCAGAGCACACTGGTCATGAAAGCCTGATGCAAAATTGGTGTCGAAAAGAGCTACATGGTAGACATCCCAATGAACTATCAGGCCAGAACATTGATTTTAGAGTTTCTAACAGGTGGTTGACACGTGGTTTACTGTACCCAGAGACAGAAGGCTTTATGATAGCCATCCAAGACCAGGTTATCGCAACAAGAAATTACTTACGATATGTTATAAGAAACCCCTCCGTAGTAAGTGATGAATGTAGAAGATGCGGTGCACAGCATGAAAACATCCAGCACATCCTTGCTGGTTGTAGTGTGTTGGCTCCCACTGCCTATAAAGTTAGACACGATAATATGGGGAAAATAATTCACGGACGACTAGTAAGAAAATACGGACTTGAGTCCTGTGATGTCCCATATTACAAATATCATCCTTCTACAGTCTTGGAAAATGAAGAATGGAAGCTGTACTGGGACAGAAGCATTATTACAGATACCACAATTTCGAACAATAGGCCAGATATAATAGTTCTGAACAAGCTCAAGAAAACAGCCATGATCATCGATTTTGCAGTCGTCAACAATAATAATCTAGAATCTGTTCATAGCTTGAAAATTCAGAAATATGTACTGTTGACTCACGAGCTTCGCCACCAATGGAAACTTGAGAATATCGGCATACTACCGATAATAATGTCCACCACAGGATTAGTACCAAAACATACAATGCATGCAATTCAAGTGTTGGAATTACCATTCTCATGCGTGGAACAAATGCAAAAAGCAGTAATACTGGTTAGCTGCAGAATAGTAAGAGAATTCCTGGGATGTACGAGTGATTGGGACACGATTGATTGAAATGTCAAGAGTAACATTCGTTCGTGTTTTGTCTCAGCGAGACCGACCGAGCCTAGACCAGCAATGGTCAGGTGAATGTTCCTGCACATAGTGCAGAGAGTGAAAAATTCGGATAATAATAATAATAATAATATAATAATAATAATAATAATAATATAATAATAATAATAATAAGAAGAAGAAGAAGAAGAAAATTCATAACAATAAAACACAACACACTCGCCAATAAGAACACTAAATTAATAATTTATATATATTACGTCTTATAATTTGAAATAAAATGCATTTTAAATCAGTAAAGGCTAGAGTAAGTAAATATTGTGCATTTTAAATAAAAATTACCACATGAACCCATTGCAGTCCCATTTTTAAACTTGCACCATCTGTTTGGATATATACAAGGATTATTATAGGATTTTTTCAATTTTTTGAAGATGAGCATTTTGAAAAAACTCAAAATCAAAATTTTCAATTCAAATTTGAAAACCTTTTTGAACGCAACCCCTATTGAGTTGTATATCATATAAAAGGCCATAAAGAAAGCTGCGAAATGACACATGTTCCAGCTCTCTATCTTAATTTGGTGAGGTTCTACATCAATTTAAAAATTTTTGGGAAGCCAATTTTGCAAAATTTTACATGGTTGTATTTCAGAAACGGGTGGAAATATTTTACTCAAAATTGGTAGTTTTCTTATTCTCCATGCATACTACCTATGTGTCTAATTTCATCTAAATCTAAAATGGTGAGGTAAAATTTTAATTAAAACTGTGTTGATTTAATATGGAATGACCCATTATTGTCATTTGGAAGAAATTTAATCCGAAGATCAGAGGGGTCACAATGGTCCATTTATGGGTATTTATGTCGCTTGCATAATGAGATATTCAACATTTTCGAATATTTTATCGGCATCTCGCATGTGTTCAAATCGCCGATCCTTTCTACATCGTCCTGTAGGACATGCAAATGTATTTTACCATAATTCGGCAAATGCTCTATTGAATATAATGTTCCATTACTTAACTGTTACTACTGTTACAAACAGCTTTATTGATGTAAATGCACCTTAAGTAATAGTTGACTGATGAAAACAACCAACAATGAAATAATACGAAAAACACAGTGTATTTGCGGCAGTTATAAAATATTCGTATTTAGATGTCACAATGCTTCTTTATAATACCCACAGCAGTAAAACAACCGCAGTATATTTATCACTTAGTCACAGCAAACACCAGAAACAACCAGAGTCCAACGCTCGTGATTTCCTGACGTCACAAACGCATCGATCCCAAGTGGATGGAACCGTTTATAGGCCCTGAAAATTACAACAATGTTTTGTAGCGGCGAACACACACATTGCGCCCGAAATATCTAATTATTTCGAGTGTAAAATGCATTACAGCAATTAAAAGCGAGAGGGACGTGCTCGCGGCGGTGGTAAAAGAGGGACGTCAGCAGCTGACATATTTCAACGTCCGTATCACATGCCGTATAAAACTCCCTTTTTAATTTTTTTTTTCGTACAAAAAATAATACATAGGAACAGGGCTATTCTCGGCAAGCGGCGGTGAACTAATAATGCACATTTTCGTAGTGAAAAGGCTTGCGTTCAGGGTGTTGCTCGACATGGCTGCCAACGTTACAAGCGTAACAGCGGTCGCAATTAGCTTGTTTGTCATCGCGTGCGCGTGATTTGTGTGGGGTGAGATAAAAGCGCAGCTGTGCGGCAGCACGTGAAGGACGCAGGTGTGTGGCAGTGCCTTTTTTTGGTGCAGGGTGTAGAGGAATTGTAGGTTTAAATATCTGTACTGTATCTGGGAAGCAAACCACACTATGTTCAATTTTTTTTTCATTTTTCATGCATTTCAGTGCTAGTACGTGCTTTCTACTCTTTCATGTGCTGTAGAGCACTATGCCCAATAACCTATTATTGGACCCGTTATTAACCTATTATAAACCCCCCTAGAAGAAAGAGTCGAACACAACATAATAGAATTCTGTCAAAACATGAAAAAATGCATAAAATTGTGCATAGTGTAGTTTGCTTCCAAATACAGATATAAGGTTTGCTAATTGTTGCGTTTCTTTTTCTGGCGATAACTTCTATGTGTTAGTGATGTAGCAAGGCATTCGGGGAACATTTAAAATTTGTGAGGTTAATGATTTGTTATGAAGTGTAAATGTCTAAAAACAAAGCAAATGTGGGTTAGTTACAAATATATTTTCCATTTTCTTCAAGTTGATGATGTGAATGGAGGCTCACTCGTTTTTTTTATTAATTACAAAATCAAGCGTTTTTCTCTCTTGTTTCTCAAATCTAGTAAACAATCGCTATATCGCTTTTTTATTTTATTAAGAGTCGTTCATTACTTAAGTTGTTAAAGTGTTCGTCTCCTTATGTAAGTGTTAATCTATTTAAATTATCTGAAGTAATGTATAAGCGGAAACGACCTATTAAAGTAAGTTGAACTAGATAAAACCGCGCGGGCATTTCCCACTTTGTGAATCATCGCATTAAAAGCACCAAAAGCGTATATTAGCAGACATAGATACTAATACTCGTGCGATTAAATTACATCAATTTATCGATATAATTTTACATCTGTCTGGAGATTCACCACGTTTTTGATTACCTGTGTGCCAGAGTGGGCACTCTCTGTATTGGCCCAACTGAGGTCTATCAGCGGCGTCCCGGCCTTGTGGCAATGGGTTGAGGGGTACGTGTGGTTAGCACATAGACATCCCTACGCCGAACTATTCTGCTCTTCACAATTTGAGAAGTGAGCTTTCCCATCGTGATATAGCAACAGATACTGGGGCACGGCAAGGAAAGCGCACAGTGCAATCTGCTCCGACCGGAAATCGAACCCGGAACCACGTCATAGAAAATGAGGACCTTGACCAGTGAGCTGCCGGCCAGAAAAGAGACGTTTAAAAGACTATTAGGCACCATTTACGAATTATTCACGGTGGTGACGTGTGTTGTAGCTTGATATGCACCGAGCATTGCACGTGCAGCTGCCGACTTCGTTTTAGCGAAATTTTCAACTTTTTTTTGCCTTATGTATAATCGGGGCACCTTTGGAGAGAAATTCCCGATTCAGCAGTAGCTCATTGACATTCATCAATAGCCCAAGGATTTGTGCAGATGTGTGTTAAAAACGTTAATGGTTCCTTACAGTACTGCAATTAGAAGGGATTTAATATCATCTTACTATTATTACTGTGCGATGTACTCTCCAATAACCATAACTTAAAGTGATCCAATGAACTTTAAATTCATATTTCTTTTTTTTCATTCTTTTTGAGGGCTTGTTCCCTGCCTCAAAACTGGACGTTCATGCTTTCGCATTAAGGAACTATTCTATAGAATTGTGCTCCTGAACTGCTATTGCGTGCAAATAGGTGTGCTTATCGAATTCATCGGCACCCAGTGAGCAGAATAAGATTGAATCACAATCCACATCGTCACCTACCAACGTAAAATTGTGCTTATGAACAGACACATTTTTACGTTCGAAAATGTTAAGTGTTTGAAATTTATGCTTGCAATAAATGAAGGGAGAGACTTATTATTTTACTAAATCTTAATGAATATGTTTCCAAAAATCCCGATCCGACAGAAACTATGTTTATTTCTTCCGAATATTGGTGAATAGAAAATAAATACAATACTTTAATGAAAATAACTAGTAAGTAATTAAAAATGAAATAAATAATCGAGATAAATCATGAGTCATAAATCAGCAAAACAAAATCTAATAATTTTCATTGAACTGTAAGAAAAAATTAAATTATAACCAACGACTTTAAAAGCATGTAACTTGTAGCAAGAACTTTATTTTTCTACATTTTTATTTCCTTGCAGAAGGTTCAGACTGATAGAACTGAACTACACATGAGAGACAGTTTCATATTTTTATCTGCTAAAGAGCGCATCAGCCATATTTTTACACAATTTCACGCGGGAACGGAATTGTTTACAAATGTCTAATCAAATAGAAAGAGTTTGGGCGGCATTCCAATGAAGGTTGGAAAACCGTTTTAGGAGAAAATGTTTGTTTTAATTCAGAATTCGTCAGTTAAGTATATATCTTCTGAGAGAAAAGGAAAGTCTTTCACAAGATAATGAATTACAACAACTCATCGAGCAAACAAATTCTTCACCTGTTTGGAATGAAAAGAGAACTGGTACTTTATGTCTCATTTATTTACAACAAAACAACAAAATAACTTACTTTATTGGAGAAATGTTTTTTAGTGCAAAGATACCTGCACTGAATTCTTCGTTGACGAATTTGCTATAAAAGGCACTATAATGTCCTCGTAAATTAAATCTTTTAATGAGAGTCAATACCTTATGGTACCGTAGGCATTTTGCATAATCCCTACAGTTCGTGAAAATTACACATTCGTTGAGTTAGAATAAAAAATACAGATTGCATTACAAGGTCTGCCATTAATGATACTCCCATTGTCTGCCATCTCGCAGTGTTCTAACCCGTGTGACTGACTAATATACGAGGTGATATCTGTATCCTCTTTTACTAGGGGAATTTCCGCGTTCGCAAATATTCTAATTACACTACTATGCAATATATAGCTTAAAACTCAGATGTGAAAAATCTCATAATTGCAGGAACAGGGATCTTAGAAAAAGTGTGGATGATGGAAAATAAGGAATGAACTGGCCAATAGCTTCCAGAATTTCTATTTTCATTATTCCCAACTATTTTTTTTCAAAAAAAGTCTATCTAGCATTCACCGTATACTGAATATTACTCAATTAACTTTTTATTCTCTCACTTTCGGTATCCCGAAGAAATATTTACTTTTCTATCTTCATTTTAAGTTCACAATTTCACGCTAGAATCGAAACGGTACTAAAAGAAATGATTTATTGAGCTTAAAGGAACTTTTTTCACAGTAACATTACATCTCTTTAGGAAATCTTCATTCAATTCAAATCCTTGGGTCATTTCAGTACAAATCACTCGCGTGATTTTATTTGATAGTAATAAATCAATATCACATTACAAGGCGTTTCTGAGACTATCTCTAAGTAAGTAAACCGTAACTTTCTAATTTTTCACAACGTTACTCTAAAGAGATAAGTTCAATAATCCGTTGATTAACTTCATTGTTCATCTGAATTCAGGATGGAATTTGAAAAAATGAAGTGTCCTAACTTTTTCTTTTAAACTTTTACATTCCTTGGAAGCTTATCATATTTCGTTCACGGCCGATTCTTGAGATGACTGTGAAGAGTGACCCGTTCAGATGCACGTACTTTTAATGTAAAGTAAGTAACGTAAAAATAAGAAATGCGCTGTAACTCTACGTGCTGCAAAGAAGACCTGGGATACGCTAAGGATCAAACCTCATAAAACGTGGAATCTTCGGGGTTTTATCACTTCAGATGTCTCCAAAGTGCCCGTACATCCTCGGGTAAAGGCTCATCGAATGCATAAGATCTAACGGAGGGCGCCATCTTGAGAATAATAGAACAGTGGCGAAGCGAGAGGCAACCCTTCTCCTTTACTGCGCGGTTAAGCTCTAAAATCACGACGCCGTAAACCGGGTATCAGGAGGATCCTTCTCTTAAGCCTCAGTTTTAAGTACAGCTGACAACAACAAAAAGTACACTCTTCTTAAAGTCGTCACTGGCGCGCCCTGCTCCGGGATCGCGCTTGGGGACGAGGTGCTTGTAATGAAATAAGCGAGCGGCGGAGGTGCGAGCCGGGGTGCGACTCGGGCGTCCGGGCGGGGACACGGCGGGGGACACGGCGGGGGAAAGAGCGGAAAGAGAGCGGGGGTAAGGGCGAGGAAAACGACGAGGGGAAAGAACGGGGAAGAGGGCGGGAAGAGAGCGGGAAGAGGACGGGAAGAGGGCGGGGAAAGAGCGGGGAAGAGGGCGAGGGAAAGAGCGTGGAAGAGGGTGGGAAGAGAGCGGGGGTAAGGGCGGGGAAATCGGCGAGGGAAAGAACGGGGAAGAGGGCGGGGAGGAGGACGGCGAAGACAGCGGGGAAGGGTGCGGGGAAGAGAGTGGGGAAGGGTGCGAGGAAGAGGGCGGGGAAGAGAGCAGGGAAGAGGGCGGGGGAGAGGGCGGGGGAGAGGGCGGGGAAGGGGGCGGGGAAGAGGGCGGGGAAGAGGGCGGGGAAGAGGGCGGGGAAGAGGGCGGGGAAGAGGGCGGGGAAGAGGGCGAGGGAGAGGGCGTGGTAGAGGGCGGGGAGCGGATTAACCAGCGCCCGTGAAACGCGGGAGGTGAAGGGTTAAGCGGAGGCAAGATTGAGATAGAGCTGAATGAAGGCGCCGGCAGGCGGTGCGGATTGTCGGGGGGCGTCGTGAGGGGGAGGGAGGGGGTGGCTGGGGCGCGGCGAGGGTGCGCGAAGGGGAGTCAGCGATGTGCTCTCCCAAATTAACGCCTTCAGAAAAGGTTTTTCAAAGTCTTGGCTTTCACCCAAGTGAGGTTGTCTGCCGCGCGGCGAAGAGCGCACGCCGCCGACCGGGCTAAAAGCCGTGTTCTTTGTACCAAGGTAAAGTATTTTCGTAACGACAAAAGAGGGGAGCCGAGGAACAAGGGAAGCGAGAGGAGGAGGAGAACGAGAATGGGAAGGACGAGAAGGGCGACGAATGTTGGGAAGAAGGGAATAGAACAGAGTGCGCAGTTCCGGCGGATTCGCGTTGTAGGCGCAATGAAAAGATGAGAAAATGAACGCAACAAAGAATTAAACCTTTTTTGGCGAGTTTCCGCGCAAGGGGAAGACGTAACATTATATTAGATTGTTCTTAAAACACTGATCTTACCAAACATTTAAAAAGGAAAAGTCGTCAATATTTGCTAGAGACCGGAAAAATATGTAGTATTAAACGTCAAAATATGTACATAAATATGTAATGAAAACGGTAAGAATATGTAATAAATATGTAAAATCGGACATAATATGTAATATCAAAATGCTCTAATTAAAAGGGATTTACTTATCAAGACATTACATTTAGAAAAACTGCTCGCTTTACATCATATAACTTTCTCATTAGTGGTAAAAGCTCCATCTATTGTAATCTAGTACCGTAGTTTAGCAGCCGGACTAAAACAAAATCGCAATAGAAGCCATCGCACAAACGGGTGAAATCTACCATCAGCAAACATACACTGTAGCATCTTCATCGAAGTGTTACACGTCGGCGATCACAAATTTTTCTTGGAAATTAAGGTTACAGATCTCAAAACGTGGTGTCAATATTTTGAACACCCAGATTTCCCCAATAATGTAGGGAAAATTCTGATCAAAGAACATATTTTCACAAAAATATGTGGAATTAAATTGAAGAAAATTGATAAAATAAGAAAATATATTGTAAAAACCGCAAAATATGTAAAATATGTAATATAGTACTAAATATGTAAAAATATGTAACGCAAAAATTGGATATTGTGTTAGGAGGGCTATGATTCACCAAGATTAAAATTTTAAGAACGGTAAGTACAAAGACAAAAAAATATGTAATTACATAAAAATCCGGTCTCTAGTTATGAGAGTGTTCATTATCTCAAGATAAAATATTGCCTGACCTAAGTTTTATAACTCTCTATACATAACATAATTTTCTTTGAATTCACTAATTTATGCATTTATTTTGCTGAAAAACTGCGTGTTCTGACAAAATGTATAAAACGCAATATACCTTTGAAAATATATTTTATTATACAGGAGCGAATATTTTGTCAACAAAACTCGAAAAAAACCTCTCTTTTCTGTATTCAAAATTCGACTAGAATATGGTTTAGGATAGACACCACAGAATTATGAAAACGTGCACAAAATTCACTTCTCCCCATAGCTCGTCATACGCAGTTTTTAACTGTTTTTTTGACGTAAATAAATAAATAAATAAATCTGCCACTAATGTGCTTCAAGATATGTGGTTTCAGATATGGACGTTCAAGATACGTTATTACTTATTACTGTATTTCGTGAAGCATATCACAATTACTGACAATGTTGAACCTGAGTTGACAAATTAAATAACCTGACCACCATTAAAATGAGTTACAAATTAAATATCTTTAGGAAGTGGAAAATGTATTACTAAAAAAGAAATAGAAAAAAACAGAGTCGTAATGTAAGCATGTAATAGTGTAACTTTATATATAATGTCGGTACTGTAACTTGAAGATTTTAAGTTTTCCGACAAAATACTATGCGTTTTTATTCGATTCGTAAGACGATTTTTCATTTTCTTCAGTAATTAGGGCACATCTGTCTCTAAAAGACCAACACTTGGATTGAAAACTTAACACCATGCTTTTGCAACACAGTATTGACTGTAAATCACAAATTTAATAAAATGTTTCAATACAAAGATATCGTTAACTTTAAATGTAATACTCGCAAATGTTATTCGTATCACTGTTTCTTTTATAATCCTCTTTGGAATTCCTCCCCTGCTCGAGCTTGTACCGTTGTTGAAGCCATAAAAATGCGATTTAGGGACTCCAAAACAGTGTTTTTCATTTGGTCGAACACGCTAATATCTATTTCCAACATTTACCGTTTTATTACCAGTTTCTCCAACTGTCCCTCCTCCCCCCCTTCAGCGGCAACGTCAGTTTCGGCTCAACCGTTGTGTTACCCTCCCGCTTTCTCAACTCCTTTCGACTTTTTCTTCGCCGTTTTTTTCTTCTCTTTCTCGTCCTCCTCCTCCTTCTACCGTTCATGCCAAGGAAAATTTATGAAGGCCATTTCTAACTGTAATGAAAGTCTGAAAGTTGTCTTTTCATTTACTCGGATCAGAGACTCCGCGCGGCGGCGGCGGCGGCGGGGGCGGCGGCGGCGAGCTGGTCGGAGCTGCACGTTCAAATGAATGTTCATCTTATCAGCGGAAGATCGCTGTAGATTCGGGATCCCGAACGTACCTTTATACCTGCCACATAAAAACAGCCCCCCCTGCGAAGCCAGGCGTATTTACACAGGCTCTGACTGGTATCAGGTCCTCTTTATCACCAGTTCACTTCCAGCGCTGCATTGGCAATTGAGTCGAATAGGTGGGGTTGGGAAGACTCTGGCTCAAGCCGATATTTTCCGATTTCTTGAATTTACATGCATTCACCTCGCGCGACGCCCCGAAATAGAAAGCTTCCTTGATCGTATTGTGTGTTACTTTCTTTATGAGGTGCCGTTCTTTACTTCTGGCAGTCTTCGTCTAAATGTAAAGCGGAACCTGTTTTCGTCTTGACGGTGCTCGTCATTGTTCGGCACACGTTTGGACTTCGCTCCAAGAAAGGAGGAGAACGGCATTCAAGCTTTTACGGAAGATAAGTGACCTCGTCAAGACTGTTTGACGGAAGATGATTGGGTCTTGTGTGAGCCCGACTTGTTGATAAAATGTTCGGACTCTTTGCTCGTAAAATGTAATGAAATCATTTTGAGCTGATTAAAAGTAGACCGGACTACATTTGTAACCCGAGAGAGGTGGCGCGGGGTCTCTTGTGACCCCACGTATCTTTGCTTAGCTGCAGTTGCCTAATTTTGCGAGGCAGAAGCTTTAAATTTCACATACAATTCACCACATTCTTTAGCTTTTGTCTGAAAGATTTTCAAAATTTTATATGTAATAATTCAATTATAAATATTTGTGGAACCAATACAAGCAAATTAAATTTCGTACTTTTTCTAAGTTGTGTTGATTGGATTTGAAGCAATTTCAATAACATTTTACGTGAGACAATTTTAGAAAATGAAACTTATTGAATACCTTTCTGATATTTCTGATACCTTTTTCGTTGAAATATTCAGGTAAGTGAAGTATTCAAAAATGTAAGTGAAGTCACTTCATAAAGTGAAAGATAAATTATAATTTTGCACTTTTATTTTTTCAATTCCTCATTTGCATGTTTGTTTATAATAGTGCATTAATTTAATGCGACATTATAAATAATTGATTACTATTAAAATAACTAATTTCGCACTTTTTCTTGCTAAATGTAATATTATAAACAAATAACTTAAGGGGGTCAGAAAGGACCCCGCGCCACCTGTAACGTAACTTCGGCAACCGCCACCTCTCCCGGGGTAAGAATTCAACCAGCTAAAAATAAAAGTCGAAGAACAACGAACATATGTTACCTTTACTCAACATTTCCTTTATTAAACATATCATTCATTTCACTATTTTCTCTCCCAAAAAATTGACAATATGAATGTGCTCTTTTTACATTCCGAAAAAATTGTATGCGCTTGAAATCAAACTGGAGGTCCTCTTACGAAAGGGTAGGACGCACATGCCTGACGTTGCGAAACTGCCTGCCCTTCCCTATGATAATCGACTCCAGGCTCTCCCCCATAAATTACGTGGGCTATTATCCCGATTGGCTCGTGACATCCCGGCCATAAAGACGGCCGCGCTATTTTCAGTTATAAAATTACTTCGATGGACTAGTGCCAGCGGGCTGTGCATGATATAGGATCGCATAAGAAGTATATAGCTCTTTAACCCGTAGATCCGTCACCCTCACGGTATACGATGCCACGGGTGCCTACGTCAGAGTAATTACGTCATTAAATCTTAAGTCGCACAAAGCGGCGAGGGGGCTATCTTGAATCGGGGGTGAACAGTTTCCATATGTTGGGGGGCGCTGCAGTCGAAGGGGATGCGACGCCGTGCAGTGCGGGGCCCCGGGAGTTGGTCGAGGAAGTGAGGGAGGCTGTAATGGAATTTACACTAACGACCCCGACACTTCGCCTTTATGGGGTGTTTACGAACAGTTGGAGCCGGTGACGAGGGGCGTGCGACGTTGCATGATGCCGAGAAGTTGGCACGCCTGTTTTCGTGTCAGACGATGGCTCACGATCATCGATGCGTTTAGATGCTCACGATCATTCTTGGTCAGTGAACTAATAAATCACTTGAAATTCTAAACCGATCCGGTGATTTTGAAGAAGTGCTGAGTTTGATTTTGAACTCTTTTTTACCTAACTACAAATCCTAGTAATGAATCAGTGTAGACATCTTGCGACCTGAAACTCGGTATTTCGTGTTTCCTTGGCAAATATAAATATTAGAAGCTGTGGGGGTAACCAAAGATGTATTCCTTTATTTTGATTTTGGTTCTCTGCAATTATAGAATTAATTCAAAAACAGTTCTTGCGTACTGGCGTCATTTCCTTTCCGAATATTCCACTATGTGTAATGTGCTTGCAACTGCGTTTTTCATTTTATTGGTCTTAATGGATCAGAGGACCAAGCTTTGTAGCAGTCGTAGAGGTAGATCGTGGATTTGTGCATGCACATTTTATGTAATAATTTATTAATCATCTTTAACTCTTCGCTTTCTTTCACTTTTAAAGTAGAAATAGTGTTTTAACCGTTATTATCAAATGGGGACAAATGACTATTTATTTATCAATCTTGAACGTACACATTCTTAGCTTTTTTGTACATACTTTTGCTTTTGGGCAATATTTCTTCCTTTTCATTACGGAACATTACTAAATGAAAGATCACTGCAAACTGAACTTTCACGAAATTGCAAATTGTTGAAGCTTGACTACTACGTTGTGCTGTGAATTTATAAGTTAGTTCTTCGCCAGATTCATTGAAACAGCCACTCACTTATCATTGAGGGTCAATTTGAGTATTGTTTATTCGGTTTTGTTGAGCTTGCATGCAAAAGAATAGCTCTTGAAATGACATTTACTATTATATTTAATGAACAAAACTCTAAGAAACGTTGTGTGAGAACTGTAAGGAATCAGTATCTTATTATTAAGGTGACTGTATTTTTAGACCTAAATTCTAGGCATATTAAACAATTTAAAGTAACAAAAAAGTTAGAAAAATACGAATTAAATTGAATGACTGCATTTATCACTAATATGAATTTTCTTCAACAAATATTTTTTCTTCAAAGCTTGTATAGGGCAAAGTAATTTATATTAGAATATATAATTAAACACCTGTCTTTGCCAAATAGTATTGCAAACAGCTACGATTTATGAATTACGATGAATTAATATTAAATTCGTTTTAAAATTCGAGCCTGTTTATTTAATTCGGACCATATACGTGACACAGCGAATCTTCTAAGAACATTGGGGCACAGCAACAGAATTCGTTTCTAGCCTAACAACGAGACGGATAGTCACCTTCCTTGTTATTCTCCATCAACTTGCAACTCTTTTTAAAACGCTCATATATATAAGCGCGAGCATTTCTTTCGAGCCCTTTATAGAAGCAATATCTTTTTTTTTAATTTTTTTAAAATAATTTTTATTATTTTGAAGATTATACATGGCTCAGTTTAGCAATACAAACTTTCTCACATGTTTTTGATGCTTATTATCTACGTTAAAAAACTAAACTATTACTTCTGTACAAACTAATTATTAGGGAGAGGAAACCCACTGAGCACCTCACAAGGAATCATCCAAATTGGCAAATTGTATATAAAAAACATGCTTGGGAAATCTATTTTTTATTCTGGTTGCGTTTCTGGGTGCTTTGCCTAGGTTATATTGGGATAGTTGTGTAATTGATGGTAAATTGTTATAAAAATTATGGGATAACTTGGTGATGTGATGTATGATAGGCTTTATTTGAATTTCTTTATGAAGTTGTTTGTTTGTGATGAACCAGGGTGCATTGGTTATTGTTCGCAGGAATTTATTCTGTATGACCTGTAATTTATGGATATTGGTTTTTGCTGCATTAATCCAGACAGGACAGGCATATAGCATTAGGGGTCTTATTACTGTTGTATATATGAGCTTAGCATTTTCTATTGTTATTTTACTGTGGTTGTTTATTAATGGTTTTAATTGGATGAGTTTGACTTTGGTTTGTTGTGTTTTAATGTTTATATGTTCTTTCCAGTTAAGTCTAGTGTCTAAATGTAGTCCTAGATATCTCACTGTTTTGTTTTGTGGAGTCCAAGGAATAATGTTATTGTTCAGTGTGAGAGGTGGTGGTGTTGAAATGGTTTTTAATGAAAAGATTTTTGCTGTTGATTTGGATGGATTTAATTTAATTTTCCATTTGTTTGACCAAGCACTGATTTGGTTTAGATATTGTTGTATTGTGTTTTTTAATATATCAAGTGATGTGCTAGAACAATACAATGCTGTATCATCTGCAAATTGTGCTATATTGATTGTGTTGGATGTAGGGATATCAGCAGTGTAAATATTAAATAATATAGGTGACAATGGGGAGCCCTGAGGAAGTCCAGCCAAAATTGGTTTGGGGTTTGAGAGATGTTTATCTATTGAAACTGCAAAGGTTCTATTGTTTATGAAGCTATTGATGATGTTGGTTAAGTACTTGGGTGTACCATTAATTTTAAGTTTGTACATGAGACCTTCATGCCATACTCTGTCATATGCTTGGGAAATGTCTAGAAAGGTTGATATGGTGTGTAATTTTCTCTGGAATGCTGTATGAATATGTTCAGTGATTCTTAATAATTGATGAGTGGTTGATAGCTTTTCTGTGAATCCAAATTGATGTCTGGGGATGATACCATTTTTGTTGAGGTAATTGTTGAGTCTTTTCTGAATGATTTTCTCTAGAATTTTTAATAAAGAGGGTAACAAGCTTATTGGTCTATAATTTTCTACATTTGATGGATTTTTGTTTGGTTTTGGTATGGGTATTACTATAGAGTGTTTCCATAAAAGTGGAAAATATCCTGTTCTTAATGAAGAGTTATAAATATTATTTAGGAATGCTATGGCTTGGTTTGGTAGATTTTTGAGTATTTTATTGTTTATTCTGTCATGTCCTGAGGCCTTTTTATTGGGGAGTGCTTTTATTATATTTGTTATTTCCTGAGGAGATGTGAATCTGATTCTGGAGGGTACATCATAATTAGGAGATGTAGCTATCTGTGTGATTGATGTAGGTTGTGTGGGTGGGAATCATTGGGTTTGAATGTATTTTCAAAATGTTTTGCTAGGGTTTCAGCTTTTTCAAAAGGTGAGAATTTTTTGCCTGTGCTAGTTTTAAGTGGAGGAATAGTATTCTTTTTGTTAAGTATTTTATTTTTGAACTGCCACAATGTATTGTTACTAGAGCTTAATGTTTGGATCATGTTGTTATATTGTTGCTGTTTGTGGGTGAAAAGTGTTTTTTTGGTAATATAGGTTAATAGATTTAGTTCCTTTTTGACTTCAGGGTTTCTAGTGTGATTCCATAATCTTCTTGTTTTATTCTTTGTGTAGATTAAATTTTTTATGCTTTTGGGTAGTTCATTTTTTTATTGTGTGTGTTTATAAGTGATTTGTTTGATTTACTGTTCTGTAGTTCACTTAATATAATAGTATTGAGTATTGTTATTGCTTGGTCTATTTCTGGAGGGGTATTTAATATTTTAAATTTTGGGATGGATGTTTTTACATTATTTTTAAATTTGTGCCAATTGATTATGTGTGTGTTGATCTGAGGAATGGGTGAGTGTGTGGAGAGTGGATGTTGTGTTGTTATTATTACTGGTAGATGGTCTGAGTCCATTTCATGGTGTACTGTGGAGAAAAATGTTTGTTGTATATTTGTTATGCCTATGTATAATATATCTGGGTTCCTAGAGTGATCATATGGGAGTAGGTTGGTTCATTGGGTGCTATTATATTAAGTTTGTGGTAGTTTATTAATTGTAGTAATTGTGTCCCAGCTGAATTATTACTTTTACTTCCCCACTGTATGTGTTTCCCATTAAGATCTCCTAAGATTATTGTTGGAGTGTGTTGATTAATAATACCGCTGAGATTGGTATTTCGGATTTTTATATTGGGGGGCTTATATGCTACTATTAGTGTAGTTTCCAGATTGTTGTTATTATTGAACTTAATTGCTGCTGTCTCAATACCAGGGGTTGGTGGTAGTATTATTTGATAGCATGATATTGTGCTCTTTATGAGTATCATTACTCCTCCTCCATTATTATTTTGTCTGTCTGTCCTGATTACTTTATAACCTGGTATGGTGAATTTTACACTGCTGTTTAAATGTGTTTCAGTTATACACGCAAAGTCAATTTTCTTATCTTGCAAGAAGTATTTTAGTTCATTGACTTTATTGATTAATCCATTTGCATTCCAATTGAGCATGATTAACTTATTAATTTGTGTTTGTTGCATAATTATTATTAATGCATGCTGAGATGGATGATTGTATGTTGCTTATTATGGATGGTATAATTGAGTTGATTATATTGATTATGTGAGTAGCTATCGTGTTGATCAGGGAGTTGAGAAAACTGTTCTCGTTTGTGTGTGCATGAGAGTTTAGATTTTGGGGGTTGTTACGCTGATTAAAATTTTGAGCTGTGTTTCTGTTATTTATGTGTGTAAAGTTGGGGATGGTTTGAGTGGTTCTCAGTCCGGGAAAGTTAGTTTGGGTATTTTGGGGTGGCGCTGTTGAAGATTCATTGGTTCTAGTTTTATTTTGGGGACTGTTGAGGTTAGGGTTTTGGCTGATTTTTTTATAATAAGGGCATTCTACTGTTCTGAGGTCTGCTCGGTGGTTTCCTTGACAATGATAACATTTGAATTGTTCATTTTTATGGGGGCAAGTTGCAGAATAATGATTTTTGGAACAATAAATACATGCTATTTTATGATTACAATTATTTTTTGTATGGCCAAAGTCTAAACATCTCATGCATTGAATGGGGCCTTTAGGTTTCCTTCTCCTTTCAGCTTTTACAATGAGATTACAAATTTGATTTATTTCTAAAATAGTTTCTATGTTTTCTTCCCCACTGAATTCGGCTGCTATTACTGGAATTGGGTTATTGTCTTTTCGGAGTCTGGTAACTTTAATGAGTGATGGGTGTTTCTCTTTCAGTTCAGTGTATATTTCCTCTTCTGTGATTGATGTGTGTAGGTTTTTGAATACAACTGAGAATTTCTTATTTGCTGGGTCCTTGTAAGTATGAAATTGTCTTCCTGTGTTTATTAGATATTTGGTTATGTCTCTGAAGTCACTGATTTTCTCTGGTTGTATTTTGACTCTATTATTTATGAATTGAAGTGTGAAACTATTTGTCACTTTGGTATTGATTTCCTTGCTAAAGTTCGTGATGTTAGTTATATTTGCGACATAGATTGGCGGGATTTTAACAGATTTTAACGGATTCATTTATGTAACTAAACCAATTTTGATTGTTAGGTTCTAGTTCACTGCTCAGTGGCTGAAATCTGTTGCCAGTGGGGACCGAATATGAATACTGCGTTGAACTGCCTATGCTGGCTTGCTTTGATTGCAGATTAGACCTTTTTGTTTCGTTAGCCGAGGTAACATCATCAGAAGGACGCTTTAAATTTTGCCCTGCGGCATGTTGGCCTGAAGCGTTACCTTGTAATGAGTCCAGGTTTTGCTGTCCGAACGAGGTCTGTTGATTTGGCTGAGGTCCCATTGTTGTTTGGCTTGATTGAGATTCCATTGATGTAACTTCTGAACTGATGGTTTCCGTTGCTTCTTCATACAACATCGATGCGTTGAGTTCTGGGATGGAATAATCACTTTTTAGTGTTGTTAAGGCATTACTGATGATCTGCCCGGTTGTCGGGCAGTACCCGTTGTGCATAATACGTAGCACTCACTAGTGGCACTGTTTCCACAGTCCACAAGATTTTCGCTGGTTCACAGTCTTTTCAAATTCACACGTCTATCACTGTTCACAACGATAAACGAGGTCCGTTCGGTACGACAGTCGAGCGCGGAATGAATGAGAAGCAATATCTACGCGCTCATTTATCATTAAGAGGCAATTTACAATTTGGTCATTCGGTTTCTTTGAGCCCTTGAACGTTCTGCAACTTATAGTGGCGTCAAACCAAATGCGACGCATTACTTATGGGACAAACCTTGTATCTGTACAGCTACTCGTTCGTTAAACATTTTAAGGAAATTTATAATTTCGTAATTCGGTTTCTATGAGATCTTGAACAACAATATCTGTTGGCATGCTACTGAGTGGGCAAAATCTCGGGCAACATTATGAAAGAGCATTTCCAAAGAATTGGCCTCCGTTATTCTTCATCAATCAAGTTGCAATCGTTCATGAACAGAGCTTTTGCACCCTCGAACGTGAAGCATTATCGATCTTCTGCGCATGCGCAGATGCACTAATGTGACGAGAAACTGGAACTGCTCACGAGCAGAAGATCGATAGTGCTTCACGTTCGAGGGTGCAAAAACTCCGTATTTAAGCCCGTGACGTTCTTTCGAGATCTCGACTGAGGCAATATCGACAGCCACGACGATTCCGCTTTCACAGGCTCGTATCAAACCATGAACTACGATTTGGTTATGTCAGTTACTACTGCACAGCCACTTGCTCACTAACATTAAGAGGGAATTTGCACTTTGATAAGTTTTTCTTCGATATTTCATTTAAAAGAATAGTTCTTGGAGTAATATTTATCGCATTGAATGGGCAAAAAACACTAAGCAGTTTTGTGACAGAACAATACAAAAAATTCAATCTTTTGTATTATTCTTCATCAAACAAGTTGCAGCCGTGCTTGGAAACGCTCTGCATAAGCGCGTACCTCGAGTAGAGTTTTTGAGGCCTCGACAGAGGCAATATCGATAGCCGTGTCGATTCCGCATTCACAGGCTCGTATCAAACCATGAGCTAAGATTTGGTTATATTACTTACATCTGCACAGCCACTTTCTCACGTAACATTAAGTGTAATTTTCCATTTTGATAACTTTTTATTCAATATTTCAAATAAAAGAATTGTTTTTGGCGTATTATTTATCGCAATGAATGGGCAAAAAACACCAAGCAGTTTTGTGACAACAATACAAAAATGTCAATCTCTGTTATTATACTTCATCAAACAAGTTGCAGCTGTGCTTGGAAACACCCTCCGCAAGCCCGTACCTCGAGTAGAGTTTTCGAGGCCTCGACAGAGGCAATATCGATAGCCGTGTCGAATCCGCATTCACAGGCTCGTATCGAACCACGAGCCACGAGCACTCGGGCTCTGAGAGGGGGGTGGGGGTGGGGGGCGACGGACCGCGTAAAACCCCCTAAACGAGGACGTATGGCGGCCGCGAGGAGGGGAGAGGGGCGTCGTGATATACGCGGGTGGGGTGTGACGCAATAATGAAGTCAAACAATGGCTAATGCCCACTCGGCGTAATTTATGTACGCCGACGCCCCCCTCTCCCCTCTCTCTTTCCCTCTCGGTGCACGTTACCCTCTCTGCGTGATCAAAAGGTTGCCCACCGAAAATAAACTCATTAGGCGTATTGGCAACGCTGCTGCTGTTGCAAGTGGGTATGCTTGTCGGTTAATGCCTTATTGTTTCATTTTGTGCGATGAAAAGTGTAAATCATAGAATAATTTTTAGTGTTGTTCTGTGAGAGAGAAGAATTGCACAATTCACTGAACATTTTTAAGTGTAACTTGAATGGATTGCAGAAATTAATGTTTCCCTTGTGCAAGAATTAGTAGAATACAAGTACATGTGTTAATAAATTATTACGTAGTATGTAACAAATGTGTATTTATTCAAGTATTTGGTAACCTAAGAATAAAATTATTTTTAGGTTCTTACTGATCTAGAAATTACATACGAAAGATTTATAAAGAAATATTCAATGAATATTGAAAGAAAAGTCTAGTAAATACTTGAAAGTGGTTATAAAACATTGTCTCTTATATTATTTCAGCAGTATAGGTAAGTTTTTCGGCTCTCCTGTGCAACCAGTCTTCAAATACCTGGTCTCTAAAGAAAAAGAATTTCACAGACACATTACGAATTACACTGTAACTTTAAAAATATGAAGGATTCTTTGAAAAATGCATTTAAATATTAATGTTAAATGCAACTTACAACATTCTTGCAGCATTGTTGAAATCTTTATTGTTTTACAACTATCTAACAAAGCGCTCTAAGACCTTAATATCTGGAATCTTAATATCTGGCCAAAGGTTAGTTCAGAAACGTGCAGAATCTGCAACTGTGTGTGAAAATGAACTAATCACTTAATATTCTATGCGATTGAATTCAAATGATGAATGCTAGAGTTTTCGCACGGGTATGCTAGTAGTAATATATTTCAGTGTGTAATGATGAACATTAAGTTATTCAATACGATAGTAAAATAATCTTTGTATTTTAACGTCGGTTTGATCATTTATGGGTTACAAGGGAGTAGAATTTGAAAAGCGATGAAGTAATGCAATGGGAAGAGCTTGGGAGTTTTGGTGTAAAACAGGTTAATACTGAAGAGAATGTGAGGATATTTGAATTGTGTTAATTATAGCCAACAATGTTCTATTTAAGCAAACCAATATTTAAAGAATAATCAAAGGAATACTGAAATAAACGCTTACAAACAAATGAACAACGAGATATTAACGTTGTTGTTAACAAGATATTAAAAATTACAAAAAGCAGGAAAGCTGAAGGAATAAAAAGCAGTAAAACTGAATATAAAGATCCTACCTTAAAATATAAGTTACAATCTTTATTTGATTTTCAATCATTTCGACGCAATTTGCAAACATGCAGAAGAAGAATGTAGAGTACGTATTTGCATCTTCAGACTCCCAAAATTTGAATACTAAAGAGATAAATTGAAAACTAATACACATGAAGATGAACCGAAATAGGATGTAGGCACTTACAGTGAGTTGTTACGAATGCAACCGCATGCTGTATGCAATAAGCCACGCGTTTAACCAAGAAACAACTTGCGTCAGCATGATTTTATTAGTACCAGGGAAAAGTTGGTTAACGTGGAAAATCGATTTCAAATGCGTCGATGCTTGTAATGCGTCTAAATGTTCCGCAAAGAGGATAAGAACGTTACAAAACATTTAGGCCGCTTTTGATTCATTACCAAAGCTTTCAACGTTCCTCTGACACAGTATGTCAGTTGTGGTAAGCCCGTGTAATGAACGCAAAGCGTGATTGTGGGCAAAAATATACCTTGCGATTTGTATGAATTTTGAACTCGTCGATGCTTACTTTATGAATGGTGTTATAAAATATATGCCGTATTTCTTCCCTTATTTCATTGTGTGTGTTCCCTTATATCAACGAGCCACCATAATAATATTTTAACTATTGTAACTAATTTATAAATATTCATTTTTATTTATTGATATACATACCGTCTGATGGCTCATTTATATCGTGTGATCCCGGGTTCGATTCCCGGTTAGGGAAAAAATACAGCTGCAGCTCTCGAATACAATGGCCTGTTTCTAAAGCGATGTAAGGAAAGGCTCAGGCACACCATAGTATGCTAGATATAGTGATGGGATAATCACTATAGTTTCTAATCACCTCAGTTTCTAAAGCGATGTGTCCCGACGGCGACAGGATTTTCGACACTAGCTTGTCAGCTAGGTCGAATTCAGTCGCTGTCTGGAGGAGAATTCTTGCGGCCTGCTGCTCTGATCGGTAGTTTTCCGTGGTTTCTCCGATCAACACCGAGCGAATGCCGGAGCAGTACCCTAACAAAAGGGCCACAGACGGCGCGCGATCTTTCCTTCCTCTTCCTTGTCCTATCCTCTCCTCTTACACACACACTTACACTAACATACACTACACTTCCTCACATGCCGGGAGACCGGTCGGGAGCTTACAGCTTGTCCCGGCTGGGGCGGTGCCCCGCTGGTGGGATACCTGGTTGAGGGGAAACCCCGCTAGTCGACGGTAGGTCGGCGCCGGATCTCGCCATCCAGCGGGAAAAAGATCAACGCCTCCTCCCGAGAAAAACTCCCGGGACTAATGACCAAAGTAGTTGACGCGCTTGGAAACACGAATCAATTAATGAATCAAACTAAAGCGATGTAAGGAAAAGCTCAGGCAAGCCAATGTATGCTAGATACGGTGATGGGAGTACGTGGCTCGCCACACGTCTCCCTTACGCGTAAATAAAAAGGGGGCCCAGGTTCGGTAGTAGTCATTGCTAGTAGTAAAAAGTCGGTTTAATCCGAAACTAAAAATGCCAAATGTAAACATTTATTTTATTCTATTTATTTATCGTGTGTTATTGTTTTTTGAGGGTCACGGCCAACATCCGTTGCTACACCTTTGTGTATGCGGCCCAGGCTGCCTTTGAAGCCTACCCCCGGAGTGGGTCTAAAGGAAAATGCATTCTCTGGGTATCCCCTAAGCACCTAGGTGTGATTCTCACTTACTCCGTCAAATATCTGTTTCCGAACTTTCCGTATTATATACGAGCATTCTGGTTGGGAGAGTGAGAAATCTCGTTGGGACAGGAAATTGCTAGGGATATTTAATTTTGCCGGTGATTTCCAGAGTTGTTTTGCATACCACAGATATGAATTGACCATTGTGAGATTGTCCGCTCTTCCAAAAATACATGTGCTTCACCCGGGATGGAACTCGCGCACTGGAGGTTGAAAGTCAGGAAGCTAACACTCACCCTCTATGGCGCGTTTTTTGACATTAAATGTTTTTATTTACTCTAGTGATTAAAATAACCGTCATGCCAGCTTTGTAGTAGTACATTCTTCTACAGAAACGTTTGCGTTACCTGCGAAAAGAGTTATTTTTATCAGGTGGTAGTTTACATAAAATACCAGCAGTTCTTGACGCGTAGCGACCTTGCTTTATTTTACGAGTAGCGTTTCACAAGGCCTCCGACAGGAAGCGTTGGCAGCGACGCGTGGTTTGGTGTCCGCGATGGGTTCCATACGTTGTGCTTTCCGCAAGCCTAAATCGCGCTTTATGCAAGTCGAGTACCAGGCCCCGCAGTGCGCTCCGCCGCCCTGCGTGAAAAAGTGTCCCATGCTCCGACGCGTTCGACAGAGCTCCAAATAAACGGGGGACTACGACAACACAATCAGGGGCGCTGGCTGCGGGGCGGGCATGGCGATGGTGTCGGTGATTGCGGCAGTGGCTCTGGCAGCAATATGTTTTTTTTATGTCGATGAATTTTTTTTTTTTTTTGGTAGAGTTAGGTGGTTCGCTACTCTCGTCTTTTCGCTTGTATTGGCTTTGACTCGGGGTTATGGTTTTAGAGGCTTGAGGCGGATAAAGATGTTCGGATTGCGGTGGGGACGAAAGTTCATATGAAGGGGGTGCGGTTGTAGGAAATGGCAGTGGTTGGTATTGGTAAATAAGCATCCATGTTTTTGTGTTAGTGTGAGTTTTGGCAGTGGTTTGATTTTTGATGGTGGTGATGATACATGTATGTGATAGTGGTGCCCATTATGGTTATGGTATTAAATGGTGTTAGGAGTGAAGATGGTAGAGCGAGTGAAGGGAAGTGAAGTGTGATTGAGGTGAATTGAATTATTTGTTCTTTGTGGCGGCGACGGTGGTAGTGGTAATGAAGGTGACGTTAATAATAGTGGTAATGGAGCTGAACATGTAAGTAGTGATAGGAGTAGTTGTTGTGGTGTGTGGTAATGGTCGTAGATGAAATTTACTTCGTGATGGTGACTTCTGGTACAGTAGTGTGTATTGCAGAAGACGGCGATGATGGCAATACTTTTGATAACGGCAATGGCCAGGGCGATGTTGATGTCGAAGTGGGCGTGGCGAGATTCTAAGTCTTTCGTAGTGGGGACGAATGTCGTAATAGCAGCAGCGATGACCGCAGTGATGGCGGGGATGACGGCAACGGTAGCGGGGACGATTGCAATTATAGCAGGGACGACGACAGCAGTGGCGGGGATGACGTCAGATGCGACGGGGACGAGGCGGAGGTAGTGGGGACTATGGCAGTGGTGGTGGGGACTATCGTAGTGGTGATGGAGGCTACGACTGTGGTGGTGGGGACTATCGTAGTGGGGGTGTAGGCGATGGCAGTGGTGGTGGGGACTATCGTAGTGGGGGTGTAGGCGATGGCAGTGGTGATGGGGACAGTGGCAGTGGTGGTGGGGACTATCAAAGTGGTGGTGGAGGCTATGGCAGTGTTGCCGAGGCCGACGGCATCGCTGGGAGGCAGGCCGGCTGTCGTCAGCGGAGGCGACGGCACCGGTGGCGGGGACGACGGCAGTAGCGACACGAACCCAGCCCCAGGGGCGGGGACGGCGGCAGTTTCAGGACGCACGAGGGAGCGTGTAACGGGCAAGCGGCGCGGCGTGGCGTTCGCAGCACCCGCCCTCTCGTGTTTGCGGCGCGAAAAATTTACAATCCTTCCGGCTCATTTCAGATCGGAAGACCACAATTTTCGAGACCGCTTGGCTCGGCCGCCCACGGGCGCGGGCGCCGGGGCGGAGCGGCGAACAACAGAGGCGCACGAGCGACAGAGCGGCCCAATTAGCCAGTCGCATCGGGGGCGGAAAGGAGAGGAATGCGAAATTGAGAGAGGAAGAATAAAGAAAAGAGAATGTGGAGAAACTGAGTAAATCAATGAGAGGAGATACATTTAGCTGATGAGCGAAATAAACGTAAAAGGAAGGTTGAAAGAGGGGGAAAAATAAAACGGTCAATGCTGGAAATGACGATTGATAGAACATTACAAACAATAAGTGAGATGGATAAGGGAGAAAAAATAGTGAACTGTAGAAAATACGTCGAGAGGTTGGTGACACCGGGGATGACGAATAGTGTGAAACGTAAAAATGTGACAATAGAGAGGAGGAAATAATAAGGGTTTCCCTAATTTCATGGTTAGTAAAAGAAAATGTTGATTGGATTTGATGTAGCTATTGGAATACGCAATGTAATAGGAAACATATGGGATAATAGAGGGGAAAAGAATAGATGAGAGAAGAAGAGTCAACGACATGGCAATGTTTTGGATAGCGTATCAGAGAGAATGGGGAAAGAATGAGAATACAATCGAGTGAGAAACGTGACAATTGAAGTCTGGGATAAAATGTAGAACGTGTGTATAAAAACGAGGGAGGGAAAACTGAAGTAGGTGAAACGGAGAGGGTTGATAGAAAGATAAGATGAATGAACAACATTCAGTAAGAAGTAAGAGAGAGAGAAAAGGAGTTCGTGAAAATAGTGAGAGAAACGAGGACGAAGAAGAGGGATAAAAGAGAAATAAGAAATTTAACTTATGCTTTTATGTTTGAAAAAGAGAGAGATAGAGTGAGAGAGAGGGAGCGCATTGGGAATGAAGAGAGGGGGGAGAGGGATGTAAATACCGGGTGGGAGAAAGAGAGGCAGAGAGAGAGTTTGAGAGAACGAGAGAGAGTTTGAGAGAACGAGAGAGAGGTTGAGAGAACGAGAGACAGAGAGGTTGAGATAACGAGAGAGAGAGGTTGAGAGAACGAGAGACAGGTTGAGATAACGAGGGAGAGAGACGTTGAGAGAGAGGTTAAGAGAACGAGAGAGTTTGAGAGAACGAGAGAGAGAGAACTAGAGAGAGAGAGAGCGAGAGAGAGAGAACGGGAAAACAGTGCCAGCGCAGTGCCAGCGCAGAGGAGACGCGTTGCGATTAGGCCGTGCTACAAAAACCGCGCGCCGCCCAGCTGTGGGGGTTGGGGTGTTAATTAAGCCGCGGAACTTTTTGGCCGCAATGATTCATGGGAAAACGCAAAGCCTTTTATACGCCGCTGCAGTGGCGCTGCGTATCGCCTTTCCGATAAACCTCTGCGCGGGAATCGAACCCATAAACACAGACGCGTGCGTGGCGCTAGTACGCGCCGACGCACAATCTCGCTTCCAGATGTAATTCATTGGACGGCGTCCCGTCCGCCAGTCCCGTCCACCCGGCCCGCCCGCCCCCCCCCCCCCCGCCTAGAGCCGCGTATCCGCCTGTCCGTCCATGCGGCCGCAGGCAGGAAGAATTAAAATTGAATTATGACATCACCACCGCCGTGATAAAACGGCACCAAGGTATGGTTCTGCTTTAGGATACAGGAATGCTTTAAGCTTGATTTAATGAATGCTATTCTTGCGATACGGTGCTTGTTGATTAATTGATTGGCAAGAGACTATTCATGCGTATAATACGTTTTTTTTTGTATTTCGATTTTTAATGCTGGAGTGTAACTTAACGAAATTGCTTTAAAATTTTACTCAGCTGGCAAATCTGTTAATGGAGTGAATCTGCAAATATGGAAATTTTAGGAAAATCAATTGCCTGTTTCTTCATGCCAGTGAATTGTATTGAGAGTTTTATTCATCAGTGCAAGAACGTTGTTGGTGAGTTTTCCCTTCTTACTTGAAAAGGCTGTGAAGAAGAAAATTCATTCGCTTGACGAAGCGTGGTTCTACAAACAAAACGATCCAGGCAGAACTTCTTTTAACCTACTGCATCATTTACGACTGTGAAAAGAACCCATAATTGCATTCTGTGAAAACTGAATTACCTCCACGACCCCCACACAGAGGGCAAACTGCAACAAATAGATTAAACCATGCCGTTAAATGGTCACAAAAATAACCTAATTGTATTGACATTATCTTTCGAAAAACCAGACCTCAGAGTAATCTCCAATTATGCCTTCTATGTCTTTCAAATTCACCTTATGACACACACCCCCACCTCACCCCCCCCAAATTCACATTTAAATTGTGCGTTTCAGGCGTGATTTTCGGAAGGTCGCCGCCTGGGGATAACACATTAGAACCGCGCGGTTACCCGCTGTATTCGCTTTGGGTCTGAATTCGCGTCATCAAGAGGATTCACCAACTTTGCAGGCTATTCAGAAATATTCTCCGGTCGAAAGCGCGCTAAATTCAAAGAGAGGCATTCTAATTAGCCCCCGCGATTAATTAGCCCCGCAAAGACTAAATATCGCCCGCGCGTCGCCAGGCGAGCAATTACGCACGTGTCTGCGGAAGTGGGCGTGGCCCGGGGGTGGGGGGGGCCCTGTTCAGGAGCGAGCTTCTACATATAAACTCGCAAAAACCCCGGTCGGCCGGTGTGAGGGTGTGTTAAAATTATACGCCTCCGGAATTTCTCAGTGTGTTTCCTGCGCGCAGACTTTTATTCGCTTTCTTGTTTTTTTTAGGTCTCTCTTCTCCTTTCTTCTTCCTTTTTCTCTTGGCGGCGTGCGGTGTGTTCCGGTTTTAAAAAATACTCGTAACAGGGGAATAACAAAACATTAACATTCAAATCATCACACGCGCTCAACCGCTTCTCCGGCTTCATTTCTCGTCCCCTTGAGACCGCTGCAACGAGAGGATGGACAGAGTACTAAGGGTGGGGAGAGAGATGAAGAAAGGGAAGCTGGAGAGAGAGAGAGAGAGAGAGAGAATAAGTGAGAATGGAGGTGACTGTTGTTTGATTGCTTGATTATTACTTATTTTAACTACTATGGTCATTAGTACCGTACGTTTAGTATATGTTCCTTATCACGGGATGTGGCCGTTACCTTCCCCTGATGAATGGTGATATTAGGAGCGAACTGCATGTCGGCTAGTGGTGGTTTCTCCGACCCCGAGGCTGTTGGTGAATTTGGGGAAAAGCGAGAGAAGAAAAAATGAGATAACTGATGATAAGGAATGTAGTCCTGGAGGTGGTAGGGAGGTTCATATCGTTCGAATTGGTATCCGGGTGGACGTCAGTTTGACTATGGTTACAGCGGTTGTGATTGTGAACACAGAGTTTGGCTTTGGTTTGGAGGTTGTAATAGAGTGGAATGGTTGTAGTTATGTAATGTTTATTATTGAGGCAATTGACAGTTTTGATTTGTGATTGTAAGTGCGGTTTCATATTGTGAAATACATAGGATTATTTTAATGCCAAAATTCTCTAGTTTATTTTATTGTGTGTTTACCAATTATGCTTGTATGATAGATTTTCATTTGGGGAATGTGATAGTGAAGTGTGGTGTAAATGTGATGGCAGCAACGGTTGAGCGCATGGGGATGGCAGTGGTGGGGAGAGGATGATGGGAGAGACGGTAGATATGTTTCTAATGGGGGTATTTGTTATACACAAGTTAGAGACATGGCTATTTTAGAAGGAACGGGATTATTACTAATGTATGCGGCTACTGTTCCTCTGGAATAGCAACTGGATTGAGATCTAAAAGTAGATTGCAGCGGTCGTGCAAGTCTGAACTGTGAGAAAGAGGGCGGAGAACGAGCAGAAAGCGTGATTGAACTCGACAAAATGTTTTGCAAACTCCTAGGTGAAGAGTAACTGCGCGGGAGTAGGGGACAGAGAGCTGGAGCAGACGCAAACAGGCCTCAAGGACATTTTGCATCGCGTTTTTCATTTTAAAAAAAGTTTTTATATTGTTTCATTGCACGCTCCTTCGCTCTTGGTTTATCAGAGGAAGAAATCTATTGAAATTTCTTTTTACAAAACCGTACTACACGATACCACCGGCTGGCTTTAGGTCAGATTATTGGTATCTCCCACCCGAAGGTCATAGGGTTCGAGTTAAACGGTACAAGGGTTTTCGACACTTGCTGGGTCAAATTCAGCTGCTCACTGGAGGAGAATTCTAGCGGCCGGCTGCTCTGATCGGTAGTTTTGCGTGGTTCTCCTATCAATACCAGGCGAATACCGGAGCATGACCCAAACCCCGTGCAGGCCACGGACCGCGGGGGACCTTTTCTATCGCTTCCTTGTTCTATCCTCGCATCTTGTGTACATCCACTTACACTTACATGCACTACACTACCACACATATTGGGAGGTTATACAGCTGGTAAAAGTCTTGTTTGTACAGTCCATAATTTGCTTGAAAAACAAATTTTAAGTGGAAAATTAATACTAATT